>JBBGZY010000865.1:4225000-4870500 GCA_037952925.1 Lithobates clamitans
ACATCTCCTTATAGGATTTTAACAAATGTGTGGTTTGTTATTTCAAGGCTCAGTATCAGTTTGGTTATAATTGTCAAAAAGTTGTTTACAGTGGCAATGGAGCTTATTTAGACATTTTTAAAATTCAAATACAGTTGGCACTACAACTGCTAGACCATAACCTAGGAGACAGCCCAAAAGAAAGGCAAGCAATAAATATAATGCCAGATTTCAGCAATATTTTTTTTATTGTCAAAAAATTATATATCCTGGCCCATTGCAATGGCCCCCCTACCCATAAAATAATCAACATATTGCTGTCTAACTTGACGGGAACTTTGGGGGGCCAAGCCAGTACGGACAGTATCCAGGCCTGTAAGGTTGGCTTCTATTTGTCCGGCCTCAGGCCCAACTGTGCCTATATAATTGGCAGAATGCTTATTTAAAAAGTTGTGCAGAATGCAGCACGATAAAATTATAAAATTAAGTTTGTATTCCGCCAAATTAATGGCTGTTTGAAACAGGCGGAACCGGCTGGCCAGAATTCCAAACGCATTCTCAACCACTCTTCTAGCTCTGGCCAGCCGGTAATTAAAAACCCTCCTCTCCGGGGTGAGGGTTCTTTGGGGGAATGGCCTCATGAGGTGCTTGCTCAGAGCGAAGGCTTCATCGGCAATGAAGACAAAGGGGAGTCCTTCCACGTTATCCTCATCAGGTGGCAATCCCAGGCCACCACTCTGGAGACGCTGGCAGAACTCCGTCTGGGCAAATACTCCTCCATCCGACATCCGGCCATTCTTCCCCACGTCCACATATAAAAAATCATAGTGTGCCGACACCACCGCCATTAAAACAATACTGTGGAACCCCTTATAATTAAAATAATATGACCCCGAATGGGGTGGTGGCACAATGTGGACATGTTTCCCATCTATAGCCCCTCCACAATTGGGAAAGTCCCAACGGCTGGCAAAATGGGATGCCACAGTCTGCCATTCCTGTGGCGTTGAAGGAAACTGGGGAATCAAACAAGAAAACCAAAATCAATTAATTTGGAAGCTAACATTGCAAGAAAATTAGACAATTAAAAACATTATTCCCCAGCATCAGTATAACATTCAATAATTTAATTCTTCTGGAATAACTAATATGGAAAAAGGCACACTTATCAGATTGCTCACCCCCTCTGATAGAACATTGATTACATTTTAGGGAGTTGTGAAATCCCTAAAAAAAATTACTTTAACGACACGCAGGAATTTAGGGACTAACAAAGGCTACAAGACTGCAGTTGTCGCACTCTGCAGGTGCAGTTGCTAACCAGCTTACAGTAAATGAGGTAATGTCAAAAGGCATTCATGTTGCAAGGAGTACACAATCACATGCAAGGGCAATTAATGAAAACACTTTGAGGCTTGCATATGATTTGATGATGGAAATCAGCAGAGCTTCTGCTCATTTACTAAAGCACTGGAACAAATGCACTTGTAGAGTGCACATGCATTTTGCAAAGTGCAACATAGATTTGCTTTAGACAAATCAACACCACAGAACATTCAAGCAAATTTTAACGAGGGTGGGGGTGGGGGGGTTGTGAAATCTAGCTAATTGCTAATTAGCAGCACACTATTTGGAGTGAGTTCAGGTGGGGGGGGGGTTGTGAAATCTAGCTAATTGCTAATTAGCAGCACACTATTTGGAGTGAGTTCAGGTGGGGGGGGGGGGTTGTGAAATCTAGCTAATTGCTAATTATAAGCACACTAAATACACTCCAACAAAATACATTCAAAATGAGTAGACTAGGTGGATATGTTCCCATCACTTCATGCTGGGAAGGTTATTGAAGGAAACTATACATGCATGACAAAAAATAACAGGAAAAAATCCCAGCATGTGTGAGGATAAAAAGGGGACATTCACACTATATTGCAATGATGGGAAGTAGTGTTTGAAGCAAGAAATACATTACATTATCAAAGATTACATAAAATAACATGTGATGCTAATAAAAGAAAAATATCTTACCTTAATATAGTCCTTCTGCAGGACCTGTATGATGGCAGAACAGGTCTCTGGGATAATGATCCCCAGAGCCTGGGGGGAGATGCCTGTCGAGAACTTAAGGTCCTGCAGGCTTCTCCCTGTGGCCAAATACCGCAAGGTAGCGACCAGCCTCTGCTCCGGAGTGATGGCTTGCCTCATGCAGGTATCCTGCCTGCTGATATAGGGGGTCAGCAAAGCCACCAAACGGTCAAAAACGGGGTCCGTCATCCGGAGAAAGTTCCTGAAATCCTCAGGATTATTCTCACGGATCTCACGGAGCAAAGGCATGTGACAGAACTGGTCACGCTGAAGCAACCAATTCTTGGTCCATGAACTCCTCCTCGCCCTGTTCATGGACTGGTCTTGGGCTGAAGAATAAACTACAGCACCAAGCACATACAATGCACGAGCTCTACGACGAGTACGTACAGGTAACATGGCTTCAAAACGGTCGGCTGGTCAGAACGCACTAAACAGAACGCACTGAAGAACAGCAAGGCCTGTGAAGAACGACCTGAAAATCAGGAACGAGCGGCCAATAAAACAAAGATTTCTCAATGCCAACTGACCAAACGCACTGAAAAGCAGATACAAACCTCACAAGCACAGACTGAACAACAGTTAAAACGAACTGAAAAATACGAGTCTCACAAGCGCGAATCGTCTCTCACCAAACTTCTACTAACACGAGATAAACACGAGATTAGCAGAAGGAGCCCAAAGGGTGTCGTACGGGCTATTGAACTTCCGTTTTATAGTCTCGTCGGACTTGGTGTACGTCACAGCGTACTAAGCTGTCGTACTTTTGTGTGGTCGTGTGTGGGCAAGTCCGTTCGTAAGAAAGTCTGCCACAAGTCCGCCGAAGGTACGCCGGAAGTATGTCGGACAGGCTGTCCGACTTTTGTAGCTGCAAAGTCCGACCGTGTGTACGCGGCATAAGGTTTATTTTTCAAATGTTTTATATTGATTCTATATTTTAAGCCACAGTTACATAAGGTTCTGATTAAACTTTTAGGTTGATCGTTTGTGGCTTGTAGCACTTCCATGTGGAGTAACACCTGTGAGGTAAACTATGTGTCCAGAAGTTTGTGAACACCAGACCATTATACCTGTCTGAGCTTGTTGTACTTCCCATTCCATGGGCATTAATATGCAATTGCCCTCCAGCTCCCTCTTGTTGGCAACAGCCACAACACTTCTGGAGAGATTTTCCACAAAAATTCAGATGTTGGAATTTGTGCCCATTTAGCTAAAATGTCACAGAATTTGAGGTCACAGATGGAGGAGAAGACCTGGCTTGCAGTTGCTTCTCCAATTCAGGTGCATGTTAGGTCTTTTTGCTGTAGCATTTTCAGGGCCCAATTTTCGTATCATATGTTGTAGTATTAAAAGTACCCTTCACTGGAAACACTTGCACTCAAAAAATCTGAATAATGTCCACGTGTTCTGCTGAGACTTACAGTAGTCAATAAGATATAATAATTGTTAACCACTTCAGCCCCAAAAGAATTTACCCTCTTCCTGACCAGAGCACTTTTTGCGATACGGCACTGCGTTGCTTTAACTGACAATTGCGCGGTCGTGCGACATTGCACCCAAAAACCTCTGCGGTTGAACGCAAAATCTTAACTTAACCAGAACGCAAAATCTTAACTTTACCAAAGACAGGACATCTCTATTACATCACTACAGATGTATCTGGGCCATAATGTTGACCAAAATACAACCACCATCACTGCATGAACACACTCCCCTTTGGTATAATCTTGACCTGCCAGAGTTTCGCTCCTTACCAGACTCGGAACTATGGAGATCCAGGGGCGTATACTACCTGTGCCACTTGATTTCCAAAGGTCATCTAAAACTATTCGATACACTGAGAGACGAATTTGGACTTCTGGCCTCACTATTTTTCCGCTGTCTTCAGCTTCGTTACGTAATTCTCAGCAGGCTTTACCCCACTTGAAGTGAACCCCTTTGTGGCCATAATATGTAGCTTGGATCCCAAAAAACTGATATCCACATTCTACAATATGTTACTCACGCCTTCGTTCAGCTTATGCACTAAAGGTTAGGTGGGAGGAAAATGTTGGAGTACTCGAGGATGGAGTGAAACCCTAGACCATTGTAAACTGGTATCCCCCAAACTGTCAGATCGCCTTACACAGATATACATCACCCATTGGGCATACCTTAGCCCAACTAGAGTGTCAAGGTACAGACATGAGCAAACCGCCAACTGCCCTATGTGCTTCTAGGCTTCGGGCACATTTTACCACCTGATCTGGGATTGTCCTAAGATACAGGGCTTCTGGGCACAAGTAGTCCAATTCCTGCATGACACCATGGGCTCCCCCATCACACTAAACCCCAAATCGTGCCTACTAGGCATATACCCAGAACCACATCAACAAATTCATCAAGATATTCCTAAATGAAACGCTGTTCTCTGTTAGAAAAACCATAGCGAGACAATGGATGAGGCCTACCCCACCTGAGTTCAAGATGTGCCTAATGGAAGTAAATAACGGTTTAAAATACAAAAAACGAATTTATTCGCATAGAGGTTGTCCTTTAAAATACGGTAAAATTTGGGATAAGTGGTTCTAAGCCCCAGAGACTTTATGATGATGCCCCGCCTTATACTTGTTTTTGTATATAGGTTGCCGAGTCCCCAATAATACTCTCAGTGAAGTGGGAATTATGAGGATGATGAATATTTACTGTACTATGCAAGCTATGTTTGTATGTTCTCTGCCGTATTATCCTGTACTGTAAACCCCCTATTATTTCTAATTGCAACCTCTTTTCTACATGGGATGCCTTTTTCTTTTTTGCCTCATGCTGTAATTATTGTCACCCTTACTGACATTTAATGTGATAATGCTCTTAATGTAAATTTTATTGAATGTACCAATAAAGCCGGTTAAATGAAAAAAAAAACCTCTGTGGTTTTTTTTTTTTTGCGCTATAAACAAAAAAAGAGCGACAATTTTGAAAATATCCCCCAAAAATATTAATAATAATCATTTCTTTCTTAGTTTAGGCCGATATGTATTCTACATATTTTGGGGAAAAAAGCCCGCAATAAGCGTATATTGATTGGTTTTGGGGAAAAGTTATAGCGTTTCCAAAATAGGGGATAGATTTATGTAATTTTTATAATTATATTTTTGGCGGCGAAATGCGATTTTTATCATGACTGCGACATTGCGGCAGACACATCGGACACTTTTGACACTATTTTGGGACCAGTGACATTTATACAGCAATCAGTACTATAAAAATGCACTGATTATTGTGTAAATGACACTGGCAGGGAAGGGGTTAAACACTAGGGGGCGATCAAGGGGTTAAGTGTGTCCTAGGGAGTGATTCTAACTGTGGGGGGAAGGGCTCACTACAACTTGACAGAGATCACTGCTCCCGATGACAGGGAGCAGTAGATCCCTGTCATGTTGCTAGGCACAACAGGGAAATGCCTTGTTTACATAGGCATCTCCACGTTCTGCCGATCCATGCCACAATCGCAGGCCCCGGCGGACATTGAGTCCGCGGGACCCGCGGGCACACTCACGGACTACACGGCGGGTGAGCACATGCCCACAATGCCGCGTCTTAAAGGGGACATACAGGTATGCCCATTTGCGCAGCTGTGCCATTGTGCAGACGTACATCGTCATGCGCTGGTCAGCAAGCGGTTAAATACTTTGATTTTTTTTATAAACTGAGTATAGTATTGCTTGATCTTTTGGACCTCCCCATTAGTTACATTGTAGTGGAATTGCTTTACAGAATAAAAACCTAAGCTTCAGGTTGTTGACCAGACATTGGGTACGAGTGAAATTTATCATTAAGGCATTTTCTAAATTATTGGAACTGGCTTGTCTAAAAACTATGGCAAATAGACAATTTTATTAGCAATCTAAAAGCTCAGTTATTATTTTATGCTAGCATCTATGTGGTGGCCTTGAAGATGAGGAACATTGGGGGTTATTTACGAAAGGCAAATCCACTTTGCACTACAAGCGCACGGCAAGTGCACATGGAAGTGCAGTCGCTGTTAATCTAAGGCAGTGGTTCTCAACTCCTGTCCTCAGGACCCACTAACAGGCCAGGTTTGCAGGATAACTGAAATACATCACAGGTGATATCATTTGCTGCTCAGTGATTGCAGTATTCTAGTCTGTATCTCCCCAAGGTAATACTTAAATTCTGGCCTGTTAGTGGGTCCTGAGGACCGGAGTTGAGAACCACTGATCTAAGGGGTAGATCTGAAATGAGGGGAGGCTCTGCTGATTTTATCATCCAATCATGTGCAAGCTAAAATGCTTTTTTTTTTTTTTTTTAGTTTCCTTGCATGTCCCCCTCGGATTTACAGCGACTGCACTTCCAGTGCAAAGTGGATTTGCCTTTCGTAAATAACCCCCACAGATTTATTTAGGACACACAGAAGGTTTTAGCTTTGTTGCGTAGATTACATGTTTACTGTTTGGTAGGGCCAGTTGGAATTCTTCTTAGCATTTCCTGGCTACCATATCATTTGAAGTGGTATTAAAGCCAAAAGCATATATTTATTAAACTGCAGCTTACTAATTCTTTGATGTGGTGATTGCAGTAGTTTTCTTTTTTTAGGCTTCTATCCTTTATTTTCCAGCAGCAACAAAAAAGAAAGAGAGTGCAAGATCGCCCTAGAGTAAAACCATTTGTTAAAAGGGGTTAAAATCTTCAGCATGTACACTCACATTTCGTTTTGAGAATACAGGCACATCCATGAAGCTCTGACCACCTCTCCTGGTTGTCTCCATCAATCCATGGAGGAAACTCATGTGGGGAGTTAGACTCAGGGAAGAGTAAACTCTGGGAAGCTGCCGACAGACTAAGGCGTGCATGACCCAATACACATGCGCCTGGTGGGGTTGGCATCACACTCGGATGGGGAAGAAACCTTAGGCAGGAGGGGGAAGTCGCTAGACGTGGTTGCTAGGATAACATGTTTTGGATGTTTGTTCCTTCTCTATCAAATCCTACCCATCTTAAGGCCCCTTTCACACTTATACGACTTCAAAGTCGCGCGATTTTACCGCGATTTCGCAGCCACGATTTGCTGAGATTTTACTGCGATTTGGGAGCAGTACTACTTTGTACGACTTTGCCACATTTTTGGCATTAACAAATGAAAACATACAGTAGTTGGTATGAATCATAAGGGGGAACTCCACGCCAAGTTTTAAATAAAAAAACTGCAGTGGGTTCCCCCCCAGGGGCATACCAGGCCCTCAAGTCTGGTATGGATTGTAAGAGGAACCCCCTACACTGAAAAATGGGCATGGGGGTCCCCCCAAAATCCATACCAGACCCTTATCCGAGTACGCAGCCCGGGCGGTCAGGAATGGGGGTGGGGACGAGCGAGCACCCCCCCTCCTGGACCGTACCAGACTGCATGCCCTCAACATGGGGGGGTGGGTGCTTTGGGGCATGGCCCCCCCACCCCAAAGCACCTTGTCCCCATGTTGATGAGGACAAGGGCCTCTTCCCAACAACCCTGGCCGTTGGTTGTCGGGGTCTGCGGGCGGGAGACTTATCAGAATCCGGGAGCCCCCTTTAATAAGGGGGCCCCCAGATCCCGGCCCCCCACCCTATGTGAATGAGTATGGGGTACATCTTACCCCTACCCATTCACCTAGGGAAAAAAGTGTCAATAAAAAACACACTACACAGGTTTTTAAAGTAATTTATTAGGCAGCTCCGGGGTCTTCTTCCGACTTTGGGGGTCCTCTTCCGACTTCGGGGTCTCTCTGGCGTCTTCCCCCGGTGTCCGCATCTTCTGCCGGCTCCACCGCTATCATGTACCCCATACTCGTTCACATAGGGTGGGGGGCCGGGATCTGGGGGCCCCCTTATTAAAGATTCCGATAAGCCCCCTGCCCGTAGACCCCGATAACCAATGGCCAGGGTTGTCGGGAAGAGGCCCTTGTCCTCATCAACAGCAGGGAGCACCCACCCCCCATGTTAAAGGGGAAGCAGCCTGGTACGGTCCAGGGGGGGGGGCGCTCGCTCGTCCCCACCCCCATTCCTGACCGGCCGGGCTGCGTGCTCGGATAAGGGTCTGGTATGGATTTTGGGGGGGACCCCACGCCGATTTTTCGGCGTAGGGGGTTCCCCTTAGATCCATACCAGACCTAAGGGCCTGGTATACCCCTGGGGGGGGACCCACACCGTTTTTTTCATTTAAAACTTGGCGCGGCATTCCCCCTCAGGATTCATACCAGACAGCTGTCAGCACTCCTGTCGCTCATCGCGAAAGGAAAAAAAAGTTTTCCTTTCCCGATCAGCGAGCCAGGCTTGTGCTTACAAAGTCGTACTGAAATCGTGTCTATATTATTCAGGCACGATTTGCATGCTACTTAAGGGTTTAACATTGAGATCTATGGAGTACAACTCGCACAGAAGTTGGACCAAAGTAGTGCAGGGACTACTTTCAAGTCGGCACGACTTAAAGTCGTGCCAATATAAATGGTAGTCATTGAAAATCATGGAGAATGAGTTGTCATACGATTTTTCAGTACAAAATCGCGGGACAAGTCGTATAAGTGTGAAAGGGGCCTAAGCCGTAATAGGCTTTATATAGAGAACTAGAAGCCACCGTCTCCACTTACCTTAATGGAGACACAACCTGGAAGAGGCAAGCCAGGGGCCACCTACTAATCAAGTAGAGACAGTGGGTTCTAAAAAGCAACCTATTCAGTTCATACCACTACAACTTAATAATGGACTGTGATGTTAGTTGACAATTAAAAGTAAACATTAAAAATATTAATTATTATTCACATTATTTTTTGTTTGCTGGATCTTCCATGGACATTATATCAAATCAACTGATTGATCAGTTGATTTGATATAATCCCTGTGGATGATACAGCAAACGGATATTTTGCTGATCAATACTCTGATTGTATTGAGGTCAGGGTATAAGTAGTGCAAGCACAAAAGAAGTAACAGTAGGCGTTCACAAAAGGTAAACACTCTAAAAGGCTTAGCCAAATTATCATGCACAGTACCACTTTAAACAAACCCAAATGTCCAGCACGACCAGAGTTTAAATGTTAATTCCAGCACTGAGATATTTTTTCCCAAAGTGAACTGAAATAACAAGTGAATGTGAGAGATGACATCAATAAGGGAGCTAGGGAGGAGGGTGGAATCCTCATGGGTAGAGCTTCAAAGGGATGAAGCTAAGGGGAAAATAATACTGGGAGTATGCTATAGGCCCCCTAATCTGAGGGAGGAAGGGGAGACAGATCTCCTATCACAATTTGGATTAGCAGCAAGGATGGGAAGTGTTATCATAATCGGGGATTTAATTATCCAGGCATACACTGGGTGGAGGGAACCACACATTTGTCTAAGGCTCGCTAGTTCCTAAATGTCTTGCAGGACAATTGCATGGGTCAGATGGTAGACGCACCAACTAGAAACAAGGCATTACTAGATCTACTAATTACCAACAATACAGACCTGATCACGGATGTGGAAATACGGGGCAATTTAGGAAACAGCGATCACAGGTCAATTGGTATCAGTATGAATCACACAAATAGGAAACACAAGGGCAACACAAAGACACTGAATTTCAAAAGAGCAAACTTCCCTAAACTACGAACCTTGCTAGAAGATATAAATTGGGATAAAATCTTAGAAACAAAGAACATGGAGGAGAGATGGGTTTGCTTTAAGAGCATATTAAATAAGGGCCAGTGCATCCCATTGGGAAATAAATTTAAAAGAGCGAACAAAAGTCCTGGATGGCTTAACTCCAATGTAAAAATGCATATAAAAGCAAAGAAGGCCTTAAAAAAATACAAGGCTGAGGGATCATCATTAGCATTCAGACTTTACAAAGAATACAACAAGATATGTAAGGGTACAATTTGGGCAGCTAAGATGGAACACGAAAGACACATAACGGAGGAGAGCAAAATAAATCCCAAGAAATTCTTTAAGTACATAAACAGTAAAAAAGGAGGACACACCATATTGGCCCCATAAAGAATGAGGAAGGACATCTGGTTACAAAGGATGGGGAGATGGTGAAGGTATTAAATGTATTCTTCTCCTCTCTTCATGAGGAGATTGGGGGGCTTCAGTAACCAAAACTGCAGTGTTTGTCCTCATGACACATCACAGAAAGCACCCTCATGGCTAACAGAGGACAGAATTAGAAATAGACTTGGGAAACTTAATATTAATAAATCCCCGAAGTATGTTGTTAAGTTCTGGGCACCATTCCTCAAGAAGGATGTCCTGGAAATGGAGCGAGTACAAAGAAGGGCAACAAAGCTAATAAAGGGTCTGGAGGATATTCGTTATGAAGAAAGCTTGTGAGCACTGAACTTATTCTCTCTGGAGAAGAGATGCTTGAGAAGGGATATGATTTCAATTTACAAATGCAATACTGGTGACCCCACAATAGGGATGAAACTTTTTCGCGGAAGGGAGTTTAATAAGAGACATGGCCACTTATTAAAATTAGAAGAAAAGAGGTATAACCTTAAACTGTGTAGAGGGTTCTTTACTGTAAGAGTGGCAAGGATGTGGAATTCCCTTCCATAGGTGGTGGTTTCAGCGGGGGGCATCGATAGTTTAAAAAAACTATTAGATAAGCACCCGAAGGACCGCAACATATTGGGATATGCAATATAATACTGACATATAATCACATACATAGGTTGGACTTGATGGACTTGTGTCTTTTTTCAACCCCACCTACTATGTAACTATGAATTTGCAAACAATAATGTCCCCTTTGATATCACTTCTGAATGCACACTTGATGGGGCCCTAGTTGCTGCACATCCGAGCTGAGGTCCTTTTATATAGAAGCAAGATTTCCAGGGGATGATTCAGCAACAAGAAAAAGTTTTCTTGGCCTGATGGTGAGAAACTGGGAAAGCTCCCTTTAACACTAATGCCACGTACACACGATCGCAGCATAAAGCTGAATGCATAATGGCTAACGTTGAGAAATGTGCTGAAGTAGACTTCAGCAGAATTGAACCCCTGTAGGTGGTAAACTAGGCTGATGAAGCAAGTTCCTTTACAGATGGAAGAGGCTTGAGATGAGATAGTAACATATTCCTGTCTGCTGGTAAACATGTTCTGTAGCAAGATTCCTGCGATTTTAGAACAATAGGGAGACACTAAGCAGTAGGTCGCAGTATTAAATGAGCTAGGAAGTCTGTGTCTCAGTATGGAAAACTGTGATGCAAGGTGTACTAAACTGAAACAACTGGAAACAACAGAATCACTTGTAGCTTGTGATGGTTTGGGTTATGAAACCCTCTCACCCAGTCTGTAGTCTTAGCAAAGTGAAAGAAGGTCTCTCAATTTGGGAGCCCTTTGTTTTCTCAGTCCCCCTGTGGTAGAAGCGATGCAGATGATAACACCACAATCAGACTCTCAGAGGTGCCATTGAACTGCAGTTCCTCTTTCCGAGTACAGAAGTCTTGTTTTTAGCATACAAGTTAATAAATGCATTGCTGTGCTTTATTCAACTCTGAATAACTATACTGCAGAACACTGCCATCTTGTGGTTAATTTACATCCTGCAATCAGTAACAGTGCAGTGTGTTACCTGTATTTTTTAATTGCTATTTGGAATTTTTCAACTAAGATCACAGTCCATTATTAAGTTGTAGTGGTATGAACTGAATAGGTTGCTTTTAGAACCCACTGTCTCTACTTGTATAGTAGGTGGCTCCTGGCTTGCCTCTTCGGGGCTGTGTCTCCTCTACAGTATGTGGAGGAGGTGGCTTCTAGGGCTCTATAAAGCCTGTTACAGCTTAAGCTGAGTTGGATTTGATAAAGGAGGAACAAACTTCCAAAACATGTTATCCTAGCAACCATATCTAGTGTCTTCCCCTTCCTGCCTAAGGTTTCTTCCCCAACCAAGTGTGATGCCAGCCCCGCCAGGCGCATGCACAGTGGGTCCCACATGCCGGGTAGACTCCCTGACTCTAACTGCTCACATGGGTTTCCACCACAGATTGAGGGAAACAACCAGGAGAGATGGTCAGAGCTTCATGGATGTGCCTAGAGTCTCACCACAAAATGTGAGTGTATATGCTGAAGATTTGAACCCCTTTTAATAAATTATTTACTCTAAGGTTATTTTGTGCTCTCTTTTCCTTTTTTGTTTTTACCAGTTTGGATGTGTTCTTGCCCCTGGAGGAATC
This sequence comes from Lithobates clamitans, assembly GCA_037952925.1. Classification (NCBI taxonomy): domain Eukaryota; kingdom Metazoa; phylum Chordata; class Amphibia; order Anura; family Ranidae; genus Lithobates; species Lithobates clamitans. The sequence continues at coordinate 4,237,258 of JBBGZY010000865.1, forward strand.
TTCTGAGAGCTGAGTGTTATTAACCCCTCAGACACTGTATGGATTTTTGATACAAGCATAAATGAGCAGTGGAAGATCCTTTATTTTCACCCTGTGATCTCCAGTAAATCTGCTGTTTTTCGACAGAACAAGCTGTTCTGCAGATGTAGCAAACCATATAACACTGACAGGGGTGCTTACAAGTGACCTGTTATTTATGTGAAGTATCTTACGATGGACTTCTGCGCTACTAAAGTGATTTTAAAAGATATTCTGTGTAATGCTGCAAAATCTAATAGTGAACACCATTCCACTACCTAAAATCTACAAATTGCACAACAATTGAATGTGTCTGTGATTCTGCGCAAAACCTCTCCACTAATGGGATGTGGGCAATAAATAATACCAATATGTGAATCTACAAAAGATGATGCTCTAAGTGAAATAAATCATACAAACATCCAAAGTGACTTCAGTGCTAATACATAGGTGAAGTGACTGATGCATACATATAAAGTGACTGAACAAAGTGCACGTGCGTTGATAGGAGATCTGGTGACTTTCGTGGTGTTGGATACCCACTCGGGGCTCCCAGAACTCTCACCTTAATGACACAGTAAAAGTGCCTGTTAGAATCCGTTGGATGTTGTGCTCTTTCCGTTTGGATATATACTGGCGTTCTGATGTGCCTATGGATAGGCGATGTTCCCTCCAATGAATGGGCTCCACATGGGGAATAACCAAAAGGAGGAGACTCCAATAGTGTAATAAAGTAGGGCCAAAGATTTTATTAAAAATATCTGCTTACATTTAAAACGAAAATTAGCGCTGGGCAGCAGTAGGAAACAGCGTGGTTTTCTATCCCCGCTACGTCACTTCCGGTCCGCGTGTGTTGTGTATCCGGTCACGTCCTACGCGTTACGTCATGTCACATGACTTCCTCAGGGCACCGGATTGGCTAATGCTATTATATATTTATATCATTCAGACAGGAAGTAAACAGATCGCATCAACCTTTTTATTAGTTTTTTACATAATGGGGATTGCCATTTTGTTGTGGACAGGATGTGTATCAGTATAGCGGCCATCTTGCGGAGGATGGTCCCGCTGATAAAGTATTAATAAAGTTTCCTTGTATACAAACAAAAATGAAAAAAAAAGGAGAGCCAGGGTGTTTGAACTGTAAGGGAATCTACTAGGTGACTGATATAGTATAAATAGGTCCATGATCGCTCAAATTGCAATCCTGAATACAAGTTCAAACGAGCAGAACAATAATGGCAATCCCCATTATGTAAAAAACTAATAAAAAGGTTGATGCGATCTGTTTACTTCCTGTCCGAATGATATAAATATATAATAGCATTAGCCAATCCGGTGCCCTGAGGAAGTCATGTGACATGACGTAACGCGTAGGACATGACCGGATACACAACACACGTGGACCGGAAGTGACGTAGCGGGGATCGAAAACCACGCTGTTTCCTACTGCTGCCCAGCGCTAATTATCGTTTTAAATGTAAGCAGATATTTTTAATAAAATCTTTGGCCCTACTTTATTACACTATTGGAGTCTCCTCCTTTTGATTATTCCCCATGTGGAGCCCATTCATTGGAGGGAACATCGCCTATCCATAGGCACATCAGAACGCCAGTATATATCCAAACGGAAAGAGCACAACATCCAATGGATTCTAACAGGCACTTTTACTGTGTCATTAAGGTGAGAGTTCTGGGAGCCCCGAGTGGGTATCCAACACCACGAAAGTCACCAGATCTCCTATCAACGCACGTGCACTTTGTTCAGTCACTTTATATGTATGCATCAGTCACTTCACCTATGTATTAGCACTGAAGTCACTTTGGATGTTTGTATGATTTATTTCACTTAGAGCATCATCTTTTGTAGATTCACATACTGTTATTTATGTATATAAACCCTTTATTCTCCAAAGGAAAAAAAAACTTTTGCTGTAATTGCTTAAAAAGTGTTGCCTGGAGTTTGGCTTTGATTTGTTAATGCATCTAAATCTGCTAGTCCATCTCATACTCCCCCCCCCCACCCCAGATTAACAATGCTGCTGTCCCAAGGTGTCGCTGTGTGCCTTCATCCAGAATGTAGACACTCTAATACAGGAGGTGTGTTACTGGCCAGATCACCAAGTAAAAACAGAGAAATTTTTTTTTAAATGCATCCACCACATCTAATGATTGGTAAGCTTCAATATCTTACATGTTTAGTTTTGGGTTTAATACCACTTTAAATTTCACAGTTTCACATTCTCAGTCTCATGGCTTTTCTCTGAACACATCCAACAATGAAATGGTTCTGTCTGCAGAGATGTTTCTTAAAGATGAAATAGAATTTCTTTTTTCTTCTGTTTCATCATCAGGGGTTTTATCTAACATTGGAGGTACAGTATTATGCATAAGCACTGCTTTGTATTGTCAGCAAATTGGACAACATACTGTGTAAGGGTGAGTGTGCATAGTAAATCTACAGCACTTGTATAAAATAAAACATTATGAAGCTGTTAAAATTCTTAATATTTGAGTAGATTTTCTGACCACAAGGTGTTCATATGTGTGTGGAGAAATAGAAAAATTGATTTATTGCACAAAGATGTTTGGAAGGTCTATTTTCAGACAGTTGTTTAAAATGGTATAAATATGGATTATGGTTTAAGATTAAAGATAAAAGAATAATGAAGCATCCATGATTTCAATTTGCAGATTTGAATCAAGCTGAACTTTTTTGTAACACACTTTGAAAACAAAAGATTTCAATAAGTGCATCAGGCTTAACCTGCTATGTTTATAGCAGTCTGCACTGGGCAAGTGCTCTAATGATCAAAATACCTGATGATGCCTAAAGAGAAACATCTTGTAACACATCTTGTAACTTGGAGACCAGTGTCTTCTTTGGAATTACTGGCTGAGTGCTTCCATGTCAATGGGGGGGCACTTTTGTTGTGGTGTGCTGGTCACCAGGTGCCGCTATGGCATATGTGTGGTGACATAATTTCTGGTCTGGCATTGATGTATATCCTGCACAAGGGTGGTTTGGGGGGTCAATAGAGGGTAGAGCTGCACGATTCTGGCTAAAATGAGAATTACAATTTTTTTGCTTAGAAGATAGATAAAGATTCTCTCATGATTCTCGTGGCGTGACATCATCTTTCACATTAAAACAAAAAAATTGGACTAACTTTACTGTTTCGTATTTTTTTATTCATTGAAGTGTATTTTTCCCAAAAAATTGCATTTGAAAGACCGCTGGGCAAATACAGTGTGACATAAAATATTGCAGGAATTGCCATTTTATTCCCTAGGGTCTCTGCTAAAATATATATAATGTTTGGGGGTTCCAAGTAATTTTCTAGCAAAAAATATTGATTTTAACTTAAGAAACAAGTGTCAGAAAAAGATTTAAACTTTAAGTGGTTAAACTTCCTGCATTTACACACAGAAGTTTGATCTAAGAAGGAACTTCCTTACAAAGTTTCATGTTGTTACAAACTTGTCAGACTGCCCAGATTTTTTTCTTTACACACACAGAAGTTTATCCATTTGATCTAAGAAGGAAGCATTAGTTACAATGTTTCCTGTTAAAAACTTGGCAGACTGCCCGGATATTTTCTTTTAACAGCTGATAAGTCTCTCCACTTGTTATATAAAAGAATCGGCAAATTCTGCATTGGAGATTGTCAGGGGGGTTGAATCGAGATCACGATTTTTTACCGATTAATTGTGCAGCTCTAATAGAGGGCAGTAGTTTCGGCAAACATATACATGGTAACCTTAGTTGACACTCTGGTCTGTTTCCTGTGTTATTTTTTTTTTTAAGTTTTGTCTTCAGTAATTTCCTGTTTGTTCTATATAAAGGTAGATCCTTAGAGGCATGGTTGTCTACCTCTTACCTGGTGTTGAAGTGTTGCAGCCAGCCATGCTCTTGGATGGACCCACTTTGTACTGTGGTTAAGGTCAGTCTGTTTTCTTTTCTTTCTTCTTTTACTTTTTTTTTTTTTACTTTCTTTTTCTTTTTTGGGTCCTTCTTTTTTCAGGATGTGCATACATATTTCTTTTAACAGATCTCTTAGCTACTCTCTAGATCTCTGCATTTACAGTTGCCCCTTTTCCCTTTTGGAACCTTATCACCATGGGATCACATCACCACATTACCAGGCTTATTGTTTTTACCTCTCATCTGGTGGCATGCAACCGCTAATCTCTCTATGAGTTTGTGAGTATTTAGAGTACCATGTTGGTGTATTATTGTTAAGTTTTGTCATGTTTATGACTATTTATTCTTTTTAAGCCAGGTGTATTTATTCCCCTGATGGGGAGTGAAACTCAAAATGTGTTAAGCATCTTAAATCTATCAGAGTTTTATATAGGGTTCTGTTCCCTTATGGACTAAGCCTACAGTGTATGTTTTAACTTTCGTAATAAAGATTGTAGCAGGGTGAGTGTGAAACCAGTTAGAGTGGCAGGAAAAGTGATTGATGGGATATATATTCCGCCACAGATTCTTAGATTTGCAATCTAAGGTAATGCCAGCAAAGATTTCATGGTAAAGAAAGATAATTTTTTACCCTGTTTTAGTAAAGCCCATTCAAGGGCTGGTTTTACTGGGAGTCTGATAGAGCTCTAAGAGGGACAGACTCCCAATTCCGTGGACAGCATTTTGATGTTTCCTGCCTAGGTCTTGATTAGGGATGGGTTCAAGCGTGTTCGGATCATAGACCCAACCCACCTGAGCAATCCAGCCAGGAAGCCCTCACTGCACACCGCTAATCATAGGCAGTGAGGCATTTCCCGGCCCGCAGCTGCATACACATGCTGCCTATGACTGGCGGTGTGCAGTGACAGCTTACTGGCGGGATTGCTCAGGTGGGTTGGGACTACAATCCGAACACGCAAGAGCACATTCCTAGTCTTGATTAAGGCAGCTGGTCCTAGCTTTAGGGGGGAGTGTGTGTGTGTGTGTGTCTGTGTGTAGAGATGACTAGGAGCTTGGCTGTTTGTTGCCAAACTTGGCTGCAATTGTTTGTTTTGTAAAGGACACTTACCTTTAACCAAGGACATTGTTGTATACAGTAATGCCGCGTATACACGATCGCACATTCCGACAACAAAACCGTGGATTTTTTTCCAGTGGATGTTGGCTCAAACTTGTCTTGCATACAGACGGTCACACAAATGTTGTCGGAAATTCCGAACGTCAAGATTGTGGTGACATACAACACGTACGACGAGCCGAGAAAAATTAAGTTCAATAGCCAGTGTGGTTCTTCTGCTTGATTCCGAGCATGCGCGGACTTTTGTGCATCGGGCTTGGGTACACACGCTCGGAATTTCCAACAACAAAGTTTGTTGTCGGAAAATTTGAGAACCTGCTCTCAAACAATTGTTGTCGGAAATACCGACAGCAAATGTCCAATGGAGCATACACACGCTTGGACTTTCCGACAACAAGCTCACATCGAACATTTGTTGTCTGAAAGTCCGACCGTGTGTACGCGACATAAGGCTCAGTAGAGCAGAAGTTTATTTTCTTATGAGTTATGGCCAGTGGCCGCTACCTTCTATTTGTGACTATCCTTTGGATTAAACCTGGTATATTAAACTGGCTTTATATGCATATTCTTTTTTTGAATTATATTTGGTGCTGGGAAAGTCCTGTTAAACCCATGATGCAGTTTTTTGGATATGTTTTTTGGAATGTTGGCACCCAATTAGCCTGCAATCATACCAGTTATATTGGTTAGATCATAAATCCAGCAGATTGGTTAAAGTGGGAGTAAACTCCCATAAATCACTTTTATCTATAGGTAAGGAATAGCTTAACTATAGGTACTGAAAATATCTCCTAAACATGCACCATTTAGGAGATATTTACTGTACATGCAGCTGGTGACATCACCAGCGCATGTGCTTTGAAGATTCCTGTGTCGTAAACGGTGGCTCCCACTCGCATGCCCGTGAGTGACGTCATCACGGATCTGGCCAGGCACACAGCCAGGGTTCGCAAACCGTGAAGGAAGATGGGTGAAGATGGAAGTCATGTCAGAGGTGACAGCTTTCTGTGTGAGATGGTGATTTAGCCTTGCTAAAACGGAGTTCCAGCCTGCAAAAAAAAAAATTAAGTCAGCAGCTACAGTATTTGTAGCTACTGACTTTTTTTTTTTTTTGATATAAGGACACTTACCTGTCCAGAGATCCCACAATGTCGGCACTCCAAACCGATTTGTCCCTTGGCTTCGGGTGCAGGAGCCGCTTTGCAAGCAAGGGAAACCAGCAGTGAAGCTGTAAGGCTTTAATGCCAGTTTCCTACCGCGCATGTGCGAGTTGCGCTGCACTTTCTGAATGGCCCCATCATCTTCTGCGATACACAAAGGTCCCAGAAGGCAGCAGGGGGAAGGAGGAGGGGCCAGACATGATGTAGATGCAGTGCGGTGATCTTAACTGGAAGTGGGAGTGGGTACCTGTTGAAAACCAGGTACCTGTTCTCCCCAAAAAGTGCCAAATGTGGCAGTGGGGGTGGGGGGTATGAACAAGTGGAGCTTCCCCTTTTGGGTGCAGCTCTGCTTTAGGTTTTAAACTGCTTTGTGTCTATTTGTATGAATTATATGGAAAACGCAAAACTTTCCCTTTGTATGCCACCTGTTTTTGAGATGGATTGAATAGATGTAAATTCTAGCTTATATATGTATGCCTTAACCACCCTACATTATTATTAAGCACTTGAACATCTACCTTAACTACAATTAATTATAATTAATTACACAGAATTTCAGGAACCCAATGTTCTTTTCTTAAGATATAGGGGGTTATTTACGAAAGGTAACTCTACTTTGCACTGCAAGTGCACTTGGAAGGGCAGTCACTCTATATCTAAGGGGTAGATCTGAAATGACTGGAAGCTCTGCTGATTTTATCATCTAATCATGTGCAATCTAAAATGCTGTTTTTTATTTTCCTTGCATGTCCCCCCAGATCTACAGTGACTTTAGTTCCAAGTGCACTTTCAAGTGCACTTGCAGTGGAAAGTGGATTTGCCTTTAGTAAATAACCCCCATAGTCTAGTTATTTGTTCTGAATAGTGGCAAAGCAGGGAACTTTGCAGTGGTGATCTCACTAATGGAGTATATAAAACATATAATAAGCTTGAGCAGGTGAGCCAACCACTATTGAACCATTACCAAATAAAGGGGGTTATTTACTAAATGCAAATCCACTTTGCACTACAAGTGGAACTTGGAAGTGCAGTTGCTGTAGATCTGAGGGGAAGATCTGAAATGAGGGGAAGCTCTGCTGATTTTATCATCCAATCATGTGCAAGCTAAAATGCTGTTTTTTAATTTTCCTTGCATGTCCCCCTCAGATCTACAGGGACTGCACTTCCAAGTGCACTTGTAGTGCAAAGTGGATTTGCCTTTGGTAAATAACCCCCAAATCTTTTGATTGATTTTAGCTTTGAATCATAATATTGCATTTTTTAAACTAAACTTTACTTAGTTCAGGAAACTAGCTGATTTCCCATATTGTAAGGTTATGTAGTTGTGTAGTCAAAATCATCACACTAGATTTTATTTTATAACATCTTTTAATGATTATCTAATATTTAAGTTTCTGTGAGCTTATACATTGATTTAGCTACAAAGCATTGAGAAGCATATGCGTAAAAGAACCTACCATATACATACAATCATTTAGCAACAGTAACAATAGCTTATTTGTCATGTTGACATGGATTTGGTGTTGAGTCATCATTTCCTCCACCACCACCATCACCTCCACCTCCTCCACCTCCACCACCACCTCCATCTCCTCCACCTCCATCTCCTCCACCACCATCACCACCACCTCCTCCACCATCTCCTCCATCATCTTCTGGGCAGTTATAAACTGGCTGAATAAGTATATCACTAGACTGACAATCTCCTTTGCATAACTGCTGCCAGTAAATGCCAGAGCCAGTATTAAGATTGGCAAACCTGCAGTTGTCATACCACCATCCCCCACCACCAACGTATGCACAGTTGGTTGCTGATAAATCATTGTCACGATCACGGGTAGAGAATCTCATATTATCATGTCCTGCACTAGGCTGTCCAGATGTCATGGCATCTCCAGCATTACCTGAATATCGTCCTAATCGTATTCTATAACAGCTTTGTTCCTCCTCAAGAGCAAAGGAATCATAGTTGGCCATATGCTGTGTACCATAAGCAGAGTGCACTCGAAATCGAATGCGATGCAACTTTTGTGTGCTCAATATGTGGATATGTTCATTACCCAGCCAGTGGTCACTTTGTAGGTCTCCAAAACCTTTTTTGTAGCACTCCCATGTGGTATCCCAAATCTTTGGGGTTTTTTTGCAGTTTTTTTGTATGACGGTCCATCCTCCATCTTCACCAAATTCACATCGTACCAGTAGGCGCTTCCCTGATATTGGCTCTATTACATATAGACCACTTCCATGATTTATTGCTGCGCAGCTTTCTGGGTAAGATTTAGCTGTCAAGAAAAACAATTTATTATCTGCATTATCAGTACAATAGTGGAGTTAGCGAAAGATTTGTTAATAAAGATTTCACAGAATATATTTTAAAAATGCCCAGATTTTGTAACAATGTAATGTTTTATATGAATGCACAGAACCATAAGTTTACACAAAGTGAATCCATTATATAATGCATTAGCTTACTGAAAAAGGTCATGTAGAGAGTGACGATGATTGAAGAAATCCATAGCAACAAATCAGCGTCAACCTCAAAAATTCTAAAGGGTTGCTCTGGGTGGCTCTTTTTTAACTAAACCCAACCAATCTGGACACAAATTGCCACAAATGTATTGTACATTGAGAAATTTTACATCAAACTGTTAAACAATTAGGGTATCTCTAAATTTTTTTGCAGTTGGATTGAGTAGATACTAGTGCAACTCTTGCCAGGTTTTCACAATCTGTATTCTATTGATCAAGTTTCTGTTCACTTGTTGCCGTGTATACTTAAAATGATTGTAAACCAACATGTCAATGGTTTTGCACAGAGCAGCCCGATCCTCCTCTTCTGGGGTCCCCCAATGGCACTCCAGGCCCGTTCGGCAGGCCCACATGGAAAGCTTCATTTAATGGGGGCACCCATTCACGCTCGCTCCCGAGTCCCGCTGCTGCGTCCATTGACACAGACAGACTCTGCCCCGCCCCCTTCTACTGTGTCACAGCATTTAATTGACAGCAGCGGGGAGCCAAGGACTCCCGCTGCCATCAAGCTGCTTGATGAGGAGGGAAACAGCGGTGGGAGTCACTGCTGTTGTGCACATCACTGGATCGGATCGGGCTCAGGCAAGATAAAGGGGGGATACAGCACAGAAGGTTTTTCCCCTTAATGCATAGAATGCATTAGGGGAAAAACTTTAATGCCCTGTACACACGGTCGGATTTTCCGATAGAAAAAGTGCGATTGGATTGTGTAGTTGCACAAAGTGCCACGCATGCTCAGAATAAATTAAGAGACGAAAGCTATTGGCTACTGCTCCGTTTATAGTCTCGACGTACGTGTTTTACGTCACCGCGTTCAAAGAGACCGGATTTTCCGACAACTTTGTGCAAACTTTGTGTATGCAAGACAAGTTTGGCCCAAAATCCGTCGGAAAAAATCCAATGGATTTTGTTGTCGGAATGTCCGATCAATGTCCGATCGTGTGTACAGGGCATAAGGCTTTGGATCCACTTTAACAATGACATAATAAACGCAAGAAGAAATCATTTAAAACCACCTCTTAGACAGCTGTCAACAGAACAAGTACCCCCATGCGAAGATTCCCCCACTATTTTTGTTCTGGTGACCCAAAATTTTTGAAACTCGAAATTTTGTATTTTCTCTTACTTTCAGTTCCAGTGAGAACAATCAAACAGGGCAAAAAAAGAGAGTGACAGTAATAACAATTTGACATAGGTTCTAACCATTAACCACCCTATCTCAAATTAAAAAATGACTTTAGGCCAGGTTCCCACTGGTACAACACGACAGTTGTACCACTTTGGATCCAACTTTGCCCTGGGACTTGAAGTCCGACATGCCTCCGACTTTAATGAACAGGGATCCGACTTTGATCCCTAACAATACCAGATACCGAGGGCTTTCACACTAGAGCAGTGCGCTTGCAGGACGGTCAAAAAAGTCCTGCAAGCCGCATCTTTGCAGCGCTGTAGGAGCAGTTTATACACCGCTCCTAAAGCGCCCCTGCCCATTGAAAACAATGGGGCAGCGCCGATAAACCGCCAAAATAGCGCCGCTGCAGTGGCGCTATGCAGGCGGTTTTAACCATTTTCAGCCGTTAGCGGGAGTTAAAACTGCCCCGCTAGTGGCCGAATAGCGCAAGTAAAATGATGGTAAAGCGTGTGAAAGTAGCCTAAAAGAAAAAAATCCAAAGAAAATTGTATACTGTGTATCCAGCTTAAGACATCTTTTTGCAACCTGAACATACCCAATTTCTCTAGTAAAATAAAAGTGAAAAGCAACTTTTGTTGGACTGGCGGGGTCTATTCATTTGGAACCAAAAGTGCTCAGCCCTGTTTAGTTTTTTTTTTGCATGGTACACCTACTGGATACAGAGCTGAGCTTACTGAAACTGAAAATATATGTGTCACTTACCACTGGCTTGGTAGTTCAAGATATCTTCAGCCTTGATTCCATTTAACATATGACTATTCTGAAGATTTAATATTGCAGACAGCTCCAGTGTATGCCCATAAAAAACCCATCCGGCCAAGAGTAACAATGACAGAGACCCATACATCCCTTGGACCCCTGTAAAAACGGTATAAGTAATAAGGGGTAAATATGTGGATGTTCCACGGTCTTGTAATAAAATTATACAATTAAAAAAATAGCATTCTTTTATGTAGTCACTTGTATAGATCCATATATATTATCTAGATTAGTAGGCAATACTGTTTAACCAAATCTGTCAACTCTTTACAATACTAAGTGCAAACCTTTCAAACCTTGTAAGTGCACTTGTCAAGACATTTTGATAAAACTGAACAACCTGTGTAATTGGTTGCAATACGTCTTTAGCTGCATACTCTAATTGCAATAAATCGTAAGTTTCAAACTCTCATTAATGCTCCAAAATGTCTGTGCAGATTCAGTGTGTTAAAAGCTGATTTTACCCAAAACGGATCTCCTGGTCTTGAGTGAACATTACAAGATAAAACACCCCACAGCTTTTTAAATTGTCTGGGGCCCTAACAAATTGCTTTGGTACAGGGCTTCCCTCTAGAAAATTGGACTGTTACTTCATTTCTTTTGGGGGTTTCTTGATTTTTATTTTATGTTGATAGTGTGGTTTGTAAGAAAAAAAATGGCGGTATCCCCTGCAGTATCCTAATTCTTGTAGTAAAAACCCTGCCTATACTCTGCCCGTGGTAAACTTGGGCCTACACTTGCTTATTAAAATGAACCTTCTGACCAAATTTACACCACTGTATCATCTTCAGTCTCTTATTTCTTGTAGTATAACACCTGCGTATACTCTTTGTCTCTAGGACATTATGGCTAGTTCTCCCTTATAAAAAATGCCCCATGCAGGGCAGATTTGCATTGCTGTAGAACATGTAGTCGCAGTCTCTGCAGTTCAACAGATATCAGCCATGTTGCATACATTCTCTTACATTACAACTTGTAAGTCTGTTTTGGTATACTTTACTGTTCACCCTGGTGAATGGTCAATCAAAATAAAGAATTAATAAAAAATAAATAAATAAACATTTTAATATCAGTGAGAACAGGGACTTAATGAACCACTGGCCAACATCTGGCGGATCTATAACCTATAATATATAATAAAAAGCGGTATTGCTGTTAAAATGACTTGAAAAGTTCCATAGCCAAATATGTGCTACATGTGTACACTGTCTGAGATCGTCCAGGAATAAGTCATTCTAATGCCGTGTACACACGGTCGGAATTTCCAACAACAAATGTTCGATGTGAGCTTGTTGTCGGAAAATCCGACCATTTGTATGCTCCATCGGACATTTGCTGTCGGAATTTCTGACAACAAATGTTTGAGAGCTTGTTGTTGAAAATTCCGAGCGTGTGTACACAAGTCCGACACACAAAATTCCACGCATGCTTGGAATCAAGCAGAAGAGCCGCACTGGCTATTGAACTTTATTTTTCTCGGCTCGTCGTACGTGTTGTACGTCACCACGTTCTTGACGTTCGGAATTTCCGACAACATTTGTGTGACTGTGTGTATGCAAGACAAGTTTGAGCCAACATCCGTCGGAAAAAAATCCACGGTTTTGTTGTCGGAATGTCCGATCGTCTGTACACGGCATAAGTATGTTATTTAAATGATTTGTGTATTTTGATGTTGTCCTTTAAGCCTCATTAAAATGCCATCTCTCCAGTGTAAAGTATCATTTTCATTGATAGATGTCTTCACTGTTAGTTCCTAGCTCCCCAAAGCTTATTTACAATACTTTACCCATTATCTTTTAAAAAAGGATAGAATTTACTAACAGGATCTCCCCCACTTCAAAAAGACTTCAGAGTGATTGGCTGCTAACTTTGGAGTCATCCCCAGTGGCAGGGCCATGCAACTCTTAATGCCTGTACATACGATCGGACTTTCTGTCAGGAAATGTTCGATGTCAGGCTGCTGGCGGTAAAGCATGCGTGTGCTCCATCGGACAATTGTTGTCGGACTTTCCGCCAACAAATGTTGGCTAGCAGGTTTTCAAATTTTCCGTGAACAAATGTGTGTTGTCAGATTTTCCGAGCGTGTGTACACAAGTCCGTCGGACAAAAGTCCAAAGTACAGATACGCATGCTCGTAAGCAAGGACGAGCCAAAAGCGGTCAGTCTTGTAAACTAGCATTTGTATTTTAGAATTAACATGCGTAACGTGGCAAATTATGAAATCTCCAAATGCAACGCACATTCTCTTCTTTTTTAATGGGATGATAATGAAGCTGCTTTGCTGGTGATACTGATGGAGTTATTGCAAACGAATTTTCAAAGGCTTTTTTTTTCTAGTGATATCAAGAATAATATTATTATGCTTTTTTTTTTTTTATTATTTGGGCAAGTTACCACAACACCATTATGCCATAGTTTTTAAGATCAAAGATACAACTATGTTGGTGTCCCTTGTCAATTTTACATTGTATTTTTTAAAATGTAACTGCCTAATCCCAAACTGTCATTTGAAGTAAAACACATAGCCAAGTATTATTCTACACAATTTTTTTATTGTGCATTAAAAAAAGAAAGCAAATAAAATTAGACATGCTATCTGCCAATAGGACTTAACCAAAAAGTGCATTCTATGCATCCAAAAATATTGAAAATATAACAAATCAAATCATTATTCAACCAAAAAAATAATGTCAAAACAATAACTCCAAGGCCAATAATAAATAACACGTTATCTCCTCTGATTCCGCAACATATCTGGTTGACGAACGACCGCTCAGAAACTAACTGAAAAGCCCAAAATGTAAAGTGCGAACTGAAAAGCGCTAAATGAAAAACGCGAAAAGAAAAGCACCAATCAACACTCACCAAACTTCTACTAACACGAAATTAGCAGAAGGAGCCCAAAGGGTGGCGCTAAAGAGCTGAAAAACAACGTAGTTCATCTAGTACGTCACTATGTTCGTAACTGTTGGCAACAATTGTGTGGCCATGTGCATGCAAGACAAGATTGGGCCAACGCCCTTCGGACAAAATTCCACGGTTTTGTTGGCCAACAATCCGATAGTGTGTTCGAGACTTTAGGATTGAATTGATACAAATACCATATGGTCAGGTAAGCTCCAAAGAGTTTCCAAACATACCCTTTATAGCTCTCAAACCTCAGGAGACCTTGGCCTCCACCAGTTTTTGGTTATACTGTTTAGCAGCCAGATTTACACAGCTGACCCAATGGAATATAATACATTTTAAAGTCCCCTGGATTAAATTTGAATCTAGCTCCATTCATCCATACTACCTCAAAGGATTGTGATAGCCATCCTCAATCTCTCACTCATCCCTTGCCCCTTTTAACCTATTGGTAGGGCAGTCCCTTCGCACCTGGAATCTCTACAAGTGCAAATACCACCTGATCTCCTCGGTCTCTCACTAACCTCATTCCATTCTAGATTTACTTTGGCCCTTCCCTCCTCTAGCTCCTTTTGTAGGTGGAAGGAAAACAATTTAACTACTTTCTGATCTCCAAGAACACTCCTCTTTTGCTACTTATGTTCGCCTTCAAGCACTTAAAAGTGATCCCTCACCAGGAAAGATTCCGCTTTCTCCAAATTAGACATTTTCTTTGCCTCTCTCTATACTTTATGCCTTCCCTAGTCCTTATGAAAGAATTTGTAAGTCCTCTCCTAGAGGTAAAGGACTCATTTTATCTTTTCATCTTTGTATGGTCTTTAACAAATGATGCTCCACCAAACAAATTACTACATATATTGAAGTGGGAGTGAGATTGTGAGAGGCAATTCTCCATAAAGGAGTGGGACACTATGATCTGCAACCTTCGCAAATGTACCCGTTCACTTTCTGTTAGGTAAACAGCCATTAAAGTGGTTGTTATGTTTTTACCTACAGGTAAGCTTATAATAAGGCTTACCTGTAGGTAAAATTAATATCTCCTAAACGGTTTAGGAGATATTCACTTTGAATGCAGCCGCTGACGTCAGCGGCGCATGCGCTGTGAAGGTCCGGCTAAAGGTCCGGCAGTCGCTTCAGGACCTTGCCGGAAAGAAGACTCCTGCGCGCATGCTCACAGCGCCGGAGCCGCGAACCTGGAAGACACACCAAGGGTAACATGTCAGCTCCCTCGGCGGTAACCGAGATCAGATGCCGACGTCTCTTTCTAAGGTAAGTATTTCATAATGAGCTAGTATGTGGTGCATACTAGCTCATTTTGTCTTTGCTTCACAGGTTTTTGTTTGAAAAAAAAAAAATATATATATATTTATATCATTTTTTTTTTTTTGTGGGTATACAACCGCTTTAAGGTCTTGACCAGGTGGTATTGAAGACCAATTAAACTCCATTTAATATTCCCAGGGGTCTCAGTGGTCTGCTTCCATGGCTGCACCTCTTCAGGTTCCTTTTCACATATATTCAGGGAATGTGAGAGGTTGCAACCTTTATGGTGTAAGAAGTTGGATATATTATCCCAGCTGGTAGGAAGGCCCATTAACCGTTACCTCACTATGCCTATGTGTGTGTTATTTGCTCAAATACCTGACATGCACTACCACTTGGAAAAACTGATCCACATTATCTGTGTAGCCACACTCTGAGCAATTGCCCTAAATTGGAAATCCCCCACCATTCATTTCCTGCAAATTTTGGAAAGAATAAACGTAATGTTAATGGAAAGAATATTCCACACTGATACACTGCTAAGTTTTCTGCCAAATATGGTCTTCCAACAGTCAAAAATTGTTATATATTTTATGTACTATGTGTAGTATGCTCAGCTGCTTTATCATTTATTTAAATATATTTTTGTAATCAGTTTAATTGGCTAATTTTTCTCTTTTCTGAAATCAGTATCTCTGTCAAACACGGTTGAATGATGTCAACATTTTATGTCTTTTGATGATGTCTGTGTCATCATTTTGTAACACCTTTCTAGACATGTTTTGGCTGTACACATTTTGTATGCTATCATTTTAATAAACAGCTTTTAAACAAAAAACCAAATAAATAAATAAAACGCAGGCTTGTAAAAATGTGAGTGTCACTTTAAAAATTACTTTAGGATTAAACATAAATAATACAACTCAACTTAAAATACATTATACTTTCCTTGGAAGGGAATACTGATCTGTCCTTTAAACCCTATGGTCAAAGTTGTACAGAAATGTAAGAACACTTTTAAAGGCACCTTTTGTCAGTTGTATGAAATAGGACTGTCAGTACCCCTAAAGTGTAAGTAAACCCCCCCTATCGTTTTCAGCCAAGGAAGCTTGCCTCTGTTTAATCTACAACTGCCATGATGCTGCACATGTGATCAGTTATGACACCAGCCATTGGATGGTTTGACAGTTTGGTTGAAAGCACAACCAATGGGAGTGCTGGAAATGAAACTGTTTTTCGGATGGGTTTACTTCCGCTTTAACTGCTAATCGGCATTTTTCAATGCAACTAATCAATGTGTAGATCTTACCTCTTGCTACAGATAATGCCTTGTATTTGCCTCGAAGATGTGGGATTTTTACATTCAGAATTGTAACTTTATAATTTAACAATAAAGCAGAACCTTGCCAAACCATTATGTGTAGTTTAAACAGAGTAGGTACAGATTAGATCAACTCACAGGGTCAAATTGCAGTCTGTATCTTCTTTAAAGAGATACTCCTGTCCTAAAGACACAACAAGAATGGAAAAAAACAAATCTCCCCAAAGGCAGGGGAAATACCCCCTACAGAGTTCTCAATGGGAATATTTTGTGCAGAGCTTCTTTTGATTAATGTTGTATCCCCTGTTGGGTATATACCTTCACTTACTGTCCAGGTGGCAACATTGTCAATAGAAAGGGAGTCAAAAAACAATAAAAACTTGACAGGGTTTTTTCCCTTTTCTGAAAAATGAAAAAAGGTTTAAGCTTCAATTACACTTTGAGGTAATTAAAAAAAATGCAAAGCCATTCAGCTTGAGAAACTGCATTCACATTTTTTCTGTGCAAATTGAGGCAAAATTGAATGCTATTAAGCTATTTTCTCTCCAGGTCAAATGTTCTGCATAGGGTAAATCAGAAATTACTACATTATGGCCACTTGGAGAAATAAAAGATCATAGTAAGTAAGTTATCGTTAACTCAAAAAGTTTATCATCAACTCCATCTAGTGGCCATAACATGCTATTTTCCCGCTTTGCCCTATTCTGTATAAATTAACCTGGGGAGAAAATAGCCTAATAACATTTGGTTTTGCCCCTACTTGCAAAAGAACAAATGTACAAGCAGTTTGAATGACGGTTATCCCTGCAAATGTTTTTCAATACACCCCTTTGTTTTAATTTCACTAATCAGTAACAGAGAACATGCTGCTACTACTATAGAGTAGCAAAGCAATAACTTATAGTCATTAAAGCTGCCCAGTAGAAGTGATACAGTATTTGCTTTTGGATAATAAATTCTTATTATTACTGTCACCTACTACCCAGGATGCATTATAGACATAGAATAAGTAGGCCTGTATAATGCACTATTCAGTACACAGGTGCTGAGATAATACATCATCGACCCATTTCTAGAAGCTCAGCAAGGCATCTTACCCATTGTTGTCCAAGAAGAGTTGGGCTCTGTATCTCACTGACTGAGCCCTTCCTTTTATACAGTCTATATGTTGGGAGGGGATTTAAATGTTCTATCAGAACAGCTGTTAACCAGAGATAAATGATGTTTAATAACTAGGTGTGAAAGCGACTACTGCCTGTTTGAGAAAAGCCAGTATCTATCTAGTTTACACAAATATGCTCTATGATTTAAATAGAAACGTTGCTCTGGATATTGGATATTAGGCCAGGACAATGATTCAGCTGGAAGACTGAACACATACAGAAAGAGATGCAATGTGTTATATACTGAGCATGGAAAGCAGTGAGAAATGATTATACGTCCTACAGTGACAGGGATAGCGAAAAAAAGCTGAGTAGAGCAGCCGAGTAACAGATGGTTTGAAAGGAACATATATCTGCAATTTGTGTTAGATGAAAAAAAGAGCAAATTGATAAAAAATGGTTTATGGTAAAAAGTGCAGAACACAAAAGGATTCAATACCATTCAGGGCTTAGGGTGTGCCATCCTAGACATTAAAATAAGCTTTAAACATTAACTTATGAGTCTATTTATAAAAATGTTTTTACCCAAGACTTACCCAATTATTTGTATGACTTGTGTGTGAAAAAATTTACCACTTAGCATTATATACACCCCTTAGCAATACTTGTAGGCAGGGGGTGCTTTCCCTGTAAACCCACCCAATGGGAGGGAAGTGAAGAAATTACCATTCTTAACCTCTTCTTGCCAAGCCCCAGTATTTCTTTAACAGTGTCTTTACACCCGGGGGCCAGAAGGATTGATCAAACATGTGACCACAGCTCTCAATCATTAGTATGGACTGAGAGCTGTCTTCGACTTCTTTAATCTCTGTGCTGGGAATGCAGCGCAGGAAGCTCTGCCACCAATGAACGCATATGCGTGGCATGTGGGCAATAAAGCTCACCCTCTTTGCCTGAACACATACTGTATGTGTTACGTGGGCTGCAAGAGGTTGCAGTATGGAAGGAGCTTAGTCTGGGACTGAGGCCCACAGAAGGAAGAGATGTAGCTGGAGAGTTTGTGAGCTTTCTCCCTTCTGGGGAAGAGTTCTGAGAAGGAATGGAGGTCACTTACCCCAGAATGAGATGTAGGACAATGGAAGAGTTGATGGAACATGAATACTGCAATATCCCCCCCCCCTCCCCATCATTGAGAATGTAGCTCTTTTGAATGTGTGATAATTGGATTATCTGGACTGTAAGAAATGACTAACCAGTAATTTAAGCTGTGGTATGCCACTATTGTGGAATGAACACATTTATTTAAAAATAAAGATTATTTTGCAACAAACACCCTCCTTGTGGTGGACTAAAAGGGATAAGTACTGTGTGTTTTGTATGCAATCATTGCCTGGGGAGGAGTCACACTCCTCGTGTTGAGCTAACCCCCTCATGGAACACGTGCCAGGTGAACCAGGTCCACGTGAGAGAAGGGGCCCCAGGTGTTCAGTTGGATTACCAGAGCCCTAATCTGGACTATGTTAAAGCACAGACCTATGTAAGGAGTGCTCCGTCTGTTGAACTTTTAATTTTAGATATGTATAGGTCTAGTTAGTCAATCACATTTCAGGTGCAAGCCACATCCTTCTAGAATTCACTGTATTTGGTATAGCCAGTATGTAGAAAAGAGAATCTACTTACCAGTTTATCATTTGTTGTGTTCATAGTTATCTCATGCTTAGTGTATTTCTGATTTTTCTCAAGTAAAGGTGGAAATGAGTGGGAATGTAGAAAATACTAGAATGTGTGTTGGGAACTGAAGGGGTTAAATTGAACCGTGTAGCGTGTGTTGTGAAGATTGCTGCAGGACACCTGGAATACCAGTTGGCAATAGAAAAACAACAGTGCAGGCAGGAACTGATATGGAAGTGTGCTTCTGATGTCTAGAGATGAGCAGACCATACCTGGATTTGGTTTGAGGCAGATTCGGAGAACATTACTAAAGTTTTGGAGGTGAATTCAAATCCCATTAAAGTTAATGGGAACTGTATGTTAAAAAAACAGTATTGTCCATTTTCTAGGCTAATAGGCAAAGGTGGTGATTTTATTAATGTTTAAAGGGCAGCATTAAAAATGCAAAATTCCTATAAACAACATGCCTGAGGGATGCCCCTTGCTGCCCGTGAAGTCATGCATCTGTACAATATATACAACCTACTTCAGCAACGCTTATATTTACAAAAAAACTTTTGGCTGCTCACTTTTGTTTGTAAATAGAAATAATAGTGAACCCCACAAACAAAAAATGTCTTGGGGTCCCCCCTAAAGATACATACCCTTATCCTTAATCAAGGTCCAATATGGATTTCAAGGGGGACCCCATGCAAACAAAACAAGGAAAAAACCTGTGGGGTCCCCCCAAATTTCATCAGACCAAAATCTGAGCATTTAACCTGGCTGGCCAGGAAAAGGGATATGAGCATGCGCCCCCTAACCCCAAGCCAAATGCTTTCAATGTGGGGGGAGGTACCTTGCCAGGGGGACCCCCCTGGTTGATGAGGAAAAGGGCCTCTTCCCCATAACCCTGGCCTGGTGGTTGTGGGGCTTTGTAGACAGGGGGATTATCAGAATATTTAAGCCTCCAGATACTGCCCCATCTACATGATGGGTAAGAGGTATAAAACATTGTACCCCTACTCATTCACAGAATTTTTTTAAAAACACATATTTTTGACAAGTCCTGTATTAAAAAAAAATACTCCACAATGTAAATCTATAATCAATCATGTCATCCAAAGATGTAGACCTTTGTCAATCACGATGATCAACACCTGCTGACTCACCAAAACAGACACGTCTGATCGCACAATTTAACATGCTTCGAATCACATCTCCTGATCCCTGCTGCTATATGGAAACAAAGGGGCTGCTTAAACCCAGTGATTCCAGTGCCATATTTGGTCAGTGATGTCAGTGCTATTCATATCCTTTTCTTACATGGCCAGAGATTCCTGGCCAGCAATGACTGTGGCTGGCGGGTGCTAGCACCACTGCTCCCTTATGGACCACTGACATTGGAAGCTTTCATATACAGTATAGTAGTGTGAGAAATACTATATACAGTATGGCTTTCGGCTCCCACTGATTGGGTAGATGTTTGGGCTTTCAGACTAATTCCGCTCAGCAAAGTTCAGTCCGAACTGAAAGCTTATCCCTACTGGTGACAACCTGATTCATCCAAAAGGCAGGGTTTAGTACAATCAGGACTTCAGCAAATGTATTAACCTCCCTGGCGGTATGATTATTTCTGATTTTAGGTGCTGAAAGTGGTACAATTATTTTGCACAGAAATTTGGCGTTTTATATTGTAGGCCTGTAATTCTTAGGAATAGTTCACTTAAATCTGTCCAAACAAGAGTCTAGTAGACATCCCGGGTATGATAAAGTTTGAAAAACTAAATAAAAAATTATAATATAATAAATAACTATAAATAATTATAACAAATAATAATATAATAATAATAAAAATTATATAATAATGTAATCAAATCAAAAACACTGAAATTTGCTCAGTTGCAGAATTTTAGCTTTTGTTACTTTTAGTGTTTGATGACGGATCTCCCCACAAATCACTATCGCTCAATTCTGCGAGTGATTCTAATTTATTATCGCTTTTTTCTAACTGGTCTAAAACCACTTTTGATGTAAAGAGACAGTTTTGGTTGCTATGGGCAATCTCCAGTTTCCTGGCAGAAAGAACAGTTTTATATATATAAAACTGCATGCAGGACACTGGGCAAACCACTAGGGACAAAGGGGATGTGTAGTTATTTGATACAGTACTGTAATCTGTAAGATTACAGTATGCTGTATCTATACTGTGTGTTTTACTTTTGAATTTACCGCCGAACTCCGTCCCCGTGCGTCGCACCGCTCGCAGGGAACGGAGCTCGGCACTGTGAATCGAGCGAGACACGGCGGCTCGCCGATCACAGCGGGGAGACATCGCAGGATCCAGGGGACAAGGTAAGTATACTCTTCCTGGATCCTGCGATGCAAGCCCGAGTCTGGCTCGGGGATACCGCTTTTGGTATAAAAAATCCAACCCGAGCCAGACTCGGGAATACCGCCAGGGCGGTTAAATGCAAGGCAGCATTTTATATGGGTTAGGGCGTTTGTCTATACTTTGGCAGCCAGGGGCTAAAAATAATAACCCTGTGGCTTTAAACTGGATTAATTCAATCAATTAAACACTTGTAGCACTAGTCAGCCAATTGTCACCCTCTAGCACTATGCATACTTAGGTTCTACTTGTCTAGTAAAGCCAATTTAAGGATCATTGGCCAACAAACTGCACTCCATATTTTACACTGTTTCAATGTGTACGTGTACTCCCCCATGTAGTGTAGGGGCATAGCCTGTAATATATGGCATTTAGCTTTTCATGCCAACACTATTGCAAGCTATTTTTTTCAGATTTGCACATACTGAATATACAGTGAGGGGAAAAAGTATTTGATCCCCTGCTAATTTTGTAAGTTTGCCCACTGACAAATAAAATGATCAGTCTATAAATTTAATGGTAGGTTTATTTTAACAGTGAAAGGCAGAATAACAACAAAAATATCCAGAAAAAAACGCATTTCAAAAAATGATGCATTGATTTGCATTTTAATGAGTATTTAATAAGAAATAAGTATTTGATCCCCTATTTGATCTCCTAAGATCCCATAAGCATTTGATCCCATAAGTATTTTATCCTCTAATGCCGCGTACACACGACCGGTTTTGCCTTCGGAATAAACTCTGAAGGTTTCTCCGACGAAACTCCGACGGAATTCCATTCAAGCGGTCTTGCCTACACATGGTCAAACCAAAGTCTGACCATCCAAAACACGGTGACGTACAGCACGTACGACGGGACTAGAAAAATGAAGTTCAATAGCCAGTAGCCAATAGCTTCCGTCTCGTACTTGCTTCAGAGCATGCGTCGTTTTTGGTCCGTCAGAACAGCATACAGACGAGCGTTTTTCCCGATAGGAATTGGACCCGTCAGAAATATTTAGAACATGTTCTATTTCTAAGTCCATCAGAATTTTCGAAAAGAAAAGTCCAATGAGGCACACACACAATCGGAATATACGATTGAAAGCTTCCGTCTGACTTTTTCTGTCGGACATTCCGCTTGTGTGTACGCGGCTTAAGAGAAATAATTATTTGATCCCCTATCAATCAGCAAGATTTCTGGCTCCCGGGTGTCTTCTATACAGGTAACGTGCTGAGATTAAGAGCACTCCCTTTAAGGGAGTGCTCCTAATCTCAGCTTCAATCAATCAATAAGATTCCAATCTCTACACCATGGCCAGGACCAAAGAGCTGTCCAAGGATGTCAGGGACAAGATTGTAGACCTACACAAGGCTGGGATGGGCTACAAGACCATCCCCAAGCAGTTTGGTGAGAGGGTGACAAGAGTTGGTGCGATTATTCGCAAATGGAAGAAACACAAAATAACCGTCAATCTCCCTCGGTGTGGGGCTCCTTGAAAGGTCTGACCTCGTGGAGTTTCAATGATCATGAGAATGGTGAGGAATCAGCCCAGAACTACACAGGGGAATCTTGTCAATGATCTCAAGGCAGTTGGGACCATAGTCACCTAGAAAACAATTGGTAACTCACTACGCCATGAAGGACTGAAATCCTGCAGCGCCCGCAAGGTCCCCCTGCTCAAGAAAGCATCTGATTCAGTGGCGAACTGGGTAAAAGTGTTGTGGTCAGATGAGACCAAAATCGAGCTCTTTGGCATCAACTCAACTCGCTGTGTTTGGAGGAGAAGGAATGCTGCCTATGACCCCAAGAACACCATTCCCACTGTCAAACATGGAGATGGAAACATTATGCTTTGGGGGGGTTTTTCTGCTAAGGGAATAGGATACTTTAACGAAAATCAAAGGGACGATGGACAGAGCCATGTACCATCAAATCTTGGGGGAGAACCTTCTTCCCTCAGCCAGGGCATTGAAAATAGGTCGTACAGCATGACAATGACCCAAAACACACGGCCAGGAGAACAAAGGAGTGACTCAAAAAGAACGACATTAAGTTCCTGGAGTGGCCTTGCCAGTCTCCAGATCTTAATCCCATGAAAATATGTGGAGGGAGCTGAAGGTTCGAGTTACCAAACGTCAGCCTCGAAACCTTAAAGACTTGGGAGGATCTGCAAAGAGAAGTGGGACAAAATCCCTCTTGAGATGTGTGCAAACCTGGTGGACCTCTGTGATTACCAACAAGGGTTTTGCCACCAAGTACTAAGTCATGTTTTGTGAAGGGGTCAAATACTTATTTCTCTCATTGAAATGCAAATCAATTTATAACTTTTTTGAAATGCGTTTTTCTAGATATTTTTGTTATTCTGTCTCTCACTGTTAAAATAAACCTACTATTAAAATTATAGACTGTTCATTTCTTTGTCAGTTGGAGAACATAAGAAATCAGCAGGTGATCAAATGCTTTTTTTTCCCTCACTGTACTTGCTTTACAGCTGAACCTCAGACAGACCGTGAAAAACACCAATGGATACAGTTATGTATTTATTTAATAACATTAATGATGACATTTCTTTTAAATGCAATTAGTCAAAATACCTAAATATGACTTGACTTTAGCCTTTTCTAATCCTCTTTACAGCAGCATTCAAACTGAAAGAGAGATGGGCAGTATTAGGTGGCAATCAGATGTGCTGCATTCACATGTGTAGAAAGGACCACTCTGATTGGAGGAGAGAGCTTAAAAATTAACAGGATGGTGATCTAGTTGTGCTATTTAACTGCAGCAAAGTCAATCAGGGTGTTATGTATAGCAAGGCTGTAAAAATCTCAGCACTAGGTGAACAGAAATTAAAATCATTTGGCAGGGAAAAAAGCTCCCATATATGTATTTACGTTGTGTATTTAGCTGTTTGCCTGGAGTTCAACTTAAAGAAAAGTCTTCATACTGCTGCAATAGGGATTTATTTTTAATCTTTGTTTTATCCTTTGAGGGCAATAAATAGCTGTGTGGTTTTGCTACTCCATGCTGTTTCTTTAGATGAGTGTAGATTGTAGTAATAAAGGGACTGCTGTTCTGGAGAGTTTGTCAAGTGTATTGTAGGAGAGAAACCATTTCATAATGACTTTACAAAGCCCTTAACATTTCCAATTGCTGGATTCATTGCTATAACACAAAACAAGGAAAACATGCCATGATAAATTAGAAACATATATATTAACTTTTTTTTTTCTACTGGAAATGAGAGCTTGAACGGCTTTTACGCTAGGGTTTTTATACAAATAGATAACAGTATATTAGGTGGTTCTCTAGAATACAGCTCAGTACAGGGCAAAAGAACACAGTGTTTTTTTCATTCAATACATTTTATTAAATTTCCAAAATTAAGTTTTACCAGCATAACATAAAAACAAAAAACAAACAAAAAAAAAGATAGGAATATGCTCACCTGAGCAATTGTGTCAATAAAGAGTGGTATAACATAACAAAGAACAAGCAAAGCACAAATGAACCAAGGCTTTGCAAAATGAAATGTGCATAAGGAGTAACACTCAGTTAAGAGGTGTGCCCCAAATTCCAAGTGATAGGAGGAAGAACTTTTAAAATAAATTACTGAAAAAAAGTGAGAGGAAAAAAAAATGGCTCAAACTACGACAACTGTTGCCTCCTATAGACCTATTGCGCTTCTTAATAATGACCTCAAAACCCTAACTAAACTCCTCACTAATAGGCTCAACCCCTTGTTGCCTTATTAATTTGGACCAGACCAGGTTTATGGCCCGTAAATCTACAGATATTAATTTACTTGGGTTATTCATGAATATTCATTCTAATCACGATAACCAGGACACCAGAGTGATTGTCTATCTAGACATCGAGAAGGCATTTGATACTGTGGAATGGCCTTTCCAATGGGAGACTCTTTGGAGAATGGGGTTCCCCCTGACCTTCATTACCTGGCTATAAACGATATATAGCTCTCCAACAGCTACCATTCACCTGGGGGGGTCTTTCATCTTCATTTAAACTATTTTGAGGTACCCTCTATCCACAGCTCGTTTTTCCATGGAACCTGTTGCTGAAGCTCTCCATGTATCACCTCTAATTAAAGGCCTGAAGTTGACATTATTGGAGGATAGGGTAGCCCTGTATGCGGACAAACTCCTGTTGTTTCTCAATGATACTGGCCCCTCCCTGCAGGGTGTGTTACATGTCTTGAATGCATTTTCAGAGGTAACTGGACGTAGGGTAAATTGGTCCAAATCCCAACTGTTTGATATTGATCCTGCTGCTAAACTTACTGCGTCAACAGATCTCCAATTGCAATGGGTAGATGAATTTACATACCTAGGGGTGCATGTTTCATGTGATGTTGCTAGTTACATTCCACTTAATTTGACTGTCAGGACTAAACTGAAAGCATGGGAGAACCTCCTACGTCCCTTCTGGGATGCGTTAACCTAATCAAAATGAAGATCTACTGAAATCTAATTATTTGTTCCGTAATTCCCCACAACGGATGCCTAAATCCTTTTTCATCCAGTTACATGGAATCTTCTCTTCTTTTCTCTTGGGCTCCCATACTCCCCGCTTCAAATTGTCCACACTTATACGGCCACCTCGCAGGGCGGTCTGGCGTTACTGGATTGCCATAAATACTTTTTTAGCCACCCAATCAATTACTGGTTGCTGATCCCAGATATGTCTAACCTGGCCACGGTAGTGGACGTTGCAATGGTGCACTCTGGAGGCCCTTATATGCTTACTCCTCTGTGACCCTAGAGCTCCTTATGACCTAACCCCCCCTATGCTTACTACACTTTGGGCCTTGAGGGTGGGTCTTGTATGTGAGGGTTATCTGCATTCTGCAGTTTTATCAAATGTCCCTCTATGGATAAACTCCGCATGCCTCATTTTTTTAATCTTCCTGAACCCATAGCCTGTACCAGATTTGGCATTAAATTGGTGAAGGTCATCACATCAGACCTCTCACTGCACTCATTTGACTACTTTATTTCCCATCGTAATGCCTGTTCCTTGCACCTATTTAGGTACTTGCAGATGTCCCCGACTGGCTGTGGATCTGTGGGAGGAACAGCACGTGGGTCAACAAAGCTAATAAAGGGGCTGGAGGATATTAGTTATGAAGAAAGGTTATGAGCACTGAACGTATTCTCTTTGGAGAACAGATGCTTGAGAGGGCATATGATTTAAATTTACAAATACCGTACTGGTGACCCCACAATAGGGATAAAACTTTTTGCGGAAGAGAGTTTAATAAGACACGTGGCCACTCATTAAAATTAGAAGAAAAGAGGTTTAACCTTAAACTGCGTAGAGGATTCTTTACTGTAAGGGCGGCAAGCATGTGGAATTCCCAACAGGCGGTGGTTTCAGCGGGGAGCATCGATAGTTTCATAAAACTATTAGATAAGCACCTGAACGACCACAACATACAGGGATATACAATGTAATGCTGACATATAATCACACACATAGGTTGGACTTAATGGTCTTTTTTCAACCTCACCTACTATGTAACTATGTCAACTGCAGACAAAATGCATTTGTCAATTAATTCTGAGTTATCTCAGAAGCATCTCAAACTGGCATTTAAAGCAAACTGCATTTGCTCATTGGCACAATCCCAAAGGCCATCAACACAGGCCCTCAACCTTGCAGCTGATGTTCCTTGCAATGCTCAGTAAGGCTAGGTTCACACTTGCCCTTTCACTAGATTGCTTTTTAGAGTGTGGCTGAGCAGTCACTGTCAGGCATTCATGAGGTGATAATGCTACCTCCTGAATACTTTTTTTTTTTTTCCCGAATGGCAATATTAAAAGGGACTAATCTGGTGCAACCACAAGCCAAGTGTTTGGCTCACTGTTGTGGTGCAACACTATTGACTTGAATGACCGTGTTTGAAAGGCAGTGCAGCCTGACAACTCAAGATGGCGCCCTCCCAGCTTTATTGTAGGCTTTAGGTGGATGATCGGCGGATGGTCCATGTGAAAGAGAGAACAATTCTATTTGTGGTATCAGGGTAAGATCTGCCATGCAGGGATATCTTGACTAATTTAATTTTGGATATGATATATTAAAAAACAGAGAAAAGGAAAAGTGGAAGTGTTTCTGTAATGCAGTCACAGAAGGACATGACAGGCAAAGAAGCTCCCGTATGACAAGTATAGAGACTCCCATATAGACACAGACTTAGTTTGCAGAAAGAACTGACACAATTAAAAATACAAGGCAGGAATGCTCTGGTGATACATTGACAGAAGCGGATAAATGATCATTTTTGTAGCAAGTCTGTACAGTGCACTAGCCACCTAGTCATGGCGGCTTCACCTGCTCCTGACACACATACACTAGTATTTCAGCTCAGCAGCTCTTCAGCTCATGGAAATGAATTATAAAACAGCAAAAATCTCTCTGTCTATGTAAGCTTGGGCATTTTAAGGTATAACTCCTCACTCAACCTTCTTAAAATGCATGTACTTAAACACACCATCTGACCATACGCTTCCCGACAATAATGCGAGGGCTTCTGCGGCATAACAAAACCCCTCCATATCCAACAGCTGTGCAACTGAAGATGACCTGTCAGTTCTTTACAATGTCCTGAGCAGCCAAAGAGATGATGCCTTTTTTTTGGAAAAGCAAATGGTTATGGACAATACCTCTGCATTACACTCTTTGTTCTATAAGAGGCTCACCGTCCATTAATCTCATGCACTAATGTAGAAAAGCTGTCTATTTTTCATAAGTTGCTTCTGTTTCCCTAAAACATTCTCAGTTATCAATGGAATAGGAATCATATAGTTCTCGAGTGAGTAAGCCAACAACTCATATGTCAAGGCTGAACAGAATAAAACCGCAGAGTTGTTTCACAAAAACACCTTTTATATTTACTGGCAATCATATACTGCAGTGAAATACAGAAATGATTACATGCATGCCCTTTATGAAAATGCCATCTTGCGTATAAATATGTTACTTTGATGAAAAGCCCAATTGTTTTTAAAGGACGCTATGAAAGACAACGAGCAAAAACCCAGAGGTACTGTGCAATATGTATTTTTACATCATTTTTTGCCATTGATTCATTGAAGAGACTAACGAAAGTGGAAAATATGGGCTGTGCTACTGTAACAATTTTTGTGATGCCTCACATATCAGTCTTTTCCAGATTATTCTTGTCGGTACTGATCTTAAAGGCGATGCATAGGAATACAAAAAACATTCATACGCACCTCTCTGCTGCAGCATTGGTCTGATGCTGCAGCTGTCCACCACTGGCTCTAAGTCCGAGAAATGAGCGATTACATAACAGCTGATCACTCAGTTCTTGGTTTGCTATTAGTAGAGAGCGGTGACTGTCAGTCACCGCTCTCTGTACTGCCCCATCAGCGCTCACTGGAGTACCGAGCTAGAGAAGGGACGGAAGTGGCTGGATTAGGCTGTCAGAGGCACTTTGAGAGGCTGGACCAGCTGTCGATCAAGCACCTGGGTGGACCCTGACATTATTATCAAGATCCTTCTAGAACCTAAAGTGGCTCTGTAACGTCAGCTGTCGGCTGATTCTACAGTAACATTTATAAGCACTTTTTTCCAAAACATTCCTCTCTGTACATTTCTCATTTTAATCAATGTACACTTGAAAATGCCAAACGCTCTTAAACGCCATGTTTATGAGCGTTTAGCGTTTCTTCTGCTTGAAAACTGCTCTCAAATATAAACTTGTGATGCTTTTTTTTTTGTTTTTGTTTTTTTGCATCTATACTCTCCTCTTGAAATATGCCTTTAAACACCCTGATATGCCTGGGCACAGGCACATCGGATAACATTGGATTGCTGCTTCTACAGGCAGGGGGAAAAATGGAAAACTCCTGTAGAAGCAGCATTTTTTTAAGCCCAGTGTGCATGGACACTTAAAGTGTATGTCTAGGCAAATTAAAAAAAGAAAACATATGCAGTACATCTCTGCATTATTTGCACATTTGACCAAATTTTGTCTTTTTAAAAATACTGCAGTTAAATCAAGTACAAAATACAGATTGCGCCTGCCAGAAATCCAGTAAGCTTGGCTTATTGTACTAAGCTGACAATGCTGCCTCTGCTACACTGAAATCCCAAGCAGTTTTGTTAGCCTTTCTTGAGTTTTTCTCTACTGGGCTGCAAAAAATACCTGCTGCTTTTGCTGTGGAGATAAGGAGATGGGTTTCTGTAGTTCGGCGGGAGAGAACTCAAAATGGGCTAACAACACTGTTTGGAATTTCAATAAAGCAGATATACAGTATAATCCCATCCTTGGTGTCAGAAAGTCTGCATACTTGTTAAACCGTTGATAATGGGGTAGTGGACTATTGTATTGTATCTTATTAAACAAAGCTAAATGTCACTTCCACAAAATCTAAGCTTGAGGCATTAATGGCCTTAATTTGCCTGATTTGCTAAATCTAGAGTGGCACAAGGTGAATCCTATTTTTTTTCTTAAAAAGTAACTGCAGTCTGCTCACATAATTTGTAATAAAAAACATCTTTGCCATTCTAAAGTTTCCCTCCAACCACTTTGCAAATTATTTTTTCCTAGATTGTAAGCTCTAACGAGCAGGGCACTCTGATTCCTCCTGTATTGAATTGTATTGTACTTGTACTGTCTGCCCTAATGTTGTAAAGCACTGCGTAAACTGTCAGCGCTATATAAATCCTGTAAAATAATAATAATAATAATAATATATACTGTGATTCTGTACTTGCCAAATATGCTGCAGAAATCTCCCTCCACTAAGTCAGGCTGCATTCATTTTAACTGTAGGCAGCTGAAGCTGCTGCCTGTTCACTTCCTGGATTTACACAGACACACAGAGGCACACCTCCAGCTCTGCAGCCCTGCAGCTCTTTGGCCCTCTTATGACTCATCCCCCCTCCCTTGCTGGCAAACTCTCACGAGAGTTAGAGAGAGAGCTGTGCATGATGTCATAAGCCTAGGCTAATGACCAGGCAAGAAACAGGAAGTGGGCTGTATAAGGTGTTAACTGGCAGAAAAAAATGTTTTACTATCCAAAGTTAAAACAACAAGGGCAGAAAATGAAATAGATGGAAAGTTGAAAAAATGAATGAAGGTCCGCTTTAAGGCTTCTTTCACATTTTCCCTCTGAAAAGTGTTCTGCAGTGGAAGTTTGCACATTTTTGTGAAATACTGTGTACTTCGGCCCAAAATGGATATAGAGAGGGGCAAAAATCTTGTAGGGTTATACAACATCTCTAGCACAAGTCAGATACTGTTGGGTACATGTAGTGCAGAGTTTGTAGTGTCCTGCACCATCATGTAAGATCTTGAATCCAGTCTTTTGGCATCTCATGCATACTTATGTTTTGTGTGCATAGTACATTATCCTATTTCTTTGGTTAGGAATTATTTGGGTCTGTAGGTCCTTCTCCTGTTTTTCTATTTAGGGGGGATGAAGTAGTCAGTTGGTGAGTTTATCAGGCTACACATAATAGAGATTGTCTAATGCCCCGTACACACGGTCGGATTTTCCGACAGAAAATGTGTGATAGGACCTTGTTGTCGGAAACTCCGACCGTGTGTAGGCTCCATCACACATTTTCCATCGGATTTTCCGACACACAAAGTTTGAGAGCAGGCTATAAAATTCGTTGTCGGAAATTCCGATCGTGTGTACACAAATCCGACGGACAAAGTGCCACGCATGCTCAGAATAAATAAAGAGATGAAAGCTATTGGCCACTGCTCCGTTTATAGTCCCGACGTACGTGTTTTACGTCACCGCGTTTAGAACGATCGGATTTTCCGACAACTTTGTGTGACCGTGTGTATGCAAGACAAGTTTGAGCCAACATCCGTCGGAAAAAATCCTAGGATTTTGTTGTCGGAATGTCCGAACAAAGTCCGACCGTGTGTACGGGGCAAAAGATGTTCCTGTTGGTCATATTGTTCAAATTGTGTAAGACAGGGGTCTTCAAACTGCGGCCCTCCAGGTGTTCAGGAACTACAATTCCCATCATGCCTAGTCATGTCTGTGAATGTCAGAGTTTTACAATGCCTCATGGGATGTGTAGTTCAGCAACAGCTGGAGGGCCGTAGTTTGAGGATCCCTGGTGTAAGAGGTCCAGCAAAGGAATTAGCAAGTAGTACGGAAAATAAAAAATAAGATAATTGAACAGCTGTCCAGAACTCCAGATAGATCAGGTAAATATCTGTTAATTGTTCTGTAATGGACCATTGACGTGTTGTGATAAATCCATGCGCTCTAAATACCTTCTCTTGAATTAGTGTCTGAAATTGGGAGTCTTCAATTCCAGGAAAGAATGATTGCTTTCTCAAAATTGGGAAAAGTATGCTGATTTTTTTAATAGCTCCTAGAAATATATTCAAAGAGTACAACATTATAAAAATTGTTTAAAATAACAGAAACATGGATAAACGTTTTCTGGTCAGATCCCATTCATATCTGGTTGTACACACAACTTGGGACACTATACAGTGTACAAATGCATTGAAACAAAATGTAATCTAGTAATACTCCACCAAAGGAAGTTATAAATGCCACACCTATTAAAACTTTTACAAATGCAACCTCCCTGTAATTATAAATCCTGCACCTGTTGTAGTTTATGTGTCTTCATTATCTTATCTGCACATTCCTCCTATTAAACAAACTGAACATTTTAATGACCAAACACATTATACTGTAACTATGCAATTTTGTAATCTTTGTATTAGTTCAGAGTAGATAATTACTACAATGAAGGGTATAGCCTCTGTGGAACCTTGAGGCAAGTGAGATGTGCAGATAGCTTTTTGTCCTATCCTGCTTTTCATTTATCCCACCTTCATCCAGCTAGACATAATTTATGCCCCCTACATGAGTGTAGCTTGTGCACATACCACTTTTGTGAAAAAGGAAATAGTTTAGTACATACAAAACGTCAGCACCACCATCTAGTAGGTAAAAATCCTGGAGGTTGCTTCCTTTACCCCCATCTATCTAAAGCTGTTTTACTATACTCTACTTAAATATGAAGAATTATTGAAAGGCAGCAAAAAATTCACTTTTGCTGTTGTAGACTCACTACAGTGCTGGCCACAAATCTGAAGGTCTACATGCTTAGACATGTGATGTTTGCAAAAAGGAAGGATTGAAGTTAAGACAATCCCTCCTGTCATAGATTATGTGACCATATATTTAGGTCTTTAAAAATGGGGCTAGTTCTGATGGGAGCTTGGAGCAACATTTTCTTAAAAAAAGATCCCTATTTCAGCTCCTTATGTTTAATGAGAGGTAGGAGTGATCCACTGGGCTCAAATATATAACTGTCAAAAAAGAGTCATTGGTTGAGCCTAATAGTTCAAAAACAACAGATCTCCACAAATCCAGGACCCCCCCCCCCCCCCCGCCCTAAACAAAGGGGGAACCTCACTTGAGAAGCTGGGATATACTGTAAGTGAACCAGAAAGAGTTACAGATAATTGCCTTGAGAGTACAAAATTCCTTTATTCTCATTACAAATAACAGAAGAGAAAAGGCAACTAATGTGTGTCACAAACTCCCCAGTCCACCCGAGAAGACTGGTAAAGCTTATGCCAAGCCAAAAACTTTTTGTTTTTGTTTTATATAGAGTTTGGAAGAACTGGAATCTGTCTCTGGTCTTTACTGCTATCAGTTTCAATTTGGGACATTTTCCCCCACATCAGTCTCAGCGACAACAAATTCTCCAGACGAGACAGAAATTTAAATCTGCCAGGGGTTCTAGTCTTCCCTTATTCTATTGCAAAAGGGGATTTTGTTTGTACTTGCCTGATAAATCTTTGTCATCATGATAGGAAGTGAGTGGTAATATCTCTTTTGGGTTTTTATTGAGAACGCGGAACTGGGATGGGGAGCGTGCACATGGGATACACTGAAAGCTGTAGAACAGGATAACTTGAGGACTCCTCAATTTTGGCTGTACTTCAAAGACTCCTCTTTAAACCTCTAAAACAGCTGGCTGCACTGCAAAACTGCTGAATGTCCCACAGAATCGCTATGCTGACGGTGATCTGTACTTCTTCTATCTAGAGCATAAAGGCTACACATAGCCACTAACTCCTCAGCAATAGGGTTGCTTACTCACTTCCTAGTGAGTAAGATATAGACTCACACCACTACAGGACAGCTAGACTCTTTCCCACCAACTATCTCCTGGCTCTCTTCAGTGAGTGTCTCCAGACCCCAATGATCCTTGGTTTTCAGATTAGACCCCCCGGCTAAGCCTAGCTGGGACCTCAGTGTCTTCCCCATAGATCCTTCCAGAAAGCTGCCCCAGGGGCAGAGCCTCTGCACAGGGTTCTCCTCCAGCAGGACTGGACAGCTGGAGTCCCATAAATATTCAAGCTGACTGCTTTGTTCTTCCTCCTGCCATACTTCTAGAATCCGCTAGAAGACAGTGGAAGTAACAGAGCAGCAGCCTGTGAAACACTGAGCAGCCCTGAAAATTCAACCTCTGTTCCACTGATTACAGGGGAGCCAGACTAATTTTACCCTGCAGCCTGCTCTATAGTTGGAGGGTGCTACACCTGCATTGTACCACCTAGATTGGTGAGGTTCCTTCCTCTACATATGTCATTTTAAACCACCCAAAAACAGAGGAAAAGAGGAAAAAAATATACTCAATAAATATAATACATTTTTATTAATCAATCCCTGTACATCCACAAACCCCCGTCATCCGCATGACATTAAAAACCAACAATTGCCAATAATCTCCTAGGAAATATTGATCATTAAATTCTCCCAGCGAAAGGGAGATTTTTTACTGTACGAACTGGATCAATAGGTAGATTTTGTGTGCAGCTTCTTATTATGAATATTCCTATCAACTTGGGGAATCAGGTTATCATGCACACTACCCATTTAGTATATCCTACAGGATTTCTATTGGCACATACAGTATATGATGATCCTTAGAATCAGTGTCCCTGGTCAATAGGCTTTAACATCAGCATTCCAGCCAATCTCTGTGTATGGGAAGCTTTTCATTCTCTTAGTATGCAATCATTAAGTCTGTATTTATTGTGTTTATTGTTCCATGCATGTGCGTACTTCGTTTCTATTATATACTCAGAGGACACAATCAAGACAGGAATTTTTCATACATTTTTGATTATTTGTATGAGGGGTTATTTATATATCACAACTTGATTATAAAACAGCTTTTTATGGATTAGTATCTCCAGAGAAATTAATGGCAATTGTCGTTGTTTAATTACAGTGCCTTGAAAAACACAAAATTGAAATAACACTCCTAAAGCCACATCCGTATATACTTAAATTGGAAAAAGGGAAGGATAAAGAGCCTCAAGGCCCTGGTTCGGACAGTTCCTGTGCGTCTACTTGATCTGTTTGATATGATTCATTGTTAATAAAGTATATTTTTGTACCATAACGTTGTCCATCTTGCCTGCAAAGTCCGAACCAGGGCCTTGAGGCTCTTTATCCTTCCCCTTTTCCAGTGCCTTGAAAATGTATTCATACCCCTTGACATTTTCCACATTTCTTCATGTTACAACCAAAAAGCTTAAATGTATTTTATTGGGATTTTATGTGGTAGAACACAGTGGTGGTGTGGTGGAAGTGGCACATAATTGTGAAGTGAAAGGGAAATGATAAATGGTTTTCAAAATTTTTTACAAAATAAATATCTGAAAAGTGTGGCGTGCATTTGTATTCAGCCCCCTTTACTCTGATACCCCTAACTAAAATCCAGTGGAACCAATTGCCTTCAGAAGTCACCAAATTAGTAATTAGAGTCCACCTGTGTGTAATTTAATCTCAGTATAAGTATAGCTGTTCTTTGAAGCCCGCAGAGGTTTGTTTGAGAACCTTAGTGAACAAACAGCATCATGAGGGCCAAGGAACACACCAGACAGGTCAGAGATAAAGTTGTGGAGTTTACATCAGGTGGTAGGTTATTAAAAAAATATCCCTAGCTTTGAACATCTCACAGAGAACTGTTCAATCCATCATCCGAAAATGGAAAGAGTATGGCACAATTACAAACCTACCAAGATATGGCTGTCCACCTAAACTGAAAGGCCGGGCAAGGAGAGCATTTTTTAGAGAAGCAGCCAAGAGGCACATTGTAACTCTGTAGAAGCTTTAGAGATCCACAGCTCAGGAGGGAGAATCTGTCCCACTATTAGTAGTGCACGCCACAAATCTGGCCTTTATGGAAGAGTGGCAAGAAGAAAGCCATTGTTGAAAGAAAGCCATAAGAAGTCCCGTTTTCAGTTTGCGTGAAGCCATGTGGGGGACACAGCAAACATGTGGAAGTAGGTGCTGTGGCCAGATGAGACCAAAATTGAACTTTTTGGGCTAAAAGCAAAACGCTATGTGTGGCAAAAAACAAACACTGCACATCACCCTGAACACACCATCCCCACCGTGAAACATGGTGGTGGCAGCATCATGTTGTGGGGATGCTTTTCTTCAGCAGGGACAGGAAAGCTGGTCAGAGTTGATTGGAAGATGGATGGAGCCAAATACAGGACAATCTGAAAACCCGTAATGCCCCGTACACACGGTAGGATTTTCCGACGGAAAATGTTCGATGGGAGCTTGTTGTCGGAAATTCCGACCATGTGTAGGCTCCATCGAACATTTTCCATCGGAATTTCCGACACACAAAATTTGCGATCTGGATCTCAAATTTTCCGACAACAAAATCCGTTGTCGTAAATTCCGATCGTGTGTACACAATTCCGACGCACAAAGTTCCACGCATGCTCGGAATCAAGCAGAAGAGCCGCACTGGCTATTGAACTTCATTTTTCTTGGCTCGTCACCGCGTTCTTGACGTTCAGAATTTTCGGCAAGATTTGTGTGACCGTGTGTATGCAAGACAAGTTTGTGCCAACATCCGTCATAAAAAAACATGGATTTTGTTGTCGGAAAATCCTATCGTGTGTACAGGGCATTAGAGTCTGCAAAAGACTTGAGACTGTGGCAGAGGTTCACCTTCCAGCAGGACAACGACCCTAAACATACAACCAGAGCTACAATAGAATGGCTTAGATCAAAGCAAATTCATGTGTTAGAATGGTCCAGTCAAAGTCCAGACCTAAATTCTGATACAAAGAAAGCAACATTATACAGCTAACTTTATATGCATGACATGACATTTCTCCTAATCCTGGTCCACCATTTTCCAACTGCAAGCCACATATCCAATATCCCTCCCCCCCTGGCAACCACCGCAATCCACTCAGTTTAACTTCTATCCCCCTGCTTCCTTAAAGCAGCCCACCAATCTCATGCGCTCTTTGGAACGCTGGCTCCATCTGTAACAAGCTAACATCTGTACATGACCTCTTCATCTCTCATGGCTTTAACATATTCGCCATAACAGAAACCTGGCTTCAAAATTTTGACTCAGCTTCTCCTGCTGCCCTCTCCCATGGTGGTTTCCATTGGACTCACTCTCCCAGACACAACAGACAGAAAGGAGGTGGAGTTGGCTTCCTTCTATCCCCACAATGCAACTTCCAAGCCCTTCCTGTCCCTTCCTCTCTATCCCTCTCTTCTTTTGAGATGCACTGTATTCGACTGTTTTCTCCCATTTCACTGAGGATTGCAGCAAATTATTGGCCTCCTGGGCTGGTATCGCGCTTTCTTGATTAGTTTGCTGCCTGGCTACCCTACTTTCTCTCCTCTGAAATACCCACTATCATTCTTAGTGACTTCAACATTCATGTCAATGTTAACAGCCCAACTACAGCTAAACTTCTCGACTTAACCTCATTTTTGGACCTAACCCAATGGACACATACTTCCACTTACTCCAATGGTAATACCCTTGACCTTGTATTCTCCCATCTCTGCAACCCTGGCAACCTCACCAACACCCCCTTTCCTCTCTCTGATCACAACCTCATTACTTTCACTGTATACTTGCCTCCAACCACCCATCCCTCCAAGCAGCAAACAATTACTTGTAGAAACCTTCGCCACTTTAACCCTTCTCTTCGCTATTCTGCTAGTGACCACCTATATAACATAATCTCTCCCCTGTCCTGTCCTGACCTGGCCACCTCTGTCTACAACAGTTCACTCTCATCATCACTAGATGCACTTGCTTCTCTAACCACACGCAGAATCACGCCCGACCGTTACAACCCTGGCAAACTGACAACACTAGAAATCTCAAGAAACATTGCTGTGCTCTTGAACGACTGTGGCGTACGGTAAAACCAAATGCCTGTAAGACTTCACCCTATATAAATCTGCCCTTTTAAAATACAATTCATGCCTCCATGCTGCCAAACAAGCCTACTTTCTCTCTCTTTTTAATTCCTTGTCATCCAGTCCCCGTCGGCTCTTCTCAACCTTTAACTCTCTGCTTCGTCCACCACCCCCTCTACCCACTAACTCACTCACTGCCCAAGAGATTGCCAATCACTTCAAAGACAAGATTGATGCAATTCGTGAGAATACCTCCACTGTGCATACATCTTCCCCACCCAACACACCTTGCCTAACAGCACATTCAACACTCTCCTCTTTTGAATTGGCTACTACTGAAGAGGTTACAAAACTTCTCAGATGCCCACTTAACCAATTGTCCTCTGGATCCTGTTTCGATCTACTACGATCACCCTATTCTTCTATCCTATGCTCACTCACTCACATCTTCAATCTCTCCCTCTCTAGTGGCACCTTCCCCTCCCCTCTAAAACATGCACAGATCACTCCCATACTTAAAAAGCCCTCACTGGACCCTACCAACCTGAACAACCTAAGACCCATCACATTAACCTCTAAACTTCTAGAACGCTTAGTCTACAACCGTCTTAGCTCCTACCTTAGTGAAAATAACCTTCTTGACCCTTTACAGTTTGGCTTTCGCTCACAGCCCTCCACAGAAACTGCCTTACTAAAACTCACTAACGATTTACTAACTGCTAAAACCAACAGCCAGTACTCCATACTCCTACTACTTGACCTCTCTGCGGCCTTTGATACTGTTGACCACCCGCTCCTCCTCAATAAACTACATTCCCTTGGCCTCCGAGATTCTGCTCTATCCTGGTTCTCTGCCTATTTATCACACCGCTCCTTCAGTGTCACCTACAACTCAGTCTTCTCCTTTCCATTGCCCCTTTCTGTGTGGGTCCCCCAAGGCTCTGTTCTTGGACCCCTTCTCTTCTCTATCTACACCTCCTCCCTTGGTCACTTGAAAACCGCCCAAGGCTTTCAATACCACTTATATGCTGATGACACCCAAATCTATCTGTCTACTCCTCACCTCACTCCTTCAGTCTCCTCTCGCATTACTAACTTACTAACTGACATATCAGCATGGATGTCGAACCACTTCCTTAAACTAAATCTCTCTAAAACTGAGCTATTAATATCCCCCCCCTGCCTGTGCCACCTTCCATGACTTTTCCACCAAAATTAACAATGCAACCAACAGTCCCTCCCCTCACGCCAGGGTACTAGGTGTAATCCTAGACTCTGACTTGTCATTTCAGCCTCAAATCCAATCATTGTCAAAAGTTTGTAGAATTCATCTCCGTAACATCTCTAAAATTCACCCTTTTTTAACAAATGAAACCACCAAGCTCCTAATTCACTCCTTTGTTATCTCTCGCCTTGACTATTGCAACTCCCTTCTCATTGGCCTGCCTCTCCATAGGCTATCCCCTCTTCAGTCTATCATGAATGCTGCTGCCAGACTTATCCACATTACCAACCGCTCAGTGTCTGCCAACCCTCTCCTCCAATCCCTAAACTGGCTCCCAATCACCCAGCGAATTAAATTCAAAATACTAACCACAACATACAAAGCCATTCACAACTCTGCCCCAAGCTACATCACCAATCTTGTCTCCAAACATCACGCAAATCGACCTCTCCGCTCTTCTCAAGATCTCCTACTCTCAAGCTCTCTCGTCTCCTCCTCTCATGTTTGTCTCCAGGATTTCTCCAGAGCCTCTCCCATTCTCTGGAATTCGCTACCTCCACCTGTCTGGCTATCCCCTACTCTTGCTACCTTCAGGTGATCCCTGAAAACTCATCTCTTCAGGAAAGCCTATAACGTCTCTAATTAATCTTTTACCACTTCCATCAGCTCATTCCCCACAGTTACAACCTTTTGTACCACCTGCCCCACCCTATTAGATTGTAAGCTCTTCTGAGCAGGGCCCTCCTAATCCTCTTGTATCTTATTGTATTATAACTGTATTGTCTCCCTTTTATATTGTAAAGCGATGTGTAAACTGTTGGCGCTATATAAATCCTGTATAATAATAAAAACAATGATGTGATGCAAGTAGTTTGAAGATACTAAACGCTGCCTCTGCATGCAGAAATACTCTGTGCTAAGACCAAACTGGCCAATTAATTGCGGCAAGTTTGTGTGCGACCAAAACTCAATAGAAAACCAGGCCCTGGGTGCAAACAGGCCAGCCGCACTCAGGGTCGGTCACAGGCCCTATTCACATTTAAGTGCTTGATAATACATGAGCATACAGTGTCATTGCATCACTTTCGGTTTGGGGTCCATGGAGCTCATCACGTCCCAAGCTTTCTGGTTTTCATGCTTGTTAACAATTTTATCCATGTAAGTGCATTACTATCTATCTTTTGATAAATTTGCTCAATGGTATTACACTATGGAGCTTGTTTTTACTATCTTGGTATATATATGAGAATGTTGGGGCAATGGATGTAAGGAGAAAGGAGAGATAGTCTTTTGCTGGGTCTGGAATCCATATACAGCCGAGTGGTGCTGTGACTGCTGGTTACCCCCTGTTGAGGAGAGATTTCTCGTGAGTGCACGTGAGGATACACCGGCACACCGCATGGTTTTCTGTGATTTTCTGCAGCACCATATTAAGGACTTATATTTTCAGTACATGTCACTTTGCTGAACCACTAATGGACTCATAAAATTTAGCACTTGTCACTTTAATGTTTTCTAGCACTGGCTTATATGTTTAAGCTTTATTATTTATCTACTAGGATTTGGCACGTTTGTTAACTGAAATATGAATATTTATTGAATTTACAGCTGGTATTGAG
Organism: Lithobates clamitans; assembly: GCA_037952925.1. Taxonomy (NCBI): domain Eukaryota; kingdom Metazoa; phylum Chordata; class Amphibia; order Anura; family Ranidae; genus Lithobates; species Lithobates clamitans. The sequence continues at coordinate 4,277,670 of JBBGZY010000865.1, forward strand.
CTTATGTTTACAATAACTTTTTTTTTTATAAAGCACACATATGTATGTAATAGTCTGACCAACAAGGGTAGAACTGTTTTTCTTTTTACCATACCGACTTTAAGCAGCGCAACATCTACTCTAATTCTCTATTTAACTCTGTGCTAAGGCCACATACATACTGGCCAATTAACTGTGGCAAGTTTGTGTGCAACCAAAACTCAATAGAAACCCAGATCATGGGCGCAAACTGGCCGCACTCTGGGTCGGTCACAGGCTCTATTCACATGTAAGCGCTGGCAAGGAACCAGTGCTGGCCGCCGCTGCGTGGCTGTGTGAATGTAAACTTATTTATTTATTTAAAAAAAATATTTTTTAATGCTTCAGCCTCCCCCCACACTTGACCCCTAAAATATAAGCCTAACACTAATTTAATATCCTCCTAAAGTTAGCTTTATTGCTTATTAACTTTTTCTTCTAAATACTCACCTTACCAAGCAGGAAGAGTGTCTACATTAAAATTACACAGTGCCCTTGCTGTGCTGTCCCACCAGGATTTACCCTTTTTTTAATTTTAATGATAGGCCACTTGAAGTTAAATGTTTTGGGATTTTATCTTAGAAATACAGCTTAGTCGTGATGTCCTTTTGGGATATAGTACACATTCGACTAAAACAGTGTACAAACGTGCAGAGATACAGTATATTTACTTAATAGAAAACTGGAAATAATATAAATTATGGGTGGAAGATGTTCCAGAAACAGGTAAACTGGTAATGTTTAAGAATTTAGGCAAAATCACATAGCACCATTATGGCAAATCGGCATGTTTATTCAGCCCCCCTCTGTAATATTGATGCTCAAAGCCAATGGTACACCTCTCTAGCATCAAGGCAACCATCTAGCAACACAATAACTTTGCCCTCAGGTAACAAAATTCCCCTTGGCTACATGGCATATTTGAAGCAACATGGTAAACCTTATTTTATATATATATATATATATATATATATATATATATATATATATATATATATATATATATATATATATATACACACATACACATACATACATACATTATATGTACACCCCTCACATTTTTGTAAATATTTTATTATATCTTTTCATGTGACAACACTGATGAAATTACACTTTGCTACAATGTAAAGTAGTAAGTGTAGCTTGTATAACAGAGTAAATTTGCTGTCCCCTCAAAATAACTCAACACACAGCCATTAATGTCTAAACTGCTGGCAACAAAAGTGAGTACACCCCTAAGTGAAAATGTCCAAATTGGGCCCAAAGTGTCAATATTTTGTGTGGCCACCATTATTTTCCAGCACTGCCTTAACCCTCTTGGACATGGAGTTCACCAGAGCTTCACAGGTTGCCATTGGAGTCCTCTTCCACTCCTCCATGACAACATCACGGAGCTGGTGGATGTTAGAGACCTTGCGCTCCTACACCTTCCGTTTGAGGATGCCCCACAGATGCTCAATAGGGTTTAGGTCTGGGGACATGCTTGCAGTCCATCACCTTTACCCTAGCTTCTTTAGCAAGGCAGTGGTCATCTTGGAGGTGTGTTTGGGGTTGTTATCATGTTGGAATATTACCCTGCAGCCCAGTCTCCGAAGGAAGGGGATCATGCTCTGCTTCAGTATGTCACAGTATATGTTGGCATTCATGGTTCCCTCAATGAACTGTAGGTCCCCAGTGTCGGCAGCAATCATGCAGTCCAAGACCATGACGATCCCACCACCATGCTTGACTGTAGGCAAGACACACATATCTTTGTACTCCTCACCTGGTTGCCACCACACATGCTTGACACCATCTGAACCAAATAAGTTTATCTTGGTCTTATCAGACCACAGGACATGGTTCCAGTAATCCATGTCATTAGTCTGCATGTCTTCACAAAACTGTTTGCGGGCTTTCTTGTGCATCATCTTTAAAAGAGGCTTCCTTCTGGGATGACAGCCATTTAGACCAATTTGATGCAGTGTGCATTGTCTGGTCTGAGCACTGACAGGCTGACCCTCCACCCCTTCAACCTCTGCGTCTATTTCCCAAAGACAGCCTCTGGATATGATGCTGAGCTTGTACACTCAACTTCTTTGGTCGACCATGGCGAGGCCTGTTCTGAGTGGAACCTGTCCTGTTAAACCGCTGTATGGTCTTGGCCACTGTGCTGCAGCTCAGTTTCAGGGTCTTGGCAATCTTCTTACAGCCTAGGCCATCTTTATGTAGAGCAAAAATTATTTTTTTTTCAGATTCTCAGAAAGTTCTTTGCCATGAGGTGCCATGTTAAACTTCCAGTGACCGGTATGACAGAGTGATAGCGATAACACTAAATTTAACACACCTGCTCCCCATTCACACCCGAGACCTTGCCGCGTACACACGACCGGACTTTATGGCATACTTTGTCCTGCGGACTTTTCAACGGACTTTACGACTGACTTTCCGAATGAACGGACTTGCCTACACACGATCAACCAAAGTCCGACGGATTCGTACGTGATGACGTACGACCGGACTAAAACAAGGAAGTTCATAGCCAGTAGTCAATAGCTGCCCTAGCATCATTTTTTGTCCATTGGACTAGCATACAGACGAGCGGACTTTTCGACCGGACTCGAGTCCGTCAAAAAGATTTGAAACATGTTTCATTTCTAGGTCCGTCAAACTTTTGGGGAAAAAAAGTCCGCTGGAGCCCACACACGATCAAATTGTCTGACGGACTCCGGTTCGCCGGACCAAGTATGCCGTAAAGTCTGGTCGTGTGTACGCGGCATTACCAGTCACATAACACTGGGTAGGGAAAATGGCTAATTGGGCCCAATTTGGACATTTTCACTTAGAGGTGTACTCACTTTTGTTGCCAGCAGTTTACACATTAATGGCTGTGTGTTGAGTTATTTTGAGGGGACAGCAAATTTATATTGTTATACAGGCTGTACACGCACTACATTACATTGTAGCAAAATGTCATTTCTTCAGTGTTGTAACTTGAAAAGATATAATAAAATATTTACAGAAATGTGAGGGGTGTACTCACTTTTGTGAGATACTGTGTATATAGTGGGGACGGAAAGTATTCAGACCCCCTCCCCCTTAAATTTTTCACTCTTTGTTATATTGCAGCCATTTGCTAAAATCATTTAAGTTCATTTTTTTTCCTCATTATTGTACACACAGCAGACAGAAAAACAGATTTATTAAAAAAGAAAAACTGAAATATCACATGGTCCTAAGTATTCAGACCCTTTGCTGTGACACTCATATATTTAACTCAGGTGCTGTCCATTTCTTCTTATCATCCTTGAGATGGTTCTACACCTTCATTTGAGTACAGCTGTGTTTGATTATACTGATTGGACTTGATTGGAAAACCACACACCTGTCTATATAAGACCTTACAGCTCACAGTGCATATCAGAGCAAATGAGAATCATGAGGTCAAAGGAACTGCCTGAAGAGCTCAGAGGCAGAATTGTGGCAAGGCACAGATCTGGCCAAGGTTACAAAAAAATGTCTGCTGCACTTAAGGTTCCTAAGAGCACAGTGGCCCCCATAATCCTTAAATGGAAGACGTTTGGGATGACCAGAACCCTTCCTAGAGCTGGCCGTCTGGCCAAACTGAGCTATCGGGGGAGAAGAGCCTTGGTGAGAGAGGTAAAGAAGAACCCAAAGATCACTGTGGCTGAGCTCCAGAGATGCAGACGGGAGATGGGAGAAAGTTGTAGAAAGTCAACCATCACTGCAGCCCTCCACCAGTCGGGGCTTTATGGCAGAGTGGCCCGACGGAAGCCTCTCCTCAGTGCAAGACACATGAAAGCCCGCATGGAGTTTGCTAAAAAAAACACCTGAAGGACTCCAAGATGATGAGAAATAAGATTATTTGGTCTGATGAGACCAAGATAGAACTTTTTGGCCTTAATTCTAAGTGGTATGTGTGGAGAAAACCAGGCACTGCTCATCATCTGTCCAATACAGTCCCAACAGTGAAGCATGGTGGTGGCAGCATCATGCTCTGGGGGTGTTTTTCAGCTGCAGGGACAGGACGACTGGTTGGAATCGAGGGAAAGATGAATGTGGCCAAGTACAGGGATATCCTGGACGAAAACCTTATCCAGAGTGCTCAGGACCTCAGACTGGGCCGAAGGTTTACCTTCCAACAAGACAATGACCCTAAGCACACAGCTAAAATAACTAAAATAACGAAGGAGTGGCTTCACAACAACTCCGTGACTGTTCTTGAATGGCCCAGACAGAGTCCTGACTGAAACCCAATTGAGCATCTCTGGAGAGACCTAAAAATGGCTGTCCACTAATGTTTACCATCCAACCTGACAGAACTGCAGAGGATCTGCAAGGAGGAATGGCAGAGGATCCCCAAATCCAGGTGTGAAAAACTTGTTGCACCTTTCCCCAAAAGACTCATGACTGTATTAGATCAAAAGGGTACTTCTATTAAATACTGAGAAAAGGGTCTGAATACTTAGGACCATGTGATATTTCAGTTATTCTTTTTTAATAAATCTGCAAAAATGTCAACAATTCTGTGTTTTTCTGTCAATATGGGGTGCTGTGTGTACATTAATGAGGAAAAAAATGAACTTAAATGATTTTAGCAAATGGCTGCAATATAACAAAGGGTGAAAAAATTAAGGGGGTCTGAATACTTTCCGTCCCCTCTGTATATATATATATACAGTGCCCTGAAAAAGTATTCATAATTCATACCCCTTGAAATTTTCCATATTTTGTCATGTTACAACCAAAAACGTCAATGTATTTTATTGGGATTTTATGTGATAGACCAACACAAAGTGGCACATAATTGTGAAGTGGAAGGAAAATGATAAATGTTTTCTAATTTTCTTTACAAATAAATATGTGAAAAGTGTGGCGTGCATTTGTATTCAGCCCCCCTGAGTCCATACTTTGTAGAACCACCTTTCGCTACAATTACAGCTGCAAGTCTTTTTGGGGATGTCTCTATCAGCTTTGCACATCTAGAGAATAACATTTTTGACCATTCTTCATTGCAAAATAGCTCAAGCTCTGTCAGATTGGATTAAAACAGCATTTTTCAAGTCTTGCCATAGATTCTCAATTGAATTTAGGTCTGGACTTTGACTGAGCCATTCTAATACATGAATATGCTTTGATCTAAACCATTCCATTGTAGCTCTGGCTGCATGTTTAGGGTCGTTGTCCTGCTGGAAGGTGAACCTTCGCCCCAGTCTCAAGTCTTTTGCAGACTCTAATGCCGCGTACACACGGGCGGACTTTTGGGCCGCACTGGTTCGACAAACTTTCCAGCGGACTTTCGACGGACTTTTGACGGACTTCCGACGGACTTTCTAACGAACGGACTTGCCTACACACAAGCACACCAAAGTCCGACGGATTCGTACGTGATGACGTTCACCGGACTAAAAAAGGGAGGTTGATAGCCAGTAGCCAATAGCTGCCCTAGCGTCGTTTTTTGTCCGTCGGACTAGCATACAGACGAGCGGATTTCTAGGTCGGGCGGAGTTACGACGGAAATTTGTATTTGGAAATTTCACACAAGGCACAATTTAGCCTAATGCCCCGTACACACGGTCGGATTTTCCGACGGAAAATGTTCGATGGGATTTTTTTGTCGGAATGTCCGATCGTGTGTACGGGGCATAAGGCCAGCAACATTCCTGACCTCACTCTTTGGAAGAAATTCTCTCCTATTAATATGATATGATTTTTTTGCGTTGTGCAATGCTGCACTTACAAACTAATATATGATTAACATACAGTGTTAGCACCTGTTTTAGCATAATTCCTTTCTTGTGAGAACAGAAGGGATGTACTTGATAAAGTGCAAATGCCTTTTCTTATTTTTTATTGCGGTACACTTGTACACTGATGAGCTGGAGATGTGCTGAATAAATGTTCGTATATGTTTTCTGTGACTCACCCTAAGTAAAACAAGGATGACTAAGCATGTCTGAGAAGCAGAAGTACTGCCGGTGAGTGCCTTGAATGCATTCTGACATTTTAATGAAAATGCTGCCAACGGAATGTTGAAGCCTTGCTTTTTTATTTTATTTCATACGTGGAAGGAATTCTGTAGAGCTTATTCATCATGACTTACAAGGTGATTTATTTAATAGTAGTGTAGATAAAATCATAAGCAGTGCCATTACCCTGTAGCAACCAATCCAAAGTCAGTAATTATTGATATGACTATTTAAATGTCCTTAATGCTGAGATCTAATTGATGAGGGAGAACTACACACTGTAACAGTGCCATGCCAGCACTACTAATTATGAGTCAAGCAGCCAAAAATTGTCCTGTGGCATTGAGGGTAAGCAGGATGCGTAAACGAAGGCCTTTGAGGCAAAGTAGCCTATAAAGTACTGTGAAGTTTCTATTAATCATAACTAGACATACTTTGATTGTCTATAAAAGGGTCAGGAGTCTTTGCAAATACTTGACTTTTGGGTGTAGGGGTGTGGAATTCCCATTCACCCAGCAAGTTGTCCCTATCTGTTGCTTGGGTTTGGTCTCATAAGGTACACGAAACCTTGGCACACACAAAGATCAACACTGGGAGAGAGTAAAGTCTACTAATGATGTAAAACTAGGTGTACCGGTTCCATGTTGGGGAGTTTAGTAACTGGAAGAGAAGCAGGCTGGTGTGGAACCCCATCGCAAAAGGCTACTGGCTCTGATACTGTTGTGAAAAAAAGATACACCTAGGGATACCTTAAGGCAGGGGTATTCAACCTTGGCCCTCCAGCTGTTTTGAAACTACAAATCCCATGAGACTTTGCAAGACCCTGGCAATTACAGGCATGACTCCTAGAGGCAGAGGCATGATGGGATTTGTAGTTTCACCACAGATGAAGGGCCAAGGTTGCCTACCCCTGCCTTAAGGATTGCTGTGAAAAATTCCTGATCTTTCTTTGAGACTTAAGCCCATCAAGGTCATTCTGCAGTTAGTTCATGCAGCACCTGCTGCCATTACTTTGTAAAGACTGCAAGTTCAATAAACCTAGGCCTCCATGCTTAGTCTATTTCTAACCACCTATTCCTAATAAATCTGTTGCTTGAACAATGTTACATTTTGCTACTGTGACCTCTTTAGACTAGTCTGACAATGTAGTTCTATCATGTAAATATGTGCTACTGTCTGACTGCTGGTTGGTGTGGATCCCTGTATACCATATAATTTGCATTACAGTATTAGATTTGATTGAGTACTGCTTGGACCTTGAAGAAGGGGACACACCCTGAAAGCTTGTCCTGAAAAATTGTATGTTAGTGCAAATAAAAAAAAGTATCACGGACAGTACTCAATTTTCTCCATTACAGTATTAAATGAAGAAGAAACTATGTGAAACCTAAGTCCCCTTTGCCTTTCAGTTATTGGTGAAAGTTACAGAGGTTGATTTACTAAAACTGGGGTGTACAAAATCTGGTACAGTTATGCATGGTAGCCAATCAGCTTCCAGGTGTTTTTTTTTGTCAAAGCTTAATCGAACAAGCTGAAGTTAAAAGCTGATTGGCTACCATATACAGCTGCACCAGATTCTCAGTGCATCAGTTTTATTAAACCTCCCCCGCTGTGTCATTTAATTCACCCACAATCTAATCTTCTAGAACTGTCACGTTAACGTTGTTGTGCAAAAAGGATGGTGTTTAATAGTGAAGGCATAAGGGTACAAGTGGCATGGCTTGAAGTACTCTAATGCCGTGTACACATGAGCGGAATGTCCGACAGAGAAAGTCAGACGGAAGCTTTTCATCGTATATTCCGATCGTGTGTGTATGGCTCATCTGACTTTTTTTTTCGAAAATTCTGACGGACCTAGAAATAGAACATGTTCTAAATATTTCTGATGGAACCAATTCCTATCGGGAAAACCGCTCGTCTGTAAGCTGTTCCAATGGACCAAAAACGGCCTTGTTCCTGGTAGAATGGGCTGTTCTGTAGGAGCTAACAGTGTATAAATGATATTCTAGTTCTATATTTTCACCACTGGTCAGCAAGCTGATCGCTCTCCTTATGTCTTTTACCCCTAACATATAGTGTTTGTTATCTTTCATTGCTCAGCTGACTTTATGAGATCCGTTTAGCTTCCCCCTCCCTCTGCCTTCCCTCTGCCCAGCCATTCACCCTGAGCACAATGCATTATTAGCTGAGATAATAATATCCTGGGCAGGCTGCAATCTTTCCCTTTATGCTTTGCAAAAATGAAAGCACTCATAAATATGATTAAGTGCTTTCTTGAAATGCTTTGACTGTTTAATTTTTGAGAGACTGATGCAGCTTTGTTCTTAAAATGCAAATGAAACAGTTTTTGTTAAAGTACAGAATAATGATCTGTTTACTTGGGAAGACAAGCGTACAGTATATATTGGTCTTAATGAAATATCCCATTCTTATTTTTTTTTCTTTTTATCTTGGCTTCATCCCGAAGTCTAACCTCCATCCAGCTCTCATGCTTAAATTGCACATCTGGCTGTATATTTAACTGAATGAATAACTTGTACAACAATAACACTACATATGCAAACTAAATCACCTCAGGGAGCTTTTTGCTGTCCATCTGCAGTATAGAGCGGTCCTTTACCCTGTAGGGTCCCGACACACTTACAAACACATACTAGGATGAATTTTTTAGACAGCATCTAATTAACCTACCAGCATGTCTTTGGAGTGTCGGAGGAAACCCACACAGGCACAAGGAGAACATGCAAACTCCAGGCAGATGGTGTTGTGGTTGGGATTTGAACCAATGACCCTATTAGCTGCTAGGTGAAAGTGCTAACCACTACACTGCTGTGCTACCCCAACTCTTCTCTACCTGTGGCTACTGTTCAATGGAAAAACCTGTCTGCTATTGGGTGTAGTTAGTTTTCTTAGTTAAGGTATGTGTTTTTTGATTTTGCATTCAGTAAGGAATGATTAGAACCCATTTTTAATGTTTTGTCTGTATCCAGTTGGGGAAATTTCTCTTTACTTTCTAAACACAAAAGGAAGTGAGACAAATTCTGCCAAAGTGAGGGGAAATGTCCTCATGGATAGTTGTCAAAGGAACAGAGCAGGTGCCCCGTTGGAAGATTTCTCCAATATTTTGCAGTCTGCTTTCATTGGACATGATGCACATCATCTACAGTCCTGACCATGCTTTGTATTGAGTCATTCTTTTAAATGTGTAACTTGTACAAGAACACCGAGGAGAGAGGAGATCTTGGTGTGCATCATGGACTCTTGTTGAACATTTTATTTTGACACATTTGCGTACTTTGACACTTTATAGGGTATAATCTTCAAAGGCAAAGATGGGGTTCCAGGTAAGGCTTGAGTTATAGGCAGGCCATACAGAGGGCAAATTTTGTTTCCTGCAACCTCGATTCCTCCATCAACACAGACAGGGAATTCCTCCCGCCGAGACATTGTATTTAGAAGACAGTGATAATTTCTAGCGGCTATACCAGCCACTAGCGATAATCGCATGTAAAATCTGGCAGGCTGGTTGCACTCAATTTTATCTATTGATCAACTTGGTACATTCCGCCTGCCCATGCATGGTTCGAATCTCGGACGGTTCAGCAGGATTCAAACCGTCTATGGTTAATATGAGGGTTACTGTTAGTGTTACAGGTAGGATTAGGGTGAAAGATTGTGTTAAGCTTACTGGTATTGTTAGCGTAACTGTTAATGAGGGGGTTACACTGAGGGTTAGTGTTAGGATTACAGAGAAGGCTGGTATTAGGGTTAGTTTTAGGGGTTACAGGGATTGTTACTTTGAGGGTTAATTTTACAAGGGAGGGTTAGAGTTACAGATATTGTTGTTTGCTAGAGTTTGTAATAGGGTTCATTTAAAAAAATACCAAAGGCAGTTCCACAATGTGTATATTCAAATGGTATTTTGGTCCAATTATTTTGGGCACAGAAGGATTTTCTGGCAGTTCTGTAGGCTATTGGTTGACTCAGGACAAACGAACTGGCTTGTGAATATTAACTGCTTGCCGACCAGCCGCCGCAGTCGTACTGCGGCAGAATGGCACAGGCAGACGAATTGCCGTTATGTTACGTTGGTTCCTAAGGCAGGAACTAGGGGCCGCTGCTCACCCCCGGAGCCGATGCGAATGCCCGGCAGTCTCGATGACCGATGGGCTCCCGCGATCGCTTGTTACACGGCGAGAACCGGCATCTCTGTGTGTAAACACAGAGATCACAGTTCTCTGAGGGGAGACGTGACAGATCGTCTGTTCATACACAATATGAACAGCGATCTGTCATCTCCCCTAGTCAGTCCCCTCCCCCCTTCAGTTAGAACACAATTAACCCCTTGATTGCCCCCTAGTGTTAACCCCTTCACTGCCAGTGACATTTTTACAGTAATCAATGCATTTTTATAGCACTGATTGCTGTATAGAAGCCAATGGTCCCAAAAATGTGTCAAAATTGTCCGATGTGTCCACCATAATGTCGCAGTCACGATAAAAATCGCAGATCGCCGCCATTACTAGTAAAAAAAAAAAATAATAAAAATGCTATAAAAATATCCCCTATTTTGTAGACGCTATTTTGCGCAAACCAATCAATATACGCTTATTGTGATTTTTTTTAACAAAAATAGAAGAATACATATCGGCCTAAACTGATAAAAAATGTGCTTTTTTTTAAAAAAAAATGGGGATATTTATTATAGCAAAAAGTACAAAATATTGTGGGGTTTTTTTTTCAAAATTTTTTGTTTATAGCGCAAAATATAAAAAACGCAGAATTGAACAAATACCACCAAAAGGAAGCTCTATTTGTGGGAAAAAAAGGACACCAATTTTGTTTGGATACAACGTCGCACGACCGTGCAATTGTCAGTTAAAGCGACGCAATGCCGAATCGCAAAAAGTGCTCTGGTCAGGAAGGGGGTAAAATCTTCCGGGGCTGAAGCGGTTAAATGCATATCTTGTTTACCTTATACTATATCTAGAGTAAAGGTCCCCTTTAATACCAGTATTGCCTGTGGACTCCCTGCAGCTGATCTTTTCCCCATCACTGACTTACTGTATGATGTATTGGTCTGCATTGTGTCTTTATGTGGTAATCATGATAGAAGCAAAGTTTTGCTTCCTCATATCAAGATCCTCCACCAAGGAGTAGCACATTAGTGACATCACTAAATCTGACTCCAAATCTCCTTAGATTAGCAGTCAGAGGCAGCAGTGTCTTAGATCTCACACTGCAGCTAATGGAAATTTGTTCCTCTTGGAGGTTCTCTTACGTCAGCACGCCCGTCCATTGGCAACGCTCCTAGGACCCCAGGCTGGATACCCAGAGCCCCCTCTGGTTGGACCCTGGGCCAGAAGCCCATCCTTAGGAGCCTCAAGCAGTAGCCCCATCAGGACCTCCCCCACACCGGGCCCCATTGTGCCTGGGTGCCAGGCCCTGCTATCGTGGGCATCTGCAGGCCCTCTCTCCCTCGCTCCCAGTGCCGGCTCTGCCTACCTGGCTAGCAGGATCTTGCTCATCCTGCACCATATCACCACTCCCAGATTGGAGCTCTACCCCAGGACCTCTATTACACCCACTGGTGTCTTTGGCGCCCTCTGTTTGGGAATACTCCCTGGTGGCTCTACTGGGACCCGGCATACACGGCCCGCCCAATCTGGACCAGGAACGAGCACTTATTCAGTGTTCAGCGGCGATATGTCCCCTCCAGCCCTTGCTTTAAATGTTTTTAAATGGATGCAGTAATCTATATATGCCCTCAAGCAATACTACATGACATACCTCTGGTTGTGCTGATTCCAATCAGACACCCCTGAAGAAGAGTATATCTCGAAACGCGTCAGGTACTCCCCGTATGTATGTTCCAGATGTACTGGAGTCTAATGATTGTGAATTTCATATATTGTATTGCATTTTTTGTCTGTATGTCTGTATTACGCATCTTGTATTCCCCTGTATATTCACTTTTGTGCATCGTAGACTTGTTAGATCTACACCCAATGAAAACTCATTTTCATTACAAAAAATTTACACTCCTTATACTCATTACTCCAGAGTAGGTTCTCCCTTTAAAGTCCTGCAAGAGGAACAAATTTCCATTTGCTTAAGATTATTGGAGATGTGGGTTAACCCTACTCTCTAGACCAACTCAGCACCACCCCTACAAATTCCTAGATCTCACACTGAAGATATACAGCTAGGACGCTCTAGGCACACTATGTACTGGGAAGTGCACTGCTATTTTTCAAGAGGAATTCACAACAAAATGTACATTTTTCAATGTACTGTTAGGTGCAATTAACACTTCTAGATGTTTTCTATAGCATAGAACATCTTCACATTTTGAGTTGAGCTCTACTTTACGTACAATATAACATTATTCTAGACAAAAAAATAAGTAACTATGACATTTCTACATTCCAATTTCTAAAACCGCAATAGAAAAAATATTCAGTCTGCTATATTTAAGAACACACATGTGCTTCACACCTATTTTGTCAACACTTTCCTTTAGCACATTCTGTCAGCTTGACAGGAGAAAATTCAAATGTATTTTGCATTAAAATGAAAGATGTGTTTTGTTCAGTGAAACACAAACTGCCAAGGAAAGACTATAGCATGCAACTTCCAAATGTACCTTTTCCAAAGTAAAGGCAGTGTCTTATCCATTGTCCAGTTCCAGAAGTCAATATTGAATCATAGCTTTTTAATGCTAAGCAAACAATTATTTGATAGTCCACTGTTTAACTGATATCAGGGTGTACTGACATCTCAATATGACATCAAGGAGGAATACAAAGAAGATACACATACATTTGAAATGTATTTAAAAATGCGTATCATTTTATTAAAAAATAGATCTTATAATACATCTAAACAACAGGGCTGATAGCCTTAATATCTACCCATCTCTATATGCATCATACATATCTATTAGTTCTTAAAAACTTAACATAACAAGTATTTTAAAGAGTCTGGCATGGAAAGATGGTTACTTCTCAACTTGTTTCGTAACTTGTTTCGTAAACCAAAGGTCTTCTTCTTCAGGTGTGTATGGGAAGATTGATGTATCTAAAATATAAACATTTAATATTAGGATTATGTTTAAACCCAAAATCTCTAGTCTATACACTGCAGAGCCTGTACTTACTGTATAAACAAAAGAATTTCCCTTAGCTTAGTGAATGAGGTGAAGTTCTGCTGACTTCCATCATCCAATTAGTGTTTGGGTATTCTTTGCATGTGAATTTTGACTGCATCCCAGAGCGAAGGAAACTTTTCTTTGCAAAATGAACAGTATATTTTCTTTTAGTTAAAAGCGAAGTTGCAGCCTCCTTGACAATTGTTTTCAAAAAGCACCCCCTTGATTCTTGTTAGTTAATATATATATATATATATATATATATATATATATATATATATACATATATGCAATGGCCATTCATGATGTGGGCATCTGAAGCCCATTCCCATTTGCTTCAGGGATTCCAAGAAGCTGGCTCACGCCTGCGCAGTAATGACAAGGCAGGGCATGTTGTTTACAGGTTGCCATAACAATGTCGGAATCGGCAGAATTTCCTGCCCTGTTGTTATGGAAACTAGGGATGGTATGGATGTTCGTTTGTTCGGAGAACAAACGAACATATGGGGCGTTCGCTGTAAATTTGAGCACCGCAGAGCGCCCCATAATGCACTGTGAGATCGCAGTGCATTGACAGCTGCTGATTGGTCAAAGCATGCACCTGACCTGCATGTCTTTAACATCGTTAAAGTCTATGGCACACGAACATGAATAATCAAAAGTGCTCATTTTAGGCTTATATGCAAGTTATTGTCATAAAAAGTGTTTGGGGACCTGGGTCCTGCCCCAGGGGACATGTGTCAATGCCAAAAAAAGGTTTAAAAACGGACGTTTTTTCGGGAGCAGAATAATGCTTAAAGTGATACAATAAAAGTGAAATATTCCTTTAAATTTCGTACCTGGGGGGTGTCTATAGTATGCCTGTAAAGTGGCGCATGTTTCCCGTGTTTAGAAAAGTCCCTGCACAAAATGACATTTCTAAAGAAAAAAAGTCATTTAAAACTACTCGCTGCTATAATAAATTGTCGGTCCTGGCAATACAGATAAAAGAAGCAATTGAAAAAAACAGCATGGAATCCCTCCAGTCCATTACCAGTCCCTTTGGGGTATGAATATTAAGGGGAACCCCGAACCAAAATTAAAAAAAAAATTGCATGGGGGTCCCCCCAAATTCCATACCAGCCCTTCAGGTCTGGTATGGATTTTAAGGGGAACCCCGTGCCAAAATAAAAAAAAATGGCGTGGGGTCCCCCCAAAAATTCATACCAGACCCTTATCTGAGCACGCAACCTGGCAGACCACAGGAAAAGAGGGGGGACGAGAGAGCGCCCCCCTCCTGAACCATACCAGGTCCTCAACATGGGGAGGGTCCTTTGGGGTAGCCCCCCAACGCACTTTGTCCCCATGTTGATGGGGACAAGGGCCTCATCCCCAAAACCCTTGCCCGGTGGTTGTGGGGGTCTGGGGGCGGGGGGCTTATCGGAATCTGGAAGCCCTTTAACAAGGGGACCTAAGATCCCGGCCTCCCCCCCTCGGGGAAATGGTAACAGGGTACAAATGTACCCCTACCATTTCACAAAAAAAAGTGTCAAAATGGTAAAAATGACAAGACACGGCTTGGGACAAGTTCTTTATTAAAAAAGTAAAAAACTTAAAATGTCTCACGAAGTCTTCTTCTTCTCTTGCTCCACCGACGGACCGAAAAAGAAAAGAAAAAACGCAACCGACCCGCCACCATGGGAGGCTCCTGCCGTATGACGCGTCTTCGCTTTGACAGTTCTTTTATAACTGAGGGCTGGGTCACACCGTGATGTTCCCGGGTGACCCCGCCCCCTCTGATGCACGGGGACTTCCCTATGGCTTTCCCGGGGCATCAGGGGGGGCGGGGCCACTCGTTTACGTAACCGGTTTTGAAAGGAGGAATGGGTAAAAATCCCAGGGGTAAGATGTGGCAAGCTCATAGAGACTTATCCAAAGTGACTTGGAGCTGTGATAGCCGCAAAAGGTGGCTCTACAAAGTATTGACTTTAAGGAGGTGAAAAGTTATGCGCATTGACTTTTTCTGTTATTTTGTCCTATTTGTTGTTTGCTTCACAATAAAAAAAAAAACATCTTCAAAGTTGTGGACATGTTCTGTAAATTAAATGATGCAAATCCTCAAACAACCCATGTTAATTCCAGGTTGTGAGGCAACAAAACACGAAAAAATGCCAAGGGGGGGAATACTTTTGCAAGGTACTGTATACAGTGTAGTGTGTGTATATATATATATATATATATATATATATATATATATATACAGTGAATTCAGTGTAGACTATATACACAGTGCAGACAGTCTAATGTATGTGTGTGTGTGTGTGTATATATATATATATATATATATATATATATATATATATATATATATATATATAGCATCTTGTCGGGAAGATGCTCTTGTCCCCATCAACATGGGGACAAGGTGCTTTGGGAGACCTCAAAGCACCCTGTTGAGGGCCACATGTTGAGGGCATGTGGCCTGGTATGGTTCAGGAGGGGGGGCACTCGCTCATCCCACCCTATCCTGACCTCCAGGCTACATGCTCAGATAAAGGTCTGGTATGGATTTTGGGGGGACCCCCACGCCAATTTTTTTTTACATTTTGGCATGGATATCCCCTTAAAATCCATACCAGACCCGAGGGGCCTGGTATGGATTGGGTGGGGGGGGGGGTTGGGGTTACGTCAACCGCACGCTGTTTTTTTCCTTGATTTTGTATCTATATTGCCGGGATGCGGCAATACATTACAGCCGCGACCAAGTTTAAATGACATTTTTTCCTTTAGAAATGTAATTTTGCTGCAGCACTGTTCTACACATCACACAGATGCACCACTTTACAGGCAGACTAAGGGGACTCCCCAGGCACAATATTTAAAATAATATTTCATTTTTTTATTGTCTCAGCATTATTAAAATCAATGTTCCTGAAAAAACAGTCGTTTTTAATACTTTTTTTGCATTGATACATGTCCCCTGGGGCAGTACCGGGTCCCCATACACATTTTATGGCAATAACTTGCATATAAGCCTTTAAAATTAGCACTTTTGATTTTTCATGTTCGTGTCCCATAGACATTAATAGGGTTTGCATGTTCGCTAGAACTTTTTGCCTGTTCGCATTTTCTGGTGCGAACCGAATCAGGTGTGTTTGGCCTATCCCTAATGGCAACCTGTCAATCAACACAGAACTTCCTGTCTCAAAATACTGCGAGATTTCATTGTTAACTGTACCTAGGACTTATGGGATAGATGACTCAGATATCCCAGGAGTCCTGGGTAATCGCCTAATGACCAAATCGACTAGGTGGCTGGGACAGGAAGTGCAGACGGCACAGAAAAAAATAAGGTATTTAGCAATAAAAAATAAAAAAAACACTTTAATCAGCACCTATGCATCCAAGATTGAATCTAACCTGGGGATCATCAGGGGTTCAAGGGGAGGCCATTTCAGATCAATCAGGTCTATGAAAACTAGGAAAGTAGGGCCAGTGCTATTTTGAAATGCTTATACATACATATATATCAGTGCCAAGTATTCAAACAGCCCATGGAATTTACCTACCTCAAATACTATATGAAAAGTATTTTTGGTATCTGAATTAATTCCTAGATAAAACGTATCCTTATCCTTCAAATGCATGAGATTGGCCACAGCCCTGGAGGGATATATTAATCAATATTCAATTTTAAATGGTGAAATCACAGAGTGTCCTATAACAGCAATGAGTAGATACTGAGGATGTGTTTTATTATCAGCCACAATAAAATCAGGCTTGCTTTTTAGATATGATTTATGATTTATTTTAGAAAAATATCATATAACTGCATTTTATATATGTATACAGGCAGTCCCCAGGTTACAAACAAGACAAAACAAGGTTTTTCTTAAGTTGAATGTGTATGTAAGTCGAAACAGGTACATTTTTATTCAAGTGTAACTTAACCCCGTCACGCCGACGTAATGCAAATATGCAGCCTTTGGCTTCAAGGGGTTGTAGCGGGGTTATGCCTGTAGCTGGAGGCATCACCCTGGTACCGTTTTTTAGAGCTGACGGTCGGCTTTCTTGTTATAATAACTGATGTGGCTAATCAGCCCCTCGGCTGTTATTACAACCAGTCCCTGAATATTAAGGGGAACCCCGAACCAAAATTAAAAAAAAAAAATTGCATGGGGGTCCCCCCAAATTTCATACCAGCCCTGAAGGGGGAACCCCATGCCAAAATTTTAAAAAAATGGCATGAGGGTCCCCCTCAAAATCCATACCAGACCCTTCAGGTCTGGTATGGATTTTGAGGGGGACCCCCATGCCCGAGCAAACAGCCGGCACGTCCACCATCTGGCCCGAGATTGAAAACACCCGTAATCATCATGACATCCATTTTGATTTACTAAAGCCTTAAAGGCGCCAGATTTAAAAAATGTACATTATTCAAAACAGCCAAACTTGACGTTTTGAATGCTTTTAAGTGTTTTTAACTGCTAAGGAGGGATTTGGGGTCTTACAGACTATACCTATCACTGCCTATTACTGCCACAAGGGATGCTTACATTCCTTGTGACAGCAATAAAAGTGATCACATTTTTTTTTTAAAGGGACAGTGTAAAAAAGTGCCCCATTCCTCAGTGCTTGCGCGCAGAAGTAAAAGTATACGTAAGTCGCACCCGTAAATGTAAACAGTGTTCAAACCACACATGTGAGGTATTGCTGCAATCATTAGATCAAGAGAAATAATTCTAGTACTAGAACTAGAGGTACACCTACTCTGTACCTCTAAACTGGTAACTGTTAACATTTTTTAAAGCGTCGTCTATTGAGATTTTTAAGTACCGTAGTTTGTCGCAATTCCACGAGTGTGCGCAATTTTTAAGCATGACATGTTAGGTATCCATATATTCGGCGTAACATCATCCTTCACATTATACAAAAAAATTGGGCTAACTTTACTGTTTTTTTTTTTAATTCATGAAATTGCATTTGAAAGACTGCTGTGCAAATACAGTGTGACATAAACTATTGCAACAATCACCATTTTATTCTCTAGGGTCTCTGCTTAAAAAATAAAAATATATAATATTTGGGGGTTATAAGTAATTTTTTTGCAAAAAATACTGATTTTAACTTGTAAGCAACAAGTATCAGAAAAATGCTTAGGCTTGAAGGGATTAAAATTAAGTTTTTTGGATAGCATAGGGAAGGGTTAACACCCCTGCAACATTTGTTTTGCTGTCTGTGCCCCTGTTTAGAAGATTTCACCTCACTTTCTGTCCCTGTAGGAACTAGATTTTGAAAATTTTGGATCGTTGTAGAAAAAGGATTGCTGATAAAGCTTCAGTGGAGACACCTTTTACCATGAGAACTCTAATGCCGCGTACACACGAGCGGAATGTGCGAAAGAAAAAGTCAGACGGAAGCTTTTCATCGTATATTCCGATCGTGTGTGTGCCTCATCTGACTTTTTTTTTTGAAAATTCTGGCGGACATAGAAATAGAACATGTTCTATATATTTCCGACGGACCCAATTCCTATTGGGAAAACCTCTCATCTGTATGCTGTTCTGACGTACCAAAAACGACGCATGCTCTGAAGCAAGTAAAAGACGGAAGCTATTGGCTACTGGCTATTGAACTTCCTTTTTCTAGTCCCGTCGTACATGCTGTACGTCACCGCGTTCTTGACGATTGGACTTTGGTGTGATCGTGTGTATGCAAGACAGTTTCAGCGGAATTCCATTGGAACTCCGTCGGAAAAACCTTCAGAGTTTATTCCGACAGGAAAACTGGTCGTGTGTATGCGGCTTTACAGAAGTGAATTTTCCTTCTTATGCCGCGTACACACGGTCGGACTTTCCGGCATACTTGGTCCGGCGGACCAGAGTCTGCCGGACAATCTGCCCGTGTGTAGGCTCCGGCGGACTTTTCCGGCTGACTTTTTCCCAAAAGCCCGCCGGACCTAGATTTGAAGTTTTAAATCTTTCCGTCGGACTCAGTTTCGGGCGGAAAGTCCGCTCGTCTGTGTGCTGGTCCGACAGAAAGCCCGCTCGTGTGTATGCTGGTCCAACGGACCAGATACGACGCGAGGGCAGGGTATTGCATCTCGCGCTCGCTGCAATAGGAAAAACAAATTTTCCTATTGCGGCGAGCGCGGGGCATACCAGGCCCTTAGGTCTGGTATGGATTATAAAGGGAACCCCCCTACTCCGAAAAAACGGCGTGGGGTCCCCCCTAAAATCCATACCAGACCCCGACCTGAGCACGCAGCCTGGCCGGTCAGGAAAGGGGGTGGGGATGAGCGAGCGCCCCCCCTCCTGAACCGTACCAGGCCGCATGCCCTCAACATGGGGGGGTGGGTGCTTTGGGGGAGGGGGCGCCCAGCGGGCCCCCCCACCCCAAAGCACCTTGTCCCCATGTTGATGAGGACAAGGGTCTCTTCCCGACAACCCTGGCCGTTGGTTGTCGGGGTCTGCGGGCGGGGGGCTTATCGGAATCCGGGAGCCCCCTATAAGAGGGCCCCCAGATCCCGGCCCCCCCCACCCTATGTGAATGAGTATGGGGTACATGCTACCCCTACCCATTCACCTAGGGAAAAAGTGTCAATAATAAAACACACTACACAGGTTTTTAAAATAATTTATTAAACAGCTCCAGGGGGGATCTTCCTCCGGCTTCGGGGGTCTTCTTCCGGCTTCGGGGGTCCCTCCGGTACATCTTCTCCCGGCATCCGGTTGGTTCTTCTCCGCTCTCTCCGGCCTCTTCTCCCGTTGTTCAAGTTCTTACGCCGGCTCCTCCACTGTTTTCAGGTAGCTCTCTTGCCAGCGGAGGTCCGGACTTCTGGGCTTCTTGTCTTCTCTTCTCTTCTCCAGATGTTGACACGACGCTCTCTCCAGCTGGACTGCTCTCTGAGGGCTCCGTTGTGACTTATATAGGCGGAGACCCCGCCCCCTTATGATGTCACAGTCCCTGGACATGCTGGGACTGTGACGTTTTAGGGGGCGGGGTCTCCACCTATATAAGTCACAACGGAGCCCTCAGAGAGCAGTCCAGCCGGAGAGAGCATCGTGTCAACATCTGGAGAAGAGAAGAGAAGACAAGAAGCCCAGAAGTCCGGACCTCCGCTGGCAAGAGAGCTACCTGAAGACAGTGGAGGAGCCGGCCGAAGAACTTGAACACCGGGAGAAGAGGCCGGAGAGAGCGAAGAAGAACCAACCGGACACCGGGAGAAGATGAACCGGAGGGACAGCCGAAGCCGGAAGAAGACCCCCGAAGCTGGAGGAAGATCCCCCCCGGAGCTGTTTAATAAATTATTTTAAAAACCTGTGTAGTGTGTTTTATTATTGACACTTTTTCCCTAGGTGAATGGGTAGGGGTACCATGTACCCCATACTCATTCACATAGGGTGGGGGGGCCGGGATCTGGGGGCCCTCTTATTATAGGGGGCCCCTGGATTCCGATAAGCCCCCCGCCCGCGGACCCCGACAACCAACGGCCAGGGTTGTCGGGAAGAGCCCTTGTCCTCATCAACATGGGGACAAGGTGCTTTGGGGTGGGGGGGGCCCGCAGGGTGCCCCCCTCCCCCAAAGCACCCACCCCCCATGTTGAGGGCATGCGGCCTGGTACGGTTCAGGGGGGGTGCTTCGCTCGTCCCCACCCCCTTTCCTGACCGGCTAGGCTGCATGCTCGGATCAGGGTCTGGTATGGATTTTAGAGGGACCCCACGCCGGTTTTTCGGCGTAGGGGCTTTCCTTTAAAATCCATACCAGACCTAAGGGCCTGGTATGCACCGCGATGGGGCTCACAAGGTGTCAATTTCGCCGATAAAAGCGGCAAGATTGACTTCCTTTTCTAGTCCCATCGCACCTGAGTCACATTTAAAATGAACAGACTTGTCCGTGTGTGGCCAAGTCGGTTCATTCTGAAAGTCCGCCGTAACTCCGGCGAAAGTCCGTCGGAAAGACGGGCGGACTTAGCCCGCCGGAAAGTCCGGTCGTGTGTGGGCAAGTCCGTCCGTTTTAAAGTCCGGCGCACCTGGCGGACAAAGTCCGTCAGAAAGTGTGCCGGACCAAGTATGCCAGAAAGTCCGATCGTGTGTATGTGGCATTAGGAGTACCATCTCAACTGCCTTAAACCGTCCGCGGGAACTTTTCAAAATAGTCGCCCAGTCAATGAACCCAACCTGCTTAGAGCCCCCAGCAAACGATACTCAAGAATTTTGCAATGAGTTATCAAATTTCTTCATCAACAAAATCGACAACATTCGGAAATCAATTCATCAGAAAAAAACAACCAACCTCACTCAACCAAAGCAAAAAGAGGATATCGACACAAACATCACACATCCACCGAATTTCTCTTTGTCCTCAATCACTACTGACACGACTAAAAACATCATCAGAAGCCTTCGAGACAGCACATCACCAAACGACATAATTCCCACAAAACTCCTGAAAGAATGTTCCGACATCTTGGCCCCTACCATAACACACCTCATAAATCAATCATTCAAAGAAGGGACTGTGCCAACCACCCTCAAGCAAGGCATCGTCAAACCCCTGATAAAGAAACCCAATCTCGACCCTAAGGACCCTAACTACCGCAGACCGATAACAAGCCTCAACACCATCTCCAAGATTATGGAGAAAGCAGTAGTGCATCAGCTACAAAGCCACCTGGACACACACCAACTCCTGGACCCTCTGCAATCAGGCTTCCGCCCAGGCCATGGCACAGAAACAGCACTTCTCAAAATATGAGACGACGCCCTTGAAGCAGCAGATGATGGAGAATCGTGTCTCCTGGTACTGTTAGATCTCAGCGCAGCATTTGATACAGTGGACCACAATACTTTACTTGTCCGCCTCGCAGAAGTAGCAGGAGCTACAGATTCTGCTCTAAAATGGTTTGCATCCTTCTTAGAGAATCGCTCAGATAGTGAAACTAGGAGCATTCACCTCGGAAACCCGGGCAATCTCCTGTGGCGTCCCTCAGGGCTCACCCTTGTCACCAGTGCTATTCAACATCTACATCCGCCCAATCCTCAATATCATCAGAAAAAAAGACCTCTGCTTCCACTCATACGCTGATGACACCCAACTCTACCTTCACATCACCAGACAAAAAGACCATCATCAGCAATTAGAGAAATGCCTCACTTTAATAGATGACTGGATGACCATTAGCTCCCCTCAAACTCAACAGTTCAAAAACAGAACTTCTTCTCCTACACGCTAACAAAAATTCCAAAACTAAGACTCCGTGAACACCTCCCACCATCCTCGGACAGACCATCTCTCCAAGCACCAAAGCCAAGAGTCTCGGAGTCATCTTTGACTCAGGAATGACAATGGATGCACAAATAGGATCAGTAGTTAGCGGATCCCACCATCTCCTCCGCCTGCTACGTAGACTCATCCCCTTCATCCCAGAAGAGGACAAAGTGGCAGTTGTTGGAACAATCATCAATTCCCGACTTGACTACGCAAATTCGCTCTACGTAGGATTACCCCAATATCAGCTTGCGCGCTTACAACTCATCCAAAACAAGGTGGCAAGACTGTTACCAGGAAAAAAGCCCTGGGACTCCATTTCCCCATCCCTAAAGAGCCTACACTGGCTAACCGTAAAGAATCGGATCACATTCATGACCCTCTGCCTCACCCACAAATGCATACAAGGAAACTCTCCGCTATATCTCCGGGAGAAGATAAAACACTACACACCTAATCACAGTCTTCGATCAGCTAACCAAAACCTCCTCATCATTCCCAAATACCGCTACAAAGCAAAGGGAAAACGAAGATTGCAGCCCAAGCACCTCGGCTATGGAACGCTCTTCCAACCTACATCCGCATGGAAGAAAACCATCAGGCCTTCAGGAAAAAACTAAAGACAGAAGCTGACAACAGAGAACGCATCTAGCGCCTTGAGGCGATTCAGTTTGCATTTGCAGCGCTTTATAAATCATGAATTATAATGAATGAATTATAAATTCATTCATTCAGTAGATTTCCTCTCACTTCCTGTTGTCTCCTTCCGTTTGTAAGCATGAGTCGTTTGTAAAATGGATATTTGTAACTGGGGGACTGCCTGTATAGAAATACATAACTAATATAGGTATACCTGGAAAGTAATTTTTTTTCTTTGGATTTCTCTTTGAGTTGGTATTGCTGTCTGTGTACCCAGTATAAAGCCCCACTCTCTCTTGGTGACCATTATCAATGGGGACTGAAAGTTAGAGAAAATGGCAATATTTGAATTGGTACTGGAACATAAATAGAAGGGAAATCTTTCCATAAGAACGTGTCAGAAAAAAAATCTGACAGGGGGGTTTACCTAGTTCTCTTCTCTATCCAAAATTAAAACATATTTTTTGGCTTTAAACATTCCAAAGGGAAACCTGAACTGAAAGAGATATGGGGACTGCTATTGTTGACCTCCTTCTCTTAGTTCTATTTGTCAGACTGACTCTGGTTAAATTAGTTTCCATGTCACTGACCCAGAATAAGCATGCAGCTCAGGAAAACCAGACTGAAGACAGACCTCTAATCAGCATACTTGTTGCAGG
Source organism: Lithobates clamitans (assembly GCA_037952925.1). Classification (NCBI taxonomy): domain Eukaryota; kingdom Metazoa; phylum Chordata; class Amphibia; order Anura; family Ranidae; genus Lithobates; species Lithobates clamitans. The sequence goes on from JBBGZY010000865.1 coordinate 4,301,357, forward strand.
TCAGTGACTAACAAAGTACTGAAGTCATTGGACCAGCCTGAGAACCAGAGAACTAGTATTTTCAGAATTGGAGGTCAGCGATGGCAGCCACCATGCTTGCTCAGTGCAGACTTACATTAAAAACCTATTCTAATCACTTTTGAGCTTATTAACAAATGGGCAACCACAGTGGGCAAACTGGGGAAGACCAGCAGATTCAAGAGAGGGTGTAGAAGAAGTGGGAAGGCCCAAAAGTAAAAGAGTGGTAGGAGGGATGTCTTTAATTTGAGTTTAGCATTGAATGTTTTAAAGCAAAATATTTAATACTATGTAATCAATCAGTTTTTGGTGGAGTTGTTACAATGTACATATTTTTAGAATATTTTTAGATAAAGTTGCAGCTCCTACCGCTGTCTCCGGGCCAATGAGGAGGGAGAGGGCCAAGACAGCTGCTGCTCTTGTGCACATTCCTGGATTGAAATGGGGCTTGGGTAACTATGGGGGGGACTGCAGGGGGTGGGGGTGTTGGAATATGAGCATTAAAGGTTCTTTACCTTAGTGCAGAGCAGGGCCAGGACAAGGGGTGGGCAGAATGGACCCGTGCCCTGGGTGCAGTAGCACTATGTGGAGAGGGGGTTCTGACAGCCAATGCGCACTACCAGATTGACAGAAGTGATGCTGCTGTCACTCACAGCACGGTGCAGGGCTGCAATAGCTTCTAGAGGGAAGCAGCAGCAGCAGTTTAATGTAGGTAGGAGAGAAGGCAGGACAGTGCTGTGCTGAGAACATGGTTCAATTTACAAGTTAAAGTCTGAGATTAAAAAAAAAAAAATCCGAGATAAAATAACTCATAGCTTTTCTCAAACATTTTTTTACATTTTATAAAAAACGCTACTAAAATAAAGCATGAGTTATTTCATCAAAATATGTGGTATTTTATCTTGACGTGATATTGAGTGGGATGGATACAGTGGAGAAGGATTAGAACCCCTGTCAGTTTTTATTGCTAATTTTTTTTTTTTTTTTGCCACTTCAGCAGACTCTGGTAGGGAGGCTTAAATCACCATTCTGGCTCATTGCTATCCCAATTCATGTCACATCATTGTAGGTTAATATATGCAGTATAAAGGTATAACAAATAAGTGTTTCCCACGTATCTCTATCTTTAATTCCCCCACTATAACCCCACCTACCCAACACTCTCCCCTCTCCCTCACCCCCTCCTCCTCTATGTATTTGCCCTATAAAAGGAACTTTAAATCATCAACTTATAATTCTTATCTCAACTCCTCAGCAAAGATCCACGATCTTTTAAACTCCCTCCAGCCAGCCCATTTCACTCTGAACCCTTCATTATTGTCTTCAAGATTTATTCTTAAATGCTCTAATTTATAGGTTTCCTCAACCGCGTTAATCTAGTCCCATATTGGGGGACTCTCCTCTTGCCAATTCTTGGGGATGAGTTTTATTGCCACATTTAGGAGATGCGGAATCAAAGTATCCTTGTATTACCTCACATCTCCCTCTACTGCGTGAAACAACACCACCCACGGATCTTCCCTAATTTCTATTTTAGTGATTTCTTTGATATACTGAATGATCTTTCTCCAATATTTTTAAATTTTGGGTCAGAACCACCAAATATGTGCCATTGTCCCAGTTTCACTGCAACCTCGCCAACACTCTGCTGATTTATCCTTCTGAAATTTGCTGATTTTATCGGGAGCGGCGTACCATCTTGTTAAGCATTTATAACTCATTTCGTTTTGGTGTCAACCGCTGAGCCATATGTTAAAGTCAGTAATTTTCCAATACTAGTATTATCCCACTGTGACCCCAACTCCTGCTCCCATTTCCTAATATATGGCAGTATCTCCACCTCATTCACCCTCGTCACCAAATTATAGAGCTTAGAGATCATATTTTTTACATTATCCATGCAACACAACCTTTCCAAGGGAGTCAGCCCGTCTCCTGATCTAATAGGGTGAGGAAGACACTTAATAAAGTGATACAACTGGAGGTACCGCCACTCATCTATCAACCAAAAATTATTATTGTGTTTTAACTCTAAAAGTGAAAGAATTTTCCTTTTTTTTAATATATCTCTTAACTGTGTTGTGTCTTTTTTTATCCAGTTTCCTCCTATTCCCTTTTCCCCTGGTGCAAAAAACTTGTTGTCTTTGAACCCGATCCATGGAGAGTTTTAACTCCTATTTAATTGTTTATACATTTTATCCCATATTTTTAAAACGTTCCGAGGGTGTGTTTACATCAATCATTCTATAGTGTGGTGGGTTCCATATTATTTTTCCTAATTGTGCCCTACTAAGTATTTCTTCTATCCTGACCCATCTTTTTTCGTTCTTCTCCTTGGCCCATTCCACAACTCTCGACAAAACAATGGCCTTGTAATAGCTGTGGACATCTGGAACCGCTAGACCTCCCCTTTCCTTTGCCTGTCTCAAGACTGCAAAGGAGATTCTCGGTTTTCTGTATTTCCATATTGCATTCATAATTATTGTTTTTAGTTTTCTAAAGTAAGACAAAGGCAGAGGAATTGGCAACATCTGAAACTTATAAGAGATCTTTAGTAAAAGAACAATCTTTATAATATTTATCCGGCCCATCCAAGATATGGGCCTCCGGACTATTCTATTCCACTTGGTTCTAATTTCATCTAATAATGTTATGAAATTTATTTTATGAATCCTATTAATGGTATTTGCTAGTTTAATTCCAAGATATTTCAATTCCCTCCTCCAGGTAAATTTAAATTCCATTTTCAGTGTTGATTCTTCTGTCTTACGAATGTTTATGTTGAGGATTTCTGACTTTACTAGGTTTAATCTGAAGTTGGATATCTCCCCATACTGTTTCAAGGTATTTAATAGGTTGGGCAAAGTGATCAGTGGGTTGGCAATGTAAAAGAATACGTCATCCGCATATGCTGCGAGGTTATGCTCCTCCTCTCCAATCCTAAATGCCCTTGTCCTGTTTTTCATCTCGAAGGGTGTAGACAATAAGCCATTTATTCTTATGGTTGCTGTTGGGTGATGGTATAAGGTTTTGATCCACTGGATCATTCTTGGGCCGAATCCCATTATTTCCAGGGTCTGTATCATGAGCCCCCAGTCTACCCTGTTGAAGGCCTTTTCGGCATCTATCGACAGGAGTAGACCCGGGGGCCCACTTTCTTTTATCCTCTGTAGGAGGAGGAGCGTTCTTACCCCATTATCTCTTCCCTCCCTTCCGGGGGTGAAACCCACCTGGTCAGGATGTACCAGGAGGGTCATCACTCCTTTAACCCAACCTACTAGTACTTTGGCGTACAGTTTTATATCTGCATTCAGCAGCGAAATGGGCCTGTAGCTAGAATACCTCGTCCCATCTTTCCCCTCCTTCAAAATGACTGTAATAATTGCAGACAGAGCCTCTCCATCCATTTCATATTCTGCCCCAAGGCCATTCATGTACTGGCATTTGGAATGAGAATATCTTTAAACTTTTTATAGTAATACGTTGTAAACCCGTCAGGGCCAGGGCTTTTCCCTTTGGCTGTGTCTACCAGAGCCCTACCCTACTCTATTTCCTCCTCTGTGATTGGGGACTCTAGTGTATTTGTCAGGTCTTCTGGGATTTTGGGTAATCTGGCCTTTCTTGGAAGTCAATTATTTTATTTTTGTTATCTTCTGTCTGTCACCTATCGGGTACTACCGCATACAGATCCTGATAATAATTTTTAAATGTCTCCCCTATTCTCTTAGTAGAATGAACCATTTCCCCGCATTTTGTTTGAATTTTTTCTATATAATTTAAAGATTTTCTCTTTTGCAACATTCGGGCAAGATTCCTACTGGCCTTATTTCCCCATTGATATCTTTCTTTGGATATTCTGTTGAAAGCTCTTGTTGTTTCCTGTACTAAGAGATCCTTCAGTTCCTCTCTTTTTGTGACTAACTTTTGGTGTATTTCGGTACGATTACCCTGGAATTTATTATGTCCCTGCTCTATTCTAGAAATCTCTTCTGTTAATTTTTTAATTTTCTCCGATTGCTCTTTTTTTTCCTTGATCCTACTTTTATCAGGACCCCCCTTATATAGGCCTTGTGAGCCTCCCACAAGGTTGACCCCGACACCTCTCCTGTATCATTATTTTCAAAATAATGTTCTAATTCCTTTCTCACGACTTCTGAAGACTCCTCATCCTGAATTAATTGTTCATTTAGGCGCCAAGCGTGAGGTTGTCTAATCATGCCTGGAACTACCATTTTCATTTTTACTGGGGAATGATCCGAAAATGTTGATATTTCTATACCAGAATCTTTCACCCACTCGATCAGTCCATGATCCACCAAAATGTAATCTATCCTTGAGTAGGTCCCGTGTACAGGAGAAAAAAACGTAAAACCTTTTTTTTTTTAGGATTAAGAATCCTCCAGATGTCCACTAGTTGACTCACATGCAATTTATATTTTATCCTTTTCAATTAGACGTTACTTGTCTCCTGCACACGGGACGTACTGTCAAGGCTTGGGTCCATGCAGAAGTTCGTATCACCCATCAGAATCACGTACCCACTTTTGAAATCCATCAGCTTTCCTAGAATATCCATTAGATATTTAATCAGGTTCCTATTCGGCACGTATATATTTGCCAATGTGCACTCCATTCTACCTAGTTTATCTTTTAAGAAGAGGAATCTCCCCTCTGGGTCTGTCAGCCTATCTTCTAATTCAAATCTAATACCTTTTGCGAACCCTATCACTACACCTCTAGCTCTCTTTGTAATAGTGTCCCCATAGTACCATGTTGGGAAATTAACCGAGTGTAATTTCACGTTAGACTCATGGGAGAGGTGAGTCTCTTCTAAGAAGACCACCCCTGCCCCATGTCGCCTAAGTTCTTCCAGGATCTTGTACCTCTTGTTGGGAGTATTTAGGCCCCTAACATTATAGGTCATGAAGGTTAATGTTGTTTCTTCTTCTATTTTTCCTTAAGTTAGTAGCCCTTCACTTAGCTTTCAAAGGGATAGTCGTGCTTGTTTACGAAATACCAGAGGATCCCACCCCTATCACCTTCCCTCCTAGAACTCCCCTCACCCCCCTCACCCCCATCCCACATGCATTCCTCCCCCCAACCCAGCCCCCCCTACTCCCACCCCCCACCCCCAACCTCGCTCAGGCCTTGGTTTCACCCTTAGGTCTCTTCTGGTGAACCTCAAATCTAAGGGTGAGGCTCTGTCCGCGACCTCTGTTGTCCTTATCCCTCATCCCTTCCTCCCCTCTGAAAGGGAAAAGGGGCAGGACCGAGCCCACAGTGAGAGAACCCAACACCCCGGTGACCCTCAGGCTTCCCGGACTCCCCCTATCGTATTTGGAGTCACCCCCTCCCCAGTCCCATGAACCCCCCTCTTCCAGCCTAAATAAACTTATGCACGCGTTTCAAGCTCTCCACCAGTGACCGCCCTCCACCATCACTCCCATCCGTTCTTGTCCACCCAATATTTTTGGCATTGGGATCTCGAGACTTTTACAAAAGTCTGGGGGTTCTTCTAAAAATTTTAGTCGTACTGTCCTTCCCTCCTTCTGGACTACCAGAGAAGCTGGAAACCCCAAGTTATACTTAATATTAGCAACCCTCAGCTGTTCTAATAGAGGCTTAAGCTGTCGCCTCCGAGCTAAAGTTCCGGCTGATAAGTCTGTGAACACCTGAAGGTTTGATCCCTCATACTGTAATGGGGGTTCTCTTCTTGAATTGCTCCATATTTTAGCTTTATCTTCATATTGATTAAATTTTATTATAACGTCTCGGGGTGTCTCTTCTTTCAGACATGGGGGTTTCCTTACTTACTTACTTACTTACTTACCAAAACTGGGTTGAATATTTTTCTCATTTTTATATCCAGATCTTCCCCCTGCTGTTCTGGTAGGGCATGTATCCTGAGGTTTTGACATCTATTATGATTCTCTTGATCCTCTAACTTATAGAGAAGTTCCCTATGGGCCAATTGTAGTTTCTTAACTTGTGCCTTTAACTCCCCGATCTCCTGTGCTTGTTGTCCTGTTTTTTCCTCAGCCTCTTCCACCCTCTTCAACAGGTGGCCCATGTCCCCTCTTACGTTTGCGATCTCACTTTTAATAGTGTTTTAAAGTTTAGAAAACATTTCCATCATTTCCGATTTAGTTGGCATTTGTGCCATACTGCCTTGATTTGAGAAGTGGTTGGGTTGAGTACCATTCTAATTCCAATGCCTTCCCTGGGTTTGTCTCCCTGGGCCCCTTTAGATTTTTTCACCTCTTTCTTTTTCCCTTTTATGTTCTCCTGTTTTTTCTACTCTCCTAGACTTTGGGGGCTCTTCTCTTTTAATTACTTCTGAATTGAACTTGTATTTAAACTTTCTCTAGGGGACTTAGGTTCAGTTGTTCTCTGTGTCCTCCCTCTCATACTTCTTATTTCTATTCCCTCAGGTGGGCTTTTCCTGGGAAGGCTTTAGGGGAGTACCTGAAAAAAAAAAAGAATTCCCTCCTTCGGTCCGGTGTCAGTCCCTTTTATAGCTATTTATCAGATCTCCAGTACCGATTGCGCCCAGAGGACGGAGGAATAAGCTGTCCGCCCTTATCAGTCAACACTTTAGGAATAAACTTATCAGTTCTATTATTCAGGTTCACAAACTTCTTACCCCTGCTAGGATGTAATCGACTCCACAGGAGGCACTAATTAAGAGTTTGCATTTCCAAGTTAGCCCCATGTATAATATTGCTTATTCACATGCTGATTTGTAACCTTCAACATGTAAAGTGAAAATAATACCTTTTCAGTCTGCACCACACCTGTAAGGACCGTACGAATCAAATATCTATTACCTGGGAGATGCGTTCTTTCTTCTTGTCACATTATTAGTTGATGTTACCTGAGCCTTGTTGAAATGCCACTTCCAACTTGCGCTCCCTTCATTTTCAAACGCTGTGTGAGACACTTGCTAACCTGCTCCTGTCCGCATGCCCCCCCAGTCATTAAACAGCAGAGCAGGGGGAGAACCGCCAGGCTGGGATGCCGGAAGAGGCAAGGGAGGAGGGGATAGGAGAGAGGGTGAGGAATCAGCAGCAGGCTACGGCTCCGGAGGGTTCGCCGTAAGCACCGCCCGCTTACCGCCCATCCTGTTCAGCGACCTCCGATCCTCTCCCTCAGCTTGAAGCACTGTTCCGCTGCGCTGTCGGAGGCTGGTGCGAGCGCTTTCAACAGCCTTCATTCGCCAGGGCTCCACAGGCTCTCACTCCGCTCGGCTCTCGGCTGGTCACCTGGCGCTCCTCCATGAGCTCCGCACACACGCCGCGTCAGGCCCCTCCCCTCAGACGTGCGTGCCCCTCACATCCGCATCACCCAAGCCCTGTCCTCAGAGCAGCAATGGCAGTTTTTATTGCTAATAAAGAGGTAAAATGGTTAAAAATATGCCAACTCACAAGTCAGTGTGCTCCCTGCAGCTTATATATTAATACAAAAAAAAAAAAAAGTGACTGGAATACCAGTCAAAAGAGAGCTGTTTTTACAGGACACACGTAGCATAAAAAAAAAAAAAAAAAACCAAGATAAATTAAGCAAATACAAAATATCTTTATAAATGTCAAATATTAAATGAAAATAGTTTTAAAATATCACACACATATATAAATCCCCTTCTTCCACCAATAAAAGCTCACAGGCATCCTTCTCAGCACAGGCGCCGATTCCCGAGAGTGAAGCAGGCTGCCCTTCTTGCCAGGGGCGTAGATGCACTGCTGGTCAAAAGTGCACAGGGGTGGCACCATGAGGGTGCATGGGTATGCTATAGAACCCCCATAGAATCTCCGCCTCACTTACTACTTACTACTACTGACCCCTGAACTCTGCCTCATTTACTACTGACCCCTGAACTCTGCCTCACTTAATACTAATCCTTGAACTCTGCCTCACTTACTATTGATGCCTGAACCCTGCCCCACATACTACTGACCTCTGAACTCTGCCTTACTTACTATTGACCCCTGAACTCTGGATCACTTACAACTGACTCCTGAATTCAGCCAATTCTCTGCGCAATGAGAACCAAACCCAATATTTGCTGCGGTGTGCTGCGGGCACCACACTTTTTCACAGGCATGAGAGATCAATTTTTGATTTGCACACAGGCCCACTGTTTACAGGACACACCCGCATAGCCAACTTTACTCAGCATGTGTCATGGGGCAACTCTGGTGCAGGGGCATTTTCCCTTCCAGTGACACCATAGACACAGGACCTTTTTTTATTTGCATTGACACCACAGACAAAGGGCCATTTTTCTTAACAGTGACACCACCGACGCAGGACCCTTTTTTTCTTTCCAAGAACACCACAGACACAGGGGCATTTTTTTCCTACCAGTGACATCACTGATGCAAGAGCATTTTTCTCCTCAGTGACACCATGGACACAGGGACATTTTTCCTTACAATGACACCACCAACACAGGGAAATGTATCCTTCCAGTGACACCTCTGGCCTAGGAGCATATTTTATTTTCAGTGACACCACTGATGCAGGGGCGTTTCTTCCTTCTAGTAACTTCATCAATACTGGAAATGTGTCCTCACACTGATGCAGGGGCAATCTTTTCTACATCATTATTAGCCCCATAATTTACTGCAGAATAAAAGTTGTACTGCTATCAAACTCATATGTTTCATATGTTTCAGTGCCGCATGCTGTGTGCATTTCTAATAAACCAACCCCATCTCCTATTTTTCTATTCGGGAAGGAGGGTAGCGTCTTTTAGCAACTTCGCCTTGGGCACTGTATGAATATGTCCGGCAATGATGCAATAAGGTAAAAAACCTTCAGTCTTTACAACCACTTTAAGCACATCCCACCCAGCCTATAGCAAAATGACGGCAGTGGCTCTCCCATTCTGACTGGACATCATATGAACTCTTTCAGAACAAGCCACTCGTAAGTACCCCGGGGGAGCATGCAGCATGGCGATTGGTAGTGCGGTGTGTCGCTCCCACACACTGTATCTCTGATCACAGTAAAGAGCCTATGACATAGGCTCTTTACCATGTGATCAGCTGTGCCCCATCACAGCTGATCACAGCATAACTAGGAAGTAGCAGTCATCGGCATTCCTCTATTCACGCTGACAGGGCATGAGTAAAGGAAGAGCTGATAAGTGGCTCTCCTGACAGGAGGGATCTGCACTGATAATCATTGCAGTTATTATCCATGCAGCCCCTCAGTGATGGCAACCAGTGATGCCAATCAGTGCCCATCAGTGATGCCTGCCAGTGCCTCCTCTTCTGTGCCGCCTATCAGTGCCCATCCTTGCCCATCAGTGCTGCCTATCAGTGCCCATAAAGGGTGCTTATCAGTGCCCATCAGTGCCGCCTATCAGTGCCCATCAGTGCTGCATATAAGTGCCTCCTCATCAGTGCCCATCAGTGCTGCCTCATCAGTCCACGTCGGTGAAAACTTACTTATTTACAAAATTTTATAACGGAAGCGAAGAAAAACTTTTTTTTTTTTTTTTTTCTATCTTTTTTCATTTGCTTAGCAAAAAGAAAAAACAAGTGGTGATCAAACAGCACCAAAAAATAGCTCTATCTGTCTCAAAAAATTTTGTTTGGGTACAGAGTTGCATGACCGCACAATTGTCATTTAAAATGTGACAGCGCTGAAAGCTAAAAATTGGTAGACATGTGCGCTGTCAATAAATTTGTTTCGTTTCGTTCCGTTCCATATCGTATTAGAATGAATTCGTATTTCGTAATTCGTGTCCGAAATTCAATTTGGATTCGTACGAAATACGGATTTTCGTTCATTAGCTTTTCATAACAATTACGAATGTTCGTTATGATGAATTTATCATTATGAGGGGCTCCCACCATCTCTGTGCTGTGCTGACTTCCTTGGGTTTTTCATTATAACGGATAATCGTAATTAATGAACATTCTTATTTTGTCCAATTCTGTTGTAACGGACATTGGATCCGAAGTTCGTAAACGAAATTTTGTATTTCGTACAAAATTCGTATGCATAAAAATTTGTATTTCCAATCCTCATGAATGTACGAATTTTCAGAAATTCGTACGAATTTCCGATTAGTACGAAACTAATCGCACATGTCTAAAAATTGGCCTGGGCAGGATGGGAGTCGAAGTGTCGGTATTGAAGTGGTTAAAATGTATCCAAAAAATGACTGTTTCTTGTGCAAGTAGAGAAAGCATGCTTCTCACAAGAGAAATAGTTGTTGGCTGAATACATTTAAATTGTTCTTAGCCTTCCTATAAGGTAAGCTGTTAATAAAGGATACATTGCACCGTGAGAACTTTTCCTTTCAAATCCACCCACTTCTGTGTGCTTTCAATCAAAAGTAAAGCTAACCTAATGGGGAACTTCTCTCTCAGTTCGCCATCATGCTTAGGGTTGCCACCTGTCCAGGATTCACCCGGACAGTTCGGGCTTGGAATCATGCATCCGGGTTTCAGACTGCCTGAAACCTGGACACATTATTCAGACTGAACTATTGCTTCCCAGCAGGATTGCTGGCTGCAGTTGTCTAAGCTTAGAGTGTCTGTTACACTCTCTTTCACACTGCCCAAAGCCAGCACTAACAACCCCCCCCCCCACAAACACACAGAGACGGGAGAGGAGAGAGGGCTTGATCTTCCCCTCTTCCTCCCACCCCTACCCCTCTTTGTCTGTCCACACTCTAATCCCCGGCGCTGTGCCTCAGAAAAGGAAAGTGGGGGCAGGAAATTTGAAGTCCAGCAGCCTCAGATACATCTGGATGAGAGGTGCTGACTGCCAAGGGGTAAGTGAGCTCACCATCCAGTTCAGATGTAAAAAGGAGCTCTGTGGATTCAGATGTAAAAGGGGGACTCTTGTTATTAACTTCATATGATTAGAAATGTTATTTATTATCAAAATAGATAAAATTGCTGTGCAGCGCTAAAGTGTTCGGGTTTGACTTGAAGAAAAGGTGGCAACCCTGATCAGGCTCCACTTACGTAGTGACAAGTCATTTCCCAAATACGGCATCGCCCCTTGGATAATGACATCACCTGTATCCTTGTTTACATTTAGCTTTTAGCCAGGGAATCCCCCGGTTGACAGCTGAATTTGCTGCATGCGTGAGTAATGTTACCACCAATGGTGCAAATGCTTGCCCGAATTAGGCACAGGGGTAGCAATACAATACCACCAGAAAAGTGCTGTTAGGGATTTTTTGAGCTCCCTTGACAGTGCATTATATACTAATGGTATTTTTGTGTTTATATATCCACCATTGTGCCCACTAATCCCATGGGACCTCATGTTGTATCAAAATATGTGTATATCAGCTAGGGTTGTCCCGATACCTATACTAGTATCGGTATCGGCACCGATACCGAGCATTTGCCCAAGTACTTGTACTCGGGCAAATGCTCCCGATGCTTCCCCCGATACCTAGAGGACAGCTGTGATCGGCGCGTGGGGGAGTTACAAGATTCTCCCCCAGCGGCTTTCAGCAGCTTTAGTGACATACAGCGGTGATCGCTCACCACTGTATGTCACTGCATCCTCCTCCGTGCCCCCTCCGTTCCTCTGTGTCCCTCCGCTGTCCCCCTCCGTTCCTCTGTGCCTCTCTGCTGTCCCCTGCATTCCTCTCTCCTTATCTGTCCCCCTCCGTTCTCCCCCTCCATTCTCCCCCTCCGTTCCTCTCTCCTTATCTGTCCCCTGCATTCCTCTTTCTCAGTGCAGCTGACGCTGCAGAGAAAGGGACTGGGGAATCTCTATCCTCTGTCTCTTTCTGTGTCTCAAGAGGGAGATATCAGAGGTCTGTAAAGCCCCCCAAAAGGGCTGATTAAAAAAAAACAAACAATAAAGAATAAAAAAATATTATTGTAAAAAATAAAAATTGTAAAAAAACAAACAAAAAAACACACACACATACAACGTTCACCCCCCCCCCCCAAAAAAAAATAGCAACAAAAAAACTGTCACGTGACATTAAAAAAAAAGTATCGGTAATCGGTATCGGCGAGTACTTGAAAAAAAGTATCGGTACTTGTACTCGGTCCTAAAAAAGTGGTATCGGGACAACCCTAATATCAGCCTTAACAACCAATCAGGTTTCAGTCTATATTTTTTTGGTGCAGGTCAAAAAATGGACAAGATGTAGCCTACTTGTGGCAATGGGCCAGAAGGACACTTTTTCTTCTTGCACCTTTAATACTATAAAGTGGTGCAGAGCAAACAGATGTGTACCCAATTCTTACCAGTTAATATACCCTATAAACGTTTACAAATAGAAATATGCAGAGACCAAAGTCAATACATTCATTTTCCATTTGCAGAAAAAACACTGACAGAATATTGTTTTATAAATGTAGCACTAACCCCGTAGGAGTGGCTAATGTCCTGGGTCCCCACTGCTCCAAAGCCAGTCACATAGCATTTCCTGCATACATTCCAATGAAAAAAACAGTCCTTGACTTGTTTTTGATGTTTATTAGGGGTTAATAACTTGGATGGGGTAGGAAATTATGGGATGCTAACTTGAGAATGTCCAAAACACTGAGCCAGGGACAACTTCCTCCCTACTTCCTCTTCTTCCTTCCACCTGCACAAACTTTGTTTCCACTGCACAGCACCTGCTACTCACTCCTGTGGGAACTAACAGGATATTGCTAGTCCAGCAAAGGCCCATTACATGCAGGAACTCTGGGTCCCTTGACAAAAGTAATACGATGTGAGTGAACAGCATGCCATCTTTTCTTTTGCTTCCCTGTGGCCACTGATTCCAGCTCCACTTGCTTGCAGAAAATGCTAGCCCATCTGGCTGCCACCAGCCATGCCTGGCTAAGCTTCCTCCCAGTCCTCCTAACTGACTTTCTGCCCCAGGCCTGCCGACTGGCACACACACATGGAGACCTCTCAGGGCAAGGTTAGATGAAGACTTGGCACTATGCCGCCTTCAAGAGAGACCTGTTACAGACATTAGTATCTCCCCTTGTCTGTCCCTGCACTGTGCTGATCTACTCACTGTCTAACCCTTCACCTTCCCGCTGCCTTTCTGGCATGAATCCCTCCACTGCCTATTGTATTAGCATCCTTCCAGGCCAGCTTTCCTAAGCACCTGGCCCAAGATAAACCCACCCTCCCCCGGTAAGGGGTCCCTCAAGGGCCACTGACAGCCTCTCCTCAGCACTGCTTCTCCATCTTCCACCCGACACCCCTTGCTGGAATTGCCCATGTCTATTTATGGGGGTGTCTCAGTCTCCTGCCAGCCCACATCTGGGGATTGGGTGAGGCCACATAAATATTCATGGCAGCTCTTCCTAACCTCCATCCTCTAGTTCTAGAAGGTTCTCCAACCTTCCAGACATCAGGGGGAGGCACCAGAGAGCTCACAGGATGAGTGATCCAGCCCTGGCCTCTAGTAACCCTGACCTAATTCAGTGACTCAGGTTATTCCTGGCCAGAATATGCTTTTACCTACTCTCAACTCTAGTAGCACACACTAGTGGGTGCTACATAAAGTAGAATGTAGAAGGGTCATAACCTGTCAGCATTGTATTGCTGTTCTCTGTCCTCATGGAGGGGATATTTTCACTTACTATGTAGTCACCAGGGCAGGAAGTGAAGTAGACCTACCTAAACCCTACGAAGATAAAAAATAATAAACTGCCAGAGGTTAAAACCCTTCCCCAAAAAACTAAAAATAAGTTTAAGCTGGAGTGAGGTTTTACCATTTTATTACTGACAAAATATGCTTACTTTTTACTTAATGACCTTAGAAATGGTTTATTATTTTTTTATCCTTTTTAACATTTGAAGAGTTCTATAGGTGGCTTTATTTGCTAGAATATGGTTCGAAGGTAAATGAAAAAGCCAAAAGGAATATAGTTTTTCTTGAAGGCTATCCATTGTAGTCAATTTTGTTTTGTCTTCTCCAGCATAATGTAGTGTCATTGAAAATGTATCTTTATCTTTGTGTCCTCCAAATGTTCCAGCAGCCTGTAACATAGGTATGCAGATACAGTACTTTGTTCTGCAGAGATGTGAGTCATAGCATGGATTGCTTTAATATGTCAGTCTCAAAGCAAGTACATTGCAACCATTATGTCAAGGGTACACAGCCTATTCACTGTTGTGTTTGAATTACCCAATAAAATATCTGTCAATTTAAAGAATTGAGTTGCTTAACAACATGTTGCATTATAAAAATTAGGTATCTAAAGCACAGAAAGTATATGTAGCACTAACCCCCGCAGGAGCCGCTGGTTACTGGTCCCCCCAATCCTGTACAGCCAGGCAACACACATTTGCAACTTACATCCAGACACAAGAAATCACTCCATGGGCTTGTTTTTTTTCCCAATTGACTCAAAAAACAACAGATGAGGTCAAACTTTCTTCTTTATGTAGCAATCTTAAAGGGGGGGGGGGGGTAGGAGATTTTGCAATGCAGATACTTCGGGGAGATTTACTCAGACTTGTGCTCCCCATATCAGATTATTACTTTAATCTCTTCTACCCCACAGCTGTTGCCAATTATTTCTTTTCAGGCCTACAGTTACCTTGCTTTCAGTGTCCATCCTAGGGGTATTCATCACTCGTTCAATTGAAACACTGGCTCCAACACTTAGTCCTTTTTTTCTCTTTCCAAGTTTTATTCAGTAACATCACACGCAATGGAAAGACAGAGGGTGAAAAACGGGATTCAGGTACCTTGGACGTTGCGATCGGAGATAATTTCTACATCCAGCGAATAACACTTCCAAAGCTGGATTCAGCAATCACCGGATAGGCCCCTCTCACTGACCTAGCAGCCGATGCAATGCTCGAAGACGGTCTCTGCCACAGACCTTACGATTCCAGGTGAACAAATTGTGGATGATCTAAACGGTCTCTGCCACAAACCGTACAGTCTTGAAATAACTGACTGTGGTACTAATCCAAGATGCGACTCCGACTGAGTTCCCAGGCTCTTCTCAAGATACTAGCCCTTATGCTCGGTCCTCTCCTGAAGAGTCCTCCCCTGGTCACTGCAGTCCCTTGCTTCTTCCCGCAGGCCTGACAGCAAAGAGACCATCATGCCGACCCATAGGCCACTAAGACACTGATCCTTCCTTTAGTAGCTAGGCCTTAGGTCTGCCAAGCTCAAGGCAGAACTTTAAGGATTCGTAGTCTGCAAGGCCAGGGGGGCCACGAGGTGGGGAGTGCCAACCCACCCCCCGAGCCAGGACCAACCGATAACCAAAAACCCCTAAAGATGGCATCTGTGCCTTAAATACCCCTACCCAGAAATGTCCGGTGTGTGAACCACTCCCACTGAAAAGCCTCTGAGCAACGAGTAGTCAATGTGTCTAACCAGACTGTATTTCCCAATCCACCAATGATAACAGCATCACCCATGGTTAGATGGAAATCTGCACAGTCCAGCCAATCTGGCACAGAAACCATTACATTTAGGCAATAATAAGTTGAGCCAAAACTGCAGCTACAACTACTTTAAATTTCAAAAGAATAGTGTCTGCTCTTCAGAAGCAGGGTGCTACATTTATGTACAAAAAGAGATAAAGATCCTGGACTGTACTCTCTTCGGAATCAGGGCAGTCTCTATGGATCAGTGACAAAGGTCTTTACAAACTAGGAGATCTCAGTCCCCTTTAGTGAAATAGCACAAAGTACCAAACTGTATGCAGGAATACAGTGTCTCCTCAGTATAACATCTCACAGTCCTGATGCTTGTAGATACTACCAGCTTTCCTGGCTACTTGATGACTAGCCCACTTGGCTGCTTCTGAATGCCCGCCCCCCAAGACAAGGGATTTGGATTTGGCACAATGCTGTCCCTGGAAAGTATGCTATGTCTGGAAGTCTCTCCTCTTGTATGCCCCTGGGTGTGCTGGGGTACTTACACTGTCCTTTGCTCCCCGCTGCACTGGGCAAGAATCCTGTTCAGGTCTTCAACTGATCAGAAGCAGTGATAATAAAACAACCAGCATATATAGCAAATGGGGTACCAGAATCATAGTCAAGCCAGGCCAGGGTCATAAACAGGACATGAGCAGATGGGGGCCCAGGAGTAAAAAGACAGGGAACAAGATGGAAGGTATCAGGCTGCAGGGCAAGGATACAGGAACAGAAACAGGTTCAGGATACAGGAATCAGGGTTCAGGGTCAGGATCAGGATCACATAAACAGGCTGCAGGTCAGGGCACAAGGACAATACCAGGGCAAGGTGTGTGTGCACTTGCCGGGTATTTATACACATCTCAATCAGACTCAGGTGATGTCGGCCCCACACTGCCAGGAACCACCCGCTGGTGGACGCCAGTACTGCGACCCAAAGATCACATAATACCAGTAGGGAAAGGTTCTCCTGACAGTTCCAAACTGCCAGGAGACACCTGCTGGTGGACCTCAGTACTGCATGCCAAATGATAGATATTAGCAGCGGAGGGAACCTTTCCTGACAGTACCCCCCCTCGAAGGAGCGAACTCCGGATGCTCCAACTAGCCATTGCTGGGGAAAGTCCATGGCGTCAAGCCAGGCAGCGAGCAAAGTCACATCAGGTTTGGCAATAAGTACGTCAAGCTGGGTAGCAGGCACTGGATCCTCAAGCTGAGTAGCAGGCACATCGACCTGGGTGGCAGGCACATCGAACTGGGCAACAGGCACAACGAACTGGCCAACAGGCATAACGAACAGGCATGGACACATCAAGCTAGGCAGCAGGCACAGGCACATCAAGTGGGGCAGCAGGCACAGGCACATCAAGCAGAGCAGCAGGCACAGGCACATCAAGTGGGGCAGCAGGCACAGGCACATCAAGCTGGGCAGCAGGTACAGGCACATCAAGCTGGGCAGCAGGCACGGTTACATCAGGATGGGCAGCAGGCACGGCACATCAAGCTGAGCAGCAGGCACATCAAGCTGGGCAGAAGGCACAGGCACATCAAGCTGGGCAACAGGCACATCAAGCTGGGCAGCAGGCACTTCAAGCTGGGCAGCAGGCATGGGCACTTCAATCTGGGCAGCAGACAGTAGCACATCAGGCTGAGCAGCATACAGTGGCACATCAGGCTGGGCAGCAGACAGAGGCTCATCAGGTTGGGCAGCAGACAGAGGCTCATCAGGCTGGGCAGCAGATAGGGACACAACAGGCTGGGCAGCAGACAGGAATACATCAGGCTGGGCAGCAGACAGGAACACATCAGGCTGGGCAGCAGGCTCCGCAGGCTGGGAAACGGGCCAAGCACCCTCAGACCGGGAAACGGGCTTCACAACCTCAGACCGGGAAACATACATCGGGACTTCAGGCTGGAACGCTGGATCTGGTTCTTCGGGCTGGAATGCTGGCTCTGGCTCTTCAGACTGGAACGCTGGCTTTGGCTCTTCAGACTGGAACGCTGGCTCTGACTCTTCAGACTGGAACGCTGGCTCTTCAGGCTGGAACGCTGGCTCTGGCTCTTCGGGCTGGAACGCTGGCTCTGGCTCTTCGGGCTGGAACGCTGGCTCTAGCTCTTCGGGCTGGAAAGCTGGCTCTAGCTCTTCGGGCTGGAACGCTGGCTCTGGCTCTTCGGGCTGGAACGCTGGCTCTGGCTCTTCAGGGTGGAATGCTGGCTCTGGCTCTTCAGGCTGGAACACTGGCACCTCGGGCTGGAACAATGGCACCTCGAGCTGGAACTCTGGCACTTCAGGCTGGAACTCTGGCACTTTAGGCTGGAACTCTGGCACTTCAGGCTGGGATACTGGCACCAGAACTTCAAGCTGGGACAGATTGGTGGGTGTGGAGGCAGGTTGGGTTAATGGCCGGATCATTTTGGTTGGGAAAAACTTTCATTTTTTCTTTGGCTTAGCCACTGAAGCTCTGTAGGTGACTGCAGGACTGTAGGTAAGGGGTGCAGCAGACTGGAAAGGAGGATTGGGATATGGCAGAGAAAAGGTAACAGTAGCTGGGGAAAGATCTTGTGGGTTTGTAGGCAGCTGAGAAGAGGCAGGTGGGTTGAATGCAGGATAGGAACAGGGAGCAGAGACCAGATATGAATATTTGGTTGGGAGCAGCGTATACTGGGCTGCAACTGAGGTTGACATGGGTGATGGGGAAACATACATTTGGGAAGGCTGAGATGGTTTGTTTGGCTGGGGCTGACTGTACCATGTCAGACCATTCCAAAAGTGTAGGTTGTACAAACTGTAGTTTTAAATCTCCCCGTCTAACAAAAGACTGAGCAGACACAATGCACTCAGCAATCACCTGTGGGGAACAGGCTAAGTAGTGCTCACAAAAATCGGCGGGATCATCTTCAAAAAGCCACACTAGGGATACAACCTGATTCACATTAAAAGGAGGAGTGAAATCATCATGGCCCTCTGGAATACAGGGCAGGGCCAGCTCAGTACAGATCTTGATCAAAGGCTGCACCTCCCTAAACAATATATAACCCTGATCCACCAGGGAGTGAGCCAAATGGATAGTTGCAACCAACTGGTCAGACTATCCTTTCAAAGTCTGGTCGCAATAATCACTACTTTCAGATGCCAGCAGAGAAAAATAAATAACCCCATCTGCATTCATGTTTGCAACCAAACTGAATCAAAATGGTTTCCCTGTGCAGCCACTTCCGGTCAGGGATGGCCCTAGTATTCTGTCATAAATCAGATGTGACCAGAACTGTGTGACTGCGACTGAGTGAACCAGACATAAATAGGTGAAAGTAAGTAATTTTATTAAAGTAAATGCATATAAATGTGAACACACCACCAATACAGAGTGAACAAACCAAACAACCAAGCAGTGATAATAAACCAACCAGCATATATAGCAAAAGGGAGTACCAGAATCGTAGTCAAGCCAGACCAGGGTCATAAACAGGAGATCAGCAGATGGGGCCAGGAGTAAACAGACAGGGAACAAGATGGAAGGGATCAGGCTGCAGGGCAAGAATCCAGGGATCCAGGAACAAATACAAACAGGTTCAGGATACAGGAATCAGGGTTCAGGGTTCAGGTTCAGGTACAAAAATGGATCAGAGCTGCTGATGAAGAAATGAGTTCTCTTAGTAAACTGAAACAGATTTATAGAACTGAGATCCAAAATGTGACTAATATAAATAGTTGTTGGGTGAGGGTCTTGGAACAGAGTGTTCATGTGTTTTTGTACAACTACAAATATATTCTTCAGCCAGTAGATGGCTGTGTTTATACGTTTTGAGCTGCATCTATGACTATACTCTATGTCTTCTTCCTGAATAAAGTTTCCTTTTTCCTGTCATCAGTTAAGCAGCAAAGCCCATGTGGACGGAGCACTGTCTGTTGGTTCTGTAGGCCTATATACAGAATGTCTAACACTATTCTCTGGAAGGTGTGCCCAAAAAAGGCAGGCAAGGGCGAAGGACTAGTCACAGTTTTGGTCCAGTCAAAGCTATGCAATCGTACAGCAAAACGCCTTGACGTCATCAACGCCCGAGACGCCGCTTGTAGCATCCCCTGCAAGTGTTGGCGAGCTGTCAGAGAAGGATGTGCCTATCACACACTGAAGAGAGAAATATTAGTCACCGGCCGTGCCGGACTGCCAGGACTGCTATTGCCTAGCACGTGGATCACAGTACAAGCAGACTTCATCTCAACGGGACCTTACAAGTGGGGGCTTTAGAGAGAGAGAGATGGATGGAAACTTCACCTGGACAGTGGTAAAGTACCATGGCCACGGACTGACATTCGTACACATTCCTTTATTGCCACTGAGAGACAGATACACCCTGTCCCAGTCACGATCTCCCACCTTCTCCCACCCATGTCAGTAACAACCACATGTGCATGACTCCGCTGCACTCACTGACCTAGGTGTATATCCCCTGTATTACACCATATTAAAACAGGCGCTCGGGATAGACTCTTTGTTTATCAGCACGACGGAACACCTATATCTGTTGACACCGTGAAGCCACTGGAACGTTGATGCTAATACCAGAGAGAGTGTTTCTACACCTGGTACACCAGTGACATTTCCTTCATTGCAAACCCCCTACACAACGGAAATACCCTTATGTAGGATAGGCAACTGAACTTTTTTTCCCAACAGATCCACAAATGTGACAGGCCCTGCAGGGTATCTGGCAAAATAGCAATACAGTTATCCCCTAGCAATTAGTTACATCTGCTCAAAGCGTATGCCTCCAAGGGAGCTAACACACAGGAGCAACACTACCTACAGTGCCTTGCAAAAGTATTCACCCCCCTTGGCATTTTTCATGTTTTGTTGCCTCACAACCTGGAATTAACATGGATTGTTTGAGGATTTTAATATTTTAATTTACAGAACATGCCCACAACTTTGAAGTTTTTTTTTTTATTGTGAAGCAAACAACAAATAGGACAAAATAACAGAAAAAGTCAATGTGCATAACTATTCACCCCCTAAAGTCAATACTTTGTAGAGCCTTTTGCGGCTATCAAAGCTCCAAGTCGCTTTGGATAAGTCACTATGAGTTTGCCACATCTTACTACTGGGATTTTTGCCCATTCCTCCTTGCAAAAATGCTCCAGCTCCTTCAAGTTGGATGGTTTGCGCTTGTTCTGTCTCAAGGAGCAGAAAGCTAAACCTTCTTATCCTAATAACTGTAGATACTATATTTCTTTGATCTCAGTTTTATTAGAACAAGCCAGGTGAAACTACAAAATAACAGAAATAGACCTCAATAAGTATAATATTGCATACAATACAGCATACATTGCATAAACAATGATATACAGTACAAGATGGAATAGTAAAAACTTACTTTTTAAGTTCTCTAAGGGGTGATGGCGATAGATAGAGAAATACATGACTTGCTTCTTGCAATATGTTGAAAAGAATGGTGGATGGTTGACTTCCTGTTAAGATTCTACCCAGAATTCCCTGCTTGCTGACAACTTCCTTGTACTACACATACAAATAAACAGATAAACAGAACTGCAGCAATAACAAAAAGGAACGCTAGATGGAGCCTGCACACCACATATGATTGTTTTAAGTAAATTACACATTTTGCATGTAAATTTAACAACAGAGGTACAAATAACCAGTAGAAAACATTTGGTGGACAGAACAGCGCTTGTGAACAGCAATCTTTAAGTCTGACCACAGATTTTCTATTGGATTGAGGTGTGGGCTTTGACTATGCCATTCCAACACATTTACATGTTTTCCCTTAAACCACTCAAGTGTTGCTTTAGCAGTGTGTTTGGGGTCATTGTCCTGCTGGAAGGTGAACCTCCATCCTAGCCTGTTACACTGGGCAAGAAAAAAGTCCAAGGCATCAAGCCAGGCAGCGTCACACCAAGCTGGGCATGAAGAAAGTTCAAAACATCAAGCCGGGCAGCGGGCCAAATCACACCAAGCTGGGCATATGGAAGGTCCATGGCTTTAGCCCGGGCAACGGGCAGAGGCACACTAGGCTGGGCACCAGGCAGCGACACATCAAGCTGGGCAGCGAGCAGTGGTACATCAAGCCACGCAGCGGGCACATCGAGCTGGGTAGCGGGCACAGACACATTTGACTGGGCAACAGGCACCTCAAGCTGGGCAGCAGGCATAGACATGACAAGCTCGGCAGCGGGCACAGGAACATCAAGCTGGGCAGCAGGCACGTCAAACTGGGTAGCAGGCACAGGAACCTCAAGCTGGGCAGCAGGCACGGGCACATCAAGCTGGGCAGCAGGCACGGACACATCAAGCTGGGCAGCAGGCACATCGAGCTGGGCAGCAGGCACAGGCACATCAAGCTGGGCAGGAGGCACGGGCACATCAAGCTGGGCAGCAGGCACATCAAGCTGGGCAGCAGACAGGGGCACATCAGGCTGGGCAGCAGACAGAGGCACACCAGGCTGGGCAGCAGGAAGTGACACAACAAGCTGGGCAGTGAGCAGTGGTACATCAAGCCGGGCAGCGGACACATCGAGCTGGACAGCAGGTACAGACTCATCAGGCTAGGCAACAGGCACCTCAAGCTGGGCAGGTGGTTTGTTGTGGGTTGGCTGTGACTGATTGCAGTATATCAGTCCACGCTAAGAGTAGTGGTTGCACAAACTGGAGTTTACATTCTGCCTGTCTGACAAGGGACTGAACAGACTCAACGCATTCTGTTATCACCTGTTGTGAACAGGCTGAGTAGTGTTCACAAAAGTACATGGGATCAACTTCCAAAAGCCATACCAGAGATACAACCTTATTAATACTGAAAGGGGGAGAAAAATCATCATGGCCCTTTGGAATACAGGGCAGGGCCAGCTCTGTACATATTTGGATTAAAGGCTGCACATTCCCAAATAGTACACAACCCTGATCAACCAGGGAGTGAGCCAAACGGATGATTTCTAGCAGCTGGTCACTAGTATACTCCTTCAGTGTCTGGCAGAGATATTTACCACTCTCTGACGCCAGCAGAGCATAGTAAACAATCACATCCAAATTAATCTCACAGAAGTAAACAGAACTGGAATGGTTCCTCTATGCAGCCACTTCTGGTCAGGAATGGCCTTGGTATACTGTCACGTATCAGGTAAGACCAGAACTGTGTGGACTGCAACAGAAGAAACCCAAATATGTATAAGTGAAATATAGCGATTTATTAAGATAAGTGAATAAACACAACCACCTCCAATATAATACAATGTGCAACCAACCAACCACAAACAGAAACCGACAAATAATAATAATAAACAGACAGATGTATACATATAATGGGGGGATGCCATAATCATAAACTGATCCAGGCCAGGGTTGTCAATGGGAGATCGGCAGCTGGGGATAGGGAACAAACGGGACAAGGAGAGGATGGATGGATCCTGGATGGCTGTTAGGTAAAAGTAAGGGTAACAGGATCACAGGAGGGAAGGGTACAGGTACAAGGCACAGGGTTCAGGTGCAGGGATCAGGTTCAGAGACGGGATCAGGTTTTAGAGCTCACAGAATCAGGTCAGGGCACAAGGAAGATACCAAGGCCAAGTGTGTGTGTACTTGCCGGGTATTTATACATATCTCCTGCAATCAGGCTCAGGTGATGCCTGACCGCAGGAAATGATGTCGGCTCCACACTGCCAAGAACCACCCGCTGGTGGGCCACAGATCTGCGGCCCAAAGATCAATTAATACCACCAGCAGGAGAGAGCTCCCCTGACACTTCCAGACTGTCAGGAGACACCCGCTGGTGGACATCGGTACTGCATGCCAGATGTCTGATAATGTTACCAGCAGGTGGGACAATTCCTGACAATGGTGTTGTTTGGGTGATGTGATGTGTTGGGTTTGATGGCAAAAAAGTTCAATTTCAGTCTCATCAGACCAGAGCACTTTCCTCCATACATTTTGGGAGTCTCCCACATGCCTTTTCGCAAACTCAAAACGTGCCATTTTGTTTTTTGCTGAAAGTAATGGCTTTTTTCTGGCCGCTCTGCCATAAAGCCCAACTCTATGGAGCGTAGGGCTTATTGTCGTCCTATGTACAGATACTCCAGTCTCTGCCGTTGACTCTGTAGCTCATCCAGGGTTACCTTAGGTCTCTGTGCTGCCTCTCTGATTAATGCCCTCCTTGCCCGGTCCGTGAGTTTTGGTGTGCGGCCGTCTCTTGGCAGGTTTGCTGTTGTGCCATGTTCTTTCCATTTGGTTATGATAGATTTGCTCCTAGAGAACATCAAAAATTTGGATATTTTTATAACCTAACCCTGACTTGTACTTCCCAACAACATTGTCCCTTACTTGTTTGGAGAGTTCCTTGGTCTTCATGGCAGTGTTTGGTTAGTATAAGAATCAAAAAGTCGCGCTAAAGGAAAAAATGGCAGCAGGCTAATGCCCAAACAGTAATCATATGAAAGAAAGAGTGACGAGTGAACAATAAGTGAATAAATTATGAATAAAAATAAGAAAAAAAGAAGAAAAAAGTGCCAAGTAATAATAAGAGCACTAAACAAACACAATGAAGCTAAAAGTGAAATTAGTAAATAATAAATGACACAATTGGAAAACCAATATCTGAAGTAATAATAAAGTGATGAGAAAAATAAATTAGTGGCTGTGACAACTAAACCAAAATAACCATAAGGGGAAAATGAACCCAAAAAAAGTCCATGACTAGAAAAATTGATATTAGTTCATCAGTGCAAATAAACATGCATAAACGGTAGCTTGTCTCCAGGTGCTCTGTGGATAGTTAAAACGAAAATCTTGCTGTGATGAAACCAAAGTGTGTAAAAAGACCTCCACCTCTTAGGGAATAACTGCCTCTTACCAGATGGAATTGGTCTCTTAATTACAGGAGACCTAAGGGGGCGAATGGCTGCATCCCCAGCCAGGGGTCTTTAAACAGAACACTCAGCGCTCAACTCCAGGGACTTTCTCCACCAGCATCAGCAGATAAGGAAATGAGACCATGCAAGACACAAAATGCTCCACATAGCATAAAATCCAGCGATTTATTAAGTAAAAATAAGAGTTGCACTTACAAGCAGGTTGTAGTAAACAGCATGTAAAAAAAGCCGGCCGGCTCCAAAGTATCCCGTGTCTTCCGGGTGTAAGAATCGCGGTGCCGTCGGGACGTGGCTCCTCCTCCCTACGTCGTTTCGTCACTAGCGGACGTGGTCACGGGATGTGAGCAGCGTCCCGACGCACCGCATTAAATAAGCACCTTAACGATATCTCATTAACAAACGGCAGATAAGCGCCATCTTACCTGAGGGAAACAGTATGGGCAAAAATAAACACAACAGTAAAAAGTTGCTTTAGTGGAACGTATTCAGGGAGAGAATAGGAAGTATATGCAACACCTTTGCCAGGATTAACAAAGGCAGATTGTTAATGGCCAGAGAATTATAGAACTAATATTACACCGGATTGGTTAATGAAACCAAAAAAAGAAAGCTAATAATGTTAAAAAATGCAGTCCCCTTAAGGCTGCACATGAATAAAAATAATAATAATTAAGCACGCGTATCTTTGTATTGAAAAAAAATACACAAAAATTATTAATTATGGGCCTCAAAATTTAAAATTCTTTTTTTATTTAAAATTGAGATAAAAAAGAAAATTATTTTTTTTTTTTTTTTTTTAAATTTTTAATAATAATAAAAAAATCCAGATATAAATCAGAAACCCGGCAGTGTATATAGCTGTATAAGAAAATATTGGTCTCATGTGAACCGTTTCCCTGAAGTGAGTGGGCACTCCAAGACAACTAATCATAAACCAGAAAAAACACATATGTCATTAGGACAAATTAAAATTCTATAAAAAAAAAAAAAAAAAAAAAAAAAAAAAGGATGAAGCAATAAATGGTGGTCCCAGAAGCACTATTACTCCCTAAGAGTTGTCTATAAAGGCGTTAACATCTACATCGATGTTAAGCCCAAAAGGGGTAAAAGTCTTCAACTTGTGAGCCCAGGCCATCTCTAATTTGGAGATGCTACGTACTAGGACACTCCCCCTCCAGTGGGGTTTAAACTTGTCTATCCCCAAAAAAATGGTGCCTGTGGGATCTCGACGGTGGGCTGTCAGGTAATGTTTTGACACTGAGTGTTTTGTGAACCCTCTCCTGATGTTATTAATGTGCTCGTTTAATCTCACCTGTAGGGGTCTTTTGGTACGGTAGTGTTTGGTTAGTGGTGCCTCTTGCTTAGGTGTTGCAGCCTCTGGGGCCTTTTAAAAAAGGTGTGTATATGTAATGACAAATAATGTGACACTTAGATTGCATACAGGTGGACATCATTTCACAAATTACGTGACTTCTGAAGGTAATTGGTTGTACCATAGCTTTTTATGGGCTTCATAACAAAGGGGGTGAATACATACGCACATGCCAATTATAATTTTTTTATTTCTGAAAAATAGTTTTATGTATATATTTTTCTAATTTTACTTCACTAACTTAGACTCTTGTGTTCTGATCCATCACATATAATTCAGATAAAAAAAACATTGAAATAAATGCTGTAATGTAGCAAAATAGGTAAAAAGCCAAGGGGGTGAATACTTTTGCAAGGCACTGTTTAAACACAGGACACCTGCTCACAATAGCAGAAGGTCCCAGAATTGGCAGACGTCTCTCTCCAACATTGTGGACCATGGTATCCCCATCAAAGCTATGCTTTGTTTAATCAGGGATTGCAGACAGCATGGTAACAGTCTACAGAATTCTTACAATGTTCCATTATTCTGATACAGTGGAATTAATGTATCATAGATTTCTTGAGGGATATTGTTGATAAATATTACTGTTCCAGTTTAAGTAATCCAAACCACATTCTCAGTTTCCATTAAATAGCTGTCCATTTTCTCAGTTACCCTGTGCCCCTAATAGACACAGGGTAACTTAGACATAGGAGGTGCATGGGGAGCTGGAACAAGGGTTTCCCAACCCCTCCAAGGGATTCTGGGTTCAACGCCCCCCGCCCAAAGTGACTCCTGTCACATCTCTCCCCTTTTGGCCACAGACTAACACAAGAGACCCCAGATGGGGTGTCTCCGAAGTTAGTCTGTAGTTATAGTCCCCCAATGCCTGTACCCACACAGTACCCCAAACAAATTGTTCCAAACAAAGCATTACTCACCCAGCCAACATCTGCCTCTATTGTAGAACATACCCACTGCTGGGGGGAAGTGCGTACTTGCCCTTTTTCCTGGAGTCCTTTCAACCACTGAAGAGAAGACAGGGTGGCTGGGCTCACTCCATCATGCTGTTGGGGAGCTCACTGCCCAGCATCCCTGGGGTATACAGATGGAGACCGCAGTCCCATCCACCAACAACAGATCAAGCTGCAGTTGTGAGGTGCAGATTGAATTATCTCCCTGGAGCTCCTGCGGAGTGGATTGTGTGCAGAGGTCAGTAGTGTTCTGCCCTGTTAGCGCTTCAGCGCTCATATCATCCGCTCTGGCCAACTGTTGGAGAGGGAAGACAGTTTGCTCCACTCTGGCTGACTGGTCGGGAGGGAAGATGACAACCTCCTCTCCCTGGGCCTCCAGAACTGCCACACTCTCTGTCCCGTTGCCAGCATTTCAGCTTGGTTGATGTCATCATTCTGCGGCACCGTCTGCTGCTGAAACGCCCTTTTTATGACAGGTGGAGGAATCCTTGTTGGGGAGGGGGAATGACTGATTCCCCTCCCTGCATCTCTGCAATCTACTGGGGGAGAAGAAACACCACCTCCTCACCTCGGGTCTCCGAACCTGCCACGGGTGTGGAGCAGGGGTCTCAAGTACTCTGTCCTGCTGCCAGCACTTTTGCTGGGGGTTCACTAGGTAGTTCCTCCTCTACAGGAAAGTCTATTAAAGTGGAGTTCCATCCAAAAGTGGAACTTCCGCTTTAAGCACTCCTCGCCCCCTTACATGCGACAGGCAAGTGACAATCCACAAGGTGTGGCAGGCGATGTGGCAAGTGACAATCCGCAATGTGTGGCAGGTGACGTGGCAAGTGACACACTCAGGGCTCCCACTGATTCTGCATTATGGTGAGTTGAACCATTTCATTTTATATTACAATGTAATTATAGAAATAATGCGCTTCAATCATCCTAACACTGTAACAACCATGGTAATGGGATGATTGAAGCGTCAACACCAGCCGTTTTCCCGATAAATTGCCCACAAAAAAAACGGATTTTCTGGCAGTGCCCTTCCCGAGACAAGACTCTGGATCCGCCCATGCCCTAGACAAGGCTGGAGGACAAGGAGATGTAGAATTGCACCCAGAAGAGCAGGCTGTAGACATCCTGACTCTTATGGTGGAGAAGGCTAGAGCGGGTTGCAAAAGGCCTTTTAGGCCAGGCTAAGTTTTCTCTGGAGTGAGACTATCCCCTGAAGGACCTGGGAGAGGTGTACTCAAGCCAAAGGTGACTGTAGTGGACCTGTAAGGAGCAGTGAGATGGACATAGGCAGCCTAAGGCAGGCCAGGACTCTCTGAGTGAGTACTAATGACCCCTGGAGGAGAGAAACTGAGTAGGGAAGGTGGGTTGCTAATTTTACTGTGTGCTGCTTCCACATGTGACTGCTGCAGATCATCAACAGAGAAAGGAAGAAACACTGCTCACCGACCCAGTGCATGAATATGTGAATGAATGTGGCCTCAGCCAGTGCTGCTCCAACCAAGCCCACTGACATTTTTCATCCCACACGCAGGGGCTTGATCACAGAGTGCTGTGGATCGTCCGCTATAAGTGATTGACAAAATGCTATCAAGTGAGCCCGGATAGTATGTCTATGTGATGTGACAGTAATGCCATCTTAAAGTTCCACCAGTAAAGTGCAGCAACCCTAAATTTTTGTGCGGAAGTTTTTTCTTTTTTGAGATATAAAGCTCAATGGCTGAGAATGTCATAAAGAAGCCTCTGGCATGGGAATGAGCACAAGATGGTGGAGGGTTCAAACCTCAAGCAGGTGGGTTGTTGTTCTGGCAGGAGAAGAAGCAGGGTAGGAACTTGTGCTCTTGGCGCCATTACTAGCCATTCACAAGCACCCTTACAACCTCCTCTTATACTCGCCTCCAAGACTTCTACAGAGGCTCTCCAATACCATGGAAATCCCTATCCCACTCCCCCTGGCTATCTCCTACTCTGTCCACCTTTAGGCGATCCCTGAAAACTCAACTCTTTCGGGAAGACTATCCTCTATCAACCCCACAGCTATTAACTTTTAAATCACTTGCCTCTCCCTTTTAGATTGAACATTGATATCATGAACATGAGCGTTTGAATGTGATCATAAGCAGGGGTAATTGAGCAGGGGAGCAGTAATTTTGGGAGGGGGGGTGTGGAAAAGCTTTGCAATTGCCTATATTGCTTCCACTAGAAAGCCAACAGCCAGCTTGACAAGCTTAAACACAGTCCCAGCTGCCACAGCAGCTGGGAGTGTATTCAAAAGCCCTTGCTACCAGCCATGGTTTATAAATGGCGCTGGTAGACCACTGGTCATCTTGCCTCAACAGACTCAACGCTAGCCCCCTCCCACTGCCAGGCATATGGGCTGTTGTGGCAATAGGTTTTAGTCATTTTGTGCAGGTGTGATGGTCAGGTGCAAACTGTTAGCCATATAATGCAGCAGTTTTGAGTGAACATACTAAGTATTTTTGTAAAAAGTTTTTTTTTGTTGCTACTGTATTATGCTGGTTTTCATGATAAAACTTTCTTACTGCAAACACAGGATTCAGAAAAGCACAAACCAGCTGTGCATACCCATCAGAGGCTTGCAGAGAACTCCTGTTCTTGATGGAAGTGAAATTATGAGGAGAGCACTCTCTGTGCTATTCCAATCTGTGTGATATCTGTAATCTAGAACAGGTGATATTCAGAATATAAATGAGTATGGCCTAGAGATTAGAAGTGTTCTGAATACCAAGACATGATATTCTAAAATACTGTGCGGAGGCCTGTGCCTGTAAAGCTATGAGAAACAGATTTTACATGTTAAAAAGGAAGTAGACCCTGATGGGTTTTACTTCCTCGTTTTTCCCCTGCAAAGTAAAAGCATAATGGGCTAGTATGGGCATCGCATACTAGCTCATTATGTGGCACTTACCTGCAAACGAAGCCTACGCTGTCCCTGCTGGTGGCAGCATCCATCTTTGCCCCTCTTCCTTCGGGGGCCACAGACTCCGGCTCTGTGACTGCCCAGATGTCACTCCCACACATGCGCGTGGCAGCCATCAGTCACGGCACTTGCTAGTGAAGAAACAGCATGGAGGGCATCATTGGCGCAGTGTGCAGCAAATATCTCCTAAACGGTGCACATTTAGAAGATATTTACAGTACCTATAGGTAAGCCTGATTATAGGCTTACCTATAGGTACAAGTGACACAGAGAGGTTTACAACCACTTTAATACAACCAGGTGCACTTTCTAAAGCCGAGGCCTACAGAGAAAAAATTGTCTCCATTAATATTTATTCTGTGCACATTCTTTGACTTCTTCTGTTCTTACACAGACACATTGAAGAAAAATCATAAAAGGGTACTTCCAGAATGTTCAAAATAACAAAAGGACACATTAACTTCCATCCTTTTGGGATATACAAATTGGACTCTGCAGGTGAAATTTTGACTTGACTAAACAAGAAATATAATTGTAAAACATTACTAATCTGATTTTCCCCTGTGAAGGACAATATGTATTAGTAGACAGACTTTCCAAAATGCTATTGGGCAATTAGTGGAATACAAATAGGGCTGCCTTATGAGTAAAGTCAGTATGGGAGACTTTAAAGGGCTTGTAAAGGTTGGTTTTGCACAGAGCGGCCCGATCCTCCTTTTCTGGGGTCCCTCAGCATGGAATGCATTAAGGTGAAAAACCTTGAGGGTTTACAAACCCTTTAGCATGTTACCCTCCTCTTACAAAATCATAATCTAAGCTCTAAAGTGAGCCTTTGTTAACAATGTTCTTTAACTAAAGGAAATACATTCCATATTAATAATTATGCTACCAAAATTAGTGTGTGCTGTAAATTACCTCCATCATTGCACCTGTTTCTTCTTGTTGGAGACTGTCATTTTGTTGAAGCCCAGAGCAGTCACTTCCTTCCCCCTCTCCTTAGTCTCAAACTATATGTACATTTCCAGCCTTGATTGCATGTCTTGGCTTAATTAGAGAGGAAGGCTGACAGAAGCTTTACAGTGCTGAAGTCAGGGCCGGACTGTCCAACTGGGATACCGGGAAATTTCCCCGTAGGACGCCTGCCCTGGGGCCGCTTTGAGCTGCGGCTGACTGCAGCGCTCCCCTCCCTTGCTCTCTCTCTCCTATGTGTCACACACAGTGGGCATCTCCAGCGGTGTGTGTCATAGAGCTGGCTGGGTCTGTGTTTTTCGGCTGTGCTGTAGCAAGGTCCCACCCCCCTAGACCGGCTCTTGGGATAGTAGATGGAACACTGGATTCAATCGCCTATCACACGAGCCGGTCTAGGGGGCGGGACCTTGCTACAGCACACCCGAACACAGACCCAGCCAGTTCCATGACACACACCGCGGGAGATGCCCTCTGTGTGTGACACATAGGAGAGAGAGAGAGAGGGAGGGGAGCGTTGTGTGTGATCCAGTCAATGCTGACTGAGTAACCAGTGGGACATACTGGGATTTCTAGTTCTGCAGAGACAAAGCGAGAAACCAGTGGGCATGCTGGGACCTCTAATTCTACAGAGACAGGAGGAGGGGAGCCAGTGGAACATTTAGCTCTACAGAGACAAGTGTAACCGGTGGGACATACTGGGACTTCTAGGCAATGCCATGGAAAGTATGTATTGATGGAGCACAGTGAGGCTGCATTTGATGGACAGTGAGGCTGCATTCATGGGCACAGTGAGGCTGCATTCACAGGCACAGTGAGGCTGCATTCACAGGCACAGTGAAGCTGCATTTGATGGACAGTGAGGCTGCATTCACGGGGACAGTGAGGCTGCATTCACGGGCACAGTGAGGCTGCATTCACGGGCACAGTGAGGCAGCATTCACGGGCACAGTGAGGCAGCATTCACGGGCACAGTAAAGCTGTATTTGGGGCACAGTGAGGCTGCATTTGATGGGGCACAATGAGGCTGCATTTGATGGGCACAATGAGGCTGCATTGATGGGCACAGTGAGGCTGCATTGGTGGGCACAGTGAGGCTGCATTGATGGGCACAGTAAGCTGCTTTTAATGGACAGTGAGGCTGAATTGATGGGCACAGTGAGGCTGCATTGATGGGCACAGTGAGCCTGCATTGATGGGCACAGTGATGTTGCATTGATGGGCACAGTGATGTTGCATTGATGGGCACAGTGATGTTGCATTCATGGGCACAGTGAGGCTGCATTCATGGGCACAGTGAGGCTGCATTCATGGGCAGTGAGGCTGCATTCATGGGCACAGTAAGGCTACATTCATGGGCACAGTAAGGCTACATTCATGGGCACCATGAAGCTGCATTTGATGGGCACAGTGAGGCTGCATTGGTGGGTACTTCTGAGGCTGCATTGATCTCTTGTACCATGTCTGCATTCTCTGACCATCTCCTATATCATGTCTGCAGTCTCTGACCATCTCTTGTATCATGTCTGCATTCTCTGACCATCTCTTGTACCATGCCTGCATTGTCAGACCATCTCTTGCATCATGTCTGCATTCTATGACCATCTCTTGTACCATGTCTGCATTGTCTGACCATCTCTTGTATCATGTCTGCAGTCTCTGACCATCTCCTGTATCATGTCTGCAGTCTGACCATCTCCTGTATTATGTCTGCAGTCTCTGACTATCTCTTGTATCATGTCTGCATTCTCTGACCATCTCTTGTACCATGTCTGCATTGTCTGACTATCTCTTGTATCATGTCTGCAACTCTGACCATCTCCCGTATCATGTCTGCAGTCTCTGACCATCTTTTGTACCATGTCTGCAGTCTCTGACCATCTCTTGTATCATGTCTGCAACCTCTAACCATCTCTTGTCTTATATCATGTCTGCAGTATCTGAGGGAGTCTGGAAAGGAGTCAAGAGAGGGAGCACTGCTGGGATGGGGATCATGGAAGAAGTTAGACGTGTGTGGACTGTTGAGAGAAGACTATAGGATAAAACCATAGCCACCAAGCTGGAGCCGACTGACTGAGCCCTGCATGGTGCACCTAAGAGGAGGTCAGTGACAGTGCCGCCAGGCCAGTCTGAGGGGAGTCGCTGATGTAAGGGGGACTGAATACAACAATGTAGGGGGTCCTGTATCTATCTAATCTATCTAATCTATCCCTTTCATGAACAAGAAAATAATGACGTTTGCTGTTGGGCTGGTATAATAATGCTATGGGGCTGGTATGAATTTTATTCCCAGTCTGGCCCTGGCTGAAGTTCACAGGCTGCAGGAGATAAAAGGAGAGAATCAGGTAGATAAGATGAGACACTGTCCTTGTAAGTTTAACTCATTATGTCCCCCTGGCAGCAGAGTTCTATGCCGCTCTAGGTGAAATCTTCGACTTGCTGATTGCGAATATGACTTAGGGGTGCCTACACAGCCTGTCTGAAAGTACATACAAGAGAAAAAAACTCTGGAATTTGCTGTACTCCTTGATTACTTTATTTCCATTTAATAAAACATCACAGACACCGCAGGAACAGTAGATGGTAACAGGTTTCACGCCAAACACATCGCTTACTCAGGACCAGAGTTTTGTCTGGTGACAGCAGGGGTGACTCATCATTGTGAAAAAACAAGTAAATATCTGCGCTAACTGAAAAGAACACAAAAAGCAGCTAGCATAGTTTGTAGATTGCATCAAACATAAGTATAAAAGTCCAAATGCAGCGCTAAAATAAAATAAATGTCCAAATAATGATAATAGTCCATAGAACTCAATCAGCAATAAAAGATGATGTGAAACCTCCACCAAGCTTCAGTGTGTAAAAGGAAAGCACACCACACCCACGTGCTATCAGTCTGCTTACCAGAAAGATATAAAAAATAGGCGATGTACTCATATATTGCAGAGGGTCAGCAGCAAATCCAAATGGCACACTCCATCATGGGCAGGCACAGCATGGAAACAATCAGGTCACCACATATCAGAAAGCTCAGGACTCGTATTAACGATGGACAGGTTGGTGCAGTCATCAGCAGGAACAAACCAGCAAACAGAAAGCAACAAATAGTGAAGCCCGTAAGGTAAAACAGTCCTAGTTTATTGTAGTCTACTTACAGGTATGAAGTAAAAATCATCACAGAAAACAGGAACAATCCGCGGTTCTCAGCGTACTTGCATTGACCAGCCTGACATGTTTCATCCTATGTGGATATCATCAGAGGCGACTCATCATTGTTAGGACCATGACAGGTGCCAGCTCCTTAACAACTAATGACTCATCCCTGCTGCTGACAGCAGAGATAATTCACTGGTTGTTAGGGCCCTGGTTGGTGCCAGCTTCTAACAACCAAAACTCAAGAAACTTTGGCAAAAGAAAGAAAAAACAAAACAAGAGGGGAACCATGCACTGGAATGCACAAAAAAATGCATAAAAATTGCATCAGAACAGTGCATGCAGAAACGCATCTGGATCACAACAGTGTGGTATGAAGAGGCCCTCAAAAAATATTTAGCATTTATAGGAAGTCTAAAAGGGAGACTTTGCTATAATAATCCCTCTGTTTCATATGAATTACATTATATATATTTTTAAACTTGTGAACAAGCAAACAGCAGCTTTTCATGCTTGCCAATCTCTTGACTATGAGCTGTGTTATTCCTTTCCCTTCCACTTGATCTCCATGATTAAGCCCTGGGGGCAGGGCGAAACATGTTGGGGATGTGGCCTGGATGAATTGAGCTGAGGCTGCTTTTACCTGCTAACTACTTGGGCCGGGTGAGGTGTGCGGCAGCTGGGCTATCTCTTCCTATTTCTGCACCCTTCACTTAATCTCTAATCATCATGGTTACTGCTTCCAGGTGGTTTCTGAGTTCTACTTTAGATTTCAGAGAAGGTCATTCAAGAAGGACTTTACTGTCCCAAAAACAAAGGCCTGTAAAAGAAGATGTGCATGATGTACACGGATTCTTTGATGTCTTCCAACCTCAAGGAAGTGAGAGCTTGAGTGAACTTAAAGGAGAGGAGTGAACTTAAAGGAGAGGAGAGGTATGTATACTATTGGGGTGGGGTTGATGTGTACCATGGGGGAGAGTTGTGTTCCGGGGAAAGATGTGTACTGAGAGGAAGACGTGTACTGGTGGGGAAATGTTTATTGAGTTGAGGGGGAGAATTGGGGCACACTGGCCCCTGTACTCTGTGTGTTATGTATTCCTGACACCTGCACTCTGTGCAATAATACTCCTGACCCAGGAACTCTGTACATTACACACTTGTGACCCTTGCACTCTGTGTCATATACAATTCTGGCCCCTGTATTTTTGCGCTCCTGACCTCTGCACCCTGTGTGTTACATACTCCTGACCCCTACACTCTCTGCGATACACATGCATGACCTCTGTATTCTGTGCATTACACACTCCTGAGCCCTGCACTGTGTGCGTTATACACTCCTAACACCTGCACTATATACACTATGTTCATTTTATACTCCTGACTATCCTCGTAAACATGCGACCAGCCAGTAATCATAAAACGTAAGTATATGGGTATACCTCTTCAGTCACTGAGTATATCCTCCACAATATTCAACTCCTGTCTCCTTTCCCATCAAAGAATCTGCAGACTTGGCTCCACCAAATGAGCCACAAATAGCAGGTATAGTGTAATACTGCTTTATTGGTTAAAAATGCTGCACTTACATGAAAATGTCGTAGTTGCTCAGCACATTAGCAGCTCTAGGGTCTGTGAGAACTGTTCTTGTCTGCTGTATGACTAGAGGTGTACGGTGTGCAATTCAAAGCCCAGGCGGAAGTGAGGAGCTCCTGTGTATTTGTGTGTCAAGCCTCTCTTCTATACATTTCACACTCTGCGCGTTATCAGGAAGTCACAGCACTTTGCACTATACTCCCTCTTATTTGATGAAGTCTTTCACTATCCTAGTGAAGCACTTACCCCCGAAGGAGAGGCTAATTAAAATTTATATCAGGAATTCACGTTTCCACTCAACCCTCGCAACCCATAGATTTAAAACTCACAGTTCTTAATGTTTTTTTTTAACTTGCTTTATTCACTAACATGAACTGGGATGGGAGAAGGGCTTTCTCTGAGATGCTCTCTATTACATTATCATCTTTCACTGGCCATTACCGGAAACTATGATCCATTGCGGATAGTTGGTAAGTCACTTTATGTGATTTCTTCAATCGGGGAAGATGGAAGTAGATTTGATAGAGAATAATCGATAAAGAGTCACTTTGAATAACTTGTTCATCTGCATGACTTTTAAAGAACAGTCCGTATCTCTATATGTGTGCTTGCAGCTTCACTGCTACCTTGTTACCACTACTTCCCATCTGCATGGTACTTCCAAGTTGAGCTAAAGAAAAGTCACTCTGAATAACTCCTCCCGCTTGACTGATTGGAACCCCCGGGGCATTTCTGAACCCAAAGTCATAGACCATCACTGTCCATCTCACTGACTTGCGTACAAACAACCCTCAGCCTCTGGTAGTACCCTTCCCTTGGGCTTTCAGTCATGTGATCAATATGTGCCACTCAAATGTGCCACTCATAATTGATCGCTCGCCCAGTTTCCTTCTGCTTTGTTGCTATTTCTTCCGCAATGATTCTTAGTTCCTTTTTCTCCTTCATGGCCAGCTTCCCTCCCCACAGGGGCGGCCAACGACACCAGGGACTACATGCTGTAAGGTGTCGTCTGTTCCTCCATAAGGACCGGTTCTCCACCCTTCTCGCAAGAGTGGAGCTCCGTTGGCTCCCTGGAGGGGGGAAACCTCTCCCCCCCTGGAACCAGGATGGCTTCTCCAAGCTCCACAGGAAGAAAAGAAAAGAAAAAAAACCCTTGCACCACGTGACCCCCTTTTTATATAAGGATCCCGGGTCTTACCAAGCAAATTAATTATTGGCCGAGATTAACACACACTCTACCTGCCACTCAAAGGGAAATTAACAACAAACAAGCCTGCTGTAATAGCACAAGCCTGCTTAAATTTACCTGATATAGAAACTACTTGGAAAGGTCACCTACCTAAAATTAGGTGCCCGCTACACTAGCGAAGCCCCTGGTAGACCTGCAAGAATATAAACTGATGCCGTCTACTGTAAGTCAGATATCTACCAGGTGCAGATACCAGTCATGTACCTAGGTAATATAGGTGCCAAGTGAATAAATATAAACCATTTTACTGCATTCCATGTTACCAATTCAAATACACAAGGAAATGGAACAGCAGCACCATGCAGCAATCATACAAATCTCTCACATATGCATGTGGTAAGATAATGGAGTAGGGGAGCCATCTAGTGTTAATTCTGGAAACTGCACAAGAACAGCAGATAACTAGTTAAAGTGCCATCTACTTATTTATTACATTTTTTAGCAACAACAATTTTACACAGCTCTTTACATGTACTATATTATACGTTCACATCAGTCCCTGTCTTTAAGGAGCTTACAATATAAGATCCCTAACTCGCATTCATACATATACTAAGGCCAATTCACCTACCAGCATGTCTTTGGAGTGTGGGAGGAAACCAGAATACCCCGAAGAAACCCACACAGGCACAGTGGGAACATACAAACTCCATGCTGGTAGCGGCATTGTTGGGATTCAAACTGACAACTCCAGTGCTGCCAGGCAGAAGTGCTAATCACTTAGCCACTGTGCACTTGGTTTAATTCCTTATGTCATACTCTAAGCAAATGGATGTTTAGAAAACATGTAACACTATTTTCAAGATATTATATATATAATCCTTCTTTCACAAAGTACATATTAAAGTGATATTTTTAAGCATTTTTAACAGATGACTTAGCTTTTAATGATATTTTAATCCTTGCCTATGTTCTACTGTAACCTGGTGCCATGTTGCTGCCATAAAAAAAGAGGATGCAGAATCTTCCTGTGTAATTTAAGTATAAAGCAGTGGTTCTCAACCTGAGGGTCGGGACCCCCTCGGGGGTCAAATGATGATTTGCCAGGGGTTACCAAAACCTTGGCTGTTCCTGAAGCCCGCACTGCTCTCCCAGCCCAGATTTCGGCATAGGTGTCACTACTATGAGACACCACAAAGTTGGAGACACAGTGAAGCCGGAGACGCAGTGAGTAACACTACCTATGATTATAGTTGCCATTAAAAGTCCCCACTACAGTTCTCAGATCAGCAGATGACCTTGATCAAGATCACCTAAGTTGGCTGATCATAACTCCCCGCCAGCACTGCCACTCATTCCATTCCCCCCACCCCCCACCACGGAGTAAGAGAAGGAATAAAAATAGAGAATACATGGAAGGGAGAGGAAAAGAGGGGAGCGGAACAAAGAAAAAGGGAGAGAAAGAATAAGAGAAAGAACAAGAAAGACGGCTAGAAAGAGGGATGGGGGGGGGATCAAGAAATTAGGATAGAGAGAGGTAAAAGGGAAAGAAAGGAGAATAAAGAGAAAGAGTGGTACATCCTAAAATGTACGATAAGGGGTTTTAATACTGTATGAGCGGAAGGGACTCAGGGAGCGCTAAATGACCATGGGTTAGCGGCGCAAATTACTTGTCTTGCCTTGGGTGCTGATAACCCACGCTATGAAAATAATTTTACGATTAGGGGTCTCCACAACTTGGGAAATTTTATCAAGGGGTCACGGCCCTAGAGAGGTTGAGAACCACTCGTATAAAGTAATCACTGTGACTGCTTGCTTAAAGGTATTGTATCCTGTAGGACTACAGGTGCCAGTGAGGTGAATAAAAACACCGGTGTCTGTATGCAGTGTCTATGTGATTAGATGGGTGTGTATCCGGTGGTACTACAGGTACCAGCAATGCAAACAGAGACAATGGTATCTGTATACAGTATCTATGCGATTAGATGGGCAGTTGCCCGCTCACCAATACGTAATTGAGGATGCAGATGGTGATGAAAATGATGGTGTCTTTTCAGGATCTCCCTCAGGGTCCTGACCCTGGGGAATGGCGTCTGACCTCGGTCTCACCGCGCTGTGGCCCACCTGGATATGGTGTAAAGGTAGCGTAGATAGAGCAGGAGCGGCCTTCAGGCTGCCACCAGATAGAAAGGCGATGCTGTCTGCAGACACCCCTCTGGATACTCACTTGATGACCCTTTCTTGCATGTGCCAAAGCACGCACACAGATGCGGAG
This sequence comes from Lithobates clamitans, assembly GCA_037952925.1. Lineage (NCBI taxonomy): Eukaryota > Metazoa > Chordata > Amphibia > Anura > Ranidae > Lithobates > Lithobates clamitans. The sequence goes on from JBBGZY010000865.1 coordinate 4,340,073, forward strand.
TCCCTGCACGCAGATCCAGGCCAGGGCACCAAGAGAGCGATTTAGGCCCAGACAAGCCGTTTTATATCCTCTCTCAGCAGTCTGTTCTTCTCTCCCAGCAGTCTGGTAGTTGTAGTTCAAATCAGTCCTTCTAGAAGTAAAACCCCAGTACACTGGACTACACATCCCACGATGCTTTGCTCTGCTTAGTGCTCTACCTTTAGGAAAGACCATATGGAGTCCAGGCCAACACTAGGAGGAAACAACGCCATAATAACAGCAGTGCACATTGTCCTTGAATTGCAGGCAACAATAGCCGGCTCCTGGCTACACAAGCTAACAGACTGGCTGGAGACTGCACTGTCCACTGTTAACTCTTTCCCATAGCGTATACATAAATTAGAACACAACTACATAAATTAATTCTACTGAGCTGCGCTATGCTATAGCTATAGCACTGCTCAGTAGAATTAATTTATTCATTCATTTATTTATTTGCGTTCTACTTTACATATATACTGTAAACATTTTTTGTTACACATACTGTATATACGTGCCCCCCAACCCCGGAGACTGGCATCCGAAGTAAAAATGATCTAATCTCCAGGGTCGAGGGGCGCCCCCCCGAGTCAACTTTTTCTGTGTTGACCACCAGATCAGGTCTTGGTGAAGAGACGCTGTCATCATATCCAATAGTACCATGCAGTCTTCTGCACTGAGTGAAGAGGATTCTATGATCATTTGGGTACAGGTCATTAACTGTACAATCTTCCATTGAGGTAGAAACACTGTCTCTCTGACTGTGTCAAAAATGGCACCAAAATATTCTATTGACTGCCGAAGAGACAGCTGTCTTTTTTGGTAATTTTGGATTTTTTGTCTTCTTAGGATCTTTGGAGAGCACATCATCTAGATCAGGGTTTCTCACCTCTTGTACACATACCCCTGGGGGAACGTGCACCAAGGGCAGGGGGTACACCTTTGTCTCCCGAGTCCCCCCTCCAGCACACATACAGTCCCTGGCTGCTTGCTGTAGTGTGGTACACCAATGGTGGTGGTGGTGGTGGGGGGGGGTTGTAGGCCTGCAGCAGCTGCCTGCGGTACTATCATTGTAATGGAGCCCATTGCACTGCCCACAAGATGTTTCCCCGGCCAGGGCTGACTGATTTATTTATTTATTTCAGGTACTTATATAGCGCCATCAATTTACGCAGCACTTTACATATACATTGTACATTCACATCAGTCCCTACCCTCAAGGAGCTTACACTCTAAGGTCCCTAACTCACATTCATACATAATAGGGACAATTTAGAAAGGATCCAATTGACTTACCAGCATGTCTTTGGAGTGTGGGAGGAAACCCACGCAGGCACAGGGAGAACATGCAAACTCCAGGTAGGTAATGTTGTCTTTGGGATTCAAACCAGCAACCCTTCTTACTGCTAGGTGAAAGTGCTATCCACTACACCACTGTGCCGCCCTGCTGACCGTGACTGATCAGGGTCAGTAGGCAGTCCCTTATCCCATACATCCCATATCCTCCCATCTCCCCTCTCCAGCGCACCTCGGATCTCCTACTATGTGGGAAGAACCTGTCCGGATGATGCCTGCTGCGGCTCCCTGATCTCCTCTTTAGTGTGCAATCCTGCACTTAGCCAGCACGCTGCAGACATGACTCAGGGTAGCAAGAAACAAGAGACCCTAACAGAAAAAAAAGGTCATGTGAGTCCTGCCTGTCATTTCCCATCTCCCTGTGTCTGCTCAGGAACTACACATCCTAGCATGCCCAGCTATCAGTGCTGCCTATTTATTTATTTATTTCAGGCACTTATATAGCGCCAAATTTAAAAATAAAAAAAACAAGTTGCGCTGATTGATAGTGAATAATCAAGGATACTGCCTTGAACAGGTGATACATACACCAATTAATATCTATGCAATCTGTGAAGAAAATTGATAAAAACTCATATACAATTTATGAAAAAGTCACTGATTCCAGAGCGGATAGAGAACCAACAAAAGTGCATGTGTTGAAGATGCTAATTCAATGTGATCCTCCACAGTGGCACACAAACATAACACCTCAGAAAAAGTGAAAGAAGTAGTAGTGCCTCCACCTCGATACATACTGCCTCTTAGCAGCTGTAAATGATCTCCTGTTACGGAAGATCAAATGCGCCTGTGGCTTATTACCCCGCCTCGGGTCTCTGTACTGTGCACAAATGCTTCCAGCGTTTTCACCCAATGAATGGCCTCATATACTCATATATTAAGAAGGTCCCCATGGAAAGATAATAAAGGTTTGCATAGTGTAAATCCTTATTTTATTCAAATTAGAAAGACAAAATTGCACTTACAATTCTGATGAAATAAAACGGCATTAAAAATTGAGCTGGCCGGCTCTCGATAACAGCCGTTGCTTCCAGGACATGCGTACATGTGGTGACGTCAGCACGTCGCTCCTCCCTAGGGATTATTATTCACTATCAATTAGCGCAACTTATTTTTTTAATTTTGTATGATTTTGTGTGTGTCTCACAAGAAGTTGCAGAGGAGTTCTTCAATCTATTTATATTTCAATATTTTTTGTTTCACAGATAGCGCAGTATTTTATTTTTTGTTACTTATATAGCGCCGTCAATTTACGCAGCGCTTTACATATACATTGTACATTCACATCAGTCCCTACCCTCAAAGAGCTTACAACCTAAGGTCCCTAAGGCTGGATTCACACCTATGCATTTTTAGTGCTTTTTGCATTTTGCAGATTTGCACTACAGATCCTGTTCCATAGGAAACCATGTTAAATGGACTGTAGTGCAAATCTGCAAAATGCAAAAAGCACTAAAACTGCATAGGTGTGAATCCACCCTGACACACATTCATACATACTAGGGACAATTTATACAGGATCTGATTAACCTACCAGCATGTCTTTAGAGTGTGGGAGGAAACTGGAGTACCCGAAGGAAACCCACGCAGGCAAACTCCAGGCAGATGGTATTGTGGTCGGGATTTGAACCAGCAACCCCTTTTGCTGCTAGGTGAAAGTGCTAACCACTACACCACTGTGCTGCCCGCCTATCAGTGCAGCCTCATCAGTGCCTATCAGTGCAGCCTCATCAGTGCAGCCTATCAGTGCTGCCTATCAATGCAGCCTCATCAGTGCCCATCAGTGCCTCCTATCAGTGCCGTCTATCAGTGCCCATCGGTGCCTCCTATCAGTGCTGCCTATCAGTGCCACCTATCAGTGCAGCCTCATCCATGCCCCCTATCAGTGCAGCCTCATCAGTATCACCTATCAGTGCAGCCTTATCAGTGCCACCTTTCAGTGCCCCTATCAGTGCATCCTCATCTGTGCACATCAGTTCCTACTATCAGTGCCTCTTTTCAGTGCCTCCTATCAGTGCAGTCTCATCAGTGCCGCCTCATCAGTGCAGCCTATCAGTGCCGTCTATCAGTGCCCATCAGTGCCTCCTATCAGTGCAGCCTCATCAGTGCCCTCTATCAGTGCAGCCTCATCAGTGCCACCTATCAGTGCCCCCTATTAGTGCCCATCAGTGCCTCCTATCAGTGCAGCCTATCAGTGCAGCCTCATCAGTGCTGCCTCATCAGTGCAGCCTCATCGGTGCCCACCAGTGCCTCCTATCAGTGCTGCCCATCAGTGCCTCCTATCAGTGCTGCCTCATCAGTTCAGCCTACCAGTGCAGCCTCATCGGTGCCCATCAGTGCCTCCTATCAGTGCTGCCCATCAGTGCCTCCTATCAGTGCCGCCTATCAGTGCTGTCTCATCAGTGCAGCCTACCAGTGCAGCCTCATCGGTGCCCATCAGTGCCTCCTATCAGTGCTGCCCATCAGTGCCTCCTATTAGTGCCGCCTATCAGTGCTGCCTCATCAGTGCAGCCTACCAGTGCAGCCTCATCGGTGCCCATCAGTGCCTCCTATCAGTGCTGCCCATCAGTGTCTCCTATCAGTGCAGCCTCCTCAGTGCCGCCTAACAGTGCCCATAAGTGCCTCCTATCAGTGCTGCCTATCAGTGCCCATCAGTGCCTCCTATCAGTACAGCCTCATCAGTGCCCCCTATCAGTGCAGCCTCATCAGTGCCCCCTATCAGTGCAGCCTCATCAGTGCCACTTATCAGTGCCCCCTATCAGTGCAGCCTCATCAATGCCTACTATCAGTGCAGCCTCATTAATTCCCATCAGTGCCCATCAGTGCCTCCTATCAGTGCAGCCTCATCAGTGCCGCCTCATCAGTGCAGCCTATCAGTGCAGCCTCATCTGTGCCCATCAGTTCCTCCTATCAGTGCTGCCCATCAGTGCCTCCTATCAGTGCAGCCTTATCAATGCCCCCTATCAGTGCAGCCTCATCAGTGCCTCCTATCAGTGCTTCCCATCAATACCTCTATCAGTGCCGCCTCATCAGTGCAGCCTTATCAATACCCCCCATCAGTGCAGCCTTATCAATACCCCCTATCAGTGCAGCCTCATCAGTATCCATCAGTGCCGCCTCATCAGTTCTGCCTCATCTGTGTAGCCTATCAGTGAAGCCTCATCAGTGCCTCCTATCAGTGCTGCCCATCAGTGCCTCTTATCAGTGCCGTCTTATCAGTGTCACCTATCAATGCCACCTTATCAGTGCAGCCTCATCAGTGTCCATCAGTGCCACCTATCAGTGCAGCCTCATAAGGGCCGCCTCATTAGTGCCCCTTATCAGTGCAGCCTTATCAGTGCAGCCTCATCAGTGCCTCCTATCAGTGCTGCCCATCAGTGCTGCCTATCAGTGTCCATCAGTGTCTCCTATCAGTGCTGCCTCATCAGTGCAGCCTATCAGTGTCCATCAGTGTCTCCTATCAGTGCTGCCTCATCAGTGCAGCCTATCAGTGCCGCCCTCATCAGTGCCCATCAGTGACTCCTATCAGTGCTGCCTCATCAGTCCAGGCTATCAGTGCCGCCTATCAGTGCAGCCTCATCAGTGTCTATTAATGCCTCCCATCAGTGCCCATCAGTGCCTCCTATCAGTGCCGCCTATCAGTGCAGCCTCATCAGTTCCGCCTATCAGTGCAGCCTCATCAGTGCCCCCTATCAGTGCCCATCAGTGCCTCCTGTCAGTGCTACCTCATCAGTGCAGCCTATCACTGCCACCTATCAGTGCAGCCTCATCAGTGGCCATCAGTGCCGCCTATCAGTGCCCATCAGTCCTTTCCATCAATGACTCCCATCAGTGCCAACTCATCAGTGCAGCCTCATCAGTGCCCCCTATCAGTGCAGTCTCATCAGTGCCGCCTATCAGTGCAGTCTCATCAGTGCCGCCTATCAGTGCCTCATCAGTGCCGCCTATTAGTGCACATCAGTGCTGCTTATCAGTGCAGCCTCCTCTGTGATACAATGATGTTACACATGAACAAAAACCATTACAAACACACACAGAAATCATCACAAACACATACTGACATTACACACACAGGGAAACCTAACGCCCAAACAATAGAAATTACTTTCTCCAGACAGGGCTACTTAGGAAATTTTTGTAGACCCGTAGGGTATTTCACCGTAAAAGGTTGAGAAACACTGGTCTAATGGTATGCCACACATTTCTTAAAAGGTGCGGGAGGCTGTGGACAAGCCGAATGGGAAACAGGTAATATGGTAATTTGTAATCACAAACTGTAGAAACTTCTGATGACTGCCCGCTATAGGAATATGAAGATAAGCATTGGAAAGATCCATTTAGAGCATCAAATCATTTTTCTTTACTTTGTGTGAGCCAGAAACTGGCTGATACAAAGACTGACTCCAAGAAAAGCGAAACAAAAGCAGAGAAGATTCCCAATGAAACTAATTTGCTGGATTTAATGCAAAGAAATGTGATGGATTGTTTTGGTGAACTGCTCCACATTCACTCCAGATTCACTCCACATTCACTCCACATTCACTCCACATTCACTTACACTAAACTTTATAAATCATCCCCAAACAAGACAAGGGAATGAAAATGTTATAGGCAGAAGAGGAAATGACAACTGTAGTGTTATAGTGTGTGTATTAGGCTGGCTTCACGCTGAGGCGGTTTTCAGGCATTTTAGCGCTAGAAATAGCCTCTAAATAACACCTGAAAACCGCCTCCAATTAATTTCAGTGTAACTTTTCACACTGGGGCGGTGCGCTTGCGGGACCTTCTGAAAAGTCCTGCAAACAGCATCTTTGGGGCAGTTTGCGAGCGATGTATACAGCACTTCCAAAACGCCCTGCCCATTGAAATGAATATGCAGCACTTCCAAGGGCCTGAAAAGCAATTCGGAAGCACCGCAACACGGGCACTTTTAACCCCTTCTGCGGCCGCTAGTGGGGGTTAAAAGTGCCCCACTAGTGGCCAAAAAGCTTTAGCGCTCGGTGGCCCCACTGTGAAAGTAGCCTTAATGTGTAGATACAGAAAAAGGTGTAACTGCGCTGACCCTAAATAATATATTTATCTTAACATATATCAAACACAATCTTTATTAGTGATTGATCATCATGAATTCAAATAAAGTGCATATTTATTGAACTGCAATATTATAAAGAAAATGATCCTTCTTAATCAAGAATAAAATCATGTGTTAAACAAAGAACAGTCCCAATATTCCTCTTCAAAAGATGATTATCCGAATCCCACGTGTACAAATCCACATCAGTGATTGGAAATTTTTCACCAATTCGTGAGACACCACCACCTTCTAAAATGGACACTCACTAAACCTTTCCAGCAATGCTCTTGGGGCTAGCAAGCGTCGTTCCGTCTCCCGGGGGATGGAACAACGCTAACGACATTAAAGCTTGGTGCCTCTCCACACCGCCCTGCCACATTAATGTTGCGTCATAAGGATAGCTGCCACGTGGTGGTCATTTTTAAACCTGGGGGCCCCATGATCTCCTATTGCTCGGGGGCCCCAGGAGTTTTCAGTCCGCCCCAAAAATGTATTTATTTACATTTTTTCGGTTTCTGGCCTAGTCTTCATGGGCATTTTTTTCCTTTCCCCTGGAGGAGGAGTTTTGTCAGCTAAGCTCACCTTCCTGTCTGCATGCCTGAGCTAGGGGCAGATGGATTCAAGGAAGTAAATGCTACATGAATCATCTGCACTTACTCATGATAGCTCAAGATGTTTTATAAATTGATTTCTCAACAAAATAAAGCATGGAGACATGGATGGATGGTTGATAAATATAAAATATTAAAAATGAATTTAATAGTGTTTTCTGTTTGTGGTGCTCAGATACAGTTTCGTTCCGCTTTAAAAAGATATGAGGGTTTGTGCATTAAGATAAAAAAAACCTTCTACCTTCTATGTGCAGCAGCCTCCCCCCCCCTCAGATCCAGCAATGTTGCAGCAATGTCTTGGCCGCTTGGGTCTCCCCTCCTCATTGGCTGAGACAGCACCTTGGCGCAACTGGCTCCTGCTGCTGTCAGTCAAAGTCAGTCAATGAGGAGAGAAAGGGGGCGGGCGGGGGCTCTGTGCCTGAATGGACACAGGGAGCTATGGCTCGGCATCGGGTACCCCCATAGCAAGCTGTATGCTGTGGGGGCACTCAACAGGAGGGAGGGGCCAGGAGCACCGAAGAAAGACCCGAGAAGGGGAGGATCTGGGCTGCTCTGTGCAAATCCACTGCACAGAGAAGATAAGTATACCATGTTTGTTATTTTTAACCTAAATAACGAGACTTTAGTATCACTTTAATATATAATGTTAATCATTACCTAAACCTAAAAAAATGTTTTGGTTTTACATACACTCAAAAAATGAAGTACTCATTGGATTGTAAATGTTTATTTAGAAGTAGTTGAAGTGATTTTCACATATTACACAATTTACACTATGAATAAAAATAGAACACATACAGGGTATATTTATAATGCATGTGAATATGACTTTCACAAACATTCTGTGCTAAAGAACAATCCAGGCTCATGTGTTTAAATGGGATTGATTAATTCTCCACCAGGGAATGTTTGTAAAAGTAAAATTCTATGCTTTGTAATTATGCTGCGTACACACGACCGGACTTTCTGGGAAGCTAGGTCCGACGTTCTTCCTGCTGGACTTCCGGCGGACTACCGCCGGACTTTCTGAACAGACAGACTTGCCTACACACGACCGGACTTTCCGGAATCCAGTCTTCCCGACAGACTTCCGCCGGACTTTCCGAATGAACGGACTTGCCCACACACGGACAAGTCCGTTCATTTTGAAAGTGACTCGGGTACGACGGGACTAGAAAAGGTAGTCAATCTCGCCGCTTTTATCGGCGAGATTGACACCTTGCCCTTAGGTCTGGTATAGATTTTAAGGGGAACCCCCTACGCCTACGCCCTACTAAAAAATGGCGTGGGGTCCCCCCTAAGATCCATACCAGACCCCGATCCGAGCACGCATGCCCTCAACATGGGGGGGTGGGTGCTGTAGGGGAGGGAAGAAGCCAGAAGTCCGGGCCCCCGCTAGCAAAAGAGCGGCATGAAGATAGCGGAGGAGTCGGCAGAAGAACTGGAACACCGGGAGCAGAGATCGAACACCGGAAGAAGAGGCCAGAGAGAGCAGAGAAGAACCAACCGGACGCCGGGAGAAGAGGCCGAAGGGACCCCCGAAGTTGGAAGAAGACCCCCGGAGCTGTCTAATAAATTACTTTAGAAATCTGTGTAGTGTTTTTTTATTGACACTTTTCCCCCCAGGTGAATGGGTAGGGGTACCATGTACCCCATACTCATTCACATAGGGTGGGGGGCCGGGATCTGGGGGCCCCCTTATTAAAGGGGGCTCCTGGATTCTGATAAGCCCCCCGCCCGCAGACCCCAACAACTAATGGCCAGGGTTGTCGGGAAGAGGCCCTTGTCCTCATCAACATGGGGACAAGGTGATTTGGGGTGGCGGGGGCCGCAGGGTGCCCCCTTCCCCCACAGCACCTACCCCCCCCATGTTGAGGGCATGCGGCCTGGTACGGTTCAGGAGAGGGGGTGCTCGCTCGTCCCCACCCCCTTTCCTGACCAGCCGGGCTGCGTGCTCAGATCGGGGTCTGGTATGGATTTTAGGGGGGACCCCACACCGTTTTTTCGGGGTAGGGGGTTCCCCTTTAAAATCCATACCAGACTTGAGGGCCTGGGATGCCCCGCGCTCGTCGCAATAGGAAAATTAGTTTTTCCATTTGCAGCGAGCGCGAGATGCAGTACCCTGCCCTTGCGTCGTATCTGGTCTGTCGGACCAGCCTACAGACGAACTGGCTTTCCGTCAGGAACTGAGTCCGGCGGAGTTACGACGTAAAGATTTGAAGCAGGCTTCAAATCCAAAGTACGTCTGATTTCCGACCGAAACGGTCCTTCGGAAGTACGATGCAGACCACACACAGTCGGATTGTCCGTCGGATTTGGTCCGTCCGCGTCCGCCGGACAAGTCCGGACGTAAAGTCCGACCGTGTGTACGAGGCATTAGACCATTTTAGCATTTTGCAATTGCTTGCATCAGAACAGAACTTACATACAGATAAACGTATTTACATATACACATGCATGGACTAGTAATCTACATGTATACACTCAATATGTATACGTTGTAGTGAAGCTTACTTTTTAACAGAATAAAATAATTAAAAATAAAACTTTAAGATCTCCTTAAAGTAGTGATTGATGGGATGTAGCGCTTTTCCAAAAAAAGATGCAAAGGAGTTCCATTATGTTCCCTATTAAAAGTTATTGCCATTTTTCTTTACAGACTTGGAGCCCAGAGGTTAAAGGGACATTCATCACAACAGGTTTACTGTTGAAAGTGAAGCAAAAAAAAAAAAAAGTTGTGGTTAGATTCTGGAACATAAATCACCCAAGCAGCCACCTCTATAATTTGCTTATCAACTTTTTAGCTTTATTCCTATACTGTGATAGGGTGTTCACACCTGAGAAAATTAGATGCCACACCTAGACACCTATGATTAGATGCGAGAACCCGTGCAGGGGGTTGCTGCGATTAGCTGCAAGTAGGCAGCCCCAGTGAAAACAAAGGTAGGCTGTTGGCTTTCGTAGTCAATCGCGCCCACTTCCATGTAAACTCTCATGCAGAGATCACAAGTTATCGGCCCTGGACACAGACTGCCTACATCCAGGGTCAATCACTCACATATGATAGCTGCTTGGGAGATTACATGTGAGCGGGCCAACTAACTGCAAGAGCTAGAAGCCTCCCATTGCTTTCAATGGGGCTGCCTACTTGCAGCCAATTGCGGGAAGCCCCTGCTGGGGTTCTCGCATCTAATCACAGCTAGGGTTAACTCTTAGGTGTGAATGCCCCCTGAACCCATTGAAAACATTTTTGTGCCAATATTCTTTCTGGTTTAAATTGAACCTGTGATGAAGACTACCTTTTTTTCCAATGGCATGGGTCCTGGAAAAGTCATCCTTATCCTAGCTTCAATACTTAGCAAGTCGGTGTCCTGGAACAAGTATGCAGCCAATGAAGTCTGAAAAATCTGAATCCCAAACCGGCGTACTTATTCCAGGTGAGGGACTCACAAGGCAATGAGGTCAGGGTCAGGACAACAGGCCCGGAGAGCACACCTTAAATAAAAGTCTTCAATAGCAGACAGTATGGTTCCATATAGTATTTCTACTCAAATGTTTACATTAATGCTGCTCCTACCTATCTAAAAATCATTTGCCCTGTCTTTTTTATCACCCTATTTGCACCCACAATAACGCACTGAAGAAAAACTCAATTTCTCTCCAGTAGTTTATGGTTATGCATGTCTTAAACTGGAATATTGAATTATTTTCACAACAGAACTAGAGAAATATGCTCTAATGCCCCGTACACACGATAGGATTTTCGGACAACAAAATCCATGTTTTTTTTCCGACGGATGTTAGCTCAAACTTGTCTTGCATACACACGGTAACAGAAATTTTGTCGGAAATTCTGAACATCAAGAACGCGGTGACGTACAATATGTACGACATGCCGAGAAAAATGAAGTTCAATAGCCAGTGCGGCTCTTCTGCTTGATTCCGAGCATGTGTGGAACTTTGTGCGTCGAATTGTGTACACACGATCAGAATTTACGACAACGGATTTTGTTGTCGGAAAATTTGAGATCCAGATCTCAAATTCCGATGGATGTACCAGCCAAACAGAGGGACACTGAAGTTGATAAATCCAGTGGTTGTTTGCTTTTAAATGCACTGTTGGAAATTATTAAACTGAATTTTGTGATTCTGGGGCCTGTAGCTAGACATTATTACTGTCTTAGTAAACACAGCTTGGTTGGTTGCATAAAGGAAGTATGTTGCCAACACACCTTGGATCTTTATTTACTATATGTCCACATTTTTTATTGAGGAGACCATATGATAGTACAGCTTTCCAGGACCATGTGGGACCCCTTTGTCATGACATGCCCAAAAAAGGCATCCTGCACGACCCCAGAAATATTGCATTATCTTCACTGCTTTCTCAATGGTTAACCAGTTGGCAGTTGCTACAGCACCTTTCAACTTCCAGGTCAGTAATTAGTGCAATGTGAATATAAGAAATGGTTGATTGCATAGACTGACTTTCTGCTAGATTTGTCCTTAAAATGTTACTAAACCCACAACAGTAAAATCAGTCTGTATATGCAGTAAAGCCGGGCTCAAAATTTCAAGTCTTTAGCTACTAGCCAGGCCTCAAGGGTTACTCGCCACCAGTTGCCCCGCCCAACCCCTACCTTGTCCCGCCCCTAGTTCTACCCCTAATCGCGCCCTCATAAATTATCTCATGAAATGACACTTAAATGTTTTATGCAGAATTAGGTTACAAAAATAAATAGTAACAACAACTTTATCAGTTCCCCTCAGCACAGCCTCACCTGTGCCCATCAATGCAGCGTGACCTGTGCCCATTATTGCAGTGTGACCTGTGCCCATCATTGCAGCGTGATCTGTGTCCATCATTGCAGCCTCACCGTACCCCCAGCAGCCTCACCGTGCCCCCATTGCAGCCTCACCGTGCCCTCATTGCAGCCTCACCGTGCCCCCATTGCAGCCTCACTTTGCCCAACAATGCAGCCTCACTGTGCCCAACATTGCAGCCTCACTGTGCCCCCATTGCAGCCTCACCGTGCCCCCATTGCATCCTCACTGTGCCCCTTGCAGCCTCACTGTGCCAACATTGCAGCCTCACTGTGCCAACATTGCAGCCTCACTGTGCCCCACATTGCAACCTCACCGTGCCCCCAATGCAGACTCACTGTGCCCAACATTGCAGCCTCACCGTGCCCCCATTGCAGACTCACTGTGCCCAACATTGCAGCCTCGCCAGGGCGGAGGAAGAGAGAGGGTGGCTGGATCATGACTGGAGGAAGGGGAGAGCGACAGGGTCACTGAACGGTATAGCAGCTTACATTGAAATTGCCTCTGCTCTGCTCGCTGTCACACACAGCCCCGCCTCCTCCTGACCCCGCGCCTGTGATAGACAGAACATTTTCTAGCATTGGACCCGCATTCTGTCTATCACAGGCGCGGGGTTATTAGGGGCTGGGGATGTGTGAGATGGCAAGCAGAGCGAAGGCAATTTCAATGTAAGCTGTATTTTGGGACCATTGTCTCCTCCATGTTATTTTGGGACCATTGTCTCCTCCATGCTCCCTTCCACCATTGCAATCACTGGAAGAATGGCTCCCGATCAACCCCACCCACCGGCGGTGTTCGCCCCCCATTCCCAGGCAGCCCAGCTCGCAAGCCCTCATTTTCCATTCGCAAAATGTGAGTAGGTGACTGGAAAATTTGAGGGCTGCAGTAAAGCATGCTGGTTATACTCACTGTGGAACCTAAGGGGATATTGTGTAAAAAGGATGTTTGATGCTCTCTTCTCTGATCCTCTCCTTGTTTTACTGTCCCCAATCCATCTGCTGATAGTACAGAGCCTTAGGGGTACTCTGCACATGCTCATTTTGGTGTGTATTGCTAGAGAGTTTTTTTTTCTTGGGAGGGTGCATGTGATCAGTACAGGGCCAATCAGCACTGTCCAGACAGAGGGTCAGGGGTCATGCAGCCTCATAGGATAGTCAGAGGAGAATGAAAACTCCTACAAGCTTTAACCATTCCTCAGCCAGACTCTGATAGAAGTCACATGAGAAAAGGTATTTAGCAGTTTATATTTACTAAAATAATTGCATTTCCATGTTCTGCGTACTGTATGAGACCAGATATAGTGAATGCAGGGTCCTGTGTTTAGTAACACTTTGACCACACGTGGCTACATCTGACAGATAGAGCCATTTCATATTCAAACTAAATAAACTGATCTTGGTTTTACAAATAGTGTAGTCATGTAATGACCACATGTACTGTACAGTGTTCATATTGCTGTCCAATTGGCTTTTGATTTGTGGCTAAGCATAGCAATGTAAATTGTAAGAAAAAATTAATGAAATATAGGCACCTCTGACATAAATTATTGCTGAAAACTAAAGTGCTTTTAGTTTTTTTTACTAATCTTTTCATGGAGCAGAAAGAACATAATCAGAGTAGTACTTATACACCATAATCAAGAACTCCCATACAGTTTGCTGCTATAACACATAGTCCATTTCTCTTTTGTATTGTCTTCAGCAGATACCTGTAGGTCGGACCATAATTATTGATTGGGCGCAATCTCCGGTACACACATTCTTCCAATAGATGTGACTTTTGCCATTCAGCATGACAATGTAGCAGTTATCATACCACCAGCCACCATAGGATGCTGCGCAGTTACTGGATGTGCGGTCCTGATCTTTATCCTTTGTAGAGAACTTCATGTTGTCATGAATACTGTTTGAGTCAAATGTGGCAAGAAAGTCCCCTGCAGTGCCTGAGTACCTGCCTAAACGGAGTGTATATCCATTAACTTCTTTGTCAAGACTAAAGATATCATAATCAGCATGCCACTCCTTCTCTGCTTTGTCTTTTAGTAGGAATCGAACCATGTAGACCCTCTGAGAGGTGAGAAGGTGAATATACTCATTGCCCAGCCAGTAATCCTGCATCACATTTCCAAAACCATACTTGTAGGTGGTCCAGGATTCAAGCCATGTGAGTTCAGTTTTAAATGAGTTCTTCTGAATTACAGTCCAACCCTTACCATTCTCATCCACGTGGCAATAGACTACCAGTGGAGGTGATGTGTGGGGCTTGATTACATAAACACCACTTGGGCTATCTTTCGGCAGCTTATCACAATCAATGGGGAACCCTAAAAATATAAAAACAATAAGTGAGTCCATATACCTTGTGATGCACACATCATTGAAGTAGTACTACATGACAGATAAGCAAAGTTTACAGGATGGGATAATACTTTCACATTGAGAGTGAAGAAAAGTGATATTAAAGGTTTGTTTTTGTATTTTATTAAAAAAACAAATACGTAATACTTACCTGCTCTGTGCAATGGTTTTGCACAGAGCAGCCCCAATCCTCCTCTTCTCTGGTCCCCCGCCGGCGATCTTGGCTTCAACCCCCCCCCCCCCCCCCCGCTGAGTGCCCTCATAGAAAGCTGCTCATGTGTGCTCGCTTCCATGCCTCACTCAGTGTGTCAGCAACCACTGAAGCCCAAACAATAGTCTCTTGTCTCAGTGATCCTTCTTCTAGGGACAGCAGCCCCAGGAGTCCAGGAACCCTCCCTGATGAGGAAAGAACAATCTGCTCAGGGCTCCTATTTATTACCTCCCCAGACAACTTCTGGATTACCCTCTTCCAGGGATTGGTTAGGGCATGATAAATATTCAACCAATCATTTGAATCTCCCTCACTACCACTATGCTCTGGAAGCTTTTTCCAGAGGCAAGGGGAAGCAATAAAACTCATAGCTCAGGAACCCCGAGCAGATTAAGGGTCGACTCACACTAAAAATCGTGCGATTTACTTGATGTGACGCAATTTTGTTCCGACTTTGGCTTTGACCAATGTGATCATTTTGTTTGTGCTCTACAAAGTCTTTAGACATGTGCAAATTGGAAAAATTGATTTAGTTTCGTTGGGTTTCTTTATTTTCTAACAAATTCCAAATTTTCACAACGATTTGAATTTGCATTTATTGAAAATTGATTGACTGATTTGAATTCTGTGTAAGGAATAGCTGTTTGTTAAGGAGCGGACCAGGAAGCCGGCCACCACGTCCTTCACAACCAATGACTCAACAGCTGTCATTGGGCTCCCCCACTGACAGCTGAATGTAAAAAAAAGAATCTTGGCAATGAAAAATTAATGAAAAAATGCCACGCCAAAATGAAAAACAAAAATGTCAGCCCCCAAAATCCATATCAGACCCTTATCCGACCATGCAGCCTGGTAGGCCAGGAAAGGGGAAGGCTGCTCGCACGTGAACTATACCAGGCAACATGCCCTTAACATGGGGGGGTACTTTGGGCCTCAAAGCACCTTGTCCCCATGTTGATGGGGACAAGGGCCTCTTCCCCACAACCCTGGTTGGTCTTTGTGGGAGTCTGCGTGCAGGGACTTATTGGAATCTGAAAGCCCCCTTTAACAACAGATCCCAGCCCCCCCTACTGTATGTGAATGAGTATGGGGTACATAGTAACACAAAAAAGTGTAAAAAGTAAATAAAAAACACAGCACAAGTTTTTGACAATTCCTTTATTAAAAAAATCAAAAATCAAAAACAAAATGTCCTCCGGTGTAAACCCATCATCAATCACGCCGCCTGCCGCTGACCTGAAAAAAGAAGAAAAAAAAACCTATGGCCCAGACAAAGGCTCCAGCCATCTGCCAGCTCTGCCGTGTGACAGCTCTTAAATAACTAAAAGGTGGGGCCACCCAGTGACATCACAGGGTGGCCATGCCCCCTTGTGACATCATTAACCGAGGGCATGCTGGGTCAGTGATGTCACCGGGTGGCCCCGCCCCTTAGTTCTTTAAGAGCTGTCACATGGTGGAGCTGGCAGATGGTGGGAGCCTTTGTCAGGGCGGAGATCTGTGGAGTCTCTGATGGTGGCGGGTGGCGAGATCTACACCAGGGGTGAATTTTTTGTATATCTTTATACAACTGCCTACTGTAATTTTTACACTATACTTTTTTTTGGTGAATGAGTAGTACCACATTCTCATTCACATGGGGGGGGATCCCCTTAATAAAGGGGGCTTCCAGATTCCAATAAGCCCCCGCAGACCCTCACAACCACCAGCCAGGGCTGTGGGGAAGAGACCCTTGTCCCCATACCAGCCCTAAGAGTACGGCATGGATTTGGGGGGGAACCCTACGCCGTTTTTTACATTTTTTTTTTGCCTGGCATTATTTTTACAAGTCACACACAAGTTGCTCCCAAATCGCATCTATGTCATGCAGGTGTGACTTTCATACGACTTTTGAGGGTTTACATTGAAGTCTATGGACCTCAAGTCGCATAAAAGTCAGACCAAAGTAGTGCAGGAACTACTTTGAAGTTGCTGCGACCTAAAGTTGCACAGATATGAATGGGGTCCGAAGTCGCATGACAAATTGTACAAGTGTGAATGGGGCTTAAAACAATCAACAGCCACTCCACTCTCTACAAATAAAAAAAAGACTAAATTTACCTAGCAGCCTGACTAGGATGACAATACAGTAATAAAATAACTTAAAAGATATTAAAGCGACTGGCACCAAGTTTTTTCACTGTCCCCCACATTTAGCCACAGGCCCAACCTGCCACTGAAGGTCCCCCAACTGCCTTCAGGGGTCAGGGGGGTGCTGCATACAGATAAGTGACACAACCTTGAAGCCAGTGGCAGCTGGTGCTTAAAATTTTTTGGGGGGGCACAAACAAACTGAAAAATTCTAAGAAAAAACCCATCCATCACAGCCACTGTGCCATCAAACGCAGCCACTGTGTCCATCAATTGCTGCCACTGTGCCCATCAAACGCAGCCACTGTACCATCAAACAGAGCCACTGTGCCCATCAATTGCCACCACTGTGCCCATCAAATGTAGCCACTGTGCCCATCAAACGTAGCCACTGTGCCCATCAAACGCAGCCACTGTGCCATATCAAATGCTCCCACTATGCCATCAAATGCTGCCACTGCGCCATCAATTGCTGTCACTGTGCCCATCAAACGCAGCCACTGTACCATCAAACGCAGCCACTGTACCATCAAACACAGCCACTGTGCCCATCAATTGCCACCAATGTGCCCATCAAATGTAGCCACTGTGCCCATCAAACGTAGTCACTGTGCCCATCAAACGCAGCCACTGTGCCATATCAAATGCTCCCACTGTGCCATCAAATGCTGCTACTGCGCCATCAAATGCTGCCTTTGTGCCCCATCAAATATAGCCACTGTGCCCATCTAATGCAGCCACTGTGCCCATCTTATGCAGCAACTGTGCCCCATCAAATGCAGCCACTGTGCCATATCAAATGCTTCCACTGTGCCATCAAATGCTGCCACTGTACCCCATCAAATACAGCTACTGTGTCCATCTTATGCAGCCACTGTGCCCATCTTTTGCAGCCTCACTGTGCCCATCAAATGCCGCCTCACTGTGCCCATCAAATGCAGCTAAACTGTGCCCCATCAAATGCAGCCTCACTGTGCCCCATCAAATGCAGCCTCACTGAGTCTCATACTTACTTACCGTACAGGCAGCTCTGCTCAGGCCATGCGTTGCACGGAGCTGCCGACATCATGTCCAGTTTCCCTCTGGAACAGGGAATCCAGAAGTAACCTCTTAACTTGAATAACAAAGCTCCCGCCCGTAGTAATACTATGGGCGGAAGCTGTTTGGCGCTTTGGAATGTGCCACAAAGCAGGTCAAAAGCCTGCAAATGAAGCGCCTCATCTGCAATCTCGTGATTGCATTGACGTGGCGCTTCCCTTAGTGCACTGTGTCCAGCGCCCGAACACAGTGCACTTAAAAAAAATGTTTTCTTTTATTTCTTTTAAATGGGCCTTTTTAAAAAAAATAAAATAATTTTTTGTGACTATGGACGGGCCGCCACTGCTTGAAGCACACAATTTTATCTTGTTATTTTGACAAATGTGTTAGTAACAGATGGAATGACCATCTGACCCTTTCAAGGACACAACATCTTGCTGATAGAAAGTGGAGCACAAACAGGGAAAGCAAACTAACAGATGTCCTAAACCTTTCCCTGTCTATGCACAAGATAAAGAGTTTTTATTTTATTTATGTCTGCACACCAATTTTGAGAGAGAGTGAGATTCACTAGCTTCACTTTAGGAACACACACATACATACATACACAAAGAAAAACTCTTGGCTTAAGTTCCACCATAACAGTAATTCTGACACTGGAGATAATACAATGAAAGTTTAACTGTAAGGCCCGTTTCACACCTTTGCGATGCGAGAACACTGCGAATCCACTGCGGGTTCCCGCATCGCACCGACTCGCATGTCAGTTCACACTGCCATATGTGAATCGCTGGGGAGTGTCAAAACATTGTTAACGACACTCCCAGTTCAGCTTGCATATCGCACTGTGAACTGACAGTTCGGACATGAATTGGATCGCACATGCGATCCGATTCTGGACTGAACAGAAAAAAGTGTCCTGTGCGTGTTTGAACCGAATGCGGTGCGATATCAGCCATACTATCTGTATGGTTGATATTGCACCGCACAGACATCGCATGTAATGTGAACAGCAGTGCTCTGCGAATTACATGCAATGTCTGGCATCGCACAAGTGTGAACCAGGCCTCAAACACATTGAAGCAATCACTATAGACAAAGTGTAACTGTATGATTAACAGGAGGGATATGGGTGTCACAGCTCCCAAGAACTAAGCCCAGGACTATGAAGGTGTTTAATACTGTTTGCTACCAAGATCATTATTACTTTGTTGCCAACCATCTGGCCAGCAGCACACTTTAGGTACCTGACAACAGGTGTTTAAAACTGGGCATAGATGGATCAAAATTTGGCTATTTCAGCAGGGACCAGCTGAATTTTTTTTTTTTTTTTTTTTTTTTTTGCCACCTCAGAAAATTCCTAGAGAGACTAATTCAGCTTTCTCGCTCATATATGTCTCTTCTCATCTCTTCATCACTGTGGCGTATAAATTTTATTTTTTATGGAAGGACACAACAGTGGTTTACAAAAAAAAAAAATAGTTATATAAAACCTACCCTCACCTGATGAGGCTCAACCCCTAGTTCCCCTTCT
This sequence comes from Lithobates clamitans, assembly GCA_037952925.1. Taxonomy (NCBI): domain Eukaryota; kingdom Metazoa; phylum Chordata; class Amphibia; order Anura; family Ranidae; genus Lithobates; species Lithobates clamitans. The sequence continues at coordinate 4,359,223 of JBBGZY010000865.1, forward strand.
CTAAAGTTTTATCTTTATTTATAAATCTCACTATTTCAGATATCAAAAAGAGACAAAAGAAGAAAAAAAAAAGACAAGAAACCGTATACATATATATATATATAGCCCCCCCTCCCTCCCATCTCCCTCCCATCTCCCTCCCATCTCCCTCCCCTCTCCCCCCCTAATCCCTGTGCAATGCCTATGTTCTATTTGGTAGGTAGTTAAATCCTGATTTTTTCTGCATAACTCCATGTTTTTTTAAACTCCTTCCAACATTTCCATTTATCTACTTCTCTCTTTTCCTCTTTATACAAAGAAAACTGTTCCATGGTGTAGGTCTCCTCCACGGCATTTATCCAGTCCCACATCTCCGGACTTTCTTCCCCCCCCCAATTTTTGGGGATTAATCTTTTTGCTGCGTTCAATAAATGTGGGACCAGAGATGCTTTATATTGTTTCACATTCCCTTCTATGCCGTGGAGGAGAACCACCCATGGATCCTCCTTCACCTCGATTTTTGTAATCTCCTTTATCGATCTCAAGATTTTTTCCCAATATTTTTTAATTACCGGGCAACTCCACCATAAGTGAGCCATAGTACCCATCCCTCCACAGCCCCGCCAACACTCTGCCGATTTCCCATGTTGGAACTTACTTATCCTATCTGGCGTTGCATACCACCTTGCCATACATTTATAATTCATCTCGGCCGTTTTTATATCCGCCGCTGAGCTATGGGCCAAAAGTAACATTTTATTAATCGTGCTCGTGTCTTTTTGTGTTCCCAATTCCTTTTCCCATTTTTTGATAAATGTGGGTACCTCTGCTTCTTCTTCCTTCAATATTAATTTATATAGCTTAGATACTGTGTTTTTTGTTTTTTCCGAACAACATAATTTTTCTAACGCTGTCAGGTTTTCTCCGGATCTTATCGGTTGAGGTAGATTTTTCACGAAGCGGTCTAATTGCATGTACCTCCATTCATCTATCACCCATGTGTCAGTGTTTTGTTTCAATTCAGTGATTGTGACAATTTTCCCTTTTTTAAGTATTTCTCTAAGCTGTACTTTGTCTTTTTTTATCCAGTTCCCACCTATATCTCTTTTCCCTGGTGCAAAAAACTCATTCTCCTTTAATTCTATCAGGGGAGAATTATAAATCTTATCTAACTGTTTATATACTACCTCCCATGTCTTTAAAACTATTTTTGTCAAACCGTGCGTTCCCTCATCTACTGTTCTGTGATTCGGAGGGTTCCAAATAATAGATCCTAAACGTGTTTTACTATAGTAATTCTCTATATTCACCCATCTTTTTTCTTGGTTATCCCTAGCCCATTCTATTGCTCTTGATAAAATTATTGCTTTATAATATTTTAGGATATCCGGGACCGCAAGGCCCCCTTTGTCTTTATCTTGTTTTAGGGTCTTGAGAGATATTCTTGATCTTTTGTTTTTCCATATTATATTAGAGATTATTGACTTCAGTTTTCTAATATATTCTTGTGGGAGTTTAATAGGTAACATTTGAAATTTATATGTGATCTTAGGTAAGAGGACCATTTTTATGGCGTTAATACGCCCCATCCATGAGAGAGGTTTTGTCTGGAGTTTTTTCCCTTCCCTCTTTATTTCATCCAAGAGATGGATATAGTTTTTTCTATATATCTTTTCCGGGGAGTTCGAGAGCATTATTCCCAGATATTTGATCTCTTTTTTCCAGCAGAATTGGAAATCTCTCTTCAGTTTTTCCTCCTCCATTTTACTCACGTTTATCTTTAGAATTTCCGATTTCCCCATATTGATCTTAAAATTTGTTATTTCGCCATATTGTTTTAATATTTTAACCAATCTTGGTAATGTATTTCCGGGATTACTTATATAGAAGAGCACGTCGTCCGCATAAGCGGACAATTTGTGCTCCTCTTCTCCCACCTTAAATCCTTCAATGTCCGGGTTATTTCTAATTGTTGCCAGGAGGGGTTCTAGAGCCAGCACGAAGAGAAGGGGGGACAGGGGGCATCCCTGTCTTGTCCCTCTCCTCATCTCGAAAGGTGGCGACAGGGTTCCATTGATCTTAATGGCCGCCTTGGGTTTTCTATAAAGTGCTTTAATCCGTCCTATCATCTTTGGGCCTATTCCTATTATTTCTAGGGTTCTAAACAGGAACTCCCAGCCCACCCTGTCAAATGCCTTTTCGGCATCACTTGACAAGAGCAGGCCTGGGAGTCCCTCCTCCCTTCTCTTCTGAAGCAACAATAGGGTTCTCACCCCATTGTCTCTTCCCTCCCTTCCTGCTATAAAGCCTACTTGGTCCGGATGAATCACCCCATTCATCAATTCTTTTATCCTCGTGGCCAGTATCTTTGAATATATTTTTGTGTCTACGTTAATCAATGATATCGGTCTATAACTAGCGCATAAAGTCGCGTCTTTGGCCTCTTTGGGGATTACGGTGATTGTAGCAAAAAGCGCCTCACTACTTAGTTCAAACTCACTTCCAACCCCGTTCATGTACTTACACATTTTCGGGACTAGTATGTCTTTAAATTTCTTGTAATAATATGTGGTGAACCCATCCGGACCCGGGCTTTTCCCCTGTGTACTATCTGCTATTGCTCTGTATATCTCCTCCTCTGTTATTGGTTTCTCCAAGGCCTCTCTAGCATTTTTTGTGATCTTGGTTAATTTGGCACATTTTAAGAATTCCTCTATCTTCCTGTTTTTATTTTCTTCACTTATCTGGTCACCATCAATCTCTTCCGTATATAGTTCACTGTAGTAGTTTTTAAATACTTCATCAATCTCTTTGGTTTCATAAACCATCTTCCCATGTTTATCCTGTATCTTTCCTATAAAGTTTAGGGCTTTTTTTTTCCTGAGCATTCTGGCTAAGTGTTTTCCCGCCTTATTTCCCCACATATATCTTTCTTTAGCTATTTGGTTGAATTTTTCCTTTGTTTCTTGTTCCATCAACTTTTTTAATTCATCCCGTTTATTGATCAGTGCAAGGTATGTTGTTTGGTGGTGTCCTCTGTGCTTTTTATGTTCTTGTTCTAGGTAAAAAATTTCTTTTGTAACATTTCCCATCCTATTTTTCCTTTCCTTCTTTCTCCTTGCTCCCTCTTTTATTATTATTCCCCTTATGTAGGCTTTATGTGCTTCCCATGTCACCGATCCCGATGTATCTCCTGTTTCATTTATTGCAAAATAAAATTTTAGCTCTCTCTCTATTTTTTTGGAGATGTCTTCATTTTGCAGTAGGTCTTCATTTATTCTCCACAGTGATTGTTTCCCTTGAGCCCTGTATATCTGCATCTCCATCTCAATAGGGGCATGGTCTGATGTTGTGATTATTCCTATTTTTGAGCCTACTATCCTGTCTAAAAGTCTATGGTCTACTAAGATGTAATCAATCCTAGAGTACGTCCGGTGCACAGGGGAGTAAAACGTATAGTCTCGTGTTTTACCATTCATGATCCTCCAAATGTCTACCAGTTGATTTTTATGTAGTTCCTGTTTTATCTTCTTCATCTGTCCGTTATTCGTCCCCTGTGCCCCGGACGTACTATCGATCTCTGGTTCCAAGCACATATTGAGGTCACCCATTACTATAAGTTCCCCCTTCCTAAAATCCATTAATTTCTCCAGTGTGTCCTTCAGGAACCTTACTGGGTTTTTATTAGGGGCGTATATGTTGGCGAGGGTGCATTCTATTTCTCCAAGTATTCCTCTGATGAATAAAAATCTCCCTCCTGGGTCCTGCATCATACCTCCTAATTTAAATTGTACTCCTTTAGCCAATCCTATCGCTACTCCCCTTGCTCTTTTCGATATTGCATCTCCATAGAACCAATTCGGGAATTCTTTTGATCTTAATCTAATATTTGATTCATGTGTTAAATGGGTCTCCTGCAGGGACACCACCCCTGCTCCATAGGTTTTAAGTTCCCTCAAAATTTTATGCCTTTTTAAGTTTGAGTTTAACCCTTTTACATTGTAGGATAGGAATTTAAATGCTGTCATTTTTCTGAGTTTGCTATCTTTTGTACCTCTGGCCTACCTTGAATTACCCCTTTTTCTATCAATGCATATGCACAAATTACCCCCCCCACTCCCCATTCCCCCTCCTCCCCCCCCCTCCCTCCATCCATCCTCCCCCCTCCCCCCCCCTCCCCTCCTGGCCCCAAGTGGGTCCCTAGTTTTCTCCATGCCCCTAACATCAGGGCAACCAACAGACCTGTTTGTACCACAATATGGGGCTCAGTATCCCCTCTCCACCCCTCCCCCCCCTCCCCCTCCTCCCTCCATCCCCACCCATCCACCTTCCCCCTCCTCTCCCCACCTGGCCCTATATGAGCCCCTAGTTTGTCCGGCACCCTGAAAATCAAGGTGTCTGACAAACCCACTTGTCCCAAGGTATGGGACCCAGTGTAGCCTCTCACCCCTTCTTTAGATTGAAAGTTTGAAGGGGTGTTAATCAGCCATCCTCTATTTTTAATGATCTGTGCACTCTATTTTTAATAATCCTCCTCCCCTCTCCCCTGAACATGTAAAGCTTCTCCCCTCATTTTTTTTTTTTTTTTTTTTTTTTTTTTTTTTCCCCCTTTCTCCCCCCCTCCCCCCCCTCCCCCCTAGTCCCCCCCCATCCAACCCGGTATATCTGGTATCTGTAAGTCCAGTTTTCTACAGAACTCTTCTAGATCTTCGGGGAAGCGCAATTTTACTGATCTCCCCTCTTTGTATCCTATCAGGCAGGCTGGGAACCCCCAGCTGTATCTGATGTTTTGTTGTCTCATTTTTTCTAAGAGGGGTTTGAGGCATCTTCTTCTTGTCAAGGTTTCTTGGGATAAATCGGCATACACCTGTAACTCCGCCCCTTCATATGTCAAGGGTGGCTTTCCTCTTAATTTTCTCCAGATCTCCATTTTATCCTCATAGAATCTAAATCTAATAATAATGTCCCGTGGTCTCTCTTCTGGGTTTCGCCGGTATCCAACCCGATGTATTCTTTCTATTCTTAGGGGTTCTTCATCCTTTTTATCTATAAGGGAGCCTAGCAGCATTATGCACATTTTCCTCAAATCTTCTCCCTCTTTTTCTGGGACTGATCGTAACCTTATATTCTGTCTTCTATTTCTATTTTCCTGGTCTTCCAGCTTATAGAGAATTTCCTTCTGGGTTTGTTGTGCTATTTTCATTTGCTGTTTAAGGGTTTCTAGTTCTTTCTTTTGATTTTCTACAATTTTTTCTGTTTCTTCTACCCTATCCAGGAGGCTTCCCAGATCTCCTCTCATCATATTGATGTCTGCTTTAATCGACTTTTCCAGTCTCAGTAACATCTCATTCATCTCTCCTTTTGTGGGGGGGAGAGACTCGGATGGTCTCCCCTCTATCCTACTGCTTTCGGACTCCCCTTCTGATGTAAAATCTTCCCTGGAGTGTTCTGGGGTCTCACCCGCCTTCTTATCTGTCCCTTTTTTATTTTCCACCTTTGCTTTTCCCTGCTTCTCCACTTCCATATTTCTTGGGCTGGCTCCTTGTGTCATGTACTGCTTCAATGTACTGACCCCTGGTTTGTCTTTTGGAGATTTAGGGGCGCCCCCTCTTGTTGTTTTATTTGTGCTTTTACTCATCTTTGCCCTTCTTATCTCTCTTATCCGTTTACCCAGCCTTAATTCCCTGCTCTCCCTTAATTAGGGGGGAGCAGAATGTCTTACTGGAGCAGGGGGTACCGAAAGAGGTTTATGGGGATGGGTAGTAGAGGTAAAAGGTAAGAGAGCTGTTCCAGGGTTTACCTCTATCTAGGGATGTCCCATATGTCAATCCTGTTGTGTTTTATAGTGATTTAGATGTTTTCCCAGCTGATTATGTTTATTTATTTATTTATTTTTAAATGTTATACTTCTGGTGGTTTGTTGGTTCTTCCTAAACTTAGTTCTCCCTCTCTCCTCTACCCCTCCCCCACCACAGCTCTAATACAGATTTTAACCATTTATCTCTTATGCCGGTATGTATTCCTTTATCCTCCACAACTCAGCTACTTTATGCTGACAACATTAATGAGCTGATGATCACATATATTCTTTTATACTTCCCTGGCGTTTTTAAATGCAGTCCCTTGGTGTTTTATCACAATTACCAACTTTCTCAGTGATGTTCAGTTAAGTTATTTTCACTCAGAGTTTAAACTTCAGTATCTCCAGAATACACTTGACTTCTGTCCTTTAAGACTTTCACTTTTCATGCTGTTAATCAGTTCTCTCTCATCCATCCACCTCTCTCCCTCTCCACTCTCCACTCTTACAGGTTCTGTGTCTCAGAGAAAAACTTCCTTTGATTCTTCCAGTGCTAATGGCTGAGGGCTACTGCAGACAATAAATCTTCTAGCCAGCCGTTTGGGAGACAGGGACGACGAGGGGGAGGAGGGGGGGGGAGCGGGACGCCGAGTCCCACAGCTATTTCACAGACATCCAGCCGTTCGTAAGACAGGGGAGAAGGGGGGGAGGAGGAGGGGGGGGATGCCGGGGCTTACAAGCTGTTTCACAGATCACTTTCGGTTTACACTTATCTTATGCTCCGGCCGTTCCTGAGTGTCCTGGGATGTTTCTCCAGCGGTATCTTTACTTCTCATGTAGCTGTCATCTTTCCTGCTGACAAGCAGAGGTTCTCCTCTCTTTGTGATGTATACACCGCGGCTTCACAGAGCGTTCCTCGAGGCGGCTTCCTGCTGCCACACTGGGACCCCTCCCTCCGTGACGGACGCTACGTTCTCACGTCCTCACCTCCCATTGCCCGTCCGGACCAGCTGAATTTTGACCTGTGTGTGTGGACCTCCCTGTTCAACAGAAGTGGATCGTTAGACTATCAAAGGAGTTCTCCTTTATCCCACAAATAATGTCAAAGCTTAGCAGAATTTCCAAAAAGCCACATGTTATCAAGCCTGAAATGCTATGATTTGGACATACAATCTTAGATAGAATTCTAATATTGTGATGGAAGTTTAATTTTTTTTGTTTGGAAATAGCAAAGGAAGGGGATTTTAATGGTGCCAAGACACAAATATTATAATTAAACATATTCTTTATTGCATTCCAAATTTAAAAATGTGGGGCATACAGTTGCTGCCTAATAGGGCATCGATTATGACATACATAACACACGCACATACACACATATATATATATACAGGGGGTCCCCTAGTTACAAACATCCAACTTACAAACGACTCCTACTTACAAACGGAGGGAGACAACAGGAAGTGAGATGAAATCTACCCCTAGGAAGGGAAATTCACTCCTGTAAGAGCTATTATGGGAAAAAGGTGTCTCCACTGGTGCTTTATCACCAAGGCTTGTTTCCACAACAACCCAAAATTTTCAAAATCCAATTGTCATTGGGACAGAAAGTGAGGTGAAATCTTTTGAACAGGGGCACAGACAGCAAAACAAATGTTACAGGGATGTTAACCCTTCCCTATGCTATCCAAAAACTTAAAAACTGTTTTTTTTGGCTGGAGCTACACTTAAAAAATGTACCTGTTCCGACTTACAAACAGATTCAATTTAAGAACAAAACTACAGTCCCTGTCTTGTTTGTAACCCGGGGACCCCCTGTATATACACAAATGCTGTGCTATTCAAGAATGCCTGTTGTTCGACATGTTTTTAAATTTGGAATGAAATAAAGAATATGTTTTTTATAATATTTGATGTGTCTTGGCACCATTAAAATCCCCTTCCTTTGCTATTTCCAAAAAATATTATGTTTTTGGGATGAAGGTGCCTTTGATCTATGGGTGTTAGTGACATGTTCAAATACAGTTTTAAAAAAGTATTTTAATTAAAATCTAGTTTGTTATCTAGCTTATCCAACAAAGTGTAGCAAAGAATAGGAATGGTTAACAAATTTCAGAAATGCAAAGCCACCATATTTAAGTTAAAGAAAAAAAACAATAAAAATAAGCTTTCCTGATTTGCATCCCTTTGGTCTGTAAATTTAGATGTAATACATTTATATTGTTGAAAAATGTAGCACTACATCAATAGCAATTATATTTGTTATCATTTACTCTGCTAACCACCAAGGATCAAAATTTCAACATGTCATCATACATGCAACAGCTATACACATAGCGTTAAACAGTTGTAAGATAATGCAGTGTTTACTGTAAGGGCCATCTTTTCCAACATATTAGGAAGGGGGCTAACTAAAAAAAAAAAAAAAGAAAGAAAAAGGATAGGAGGCATCCAATGAAGAGGAAGCGGCCAGGTCAGGCTTCCAGAGAGAGACATGTATACATATGTATTTTTTTTTAAACATGTTTTTATTAAGTTCACAGATACATGTGTAAAACAATGGACATTAAGTAACCTTGTATAACATCATCCAATATCATTGGCAATAGTCCGTACAAACTATAATAAGCAATGCTAGTGGTAAGATAAGATAAAAGGGTAAGGAGGGAAAAAAGGGAAGGGGTAAATTCCAACAGAAACTTAATACAATATTATTCGTAGTAAACCCCTTTCCAGTAGTGCTTTTCGAGTTTCCTTTAACTCATAAAAGGTGGAAATATAGGGGATTCGAGAAACTGCATCCACGGGGGCTTTGGTCTGTAAATTTACCATTCACAGTGCCTTGTTTTATCTGTTCGGTTCTTTTTGTACAAAAAAAAACTTCCTGTTGCTTCTACCAGAAACCCACAAAACTTGTAAATTCCTGTATTGAGCTGAAAACACAATCATCTCTACTGGACTGAAATCCCACGTAATCCTATCAGCCCAGTACAGATTACCACTGTGAACCTCAGGACACCTCCTCAAGATGTTATGGTGATGAGGAGAAGTTCTGTAGTCCAAACCAGGAACAAGCAGCCTAGAGTTGCAATGATCCGCCATAGATAGAGTACAGCAACTGAGCTTTATCATTCCAGGACAGGTAGTGTGGTAATGACAGGGTCACCAAGTGAAAATAAAGAGAAAGAAAAAGAAATTGAAGGCAGCCACTGCAACCATAGTCTAGTAAGCAGCAATGCATTATATGTTTCTTGGGTTTCGATATACCTAACTCTAATCAGAATAAGGTCCCTTTCACACGGGGTGGGCTCTGTTTAGATCAGCAGGGGACCTGTCTGCTGATCCCCTGTTGATCAGAGTAGAACAGACATATGACAGGTCCCTGTCTGCTCAGTTTATGCAGAGCAGACACAACAGAGCCTGCTCTGCCCTACAGGTAGTCGGGTGCAAACAGATTCCATTGTCCGTTTACACCCGACTGCCCTCCAATTCGATCCACCTAGATGGAGGGGGACAGATCCCCTTCCTTTTTTTTTCAGTGGACTGCATTGGATTAGAGCTAGGCAAGTGTAAACGGACACAAGTCTGTTTACACCCACCAGTCTACGGGGGGTGAATGGAGGGTTCGAACAAGTCCTCCTGAAAGACTGATAGGCGGACCTGATCAGACCCCTCATGTGAAAGGGGCCTAAAGGCAATTTCTAGGACAATGCTTCTGATACACACAATGGTATCAGACCAGATTTCTTCTTAATGAACCCCCAATTGAAGTTCAACTCCCTACCTAATGACCAAATCTCACTGCCAGAGGCCACCCCCCAAACATGCAACACTAAGTGCAATTCAAACCGACACACACCCAATGTTTAATATTTAATGATGCACTCCAACTAGAGCAATGTTGATATAATACTGTTATGTGACTACTTGTACCAATATTTAGTCAAATGCAGCAGTCATCCCTACTGTGGAACTGCATTCTCGCTTAAAAAATAAAAAATAAAGAATTTCCAATTGGTTGCTGTGTATTACTACAACTTTTCTTAATACATTTTACCTCACTGAATAGATTTAATAATTAACTGTCCTAGTTATTAAAAAAAATAGAGAGACATCTTTTAAATTGATTATGTGATTTAAAATCACACAATTAATAATAGTACACCAGTCTCATAATAATCTCAACATATAGGATTATATATTGTTACTCATAGGTGATGCAAAATGAGATAGAATCTCACCTTCTTGAAGTCTTACTTTTGGAGGGTCATCGACGGCTAATACTGAGAACAGGCTCAGGATGCAGGCTGCCAGAGCCCAATATATTGCTTCAAATCGCCAACCTAACCCAATAAAGCAGGAGACATAATGAGACAGGCAAATTACTATGATAAGGATCATTGAGGAAACTTTGACAACAAAAGTAAAGTAAACAATACTGAAATCTACTTCTTCCTCTGGGCTATGTATTTGCAGTAAACTGGGAACTGCTCAGGTGTAATATACATGCTGTTATATTCTCACCCATTGCCTTCTCTGAATATTTTAACCATAGACAGGAAGTCACTATTTATATAAAGATAATAGTCTCCTCCCAGACTCTGTGTATCAAAGCAAGAAGGTACACACCAGTGCAATCACAGACTTACAAAGTCCATTATTTACCTATAATGTTTATTACTTTACTCAAGGTTCATGTTACCTGATCTTTTGTCTCTTGCATGTTTGCTGTTTAAATGTATTATCTGCCTTTCTCACCTGTCTCTAACTCTTACTTTATACTTTGCACCATGGCAGAGGAAGTTATTTTAAATAAATATTTAATTACAACTTAAAAATTTTAAGAGACATTTTTACATACATTTTAATATAGGATTGAGACTTTGCTGGATTTGTTTTCCTAAAACTGCATGAGCAAACTGTAAAACGTATGCCAGTAGCAAGTGCAATTCGTTTTACAGAACATGAAATGTGATTATTTATATTCCTATTACTCCCTTTTTTCACATTTTTTAGATAAGTAGATATAAACATTTTGCATACATTTCATATTTTACATTTCCAGCCAGTATGTGGAGTTGTAGGCTTTTTTCACCATATTTACCAGGCTTTCAGAAACAGATAACGAGCTTAAAGCGGAAGTAAACCCTCCTATCGTACCTTGCTGGGTCCTTGACTTCAGAAGGGTGGCGGTGCCCCAAGGTGACGTAGACAGGTGGCCCAGCCCTACCTTATAAAAGAAATGTCAAACGGAGGGGCCTGCAGTAGGCATAGTGCCTCCGTGTCGGAAAGAGCGTTTTTTTTTTCTTTTTTTTGTTTTGGGTCGGCAGGCGGTGTGATTGACAACGGATCTATGTCGGGGGGGACACTGTTTTTGATTTTTTAACCACTTGAGGTCCGGGCCATAGCCAAATGACGGCCACAGCGCGGACCTCAATTTCCGGGAGGCCGTCATGGGACATCCTCCCCTGTGCACGCGCACGGAGACTCGGATGATCACAGATCCGAGTAAGGGGCCGATCCCGGCCCCTTACCATGTGATCAGCTGTCAGCCAATGACAGCTGATCACATGATGTAAACAAAAGCTCGGTAATCTTTTTTTTTTCTCCTCACGCTGAAAAAAAAGCCGATCACCGGCTTATGTTAAAGGGACATCGGTCCCGAAGAGGAAGGAGGCACATATGCCTCATCTGTGCCTGCCAGTGCCACCTGCCATTGTCACCTGCCAGTGCCCACAGTACCCAGCAGTGCCACCTATCAATGCCCACAAGTGCCACCTATCAATGCCCACAAGTGCCACCTATCAATGCCACCTGGCAGTGCTGCCATCAGTGTAAGCAATCAGTGCCCATCACTACCACCCATCAGTGCCCATCACTGCCACCCATCAGTGCCCATCACTGCCACCTATCAGTGCCCATCAGTGCCACCTCATCAGCGTACATCAATGAAGGAGAAAAATTACCTGTTTGCAAAATTTTATAACAAAATATAAAAAAAATATACATTTTTATTTTTAAATTCGGTCTTTTTCAATTTTTTTTAACAAAAACTAAAAACCGCAGGGGTGATCAAATACCACCAAAAGAAAGCTCTATTTGTGGGAAAAAAAAAACATTTCATTTGAGTATAGTGTTGTGTAGTGTGTAGTGTAGTGTGTAGTGTTGGTCTGGACAGGAGGGGGGTTTAAGTGCCCAGTAAGCAAGTGGTTAATAAAGGATTTGTCAAAAACTGTGTTTTTTTTTTTACAATTCTTTGGTGAATGGGTATGGGTACCATGCACCCATACTTATTCACATGGGGAGGGTGGGATCTGGGAGCTTCCAGATTCCGATAAGCCCCCCACCCACACACCCCACCAACCACAGCCCAGAGGGACAAGGTGCTTTGGGGTGGGGTGGGGGGGCGCAGAGCCCCCCTGCCCCAAAGCACCCACCCCCCCATGTTGAGGGCATGCGGTCTGGTATGGTTCAGGAGGGGGGATTCGCACTCGTCTCTCCCCTTTCTTGACCTGCCGGGCAGCACGCTCGCATAAGGGTCTGGTATTGATTTTGGGGGGGACCCCATGTCGTTTTTGTTAAACATTTTTCTATTGCAGGCAATGATGTTGTATTGCCATAAACCTAAATGTAATTTCATTCATTTTTTTTCTTTAGAAATGTCATTTTTGCTGCAGCATATTCTTTACATACTACAGAAGCGCCACTTACAGACAGACTAAGGGGACCCCCCAGGCACTATATTTAGAGGAGTTTTTCATTTTTATTGTTTCTTTTAAAGTGGGAATCCCACTTTAAGTTAAACAATAAAAATGTAACATTCCCCTAATTATAGTGCACAAGGGGTCCCATTAGTCTGTCTGTAAAGTGGCCCATCTGTAGAATGTATAACACATGCTGCAGCAAAAATGCCATTTCTAAAGAAAAAAAAACAATTAAAATCACATTTAAATTGACTTGCGGTTACAATTGCCGGCACCTGGCTATTTAAAGAAAAGAAAAAAACGGCGTGGGCAACCTCCTGATGCCCATCTGTAACTTCTAGGGTGAGCCTGGAAAAAAGCCCTTATAAACCTCTTGGCATGTAAATTGGACTCTGGTTCCCAAGAGTTGTCTTCAGGTCCATAGCCTTTCCATTTAATTAAAAACTGGATTACATTTCTTCTCTTTCTACAGTCCACAATGGTTTCAACCTCATACTCCTCATTACCATCGACTAAAGTAGGTGCAGGTGGATCCGACTTACGACCAGGAAAAGGATCTAACTGTCTTCCATGAGACATGGAAGACAGGATGAATTTTGTAATTATCAGGGAGTGACAATTCGCAGGCTGCAGGATTGATCTGCCTTCCTTTTGACAGGGAAAGGACCAATATATATAAGTCTGAGTTTCTTGGATGGACAAGATAATTTTAAGTTGGTGGGGAATACCAGACCTTGTCTCCGACTTGAAGTTTTAGGTCCCCTCTTCTTTTCCTGTCAAATAATCTTTTGTTGTCTTGTTGTGCTTTGGAGATGTTTCTTCGTAATACCTTATTGTTTGATTGAAGGGTGTTTAACCTTTCTTGGACTGCAGGAACCAAGGAATCAGGCAAGATGTCAGGTAGGAAGGTTGGGAAGTATTCATAGTTAGCAAAAAATGGGGCTTGTCCCGTAGCTGAGTGAACTGCATCGTTGTATGCAAATTCTGCCAGGGGTAAAAGTGATGCCCAGTCATCCTGAGCAAAGGATGAGAAGCACCAAAGATATTGTTCCAGAGTCTGGTTTGTGCGTTCAGTTTGGCCGTTAGTCAAACATAAGTTTGAATTTTCAACATCCTGCAAAGCTCTTTCCAAAATCTGGATGTAAATTGCACCCCTCGATCCGAGGTGATGCTGTTGGGTACCCCATGGAGTCTAACTACTTCCCTGATGAAGGTGCAAGCGGTCTGTGTTGCGGACGGGGTTCTTAACAAAGGAATAAAATGGGCCATCTTGGTCAATCTGTCTACGATCACAAAAATGGTGGTGAATTTTTCGGATGGCGGAAGTTCAACAATAAAATCCATATTAATAATTTCACCAGGGCCTCTTGGGAATGGGTAGTGGTCTTAACAGACCCCAGGACTTGGTTTTATCACTTTTGTTTTGTGCACAGACCCCACAGGTGCTCACATAACTCTTGCTGTCGGGCCTTAAACCTGGCCACCAAAAGGAACGTTGCACAAGCTCCACTGTCTTGGTTACCCCTAAATGTCCTGCCAAGGGATGGTCATGACAGAGACTTAGGATCTTGAGGCGCAGACTCGGGGGTACAAACACCTTTTGATTGTGTAGGAATAATCCCTCTTGTTCCTGAAAACAGATACCTGATGGTAGAATGTCCCTTGTGGATGCCTGCTGTAGCTGGGTGATCAAGTCTACTTGTAGTAGTAAAAAACTTTAAGCGGGCAGGATTGTGTCTGCTTGGTGAGGTTCTCCTTTTTCTGGGTACATTCGTGATAGGGCATCAGGCTTGCCATTCTTGGAACCCAGTCTAAAAGTAATGTGGAAGGAGAAATGAGAGAAGAATAGCGCTCCACTTGGCCTGTCGAGGTCTTAACCGCTTGGCTGTTCTAAGGTATTTAAGGTTTTTGTGATCGATAAAGATCAAAATGGGGTGGGCTGCTCCTTCCAACAAATAACACCATTGTTCTAGGGCTGTCTTTATGGATAATAATTCATGGTCACCCACGTCGTAATTTCTCTCTGCGAGGCTAAATTTCCTAGAAAAGAAGGCAATAGGATGTAGTAGTGACTTCATCCCCTGGCGCTGCGACAGGATGGCACCCACAGCATTCTCAGAAGCGTCCACCTAGAGAACATATGGTGATGCAGGGTCTGGATTTTGCAGGATGGGAGCCAAGGTAAACAGAGCTTTTAGTTGGTCAAAAACGGCTTGCACTGCAAGTGTCCACTGAAAGCAGGTATTCTGTTTTGACAGTTGGGTGACAGGAGCTATAATGGCGGAGAGATCCTTAATGAACTTGTGGTAGAAGTTGGCAAACCCAATGAACCTCTGTGTACTTTTCCTGTTTGTAGGAGTGGGCCATTCTAGGATGGATTTGACCTTTTGGGGATCCATGGAGATGCCTGAAATAGAGATGATAAGTTCCAAGAATTAGATAGTGTCCTTCTCGAATTCGCACTTCTTTGCCTTTGCATATAGTCCATGGTCTCTTAGCCGACCGAGAACCTTTTTCACATGTTCACGATGTGCCGAGAGGGAATTAGAAAAGATGAGGATATCATCTAGGTATATGATAAGGAATAAATCAAGGAAGTCTCTGAAAATATTGTTAACAAAATGCTGGAATGTTGCTGGGGCATTACACAGCCTGAAGGGCATAACAAACTACTCATAATGTCCGAATCTAGTGCGGAGAGCCGTTTTCCATTCATCCCCTTTGCGGATTCGTACTAGGTTATATGCTCCTCTTAAGTCAAGTTCTGTGAACACAGCAGAAGTTTTAAAACGTTGAAAAAGTTCCGGAACCAAGGGCAAAGGGTATCTGTTCTCGATGGTGACTTTATTTAATTCCCAATAGTCAACCCAAGGGCGCAGGGTATGATCCTTCTTCTCCACAAAGAAAATTTCAGCACCTGCAAGGGACGTGGAAGGCCGGATGAAACCTTTCTCTAGGTTCTCGTCAATGTACTGACATAGCACCTTAAGTTCCAGTTCAGAGAGGGAAAAAAGGCGCCCAAAAGGAATTTCAGAGCCAGGCAACAGTTCAATTGGGCAATCGTAAGGGCGATGAGGTGGCGGAATATCTGCCTTTTGTTTATCGAAGACCTCCAGGAATTCGTGATAAACTGCAGGTGTGAGCTGTGACACAGGAGAGTCAGTATGTACGCCCAGAAGAGGTGCAGGTATCGTGGAAATGGGGTGAAGGCAGGACTGCTGGCAGTAGGAGGATGAAAATGTAATTTTCCCTGAAACATAGTTTATCTGTGGGTTGTGGGCTTGCAACCAGGGAATGCCCAGGATAATGGGAAACAAAGGTGATGGAATAATGTCCAGGCGTAAGTATTCCTGATGACCAGTATCAGATGCAGCCAGTAGCGGGCAAGTCTCATGTGTTATAGGCCCAGAGCTGAGATGGGATCCATTGGCCAGATAGATGGACAACTGGTAGGTCTTTGCTTGTAAAGGAATTTGATGATGGTGAGCAAAGTCCTTGTCCATGAAACATCTGCAGGCTCCGGAGTTGACTATGGCTGATACCTGAATGCTTCTCCCGGGGAGCTGCAGTGACAAGGACAGGGTGACATGAGCAGATCCTCTGCCTCCAAAGCAGTTGGCAAGGTAGGTAGAGAAGGTGATCCTGGTTCTTGTGGGTCTCACAGGGCAGTTTTGGAGATAATGTCCGGCTACCCCACAGTATATACACAGGCCCATTTGTATAGGTTTTGTGGTGGTCCCAGCCTTCTCTGTTCTTCTTTCCCTGAATCTATGGTCAAGCTGGATAGCAAGACTAATGAGGCTATTAAGGGAACTGGGAACCTCCACTCGAGCAAGCTCATCCTTGAGTTCTTCGGACAAGCCATAAGGCCACATCGTTCCATCTGGTATTAGAGGCCCATAAGCGGAATTCTGTAATATAGTCCTCGGTGGGTCGATGACCCTGTCGTAGAGTATGGAGGGTAAACTCTGCAACAGTACGTAACAGTACGCTGGGGGTCATCATAGAGCTGGGCCATTGCTTCAAAAAATGAAGAGAGAGAGTCCAGGACTGAGCTATTCTGTTCTAGGAGTCAGTGGGCCCAAGACTGTGATTCTCTGAGAAGTAGGGATATGGCAAATCCCACCTTGGTGGTTTCAAGTGAGAAGGTTCTTGGCTGCAAGGCAAAGTATAGTTCACAAGAGTTCTTAAATGCACGGAACTTGTGCCAATCACCTGCAAATCGCTCTGGTGCAGGGACTTGGGGTTCTGGTGGTGGCATGACACTTGCAGATGCGAAAACAGTCTGTTCAGATGTGGGGTAGCCAGGTGCAACAGCAGGTGCAGGAGTTGCTGAGGCAAAGGTTTGGATGCGACCTTCCAGCTGCAAGTGGCTCTTTTGCAGGGTGCTGACTGCCTGTGTGAGGGAGGCAAGTTGCAGGCATAGCATTTCCAAAGGTGAAGTCTCTCTCTCAATTTCCGACATCAGTGGTACTGTCATGTACCTGGTGGAGATTGAGCTGTAGGTGCAAGAGGGCTTCTCTTGCAAGAGGGCTTCTCTTGCACCTCCTGTCCAGCACCCCTGGTAGAGATGACAGGGAGTGAACTACACAGAATGGCATGAGGGCCGATGTAGCAGGTGGCTCTGGTTGGGTCTTGGCAGGAACCCGATGGCCGAAAATCACTGGATAGGCACCGAGGACAGGAACTCCGTGTTGCTAGATCAGCAGGTGGAAGCGTGGTCGGAGCATAAGCCAGGAGGGGCAGAAGCAAAGACAGGATACAGGCCAGGTTCGGTACACAGTCGGGCAGCGAGGTACAGAAGCATGAAGCAGGAACAGAGTCAAGCAGAAGCCGGGGTCACAGGAAGGCAGGCAGAGGTCCAAGGAAAGGTTCAGGTACAAGCCGGGTCAAACACTGTAAAACTGGAACAGATCAAACACAGGTAAACAGGAACAGATCAAACCTAGGTAAACAGGAACAAGCTGAAAGACCACTCAGCAATGTGCGTGTGTCATTGCTCCGTTTAAATAGACCGGCTGGCAACAGTGCGTGCACGTGTGTGCCTGTTCGCAGCCGCGCGTTAGCGCATGCGTCAGTACACACTATTTTTGGTGCACACACTACTGTGCCCGTGCCTATGTGCCAACGCGCGTCTATCAACCGGACTTCTCTCACACCCTTATCCGGACATGCAGCCGGGTAAGGTCAGGAAAGGGGGGACGAGCGAGCGCCCCCTCTCCTGAACCATACCATACCACATGCCCTCAACATGGGGGGGTGGGTGCTTTGATGAGGACAGGGGCCTCTTCCCAACAACCCTGGGCTGTGGTTGTCGGACATGTTTCAGGATGGAGAGTGGGGAAGGGGCTAGTAAATACTGTATGTCATTTACCAGCACCTTTTCTTTCTAAATAAACACAATGAACACACGCACTGTGTTCATGCATAATTGAAGCATAGTAAACTGAATTTACTATGCTTCAGTTTGTGAATGAACAGGAAGTCGCTCAGCACAGAGCACTTCCCATTCATTTTCTGTCCAGTGCAGCTGAGGCTGGAGAGAAAGGCATGTTTGTTTGAGCTTTGGGGTGCACACCCTAATGCAACAGGCTGCACACATCTATGGCTGCTTTATATCCATTTCATTGTGTATTTTTCCCCTGGACGGTGCAGACATGAGAGTCTCAGAGAGGCATGCTGACAGATGTAAGTGTAGAGAGCTGCAAGAACTGGAAGGAAAGAGCCTGAGGAGCTGATCAGGACAGCAGGGAGGCTCAGTTCTTGCAGTAGAAAATTGCTCTCCTGCCACTCTGCTACCAGCTAAGTTCTTCTTGTGTTAGCGCCTGCACGCTGTGAACCCCAGGATTCATGCAGCTGTTCTTCACTCCAGGTCAGGTTCTACAGAAATCGTAGCTGTATTTCTCTTTCTCCTTCCAGTCACAGTGCTTTTCAGAGGGCATTGAACAGTCAATGAGAAGGTGTTATATGGCCTCCTCACCACCTCATTTACCCCAACATGATGTTGTGGCATGGACCCACTGACCTCAATGGGTGAGTTTGGCAAGCAGTGCCGCTTGTTAAACGCTGAACCCCGAATTAAAATTGACACAGTCCCGAAGCAAACCATTGTGGTCGCAGCATGTGAACAGCCCTGTCTGGCTGTTATTGTACAGTTTAGTTGGGGCAACCAAGGGGCAGTAAAACCTCGGCTCTGCCACCTGTTTTCTACCACTCCTGTCTGAAAGAGACCAATTTCATACCTCTTAAAAAAAAAAACAAGAATTAGTTTTTTACATGTTTACATATTTTGGCCGGCCATACATGGTTTGAATTTCGAGATTTGAACCGTTAATGGGCATGCTGAATGTACCAAGTTGATCGATCGATCAACATGGGTACAATCAGCCTGCCGGATTCTCTTGCGATTATAGCTAGAGGCTGCCATAGCTGCTAGGGATAATCACTGACTTCTCCTGGCGGGGACGGCTTCCCCCACTCCTCCCCACCGGAAACAGGCAATTGCACAGCGGGGGGGATCGCCCTGTCAGTACTGTCTGTGTTGATGGGGAAATCATGCACATTTCTTTCCTGCAACCTATGGTTGCAGGAAAGAAATTTGCACTGTGTATGGCCGGCCTTACAGACATTCCCAAGTCCAAAATTAATATTGAGTAGGATTAAGGCTGACTCTCCGCAACAGTCCCAGTCAGACCCTTGGGAAAGTGAATTGCAATCCCTGGCTTTAAAGTGTTTGTTAACTCTAAAATATTATTCACTGCCAGCCCCTCTATTAGAGGCTGGCATACCACATTATGCAAGTCCTTTGTAAAAACGCACTCTAAATACTTCTTAAGAGCTGTCTTCATGCCAGTCACGTGACTCGTGGCCGCTTTACAATTCAGAGACATTGCTTCTGCGGGAGGGGCTGTGATCTCCCTCTGACATCAGCCGGGGAGATCACGTGACCTCCCGTAGAAGCAATGTATCGGAGCTTTAAAGCAGCCGCGAGTCAAGTGACCGGCCTGAAGACAGCTCTAAAAAGGTATTAAGAGCACTCATTTTTACAAAGGACTTGGATAGTGTGGTATGCCAGCCTCTAATAGAGGGGCAGGCAGTGACAATTTTAGGGTTTTTACTTTTAATAGTAGGGGGGGGGGACAGAGACACAGAGATGACGCTGACATGCAGGAAGAAGGGGTTGAGGGGGGAGAGAGGAGAGCACAGAGGACAGCTACATCTGACCACGGTGATCAGGGCTGAGCAACCCTGGTTACTGTGGTCAGTTTAGAGAGGAGATACAGGAAGTGGCCAGATCAGAGAGGTTTTTTTTACAATTTCTTTGGGGGCAGAATACACAGCACAAGCACTGTGCTGTTTAATCTGCTTTAAGGGACCAGAATCTGAATAATTTTTTTTTGGGTTAACAAACTCTTTAAAGATAACTACTCATTCGCTATGCAGACTGTGTGCATATCAAAAGAAAAGTGCAGGTATGTCCATGCAAATCTTCTGCAATTTACAGTTTAAACTTTGGTCATTTCACCTTGAAAATCTGTTGGCGATAATGCAACTATGATAAAATATATCTTACGGACTATAAGTTATTGCTTTGATAAGCGAAACTTTCATGAGTAAATATATAGTACATGGTAAAATTCTGCCTAAGCATGGTAAAATTATCTCATATCTTATCAGAAGTAAAATGCAAAAACAAAAATAAATCAGAGTTCCTGTATTGCTTAACTGCTTGCCAACCGGCCGCCATCATTATACTGCGGCAAGGTGGCACGATCCCGCAAATCGCCATAGGTGTACATCGGCTTGGGAACTCGCTTTTCTGGGCGCCGATGTCTGCCGACCACCCGCGATCGTTCCCCCGCAGAGACATAATGGGGATTTGCCAGTGTAAACAAGGCAGATCTCCGTTCTGACAGGGGACAGGAAGACAGATCTGTGTATTTCCCCAGTCACACAGTCCCCCATACAGTTAGAAAATAACTGTAGGGAACACATTTAACCCTTTGATCGCCCCTGATGTTAACCCCTTCCCTGTCAGTGTC
This sequence comes from Lithobates clamitans, assembly GCA_037952925.1. Taxonomy (NCBI): domain Eukaryota; kingdom Metazoa; phylum Chordata; class Amphibia; order Anura; family Ranidae; genus Lithobates; species Lithobates clamitans. The sequence goes on from JBBGZY010000865.1 coordinate 4,379,748, forward strand.
ATTAGTACAAACTTGCAAATTTTTGGCACTGATTACTGTAATAATGTCACTGGTTCCCAAAAAAGTGTCAAAAATGTCAGTTAGGTGTCCGATCTGTCCGCTGCAATGTCGCAGTCCCATTAAAAATCACGAATCGCTGCCATTAGTAGTAAAAAAAAAAAAATGCCATGAATGTATCCCATAGTTTGTAGACTGTAAACTTTTTTTCGCAAACCAATCAATATACACTTATCGCAATTTTTTTTACCAAAAATATGTAGCAGAAACTAAACTGATGAATACATTTTTTTATATAATTTTTTGGGAAATGTTTTATAGCAGAAAGTAAAAAACAAAATTAATTTTTTTTCAAAACCTGTGCTCTTTTTTTGTGTATAACGCAAAAAATGAAAACCTCAGAGGTGATCAAATACCACCAAAAGAAAGCTCTATTTGTGGGAAAAAAAAGGACATCAATTTTGTTTGGGTACAGCGTCGCACAACCGCGCAATTGTCAGTTAAAACGACGCACTGCTGTATCGCAAAAAATGGCCTGTTCAGGAAGTGGGTAAATCCTTCCGAGGCCGAAGTGGTTAAAGCAGTATTGAACCCAAAAGCAAACATTTATTAAATTACAACCCACGGTTTGTTATTGTACCACTCAGGCTCAATCGATATGAGGAGTAGTTGAATGGTTCCACAGCAATGCTGCAGGAGTGCTGGTGAGGGATGGAGTTCGTCCCAGCTCCTGTAGTCACTGAAAGAAAGAAGGAAAGGATTCCTGGGGCTGCACAGAGTCCTATGGTAGTAATGAGAGAGACAACCTCAACTTGGGCTTCCACCAGGCCAAGCCCCCAACACATTTCCCTCCTCCCCACGGGAGTTTAGTCATGGGGATCACTGGATGTGCGGCACTAGGGATCCTTTCATTCTTCCTTTCATTTATTAAGTTGCAACTTACCACTTCATAGATGTGATGGCTGCATTCATTTTCTTTTTTAGGGTTTCTTTCTTTTATTTTCATCTGGTAATCTAGGCAGTAAGTCTATTGTTTTTCAATAGAACAAGCTCTCCTGCAGATGTAGGTATCTCTGTACTCCTTCATCCAGAGTGTAAGCACACGTAGGTTGTTACTGTTCAGGTGAAAACAAAAGGGGGAAAAAAGCCTTTAAAAAGGAAAAACGATTGCAGTCACCACATCTAATGTTTGGTAAGCTGGAAAATATTACATTTTTGGTTTTGGATTTAATACCGCTTTAAGCAATCTTGGGCAGTCCAAAATGAATATTGAGTAGAATAAGGGCTGACTATCCCAGTTTCTCATGTGGCCCCTTGGGAAAATGGCTTTAAAGCTAGCTACTCATCCGCTATGCAAACTGTGTGCATATCAAAGAAAAGTGCAAAAAATGTTCATGCAAATGTTCTGACATTTACAGCTTTAACTTTGGTAATTTCTCCTTGAACATCAGTTGGCAACAATGCAACTAATTATTGAGTTAATAAAAAGTTCTGTGTGTAAATTATCTTGGGGCTCATTCACATAGGTGCTGTGGTCTGTTCAGTTTGAATCAGCGGTTTTTATTTAAATGTGGCTATTGCTGTGTGTAGGCAGCCTATTGTACTATTGTATGCTATGGGGATATAAGAGCTGTATGAACACAGCTCCAAATCCTCATTTGACAGGCATGTGGATGCAGGTGTATGACCCCCAAACATTGACAGTGTGCTTTCAGGATCACTCACCCACACCTATTAAATTAGGGCCTGCGGTTGTGTTCATACAGCTGCTGCATCCTCATAGAGTAAAAGACGGCTCCGGCCGCACAAACTGCTCATTCACACTGTATGGGCCAGAGAACCTGTGTGAATTAGCCCTTCATTTTTTAAATTATTTTTTTTAAATGTTTAATTCTTTTTTACAATATTTTAAAATTATATTTTATAATTTAAAAATGTTTTTAATATTTTTTAAACATTTTTTAAATATATATTAGTTTTTTTTACAATTTAAATTAATTAATTAATTTATTTATTTACAATTTTTAACAATTATTTTTTACAATTTGTTATTTTTTACATTTTTTTACAACACTATTGGGGGGGGGGGGGGGGGGGCGTCGGTGAGATATCAGGGTCCTAAAAAAAAACCCTGGTATCTCACCTTTGAGAGAGAGAAAGGAATTGGGAACACATATTCTTTAATTCCTTTCTTTGTAGCCCCAGCTACTTTGAAGATGTATGAACAGGAGACAGGGGCTCCTGTTCATTCATAAACCGAAGCATAGTAAACACGGAACAGTGACAGGAGAGTACACTTGGGAATCAGAGGCAGGCAGAACAGGGAGGGGGGATCAGTGAGGGGGGAAGCAATTACAGAAACTATGTCCTGTATCTCTCCCTGCAACAGCAAAAAACCAGCAGGAGGGAGAGAAATCAGCTTTCAGCAGCTGCAGAGAGCCACACAGAGCATCCTTCTGTAATTGCCCCTCCACTCCACCCCACCACACGTGCGGAGAGCTGCAAGAACTGGAAGGAGAAAGCCTGAGGAGCTGAACAGTAGAGCGGGGAGGATTGGTTCTGGCAGGAGAGCATTGCCTAAGACAGGGGTCTCCAAACAGTCTAAACGAAGGGCAAGTTTACTGTCCTTCAAGCTTTAGGGGGGACAGACTTTGGCCAGTGGGAGCAGAAAATCCTGCCATCGGTGGGAGTGAACAGTGCCCCATGGTTGGTATTGGGCGGAGTAGTAGTGTCCCATCATTGGTATCAGTGGACATGTATCAATGCAAAAGTGGACATGTCCTAGTGGACATGCATCAATCCAAAAAATATATATATTCTTTTAAATGTTTTTACAGGAGCAGTGATTTTAATGATGTGTAAAGTGAAACAATAACATTTTTTAATTCCTTTAAATATAGTGCCTGGGGGGCCCCTTAGTTTGCCTGTAAAGTGATGCATCTGTACCATGTATAAAACCTGCTGTAGCAAAACTGACATTTATAAAGAAAAAAAAGACATTTAAATTTCCAGAAAACAATGCCATTGCCGGCAATACAAAAATGATTAAAAAAAACAGCAGGGGTCCTCCTCAAAATTCATACCAGATCCTTATCCCAGCATGCAGCCCGGCAGGTCAGAAAAGGGGGGGGGACACGAACAAGCTCCTGCACCATACCAGGCCACATGCCCTCAACATGGGGAGGGGGGCTTTGGGGCAGGGGCTTTGGGGCTTTTGGGGTGGCGCATGCTGGGTCAGTGAAGTCACAAGAGAGTGGTGCCACCAGGTGACATTGCCAGGTGGCCCTGCCTCTTAACTATATAAGAACTTTCGAACGGCGGAGCCTGCAGTGGGCGGTTAGCCCTTGTCACAGGTGGAGCGTTTTTTAAAATTTTTTCTTGTTTAGCCGTGTTGTGATTGACGATGGATCTACATTGGGGGACATTGTTTTTTATGTTTAATAAAGGAATTTTCAAAAACTGCCCCCTGTCTTTATTTATTTTTGACACTTTTTTTTGGTGAATGGGTAGGGGTACAATGTATGTGGATGCCCCATCTCAGTACTATGTTTAGGTTGAGGTTTTGGTAATCTTTTGTACTGCTGTATCGTTACTGTACAAATGTCTACAAGCCATACTTTCTTTTAATATCCAACACGATTTTTTAATCTGATATGTAATAAGATTTGTATTTTTAAATTTACGCTTTTTTGGGGTTTCCTTTGTCTGCTATGCCTACAATAGTCCCTACTCCATGAAGAGGATTCTTTAATGCTTTTATTTGGGATGATGGCATTCTCACAACTTTCCACTCCTTCCTGTTATACTCATTCACATGGGGGGGGGGGGGTCGAATATGGGGGCTCCCTTGTTAAAGGGGGCTTCCAGATTCTGATAAGCCCCCTGCCTACAGACCCCGCAACTACAGCCCAGGGTTGTGGGGAGTAGGCCCTTGACCCCATCAACATGGGGACAAGGTACATTGGGGTCGTGAGGGCATGTCGCCTGGCATGGTTCAGGAAGGGGGCGTTCGCTCGCCCCCCCTTTCCTGGCCTGCCAGGCTGCATGCTTGGATAAGCGTCTGGTATGGATTTTGGGGGGGACCCCACTTTGTTTTTTTAAACAGTTTTCTATTGCCTGCAATTTTTTTTCAGCTGTCAGCGGGGAAGCCCGTTGACAGCTGATGACTCATCTATTGTTGAGGACGTTGTGGCTGGCTTTCTGGCCTGCTTCTTAACAACTAGCTATTTACTGTGCCCTGATTGGGCAAAACTTTGCACAATCAAGACTTAGAATGCACTGTGCAGCACACAGTGCATAGTGGGTCGCTTGGCAGGTGAGCATCCAAATCCAGCAAGTTCGGGTGTTCGCCGAACGGGTAAATAGGCGATGAACTGTTGCTCGGCTCGAACTGCTCACTCATCTCCAACCTGATTCACAACAACTTCTATCTGACTTGAATTTGATGCAGCGGGTGTCTCACTCTATAACCCACAACCCTGCCAAGCTGGCTGTAACAATGTGCACAGGCTTTCCAGCTTGAGTTAGGGAGAGCTGCTTGCCAGCAACTACAAGGGGGATTTTCACTCCCCCTTTCTCCCTGTTCACTGACTGAGTTTGTTGTATTATGAGCTGACACACACAGAGCTGTGCATTTAGTAGCCTCTCTTGTGCCCCTATTAGCAGGAAGAAATAAGCCAATTAAAGGCACAGTTACAGCAGCCAATCATAGAGACTGTACTAAGCTGCAGGAAGCAGCTGCAATGGATTCTGGGATATGCAGTTCCCTCACAAAGCAGCTCTATAGCGTGGTATTCAGGAAGGAACTACAAAAAGCCCAGGATGCTCTGCTGACAGGAAAGTAAAAGACTCCATGTTGTGTCCTGAGAAAAAGTTCAGTCAGCGATGAGGGAGTAAAGAGACCAGACCTGAGGGAGAGGTGCTGTCTCTCAGATGATCCCTTTGCGCGCTTCCGGCCTCCGCCGCCATTTGGGACATCCAGCCTGAGAGAGGGAGATCTCAGGTGCATATCGAGGTGTACCTCACACTGGAATGTGAATCATTCCAGTGTGAAGTGACCAGTCAGGTTGCCAAGAGAGCCTGTCTGTTCCAGGATATTAGTTTGGGCCCTGATCGTAGGATTGGGTGAGAGGACATTTTTGCCCATCTGCAGGGAACAGAGACAATGCACTACAGAAGGAGTTATTTGAACACCGTATACATAAATCGTTGCTGGTAGTCATCTTGCTGACACTTGTAGTACCACAGGGATAAAGGATAAGGCTACCCATTTCTGGGACAATGTATACAGACACCATTGTCCTCTCACCTTCTTGAACAAAACCCTGCCTGTTTCACTTGATAATCTGGGCCAATTGTGTTGTTTGGCCCTGCTACTCAGGAGTTAAAGTGCACCAACGAAAGTGGCTAGTTGAAGACACCAAAGCTTAGCTTTTCTTCAAAAGGACTGAAGCTGTTAGGGCCATACGGATCCGCACACACATATTTAGGGCTCTGCATATGCATTGGGTGTGTGGGACAGTTTATCTATAAAGTTAAGCCATTACTTGCTGACTTGGATAGGTGGGTAAAGTGGGGCCTGTGGTGTCAGGGGACAGTAGAGAGAGGCCTGACACAAAGGGAGTCATTCCTCTGCTCTCCTCCTGCTTAGACTCATAGAGCCAATCTGAGTAAAGGTAACCAGTCTAATTTGAAGTGCCATATTGTGCTTTATTTACCATTAAACTGTGCCTCTGCTCTTGTGGGAATTTTCAGATTTGGAATCCCCTGAAAGCAGCTTGAATATAGGATTTAGAGCTATATTGCTCTTAAATCTCTGTTATTGATTTCTAGTCGATTACTTGATTATATATTGTTACTGTCTGTTATCCTTCCACAGAAATATTGCAGTAAAGACAATTTCTGTGTTTTATCATAATGTGTGTGTTTCTCATTGGTCATTGCACTTACACTATTGCGAGGTGTGCCAGAGGGGGCTGAGGCTGTTATTAGGGTTGAGAGGCAGAGTAACAAGCTGAACATACTTAAGCAGCCCCTTCGGGGGTATCGCTACATTGACTTTTACTGAATTAGGAGACTTTACTCAATCTGGAGACCCAGAAGAGGGTGCCCTGGCTCTAATATTGCACAAATTAATCTGATGTCTGCTAGGAATTGTTTTGCTTTCTACAAGGGCCCTCAGCTTTTCCGGACTATATTTATTTTTTCATCATTCACTGGCCAGTGTGACAAATTGGGCACTGTTATAGCAAGTAAGCTATGATATACAGTATCTCACAAAAGTGAGTACACCCCTCACATTTTTGTAAATATTTTATTATATCTTTTCATGTGACAACACTGAAGAAATGACACTTTGCTACAATGTAAAGAAGTGAGTGTGCAGCTTGCATAACAGAGTGAATTTGATGTCCCCTCAAAATAACTAATCACACAGCCATTAAGGTCTAAACCGCTGGCAACAAAACTGAGTACACCCCTAAGTGAAGGCCCAATTAGCCATTTTCCCTTCCTGGTGTCATGTGAGTCGTTAGTGTTACAAGGTCTCAGGTGTGAATGGGAAGCAGGTGTGTTAAATTTGGTGTTATCGCTCTCACTCTCTCATACTGGTCACTGGAAGTTTAAAATGGCACCTCATGGCAAAGAACTCTCTGAGGATCTGAAAAAAGAATTGTTGCTCTACAAAAAGATGGCCTAGGCTATAAGGAGATTGCCAAGACCATACAGCGATTTAACAGGACAGGTTCCACTCAGAACAGGCCTCGCCATGGTCAACTAAAGAAGTTGAGTGCACATGCTCGTGTCCTCCTTGTGCACAGGACACACACTGATGAGAAGTGGCCTCTTACCTTGCGGTAAAGAGGTAACCGCATCTAATCGCTGGTAATGGTTGCCTCTCCCTTATGTGCCTGACTGCCTCTCCCTTATGTTCCTGAACTGGATGGAATTCTTAGTAGGTCTTTGTCTCTCATCGGAAGCAGGAGGGGTAAAGGAAACAAGGGTCCGGATAGTGTAGTAATTCCAGTCAAAAGTCGGTGTTTATTAAACAACAGTGAGGATACTCACAAAACTTACATGTCAAAAACAAACAATACACTTAACTCCTATGAGCGGCGAGCTCGTTTGCACACATCAGTCTGGAGTGCCTATCCCGTCCCTACGTGTGACGTCCCCTGATGAAGTCACGTGATCGCGACGTCACGAGTAGGGACGGGATAGGCACTCCAGACTGATGTATGCAAACGAGCTCGCCGCTTGTAGGAGTTAAGTGTAACATAAGGGAGAGGCAGTCAGGAACATAAGGGAGAAGCAGCCATTACCAGCGATTAGATGCGGTTACCTCTTAGCGCAAGGTAAGAGGCCACTTCTCAGCAGTGTGTGTCCTGTGCAGGAAGAGGAGACCACCCCCCTTTTTTCAGCACTTTATTGCACTATTTTGCACATTGTAATGCTCAGCCACAGAAAGGGGATTTAATTGCATTGGACTATACTCCCAGTCCTATTATACCTTGCACACTGCCGATCTGTTTTGGACTTTCATCAATCTCTACAGTGGACACTGTCTTTTGGTTATATGTTCGTTATACACTGTTTTTGCATTGTTTGCACATATTTATGGCACTGTGCACAGTTAAGTTTATTATTGCTGTTTTTTCACATTTTTTTGCCTACTTGCACAGTTAATTGAGGTTTATAGTGACTGTACACTTACCTTACCCATTCCAGTCAGATATTTATCACATTTGGTTCAATGTTATCATTGATTTACCTTTTGCACTCTGCACTTTGTCATTATCACTGATTACTGTGTTACACCACATTGCACCTGCTGTTTATAGAAGCTTTTAATAGTGATTTTATATCTGTTTTTTACTTTTTCTGATTTAAATTTACATTATTCACTTTTTTTCCTATATTTGTACTGCTGCCTTTAGCGGTATATTTTCTCATCCTGTCAAGAACAGCGCAGCACCAACTTCTATATTTATTCTATTGCTGTATGGGCTTGGTTTGACCCATATTCGGTGCTTGCAGCAGTTCAATTTTTAGCTCCTCCTTTTACATGGTAGCGCAGGAATAATAACATACTACAGTACCATTATCCCATAAATAATACAACAAAAACAAGCTCAAGGACTGTTTTCTGTGTCTGAATGTAAGAAGAAACTGCTATGTAACTGGCTGTGCAGCAGTGGGGAACTTGGATAATTGCAACTACAGAAATTATAAAATATAATTTTTTATTCATAGAAACTCTAACAACCTAGGCTCACACTGCCCTGCTGGATATGGTTTTCCCAGGGAGAGTGGAGTTATGCCTAGAAAAGGAACACCATGGAGTAACTGGAGGTGCCTGAGGAGCTGAAGGATAGCTGGGAATTTGTCTGAAGTATGGAGCTCATTGCTACCTCTACTCCAGGAGCTTACGTTCACAGGATGCCAGGTCAGCTTTACCTGTGAAGGCTGCGTGTTCTTTACCTGTGAGAGTAGTTTTTGTTTAACCACTGCGTACCTCCCAACTTTGTAACTTAAAGAGGAACTGCCGTCTGCTCACATAATTTGTAATAAAAACATCTTTGCCATTTTGAAACTTCCCTCCAACCACATTGCATATTATTATATATATACTGTAATTCTGTACTTGCCAAATATGCTGCAGAAATCTCCCTCCACTAAATATGGCTGCATCCATTTTAACTGTGGGCAGCTGAAGCTTCTGCCTGTTCACTTCCTGGTTTCACACAGACACAAAGAGGCACACTTCCAGCACTGCAGCCCTGCAGCTCTCATTGGCCCTCTTTTGACTCATCCCCCCCTCCCTGGCCAACTCTCACGAGAGTTAGAGAGAGAGAGCTGTGCATGATTTCATAAGCCTAGGCTATTGACCAGACAAGAAACAGGAAGTGGGCTGTATAAGGTATTTACTGGTCGAAAAAAAAAAAATGTTTTACTATCCAAAGTTAAAACAACAAGGGCAGAAGATTTAAAGGGGTTGTAAACCATTGTGCTTTTTCACCATTGGCTCCTGCTGCTGTCAATCAAATCCAATGACGCAGGCGCCGGGGGTGGTGCCCAGTCCGGCATTCTGTGTCTATGCATGCAAATGCTGGACTCGGGAGGGCACCCGCAAGGTATCCCCCTGGGAGAGTGCTTCTCCTAGTTGGTTTACCGATGCGAGGAGGAGCCGCGAGCGCCGTTGGGGGGACCCCAGAAGAGGAGGATCGGGGCCACAGTGTGCAAAATGAACTGCACAGTGGAGGTAAGTATGATATGCTTGTTATTTTTCTTAAAAAAAACGTGGGTTTATCACTTTAACCGCTTCAGCCCCGGAAGATTTTACCCACTTCCTGACCAGAGCACTTTTTTGTAATTCGGCACTGCGTTGATTTAACTTACAATTGCGCGGTCGCGTGACATTGCACCCAAACAAAAAATTGACATCCTTTTTGTTTCCCACAAATAGAGCTTTCTTTTGGTGGTATTTGATCACCTCTGTGTTTTTTATTTTTTGCGGTATAAACAAAAAAAGAGTGACCATTTTGAAAAAAAACGCAATATTTTTTACTTTTTGCTATAATAAATATCCCCTAAAAATATATAAAAAAACTATTTTTTCCCTCAGTTTAGGCCGATATGTATTCTTCTACATATTTTTGGTAAAAAAAAAATCGCAATAAGCGTATATTGATTGATTTGCGCAAAAGTTATAGCATCTACAAAATAGGGGATAGTTTTGTGGCATTTTTATTATTACATTTTTTTTTACTAGTAATGGCGGCGATCTGCAATTTTTATTGTGACTGCGACATTATGGCGGACATATCAGACAACTTTGACACATTTTTGGGACCATTGGCATTAATACAGCGATCAGTGCTATAAAAATGCATTGATTACTGTAAAAATGTCACTGGCAGTGAAGGGGTTAACACTAGGGGGCGATCAAGGGGTTAATTGTGTTCCCTGTTTGTGTTACTAACTGAAGGGGAGAGGGGCAGGGCCGATCCCAGACGGGGTGCACGGGGTGCAGTGCACCCGAGAGGTGGGGGCGCTGAAGCGCCAGATTGCTCTGTTCCCTCCTCCTCTTGTTTGTGTCCGGCGCCGGTGTTCTAAGAAGAAAAGGCATCGCTGTGTTAACTGCTCAAGCCTTTCCCTCCTCCTGTCAGAGAAGGAGAACAGCCAGCCGGAGATGAGAATGGAGGCAGAGCGGCTTTTCTCTGTGTGGAGAGAGACCAGCCGTGCAGTGATGTCGCGCGGGGGGCAGGGCGGGGCAGTCCGTGACTGACACGTTCTCCTCTCTGTGTCTCTCACTCCTGCCTGCTGTTTACTGCTCTGTTCTTCACCCGGGCGGCGCGGCTGCAAACTGTCCTCTTCTCTCCAGCTGCCGCCCGGGTGTTTTTACCTTACCCTAATGGAGGGGGGGTCTATACTAATGGAGGGCGGGGTCTGTCCTGGGGGGTCTATACTAATGGAGGGGGGTCTGTACTAATGGAGGGGGGCTCTGTCCTGGGGGGTCTGTACTAATCTGGGGGTCTGTCCTGGGGGGTCTATACTAATGGGGGGGCTCTGTCCTGGGGGGTCTGTACTAATGGGGGGTCTGTAGTAATGAAGGGGGGGCTCTGTCCTGGGGGGTCTGTACTAATGGGGGGGTCTGTCCTGGGGGGTCTGTAGCAATGGAGGGGGGCTGTGTCCTGGGGGTCTGTACTAATGGGGGGTCTGTCCTGGGGGTCTGTAGTAATGGAGGGGGGGTCTGTCCTGGGGGTCTATACTAATGGAGGGGGGCTCTGTCCTGGGGGGTCTGTACTAATGGGGGGTCTGTCCTGGTGGGGTCTGTACTAATGGAGGGGGGTCTGTCCTGGGGGGTCTGTACTAATGGAGGGGGGTCTGTCCTGGGGGGGTCTATACTAATTGAGGGGGGTCTGTACTAATGGAGGGGGGTCTGTCCTGGGGGGTCTATACTAATTGAGGGGGGTCTGTACTAATGGAGGGGGGTCTGTCCTGGGGGGTCTGTACTAATTGAGGGGGGTCTGTCCAGGTGGGGTCTGTACTAATGAGGGGTCTGTCCTGGGGGGTCTGTACTAATGGGGGGTCTGTCCTGGGGGTCTGTACTAATAGAGGGGGGGGTCTTTCCTGGGGGTCTGTACTAATGGAGGGGGGTCTGTACTAATGAAGGGGGGTCTGTCCTGGGGGTCTGTACTAATGGGGGGTCTGTCCTGGGGGTCTGTACTAATAGAGGGAGGGTCTGTCCTGGGGGGTCTGTACTAATAGAGGAGGGGTCTGTCCTGGGGGGTCTGTACTAATGGGGGGGTCTATCTTGGGGGGTCTGTACTAATGGAGGAGGGTCTGTCCTGGGGGGTCGTTACTAATGGAGGGGGGTCTGTACTAATGGAGGGGGGTCTGTCCTGGTGCGGTCTGTACTAATGGAGGGGGTTCTGTCCTATGGGGTCTATACTAAAGGAGGAGGGGTCTATTCTAGAGGGTCTGTACTAATGGAGGAGGGTCTGTACAAATGGAGGGGGGGTCTGTATTAGAGAAGGGGGTCTGTACTAATGGAGGGGGGTCTGTACTAATGGGGGGGTCTGTCCTAATGGAGGGGGGTCTATCCTGGGGGTCTGTACTAATGGAGGGGTGGTTTGTCCTGTGGGGGTCTGTACTAATGGAGGGGGAGATCTGTCCTGGGGGGGGTCTGTACTAATGGAGGGGGGTTTTCTTGGGGTGGGGTCTGTACTGAGTAAGGTCTGTACTGAGGGAGGGGTTTATACTTAGTGCGGGTACTGCACTGATGGAGGGGGGTCTATAATTAGTGGAGGGGGGTCTGTACTGAGGGGCGACTATAGTTGGTGGAAGGGGGGTGACCCCAACCCTAGTCACGCCAATGCAGCTGCGGGCTCTTCTTTCCCCCCTCTCTCTCGCGCGTGCTGCTGTACTAGTGAGCGGTGCTTGCCAGCACAGCCGCCCACTATGTATCTTCCCCTGCCTTCATATGCCCAGGGAAGAAACAGAATAGAAAAAGGAGCAGAGAAGAGGATTGTGGGACATATAGTCCAGAGGACTGGCAGCCCCACTGTAACACAGAAACTGCAGCCCACACAGCATGCTCAGCTGAATGGGAGAGAGAGAGAGCCAGGAGCCCGGGAAAGCTTTCAGGGAAGTACACCCAGGACTCCAGAGAGAGAGGACAGTGCTGAGGGAACACCATCAGAGAGAGAACCCCGCTGCCCTGCACCACATGAGGGAAAGCCACACAGCCTGGCGCCATCCTTGGCAGAGAAAGGAATGGAGTCATTGCAGGAATACATATCTGGGTGCTACCCAGCGGAGTCGCCATGGGCAATTCAGAGTGAGCTGACTCCTGATCAGAGGAACCATTGCTGCATCGCTGGGTCAGGTGAGAGGGCCGATCGGCCATTATCTACTAACGTCCATAGGAACTGCAGTCTCTGACCATCTCCTGTACTATGTCTGAAGTCTCTGGCCATCTCCTGTACTATGTATGTGGTCTCTGACCATCTCCTGTACTATGTCTGCAGTCTCTGGCCATCTCCTGTACTATGTCTGCAGTCTCTGATCATCTCTTGTATCATGTCTGCAGTCTCTGACCATCTCCTGTACTATGTCTGCAGTCTCTGATCATCTCCTGTACTATGTCTGCAGTCTCTGATCATCTCCTCTACTATGTCTGCAGTCTCTGACCATCTCCTGTACTATTTCTACAGTCTCTGATCATCTCCTGTACTATGTCTGCAGTCTCTGACCATCTCCTGTACTGTGTCTGCAGTCTCTGATCATCTCCTGTACTATGTCTGCAGTCTCTGACCATCTCCTGTACTATGTCTGCAGTCTCTGACCATCTCATGTACCATGATTGCAGTCTCTGACCATCTCCTGTAATATGTCTGGGGGCTCTTTCTAACAGACTCTCTAACAGAAGCCATCTCTGTATGCATCAGAGAGACCCCTTCCAGGTCTCATTAGTGTACTCTCTTCCTGTATTTTTTTATTGTTAAAAGATCATGGGAGGATCCCAGGGTAACAAAGACTTCTTAGGGGAGCATCTCTGTGTTTGAGTCGTTGCCATAGAAACATTTGTAAAGGGGAGGAGTTGGTAAGATGACCATGCCCATGTGGGGGCGCCAGAAATATTTCTGCACCCAGGCGCCGGTGACCCTAGGATCGGCCCTGGGGAGGGGACTGTGTAGGAGAAGAAATAGATCGCTGTTCATACTCTGCATGAACAGATGATCTGTCACTTCTCCCCTCAGAGAACCGGAAACTGTGTGTTTACACACACAGATCCTGGTTCTCCGTGTCTCAGCGGCAATCGCGGGAGCCCAGCGGTGATCGTGAGCACTCGCAACGGCTCAGGGGCGTGCAGCGGGCGCGCGCCGGCCACAGGGCGAAGTGACGTAACATAACGTCGCTTCACCCAGCCGTGCCATTCGGCCGCAGTAAGACTGCGGCGGCTGGTCGGAGAGTGGTTAATAGATGGAAAGTTGGAAAAATGACTGAAGGTCCGCTTTAAGAATGAGGGATACCCTGGGATGAGTGGATAGGCTCCACATTCTGCGCACCCCTGCAAAAATAGGTGTTGCTAAATTACACTGAATATTGGGCATGGCTTAAAGGAACAGAAAGCATTGTCATATGTGTACGCTCACATCCATCCAGAGTAATAGAGTACAGTGTATGCCCTGCTATGTGTGTACACAAAGATAAAGACAGGGGTTAAGGAACACTAATAACAGATTTGTTGAGAAATGGGTAAAGATGTGCTTCCCTCCCTCTCTGTCCCTGCTTTCTCTGCCTTCTCATACAAAACAACTTGTTGACTATTGATTGTCCTTGCCAACCAGCAAAAGAGTTATTTAGAGCTCCATAGTCCATGTCTTGGGATTATCTGCTGATAAGATAATAGATATATTTTACAATATTTTGAAAATACAAAAAGAAATTGCATACCTTATTGCTTTCTAACTGACAAGCAGTCTGAAGAATACTAGGACTATATGAAAGGTCATTCAAAGTAACGTTTGAGTCCAAGAAAAGCAAGGTAAATAAGGAAACAGTACAAGAAAAGCAAGACAATTAATTAAGATCAGAGTATGAGAAAAGCAAGATGGGTAAGTTGAGATTTGCTGAGAGCTCTAGTTGCTCACATTGATCACTTATGCAAGTTTATTTTTTGCTCTTTTTGTTTTTGCAGTATTGAAGTTGCTATATGAGTGAGCATGACATTCTAATTCTTTTATTGTTTTTCTGCTTTTTCTCTGCAAAATGAATGTCCTATGTAAACTTGTCTTATAGATAATGCTTATACTGTGTATATATATAGATATATCTATATATATATGAATATATATATAGATATATGTAGATATATCTATCTATATATATATATATATATATATATATAGATAGATAGATAGATAGATAGATAGATAGATAGATAGATAGATAGATAGATAGATAGATATATATAGATAAATATATAGATATATCTATATATATACACAGTATAAGCATTATCTATAAGACAAGTTTACATAGGACATTCATTTTGCAGAGAAGCATTGTGGTAAGAATGTATTGTATGGTTATTAAATATGTCTAAGAAATGTTTGAGTGACTTTTGACATTATAACAATAAGCCAGAGAGGATGAGAGAGCATGTAAGAGTGCATAGCTTCCATCTGTTCCATCTGTCCCTGATTTGGAGGGACTTTTTCTTTTTTTACATCAAATCTCTCTGTCTTTTGTTTATCCTCAATTGTCCCTCTTTTTGGACTGATGTGTACATCTCAGTACAAAATTTGCTATTTTACTATCAAAAGTGTTATGCTACGCTAGACTTTTTATCCAACCTATATATCACTGCATTTAATATTTTAAAAAAAAGCCAATAAAATATACAATAGAGATAAAAAAAGCACTTTTCTGGTTTAGCCAATCTTTGTCTGTATATATTGTAGTCTGTGTAATGGGGGCTGTAGCAGAACAATGTCTAAGGCTGGATTCACACTAGTGCCAATTGGATGTGGCTTTCTCCGCTTCCAATTCGCATGACAGGAGATTGTGACCGGCTCTCTATGGAGCCAGGTTCACATATCTCTGCAGCGGCTCTAATGTGATTTGCACAGGAGCCCTGTGCTTCTTTTGGTCTGTTTCAGGTCTGAATTTAGCCAAAAATTCGGGCTGAAATCTGACATGAAACGGCGAACGAGGATGCACCAGACTCCTGCTGTGAGCTGCTGCGTGCTCATATGTTAACCCAGCCTCAAAGATATCCCTCTATCATTTCAGAAAGTTGGGAGGTATGAGAGTGTCTTTCAATTAGTCATAACAAACTAAAAGAAATAGTAAAGAACGTAAAATATAATAAGGGTTGATTTACTGAAGCAGTTTAGACTTTTCATTTAGCAAAGTATATATTCACTTTCCAAAGTGAATATTAGTAAATAAGACGTTTCACGTTGAATGCCCAATCATGTGCATGTAAAAATTCATTTTTTTTGTTAATTGCCCTCACATGTGATTAGGAAGTGAACACAGGTTGCCTTGTTTACTGACATTTAAAGAGAACAGAGTTTAAACCTTTAGTAAACCAATCCTGTAGTCTCCATGGTATGCTACTAAGTAGGAAGTACAACATGTATATGTAATCAGAATATGGCTGCTCTGTGTATTTGTATTTATAAATAGGGATGGGTGAATGGTTCAGCCAGAGCATAAGTTCGGGCAGAACTTTCGCTGATTGGACTTTTGGCGAACTGCCAAACAGCCGAACAAACGGGTCATTCGACCGTTTGTTCGCCCCGAACCGACCACAGTGCATTGCGGCGCTGAACAGTACATTGTAAGTCCTGATTGGCTGAAGCAGTGAAAGTTTCAGCCAATCAGGGTACAGAGCACTGTCAGAGTCATGATTGGACACTGTCATCATGACTTTATCCAATCATGGCTCATTCCCGCCCCACAGTATAAAAGTATTCTTTCAATGGCAGCCATTTTCAGTGTCATTTTGGCGTGACGAGAAATAGAATAGGGCTCTGTTCAGTGCTATTAGTTAGTTAGTGTGCTATACTGTGCTATTTTGCTTGTTTAGTGTCAGTCTAGGGATAGTGTGAGTGAGGAGGGCCATCATTCAGCTTTGCATAGTGTGCAGCTAGATTAGGGACAGCTCAGATAGTTTCAGTGCAGTGTAGTGAGACTGTGTCAGTAATCTTGACATTAGTGTATAGCTAGAGTAGGGACAGTTCAGATAGCATCAGAGTAGTGATGGTTGAACATTGTCTATTTGATTGCGTTACTGTCAGTTTAACGCCATATAGTTCTATGTGCGTTACTGCCAGTTTAATGCCATATAGTTCTGTGTGCGTTACTGCCAGTTTAACGCCATATAGTTTTGTGCATTACTGCCAGTTTAATGCCATTTACTTTTGTGTGCGTTACTGCCAGTTTAATGCCATATAGTTCTGTGCATCACTGTAAGTTTGGCGCATTATATTGCAGTATATTATAGTATATCCGTGGAGTGTGAGTACTAAAATGAAAGTGCACCAAACACCTCTTTACATTGATTAAAGTGCATCTACGTACAGATTTCAACTTCTTCTTTACATTTGCTTATAAGCACCACCACCTCCCTCCCAATAATGTCTGGGAGGACAACAAGGAGAGGCAGACGTTCCCTTGGCACTGTAAGTAGGCCAGCAACAAATGTGTCCACAGGCAAAGGTGGACGTGGTGGCCAGTCCTCTGTTTAGTAAGTTTGCCCATGCTATCCAGCCACAGCATGCAGAGGAGGTGGTGGACTGGCTTACTAAACCTTCCTCATCCTCCTCATCCTCTGTCATGCAAGCAGAGACAAGTGTGTAGTCCCCTGCAGTTGCCAGAGTGGATAAACCTGCCTCCTTGTCCACATCTATTCCTGCCATAGCCCCAACATCAGCCATTGAGGAGTCAGCTGAGTTATTTGACCACAGCGTCAGCCACTTGCTCCTTGATGATGCCCAGCCATCATTGGATTCAGATGTTGGTTCTGAGGTTGAGGATGACAGGAACATGAGCCTAGAGAGAGGGAGGAACACTGGTAGACAAATTGGCATTCATGTTCCCTAAGCTGCAGCGTATTGCCAAGTTGTCTCCAGTGTTAATGATGAATATGGAGGAGATGGAGATGATGATGATGAGGTCACTGTTGCGACTTGGGTGCCAGATAGAGCAGAGGAAGAAACTGAATGTGAGGCGGCACAACCCTAAGGAGGCCGACATCAAGAAAGAGTAGAGAGCAGCCATCCTATTCCATCACATTCTGCAGCTGTTATCTCCCGGCCCACTCCCCAAAGCTCAGCTGTCTGGGCCTTTTTTAGCACATCTGCAGCAGATCACACTGTTGCTATTTGCAAACTGTGTTTTAGGCACATCAAACGTGGCAAAAACACCAACAATATGCATATCATTGGAATTATGCAAATTTTGCCTTCATCAAGAGCACCTCTATAGGGTTACGGTGGGAAGGCGCCACTGATACCCAAAGACCATTTTTTACACACCCATTACTTCTATCCAAAGTCAAAGTGACACCAGAATGTATCCAAAAAATCTCTAATCTTGTTCTCAGTGCACTACATTGTGGCCTCATCATACACACTGGCTCCCCAGCTGTTGCTGAGCAAAATAAAGGCAGCTTGCAGGGAAAATTGGGCTTTGGGTGTTGGTGGTGCCTGCACACTGTAACTCCTCACAGTTACTCTTGGAGGGCAAAATACTGGATGTGGCTGCAAAAAAAAAAAAAATCTAATTATATGCACCTGGCTGTCACACAGGTGCAGAAAAATTGGGCTTTGAGTGTTGGTGGTGCCTCGGCACCATAACTCTATAGAGGTACTCTTGATGAAAGCAAGAATTGGCCTTGCTGTAAAAAAATTAAATTATATGCACCTGTAAAACAGGTGTGGAAAAATTGGGCCTTAAATGTTGGCAGTGCCTGCACATTGTAACCCCTCACAGTTACTCTTGGGAAACACAGGGCTGGACCCTGGTGTAAAGAAATTAAAATGATATGCACCAGTAAAACAGGTGTAGAACAATTTGGCCTTGGGTGTTAATTGTGCCCATGAAACCTATACCAAAAAATTACTTAAAGATAAAATAAACACCCACAAAGCTAGGCAGTCTAGACAGGCTTGCAGAGATTCCATATCCCTAACAAATTTAATTAGCAACATCGCCATTAGGGGCTTGATAGCTGCTGCTAATCCAGGACTGATTCATTTTGAGAAATGTCAGACAGTCAACAGAGTCTGTGGACAGATACACTCTTTTATCTATCACAAAACCTCCAGTAGCACTGAATGCTAATTCAGAAAGCATGGATGCAGGGAAGCCCAGCAGCTCAATTGCATATAGGGCAAGTTCTGGCCAGTGGTCTATTCTCATGACCCAGTAACCCAGTGGATCGTCTACTGGAAAGCTCTCCATGTCTGTTTTCGCCCCTAGATAATCTTCCACCATATGATGCAGACGCTGCCGAAGGGATCTTGAAGCTGACAGCACTGGGCGCTGAGGACTGAATTTTTTTTTAAATGCATCACTTAGGCGGTCCCCTTCTCCACAGCTCTGCCTTTGACCAACAGAAGCCTCAAAAATATCTTTTTCATTAGACTGTAACCTACCAGAGTCTGGAAAGGTGTTACATAAACTCCTCTTTAAGGCGTTCTCAAAATATTTCATCCTGTGCTTCCTCTCCGAGGGCAGAATGGGTTCTGAAACGTTCCCCTTGTAATGGTGGTCAAAGAGGGTTGCCAATCAATAATGATCCCTGCAGTGCTCAGTCCTCCTCCAAAGTGTGTTACAGACATCAGGTACATTGAGTACCAGTAGTTCCCTATGGCTGAATTAGTTTTGTGCATGTGCATTCACCGCATTGTGCATGGATTCGTACATATCAAGTAGGGGAAGCTCATTTTAGTTTTGTCTTGAGGCTTCATGTTTTCCAAATTTTATTCCAGATCACTCATTTGTATTCTTTTTGCAGCCTAAAGTATGTTTTTTTTATATGCAACTTTAGTGTCTTAGATATAAAGAGCATTTGTTTAATGTATGTTAGCCTAACATTGAAAGAACAATTACACTCTTTGAACCTAAGTGGCTGCCTGCAACTGCAATGTTAGGCTAACATACATTAAACAAATGCTTCTTCTATCTAAGACACAAAGGTTGCATATAAACCCTGCTCTGCTCTCGAGCACGGCCACCCACCGACTGCATTGTAAGCCGAGTGACATTTCTTATATAGGTAAGGGGCGGGGCCACCCATAAACATCACATGGTGGCACTGCCCCATTGTGATGTCACAGACCGGTGCATGCTGGTGGGTGGGGTGCATGCTGAATGGCAGTTTGGAAATGTGGTCACCCTAGGAAGTGGAGTGACATCCATACTGATATATTGTTATGTAAATTTGTGATACATGAGGAGATTGAGGGGGTGAGCTGGGGAGTACAGAGATGTATCTGGGTGTTGTTGGCATAGAGTTGATGTAGAAATCTTTACCAAGCAAAGTATTTTTTGCATGGTTAATAATGTAACCTTTTTTATGTCATTTTAGATATCTTAACATACCTTCTGATTCTGGCTTTAGTGAGCACAGCTTCAACACGACATTCTCGAAGAAAACCAAGAAATGGGGATAACGATGATAACAAAAGTATGTGACAGTATACTAGCCTTGCACAAAAAGGTCAAAATACATTTTTTGTGCAATAACCTTTAAATATTAGTCAGCTCCATCCATAAATGGATAGAATGAGGACAGAGCTTTTACATTTTCTAGGTTAAGTTCAAGTATACAGGACAAGCTACTCAGGGACCGTGTTGTTTAGCCAGTTCCCACCCCAGGTGCAAAAATTGCAGCTAAGCAGGGATAAATCACCATGAGTTCATCCCACTGGTTCCAACTATATACAGGGTCTAGTCACTTCATCGATCAATAGATCTGTTCAGGAGTACATTTCCCTTCACACATAGCAAGGCCTCGTTTTTCTGAGGGTTCAGTATCTGGCCCATAAGCAAACCCTGCACCGTGCCTGTATAATAGTAGCCAATACATCCTGGTGCTCATGTCTGTGGAACCTGCCCCAGCACTCCACTGATGGGTTATGCTCTCTCTGCCTCCTTGTCCTTTAACTTTTGGTACTTCACATGATCTAAATTATTTGTAACACTAAAGCCCATATTATTAGTATCCACATGTAGTGGTACCATAGTAGGGGCTGCTGAATGATTGTGGCCCACCTGTCACCCTGCTCAGCCTGGCATTCACTTCCAGACACTCCAAGACAATGAACAAGTCCATCAGCTTTGTTTTGGTATTAGGGATTGGAACTTGGATGGGGTTAAGGAATTAATGGGATGCCCATGAAAAAGATTCTTGCATGGTTTGGGACAATTTTAGATGCTCTCCTCCTGCACAACACTTGCTGCAGACTATCTCTCCTTTTCCCTCCAGCACAGTTCTTCAGGCGCAGCTAGCACATGGTTAGGCCTATCTCTGGTTTCAGACAGGTCTTAGCAACCACCATTTGCAGGCAGGGATCGCAGGCCCTTTTAGTGTAGCAACAGAAATAGTAAAGTCTTTAGTGCTAGCTGCCCTCTTTGATGGACTACTGATCCTAGTCAGCCCTCTGCGGACCCTGACAGCCATCCTGACGTGCAGCAGCCCGTCTTTATTGCCAGTAACATCACAGTCTCTCCCGCTGTCTCTACATCGATCTCAGACTGCACACTCCCAGTCTGCTCTGGGCATGCCTTTCCCAGCTCTCCCGCTGTGCCTGTCACTCACCGATACCTGATGGATCCCTCCTGGAGACTTGCTCGGCAGTATTCCCCGCTGTCCTCTCCTTCTCCTGTTCAGGGCACCCCTTGGGTTGTATGGGGTTCCTGTTCAGCTCTGAGCCCCTGGCCCAAGGTCACCCCCCCCAATATTCCATCTCCAGTTCTTCCATCCGAACAACTCCTCCCAGCTGGCCTGACTCTGGGTATTTAAAGAGACAAGCCCCCTGCCAATCCAGATTGGAAATTGGTCAGGAATCCTCAGAACACCCCAGACAGCCCCACCCCTCTTCCCCACCTTCCTTCTAGAAGCCTCTAGAACCAGAAGGGAGGTAACCGAAAGATGATGCTGTTCTATGAGTCACACGCCTACTCTAGGCCTCTCCCAGCCCACACAGGCCAAAACAAACAGGCTAGCTTCTGGCTAGGCCTGCTTAAATTTACCTGTATTACACAAAAATCCCACTCTAATGCCCCGTACACACGGTCGGACTTTGTTCGGACATTCCGACAACAAAATCCTAGGATTTTTTCCGACGGATGTTGGCTCAAACTTGTCTTGCATACACACGGTCACACAAAGTTGTCGGAAAATCCGATCGTTTTAAACGCGGTGACGTAAAACATGTACGTCGGGACTATAAACGGGGCAGTGGCCAATAGCTTTCATCTCTTTATTTATTCTGAGCATGCGTGGCACTTTGTCTGTCGGATTTGTGTACACACGATCGGAATTTCCGACAACGGATTTTGTTGTCGGAAAATTTTATCTCCTGCTCTCCAACTTTGTGTGTCGGAAAATCCGATGGAAAATGTCCGATGGAGCCCACACACGGTCGGAATTTCCGACAACTCGCTCCGATCGGACATTTTCCATCGGAAAATCCGACCATGTGTACGGGCATAACACCTACACTGGATAGAGGGTGCTACACACACATGGCATACGCATAAGGTCCCCCATACCTTACAAATCCAATTTTCAAATAATATATTATTATACCCACATACACAATCAGTGTCAAAATTCAGATACAGTATGTGCTTCAAATAATAAATACAATCCACTTTCTGTGTAAGGCCACTTTCTGTGTAAGGCCCCACCTGTCAGTTTTTCAGACCCTTTATTCTCCTCTATGGAGCGGCGGGTAAATGGACATGTGTCTGTTTACATCTGTCTACATCCAATCCAATCTGATCCGCTAAAAACAGTTAGATGGGGGGTCCGTTCCCCTTCCGTCTAGCAGATCAGATTGGATGGCAGTCGTAAATAGAGAAGCGGTCCATTTACATCAGACGGGCTGTGTACCTGTCCACTCTGCATAAGCAGAGCGGACACAGACCTGTCATCCAATCATCCCCAGCTGAGCAAGAAGACTCCTAGCCCATATGGAGGTGGCCTAACTGTGTTCCATCCACCAAACAAAGAATGTTCTTGGAGATGATTCCACCACATTTAAAGTGGTTGTAAACCCACAAAAGCATAGCATACTAGCTCATTATGAAATACTCACCTTAGGTCGAAGCCCTCGCAGTGGTCCCAATACACAGCTCTGGCCGGCGACATCGCTCCTGGAGTTACTTCCGGGTAGCGCGGGCTCCGTTGCTATGATTGGCCAGAGCCGCGATGACGTCACTCCCGCGCATGCACACAGGAGCCGCCGGTAATGGCACACTAGCTGAAGCAACAGCTTCAGTGTGCAGGTGCCAATGATGTCGGCACATGCTGATACAGGGGATATTTCCTAAACCGTGCAGGTTTAGGAGATATCTGGGGTAGCTACAGGTAAGCCTTATTATAGGCTTACTGTGCACTTTCTACATTCCAGGAGACGCCCAATCACTTTCAAGTGTCCCAAGTCTCTGCACTTAGTTTCATGTTTTTGTCATTTATGCTTTTTTTATCGTGTTATTTCTTAAAAAAGTAAAATTTAACATATCCTTTCCATCATGTACATGCTATTAGGCTGCGTTCTGTTTGTTACTGATTTCTACATCTAAGAAACTTCTTTTATAGAGTTGCCAAAAGACTGCAGTGGCATCCCAAGAAACAAGGAAAGTGGTGTGTATGTTATCCACCCCCAAGATTTACCCCATCCATTGATTGTATATTGTGACATGACAACCCACAGTGGAGGATGGATTGTCATCCAGCGTAATTCCTTTAACTCCGAGATTACATGGGATGAGTCCTGGACTACCTACAAATATGGCTTTGGCAATGTTGAGAAGGATTACTGGCTGGGCATTGAGTACATTCACCAAATCACCAAGCAGAGGGTGTACCAGGCCCGTTTTGTTATTCTTGACAATAACAATGAAGAAAAATATGCTGACTACAACCTCTTCAGTGTGGAGGATGAAGCTAATGGCTACAGGCTGAGGCTGGGAAGCTACACGGGCACTGCAGGAGATGCCATGTCTTCAATAACTGCAGGGGTCACACATGACAACATGAAGTTCTCAGTTAAGGACAAAGACCAGGACACTAACAGTGGTGGTAACTGCGCCACCAGTTATGGTGGTGCATGGTGGTATGCAGCATGTTTTGCATCCAAACTGAACAACAAAAATGCAATACACTGGCAAGGGCTCTGTAATGGGAACTGCAAGGGATCAACCGTATTAATCAGGCCAGCAGATTACTGCATTTACCTTGATTAACTACAGTATGAAGCCAATTACATACACATTATAGTGTTTCAATTGATGGTGATAATAATAAGAAAATATATTCTGATAATTTGCTCATAACAAATTATAGCTGTTTGATGCCAGATTGTGTATTTTATAATTTTCTGCATTTTTGAAAACATGAACTTTCTTGCATATAATTATGAATTTTCACAACTAGTGTGTAAAGAAAATGGACCACACGTTGAAATACAAATACTAAGCAGCTGAACACTTAGATTCATTCTCAAAAAATTCAAACAACAATAATAATTATTTGGTGCATTGCTAAGAGTGAGACTACCTAAAGTGTGATATGACTCAAGTTAATTCGCAAAACATAAAAATATAAAAATATAAACAATAAAATATAAAGGCTGGTATACACGGGCCGAATATTGTCTGGTATCGGACAGCTCAATAGAAGCCAGCTGACATTCGGCCAGTGTGTACAGCAGGCTGTCTGACAGAAGCGAGCCTAATATAATATATTGTAGCTTGCCAATCAGTAGATGTAGTGGCTGCATTAGTTTTCTTTGTTAAGGAGTTTATTTCTTTATTTTCACCCGATGATCAGTAAGTAACACATGTCCTGTCTAAAGCCTAGTACACGTGGGCGACTATTGGCCAGGATCGGCCAGTTCAATAAAAACCAGCCAACATTTAGCCCGTGTGTGCAGCCAGTCTGACAGAAGCTATTCTTAAGGCTGGCTTCTGTCAAAAGTTCATGACCGAAAAAGGTCTGCCAACCGGCTCCGGATCAGTGCTCTCAGCCAATGGCTAAGAACGCTGAGTGTTCTGGAGGGGGGTTGCCTGTCAAAACACAATAGTTCAGCAGGGAACATCGGATTATTAGTACAGTGGCTCCGACCTGAGCCTAGTAGTACTGTGTACGAGGCTTCAGAGTGGCAACATTATCTCCATTACTGCTTCTATGGAAGAGCAACATAACTACCCTTGGACAGCAGCATTGTTGATTAGTGGCAAGGGTCTTGTTGGATGGACTACTAAATTTAGATAGACTTTACATTAGTGACGAACAATGTAAAGCCACAATCCAGCTAATGCTTTTTAAACAGTTACAGCAACATTTTTTTCCTTTTGGGATAAAGGATTTAAAAAAGTAAAAAAAGTAAAAAATAAAACCTGACCACTGTAAGCACCCATGTCAGTGTTATATGGTTTGTCTCAATCGAAGTATTGCTACATATAAACATGTGTGTAATTCTGATGAACAATGGGAAAAAGGGGGGAAGGGGGAAATATTGGGACTTTGGCCTGGTAAGGTCATGTACCTCCATCCCTATCAATATATAAAAATATAAAAGAAGCAAAAAGGGTGGGACTTTGAATGAAGCACGTGGTTGAATTGAATGCAATGGTGGGTATTAAAATGTTTATTATTCTGTAAATACATGATTACATACATAAATTCCAAATACATAGAAATACAAACTAATCGTGGTGTCATTTCCTAGAACAGTGGTAGCTGGTATTAAAATGGTTAAAAAATGGGTAACATGATAACAGAGTTCACCAAATGCCACGATTAGGTACACATATATTGCACAATAACATCTGCATGGCCTATGACCTTGCTGATCCCTGTCACGAAAAGTGATGGTAAAAATATAATATCATTAAGATCTGGTAGGGCTATAGTACTATGGTACACGGCAGTGCACCCACCACAGGCAGCAACCCAGGCAGAACCGGGCACACAGAGCACCCGTGTTATGAACCTGTGACAGAATAGTGATGAAAAAGTGAATGAGCCAATTAATAGCAATGCAAAGGCTATGTTACTGGGGATGTGAATACAGTGAAGACTGTGCTATGTGGTGAGGACAAGTGTGTACAGTGGGGGAACAAATGCTGGGGGTAAATGATCAGGGGTAAAGGTGGACAACCATAGTGGAGGGGTTGCCACCAAGACGCCTGGGGACAGGATACATCGCGTGCTTGTTGCTGATGAGCGGCACCAAGCCGTGAAATGCGTTGAGCTACCAACTGCTGTGTACCATAGTACTATAGCCCTACTAGATCTTAATGATGTTATATTTTTACCATCGCTTTTTGTGACAGGGATCAGCAAGGTCATAGCCCATGCAGATGTTATTGTGCAATATATGTGTACCCAATCGTGAAATTTGGTGGACTCTGTAAGATTATCATGTTACCCATTTTTAACCATGTTAATATCAGTTGCCACTGTTCTAGGAAATGACACCACGATTAGTGTGTATTTCTATGTATATGGAATTTATGTATGTAGTCATGTATTTACAGAATATTAAACATTTTAATACCCACCATTGCATTCAATTCAACCACGTGCTTCATTCAAAGCCCCACCCTTTTTGCTCCTTTTATATTTTTATACATGTGTGTAATTATGATCCGAAATTACCATATAACCGTTGTTTTTACAAATGTACATGAATGGAGTTGTGATACAATCCACCAATCCTAATCAGGCCCACATATACAGTTACATTCAGTGTGAACAGAGTGTATGATAGCAGACACCCTAGCAATCCCCTTTTGGGCACATGCTCAACTTATGGATAGATCCTTGACAAAGGTTTTGTGGCAACTTTATTTAAATAAACAGAATTCCATAAACCCAGATGGACTCTCCCAGGGCTCAAGCAATCCTCCCCAGAATTCTCACTCTAAATCTAGTATTCTTCTAGTACTCCTCTCAGCTGAGGTGATAAAGCCTGAATCAATGCTCAAAAAGATACAAAAACTCACCTAGTGCTCACTGCTGTGCTTTTATTAATAAAAGAAAGACAATGCACATAATAAATTAATAAAATTGCCAATATCACTTTAATATCATTCCAAAGCTGCTTGGGTGGATGGCTCTAACACTGATTGGTGATATACAAATACCTCCAGCCACACGGAAAAACCTCCCTCTCTTGCAAAGCAAAACCAGGCTACACCCTAAGCATTTCATCAGTCTGACATCAATAGGGGCATCAGGAAGAGTGATCTCAAGAGAGGGGATTATATAGACAAGGTGCTTAATCACTGTCAAGCCTGGTACACACTAACAGGTTTGCATGAATAAAACCTGACAGCTCAGGTCGGAGCTGCTGTACTAGCCATGTGAGATTAGTTCAGCGATCTACCCCCCCGAGCTGTTGTGTTCTGACAGGGGGGCGGCCCTCCTGCCAGAGCAGTCCAATCAGTGCTCCCTGCCATTGGCTGAGAGTGCCGATCAGGAGTCAGTCGGCTGCTGGTTTTCTAGTCATTGTCTCCCAACATTCGGCCCGTGTGTATCCGGTTTCAGATTGATTGAATGGATTGTTGACTATAGATCAATCCTATTGGTAGAGATCAATTGGAGAAGAAATCGATAATTTGTCAAAACGCATCGCCACTTTAAAACTAACCTGTTCAGTGTGACAATGCTGCTGTGTGACTCCACTTTAGACTGAACAGCGATGTCACCCTATTATAGAAAGTGGAAAAATTACAGATCTACTGGCAGGATCAACAGTTGGTGGAAAACTTGTTTCAGGGGGGCTCAGAAAAACAAAAAATACTGTGTTAATGCTAACAACAAACTGCATCATATACACTATATTTCCAAAAGTATTGGGGCGCCTGTCTTTACACGTACATGAACTTTAATGGCATCCCGGTCTTAGTCCGTAGGGTTCAGTATTGAGTTTGCCCACCCTATGCAGCTATAACAGCTTCAACTCTTCTGGGAAGGCTGTCCACAAGGTTTAGGAGTGTGTCTATGGGAATGTTTGACCATCTTCCAGAAGTGCATTTGTAAAGTTAGGCACTGATGTGGACAGGAAGGCCTTGATCAGATTGAGGTCAGGACTCTCTGCAGGCCAGTCAAGTCCCTCCATCCCACACATTTGAGATGAATTAGAGGGGAGACTACAAGCCAGGCCTCATCAGTGCCACATCAGACCTCACAAATGCGCTTCTGGAAGAATGGTCAAACATTCCCATAGACACATTCCTAAACCTTGTGGACAGCCTTCCCAGAAGAGTTGAAGCTGTTATAGCTGCAAAGGGTGGGCCAACTAAATATTGAACCCTTCGGACTAAGACTGGGATGCCATTAAACTTCAAGTGCGTGTAAAGGCAGGCGTCCCAATACATTTGGTAATATATGTGTATATGTAATTTTTTATTTTGTCCATAGCTACACTTTAATTAAAAGCCATCTATAACCAAAACAAATATTTTAGTTTATCATTGCTGCTCGTAAGTTGCTTCACAGGCTGCCTTTTCAGAGGAGACTTCTTTTGCAAAATATAACAAACCAGAATTTTATCATCCACCAAACTGCTGGAGCTGTTACAAATTCAAATGAAACCCCTTCTGAACTTTCCTCGATGTACAAAAACGGAAGTGTCCATTTTGAATGTAGACCTTTAATTACATGCTGTAACTTTTTTTCCTACATGCAAGAAATGGACAGTAGGTTGAATTCACACTACAAGAATCCTTATTTACCATAATGACCATTATTTTCAGTAATTGAAGCCAATGAAAAGTGAAAATTACCGTCACAAATCTTTCTTGTCTGCCCCCCCTTCCCCCGCCCCTTCCCTTGGTCTTCTATGATTTTCTTTATAATATTTTTTGCAAATCTAACGACTGTGCTTTCAATTTTTTGTGCTTTCATGATTTGTACTAAGGAATATACTCTAAAATGAAACAATTTTTTCACACATCTGCTAGATGAATATTGCCTGTCACAGAACCAGATTATCAATATAATGTTCCTGCTGTCCTCAGAAAAATGCTATGAACATATCCATTTCCTGTGCACTTGAATTGTACTTTTTCATGTTTTATCCCTGTAAAAAGTAATAAAGGTTTAATATACAAAAGAAAACAAAGCTAACAGTTGCATCACTAAAACAATTGTATTGGTAATGAATACAAGTTATAGCTTGATGAATTGTGCCTAATATCTGCCAAGACAAAAATTTGTTAAGGAAAATGAAGTCAAATAAGTTGAAGTAGATTGTCACTAGTCATCTTTCATCGTTCTGATTTCTTAAAAGTGATGAAAGGTAAAATTTGGTAATTACACATTCAATAACACGCAACATTGGTGCAATTGCAGTTTAAACACACTTGTGCCACCAGCACAGTAAAAGTCGTCAGGCCGTATACAGTCTCCCAGATCACGTTTTCATTACAGCCAGGAGCTGGCTGAAGAAAATGGCCATGACTATTTGTTTGAAACAAAACAAGAAATGAAATAGCGCCAAAGATATTGATGAATCGTGGAGGATTTTCAAGTCGAAATTGCTGCCACTTAATACTAGTGAATCACCAGTTAATAAATGCAAGAGGAAAGCAAGCAGCGGAAATCCAAAAAATCCTGCAATCTCGTGGTGATGAATGTCCTACAATCAACATATGTGAAAAACAAATCAGTGCAACCCCAAAGATATTGTGCTATAACTAACAATATTCTCCTAACATCTAACAATGTAAGTATCCTACATGAAAAAACAAAAATAAAGTGTCCATCCAATTATATATAAATATTTTTGTGCAAAGAATTTCCTTATTCTTAAACCCAATGCTCACATCCCAAAATACTGTATATTAAAAATAAAATTCATGTGTACAATGTGCTCTCAAACCCCAAAATATATAGTTCATACGTAAAGTGAAAGTGTGAAAGAATGAAGCTCATATGCTCAATCTTTAGCCAAAAATAGAAAAAGTGCATCTGTTCAAAAAGTCTGTATTCACAACCTCAAAATGAATAAAAACTTGATCAAACGGTTCGTATATTTATACACCTGACGTGCTCCTTAACCATAATGCCATGTAACACCCTCAGACTTTCCGATGGGAAATGTTGGATGTGAGCTTGTTGTCGGAAAGTCTGACCGTGTGTATGCTCCATCGAACATTTGCTGTCGGACCTTCCGCCAGCAAATGCTTAAGAGCAGGTTCTTAATTTTTCTGTATTTATCGGCATATAACACGCACCAGCGTATAACACGCACCTTAACTTTCAGAGGGAAATTTCAGAAAAAAATTTAAATTTTAAAATAAGGGTCAGTGCTCTGCAGCCTCACCAGTGCCCATCAATGCAGCCTAATCTATGCCCATCTGCAGCCTCTAATATGCCCATTACTGCAGCCTCTAACATGCCCATCTGCAGCCTCTAGTATGCTCATGATTGCAGCCTGTTTAGTATATATCTGCAGACTCGCCTTTGGGGATGATTGCAGCTGCTCCAGTGCTGGATGACACAGATCCGCGATCTCCTGTGTATCCGGTGCTCAGTCACTCACAGTCCCGCCCGGCTCATATGATGGAGAGAGCAGTGGTCCAATGCCAGGCCAGGGGGGCGGGACTGTGTGTGACAGCGTCGGATACACAGGAGATCGCGACTCTGTGTCATCCAGTGGTGCTTGTCCCCTCCTTCCACTCCGAGTAGCAGGGATCGGTGTAAAACACGCACACATGATTTCCCCCTGATTTTCAGGGGGGAAAGTGCTATACGCCGATAAATCCGGTATATATAATTGGATGGACACTTTATTTTTGTTTTTTCATGTAGGATACTTACATTGTTAGATGTTAGGAGAACATTGTTAGTAATAGCACAATATCTATGGGGCTGCACTGATTTGTTTTTCACATATGTTGATTGTAGGACATTCATCACCACTAGATTGCAGGATTTTTGAGATTTGCGCTGCTTGCTTTCCTCTTGCATGACTATTTGCTTAACCATTCACTTTTGACATTCTGCGCACATCTAAAGAGCTGAACTGCTCAAAGAGGAACTGAACGTTGGAAGCTGTGCCCAAAAAGGGTCAAGCATAGGACAAAGGACCGGTCACCCGAATTGCTTATGGTCCCTCTGCAGCTGGACTTAACAGTTACTTAACAGTAACTTATCATGCCTTGTCCTTTATTGTTGGTTGGAAAGTGTGAAGTAGTGCTTTGTGGGTGCTCTATTTGTAGAGGAAACTTGGGTCTGCTAGTCCTTTAAAAATGTAATAATTGTCTTAGTTGTTAAAACTTTTGTTTATTTGGAAAACATGTGAGCAGGTAATGCCAATATGTTTTAGGATTAACCGTTATCTCCTAGGTGGAACCATCCTACATATGTTACTCATGGTACCATCCATGGAACCATCCTACATAAGTTACTCATGGTACCATCCCAAAATACAGAAATTAGTCTTTAGGGTATTTCAGCCTCCAAAATGGAGGCTGGGAAATAGGGACTTTCCATGTGCCACACAACCATATACCTAAAAATTTACAACTTTAGTTTCACATTAAAATTTATTAAAAGTCAACAAGAGTAATATCACCATAGTTTTTGTGTTACAGAAGTCATATAAAACATGGTGGATCGATGTGTTTCACATTCAGCTAACTTCTTCAGTATCCAATTGCCTGAACAAATGTGCAGATATGGCTAATCACAAAAATATACAATAAGCATCAACTAATGTTCTACAAAGCAAAACAAAGAAAAAAAAAGACACAAAATATCACTATGATCATAATCACCGTGCATTCAAGAAGCAGGGGAAAGAGGGGAAGGAAAAAAAAGTTTAAAAAAATCATTGAACCCCTTTAACAGGTCTAAAAGCTGCAAATATAGACCAGTGCATGATAGGTTGTGGCCCCAGGTGGGATGCTTAATACAAAGCTAAGCTGTGTATCAGTTCTCTTACCCTTTTTGAATGATTAGAAGCTCTTTGAGACTTTTCTTTGAGACTGGATGAGCTTTCCTTATCCATTGAGACAATCATTGTTGTGCACTGTATCTCTGTGTGGAGGGGACCATCTTGGTAGAGGCAGGACTTTGCTTCCTCGTGTCTGGGCTGAGCTACTCCCCTGATCACCAATAATCTGATGATTTGTCAGGTTATATTCAAGAAGCAGCAGGAGCAGTGGAGAAAGCACTGGTCCACATAATGAATATTGCAGAAGCAGATAGCTGCTTGTCTGTAGGTCCTTGGGTACAACTTTCTCTCCAGCAAAGAGAACAGTGAGTAGTAGTGACATTACCAAATCTCACTCAGTCTAAATTTTTTGAGAATAGTGGTCAAAACAACAGTGCCTTTTAGATTTACTGCAGGTATATGGTTGTGAGGCTGTATGTGGGCCACGAGGATACCTTTTGTATGTGTGCACACTTATCAATGCGGGGGACCAGGCCGGGACCACTTTCATGTGAAAGTCTAACATTATGGCGGTGCCCCAGCTAAGAGATGAGCCGTAGACAGTGTGCAGCAATAAAAGTACAGAGTCCTACTGTAGAGTACTGTCTCGTATCACTACACACCTTCACTAGATGTATGTTGCATTTAGGAGGGACACTAAGCCTATGCCCTCTCCGCCAGTCCAGCGTACCTCTGCTACATCACTCCCAGTGACAGGATGGGGTCCCAACATGCACTTAGCAGGGACCTCATGCGCGAACCTAACTTACGGTTGCCACATCATCCCTTTAATCCAGGACACCTATTAATTACACAGGTTCTGTGGCTGATTAAGGTGGTAATTAAACTCACTTGGTGCCTTATCTGCATTAAATCAGCCTCAGAACCTGTCTAATTAATATGTGTCCTGGATTAAAGGGATGATGTGGCAACCCTAACCTAACTTCTTCCTACTGCCATACCACGTGACTAAGCTATGAGTCGCCGAAACAAAGGTTCGGTCCTGATATCTTCAGGGAGCTGACCACTGGGGAGGAAGCCAGATCACCGACTCCTTCGCTGTCATGTATCTGGGTGTCTTCGAACCGGGATGTTCCTGGTCCCCCAGCTGCAGTCTTACCTGTTGTGTCACGGAGGAGCTCTGGAGTTTTTGCAATGTTCTTTCAGCTTGATGCATTGCCTTGGACTCACTAGCCCCACCTGCTGCCAGCTGCGGACAATGTACAATAAAGCAGCCCATAAATAACAGCACTTCCTGTTACTCAGTGCCCGTTTGTTTGGACTTGCTCCCTGGGTGTATTGATTTTGACTACCGTGTATTGAACCTCTGCCTGAATTCTTGACTATTCTCCAGCCTGCTGATTTGGTACTTCGCCGCCAGCTCGTGTATGACCTCTGCCTGCCTGACCATTCTTTGGATTTCGATTTTGGATCGCTTTGCCTGATCTGTTGCTGACTTGACCTGCCTGATTACGTTTTCGGCGGAATTCTCAGCATACAAGCTCCACTTCGGACATTACCTACCACAGGTACCTTACTTTCGTTACCAAAGGAGCCTCCACCATGCCAGGTACCGTACACACGACCGGTTTTGCCGTCGGAAAAAACTCCAAAGGTTTCTCCTACAGAACTCCGATGGAATTCCACTGAAACTGTCTTGCGTACATACAATCACACCAAAGTCCGTTTGTCAAGAACGCGGTGACGTACAGCACATACGACGGGACTAGAAAAAGGAAGTTCAATAGCCAGTAGCCAATAGCTTCCATCTCGTACTTGCTTCAGAGCATGCATCGTTTTTGGTCCATCGGAACAGCATACAGACGAGCTGTTTTCCTGATAGGAATTGGTTCCGTCGGAAATATTTAAAACATGTTCTATTTCTAGGTCCGTAAGAATTTTCGAAAAAAAAAAAAAGTCAGATGAGGCCTACATATGATCGGAATATACGATGAAAAGATTCCGTCTGACTTTTTCTGTCGGACATTCTGCTTGTGTGTACGCTGCATAAGTGTTCCATATTGGTCACAGCATGTCCAGAAGCAGGTTCTGGAACCCCGCCTTCCTCTATACATATCACAAGGGTGAACAGGCAGGGTGCCAAAAGCCCGGCAACTGAGGTGCTAGAAGTAAAGCCCTTTCACAGCCTGGGCAAGCCAACTACCTAACTAATACACTGTAGGTAACATGCCCACATCTAGGCACAGAAAGTACACTGCTATTTTACAGAAGGAATGCAAGATAAAAGGTAAAATTTTCAGGCTGTTGCTAAGTCTCAATAGCATTTCTATATCTTACCTATAATATGTAAAACCTTCATGTTTTGCATTCAGGTCCACGTTTACTGGACCAACTCAGTTCTTATGGATAAATATAAGTATGTTTATAAAAGTGCCAGAAAGTTCTCAATTTATATATGTTTTCAATGTGAATTTCAATTAGTACAAGCCACTCTATTTACCATGATTTTTTACTCAAAATAATTGTGCAGGCTCAGAAGAAAGAAACATGATATGACATCATCTCTGTACAAAATATTTAGTGTCATCCATGCTTCCACCCAAGATACAGTCCTGGACATCTTTCAGAATACTGTACAGGCAGCATTTGTAGCCCACTGTCTGCTTTGTTGTACTGTATAGCGTACAGCACTGAGTATGGGCTTTACACCTGCGATTTGTCCTCTGTCCTTGTAGGCATAAAGCACAGCATTGCAATGTGATCAATCATTTAATCCTGAACAACACTGCTGTATGGTTTTTACTTTGAGCTCTGATTGTCTGAGGCTCTAATTGGCTTCAAAAAAAGGTGGGCTCAGGGCGCAGAGCACTGCACCCTGAGCCCACCCAGTTGCATGACATTAGCACATTAACATTCGCTAATGTCTTCCTGTTTCTCCTCCCGGCCAATCAGGAAGCGGGTCCTAAGACCCTATTGGCCAGGAGTCCTAAGACCCAATTGGCTGGGGGGGTAGATGGCTCAGGTTTGTTTGTCACCCCCTCGATCGATGGAACACCAGCCGTCACTGCATCCAGGGTAAAGCTGTCCACCATCCTCTGCTCCGCTGGCTCTCACCCTGCAGTAAAGCAATATGAAAGCAAGGCTTGAAGTGCTCGGGGAGTGCAGCGTGGAAGAGATGACATTGATGGCGGTGCGGAGGATGGTCTATGTGGACAGCTTTATCCCGGATGCCTGCATATTTAGATGTTCCTGTTTTAATCATCAAACATGTGAGTTGCTAAATGTTGTACCTTCATTAAATGTAACCATATTGCTACACTTATGCCCTGAACACACGATCGGAAATTCTGCCAGCAAAAGTCCGATGTGAGCTTTTGGTCAGAAATTCCGACCGTGTGTATGCTCCAGATTGAGAGCAGGTTCTTTATATTTCCAACATAAAAATTTCCTATCAGAAATTCCGACGCGCAAAATTCTTATGCATGCTCGGAAACAATTTGACACATGCTCGGAAGCATTGAACTTCGTTTTCTCGGCTCGCCATAGTGTTGTACGTCACCGCGCTCTTGACGGTCGAAAGTTCAGAGAACTTTTGTGTGAACGTGTGTATGCAAGGCAAGCTTGAGCGGAATTCCGTCTGAAAAACCATCCAAGGTTTTTCTGACGGAAATTTCGATCGTGTGTATGGGGCATTAGAGGCTCCTCTCTTCTTTTTAATACTCAGTTGTAACGGGACGCTACTTGTATATCAAGACATCGCTTGTTTAAGTCAGAATTTATAAAAAATTTAGCTCGTCTTGCAAAACACTCTCAGACCAAGTTACTCTCAATCCAAGGTTTTACTGTATACTGTAGATAGACAAACAATATGTTTAGGAAGTATGCATTATCAGCTGTTGAGGAGTTAAACCAATCTATTAGAACAGATCTTGAGAAAATACGTACTTTGTACTTCTGGCATGGCACAATATGTGTTCTACATAGAAAGAAGGAAGAGAAGAGGAGAAATACAGCAATACAGCAGAACCCAAAGCGTGTGAAGATCAGTCAACTCAAATGGGTGAGTCTACAAATGACAGAAATATAAAAGCAACTCTGGCTTAGCAGAGCAAACTAGTATTTTAAATATGATTGATGTTTTTCTTATAAAGTAATTCTGTCACTCAATAAGTAATATCACAGTGTTGTATAACATACTGAAACATATAGTAATGATGTTACCATTCTGCCATTAGTGATCATCCGTGGAAAATCAGCAGTTTTGGTGCATTCCAACACTGATATTGCAGTTTGTAGCAGAATAAATTGTAACAATAATACAGACACTGGAAATGTGGCACTTTACCGAAATAGTAAACTGCTAGTCAGTTACTCTATTCTTGATCATAGATTCCGCAAAAACAACAACAAAAAATCCTGGCTGATCGTTGTAGCCATTCGGGTATTGCTTTTTTTTCTATCCTATGTTGAGGAAATAATACAAGAATTGAGACTTGTAGCTTTGAGCAACTGTTTCACCTGTCCGAGCATGTTCAGTTTAGTTATTTCGTTTTGGTTTCCCGTGAAGTTTGTGATACCGGGACACAGAATAGCAATGCCAGTCATTTTTAGAGTCTTATAAAAATGATTTTTGTTGGAATTTTGTATATATATTGTATGTGTATTAGTAAGATACATTCTATAACAAAAAAGCACTTACATTTACCCATCTATAATTTGTAGACTTTATAAAATCTAATGTTTACCAAGTACTCCTTGGTTTCTTTATCCAACCTCAAGTGCCCCTTGACTTTGCTGTTATCACCGTTATCACCCTGTTGAATGTAAATGTTTTACAAACAAATAATTTAGCTTTTAAAAGAATAAAATATTTCTTTTCCTCTATTTTGCCAAGAACTCTAAAATTTTATGATGAGTGTAACCACTTGCCGACTGCCGCAAGCCGATGTACGTCCAAACTTTGGCGGCGGATATCGTTGTTATGGCAGCAGCTAGCTGCCATAACCCCGGTATCCCCGTTTTCGTGCCGCGGTCGGCTTTAAGATAAACGTTGTCTCTGCGGCGGAAGATCACTTTTATCGGTGGCGGGAGAGGGGCCCCCGCGTCCTTCTCTGTGCTGTGTCTGGAGATGAGCGAGGCTAAGATGGCGCCCACTCGTCTCCATGACACTGCTGGGCGGAAGCGACGTCAAAAAGTCACTTCTGCCCATACGTCTTAAAGGCACATTTTTTTCAATGTCATTTTTTTAAATGACTTTTTTTTTTTATTGCATTTTAGTGTAAATATGAAATCTGAGGTCTTTTTGACCCCATATCTCATATTTAAATGGTCCTGTCATACTTTTTTCTATTACAAGGGACGTTTACATTCCTTGTAATAGGAATAAAAGTGAAACAATTTTTTTCTTTTAAAACTGTGTAAAAATAAATAAAATCATGTAAAATAAGTAAGCAGAAGCAAACGCATACATGAGTAGCGCCCGCATATGAAAACAGTGGTCAAACCACACATGTGAGGTATCGCCGCGACCGGTAGAGCGAGAGCAAGAATTCTAGCCCTAGAACTCCTCTGTAACGCAAAACATGCAACCTGTAGCATTTTTTAAACGTCGCCTATGGAGATTTTTGAGAGTAAAACTTTGACGCCATTCCACATGCGGGCGCAATTTTGAAGCGTGACATGTTGGATATCAATTTACTCGACATAACATTGTCTTTCACAATATAAAAAAAATTGGGCTAACTTTACTGTTGTCTTATTTTTTAATTCAAAAAAGTGTATTTTTTTTTTTAAAAGTGCGCTTGTAAGACCGATGCACAAATACGGTGTGACAGAAAGTATTGCAACGACTGCCATTTTATTCTCTAGGGTGTTAGAAAAAAATGTATAATGTTGGGTATCAATTTACTTGGTGTAACATTATATTTCACAATATAAAAAAAAATGGGCTAGCTTTACTGTAGTCTTATTTTTTTATTCAAAAAAAGTGAATTTTCCCCAAAAAAAGCGCTTATAAGACCGCTGCGCAAATACGGTGCAAAAAAAAGTATTGCATTGACTGCCATTTTATTCTCTAGGGTGTTAGAAAAAAAAAAAACAATTATAATGTTTGTGGGTTCTAAGTAATTTTCTAGCAAAAAAACCTGTTTTAAACATGTAAACACCTAAAATCCAAAATGAGGTTGGTCCTTAAGTGGGTAATATAAGATGCCCAAGTACCCCTTGACCCCATCAGATGTACTCACCAGGTACAAATGCTGGCTGAGAGCTAGAATATCAGTGAGCTAGATCTTTACTATTAATTAGGTGGCAATTTTGCCAAAAGAGCCAGGTGATAATTTTCACTTTGTAGTCTATTTTCATGCACACAGACACATGCTTGTAAAACAGGAAATAAAGATGCATGACATAAGGATACATGTCAGGATAAAGCCCCATTCTAGGATAAAATTATATTTTTACTATTCCTCCCTCCCTCTAACCACTGTTACTATGCATGGTTTTTCGTCCTACCTTTTGATGCTAGATACATTCACCAAAGTCCCCCCTTGAGGTCTCTTGGCGACATTGGTGGTGGTGGGAGGGGGGGGGGGTCACTGATCCAGCACTGCAGTGCCCCCCAAAATCACTGGTCAACTGCTGTCCCTCTGTGATGTCATCCTCTTCCCGATCCTGAGAGGACCCTGCCGCTAAACATTCAGCAATCAGATAGAGGGGAGTGGGAAGGTGAAGATCCCAGACTGGGGCTTTATCCCTTTGATTTGATTTTTATAGCTGGTTACAGGCTTTCAGGTGAAAGTGATCACTTTTTTTGTACACATCTAATAAAGAACAATCTGTCCAGTGGAGAGCAGGGGAGACATTAGAGGTCTAATATACCCCCAATGTTTCCATAAAGATGAACTGCCACCTGCCAGGCTGACACACAGCCCCCTTGTGATAGCAATAAACTTAAAGAAAATAACAAAAAATATATTTTTATTATAAAAAAATATAAAATTCAAAAGCACTCCATACACACTCGCCTATGGGGATTTTTTTTTGTGATTTCACAAGCACACATCATTTTAAAGTGTTTGTTAACCCCCAAAAAATACAAAATAAACATCCTGTTCCTTGTGCTGTGTAATTTGGCCCCCCCGTATCACCTGAAATACCTGGCTGATCCTGCCAGTTTTTGTCCTCCCCTATGTACTTTGACCACGATATATCAGGGCTGCTGAGCCTTGACATCATTGTCAGCACACGTGCATATGCAGCTCTGCTCTGTGTCTTCTGTGTCCTCTCCTCCATCCTCTCCAACCTCCTCTCTCTGACTGTCTGCTTTGTGTCTGGGCTGCCCCCTCCCGTCCTGCTGCTCAAATTAGGGTTGTTACATTATCCTCTTTGTTGATTCATCTAGTGTCCCCCCTGTGACTGTGCTTCATTAAAAATGCAGCTATATACCTTGTCTACTGAGTGCAGATCAGCAATCTGGGATAAAATATGGCAAGTTGCAATTTCTGATAATTTTTTTCTATAATTACATTTGCGAGGTCATCAGTGGACATGATGCAGCCCCCTTGAAGATTTAGTCCTCTAACTCGCCCCACTGTCTTACGTTTATGTTGGTTTATACAATATTTTATTTCTAAATCTGTTAGCATTAATTACTTATCTTTCTTTTGTACCCTTAGGAATCCTATATTATTTCTGGATACTAGCTGCTGTTTCTGCTGTTTCAACACGTCATGGTAACAGGAAGCCGAGGAATGATGATGATGATGATGAAGAGCTCTTTAGTACGGTTTGTCTGCGTATAAATCTAACATCAAATATGTATAAAAACATTTACTTTAAAAATGCATCTCTAGTTTGAGTTTATTGTAGCTTAACCTCTTACACCACTGCGCCCCCCCAAACCCCCGGCCTTTAACAGGATCTGAATGCCAAGGGGTGGGGGCAGGCTTCTATATCATGTGATAGACAATCACAGTGGTCACATGATTGAAGATCCTGATCATAAACAATGATTACAAGCTTAAGCCCCATACACACGATAGGACTTTGTACAAACTTTCCCTTGGATTTTTGTACAAAGGGCATTGCCCAAAAGTTTGTCTTGCATACAGACGACAGGACTTTTCCAGCCAACTTTCACCAAATCACGTGGTTTTTCAGCTCTTTACCACCACCCTTTGGTCAACTTCTTTATTGTTGTCTGATGTTGTGTCAATCTCTTTTATTGGCGAGATTGACACCTTGCGAGCCGGGTTCACACTGGTGCGGGGATCCGACTTGGATCCCCGCCAATGCCAGGCACTGTGTTTGGTATGAATCTTGAGGGGGAACTCCAGGCCAAATTTTAAATAAAAAAAGGCATGGGTTCCTCTCCAGGGGCATACCAGGCCCTTAGATCTGGTATGGATTTTATTAGGGGGGACCCCCTACGCCGAAAAAAACGGCGTGGGGGTCACCCAAAAATCCATACCAGACCCTTATCCGAGCACGCAGCCTGGCCGGTCAGGAAAGGGGGTGGAGACGAGTGAGCGCCCCCTCTCCTGAGCCGTACCAGGCCGCATGCCCTCAACATGGGGGGGTGGGTGCTTTGGGGGAGGGGGGCTCCCTGCGGCCCCTCCCACCCCCAAAGCACCTTGTCCCCATGTTGATG
Organism: Lithobates clamitans; assembly: GCA_037952925.1. Classification (NCBI taxonomy): domain Eukaryota; kingdom Metazoa; phylum Chordata; class Amphibia; order Anura; family Ranidae; genus Lithobates; species Lithobates clamitans. Next base: position 4,419,558 of record JBBGZY010000865.1, read on the forward strand.
AGGGCAAGGGCCTCTTCCCGACAACCCTGGCCGTTGGTTGTCGGGGTCTGCGGGCGGGGGGCCAAATCAGTATCCGGGAGCCCCCTTTCACAAGGGGGTCCCTAGATCCCGGCCCACCACCCTATGTGAATGTGTGTGGGGTACATCGTGCCCCTACCCATTCACCTAGGGAAAAAAGTGTCAATAAAAAACACAGTACACAGGTTTTTAAAGTAATTTATTAGGCAGCTCCGGGGTCTTCTTCCAACTTCGGGGGTCCTCTTCCGACTTCGGGGGTCTCTCCGGCGTCTTCTCCTGGTGTCCGCATCTTCTACCGGCTCCACTGCTATCTTCTGCCGCTCTTTTGCCAGCGGTGGCCTGGACTAATTGTCATCCTATGACCACGCCCCCTTTATGACCTCACAGTCCCAGCATGCCCCTGGACTGTGATGTCATAGGGGGCGGGGTCACCACCTATATAAGTCCGTTGCGGAGAGCTCAGAGAGCATCCCAGCTGGAGAGAGCGTCGTGTCAACATCTCTGGAAGAGAAGAGGGAAAAAGACGATCCAGAAGTCTGGGCCACCGCTGGCAAAAGAGCGGCAGAAGATAGCGGTGGAGCCAACAGAAGAAGCGGACACCGAGAGAAGACGCCGGAGAGACCCCCGAAGTCGCAAGAAGACCCCCTGAAGTCGGAAGAGGACCCCCTGAAGTTGGAAGAGGACCCTCGAAGTCGGAAAGGACCCCCGAAGTCGGAAGAAGACCCCGGAGCTGCCTAATAAATTACTTTAAATACCTGTGTACTGTGTTTTTTATTGACACTTTTTTCCCTAGGTGAATGGGTAGGGGTACGATGTACCCCATACACATTCACATAGGGTGGGAGGCCGGGATCTGGGGGCCCCCTTGTTAAAGGGGGCTCCCGGATTCCGATAAGCCCCCTGCCCGCAGACCCCGACAACCAACGGCCAGGGTTGTCGGGAAGAGGCCCTTGTCCTCATCAACATGGGGACAAGGTGCTTTGGGGGTGGGGGGGCCGCAGGGCCCCCACTCCCTCAAAGCACCCCCCCATGTTGAGGGCATGCGGCCTGGTACGGCTCAGGAGGGGGGGGCACTCGCTCGTCCCCACCCCCTTTCCTGACCGGCCAGGCTGCGTGCTCGGATAAGGGTCTGGTATGGATTTTGGGGGGGACCCCCACGCCGTTTTTTTCGGCGTAGGGGGTTCCCCTTAAAATCCATACCAGACCGAAGGGCCTGGTATTTCTCAGAGGGGAATTCCTTCTCGCACCCGCCGCAGTAGGAAAATGTTGCAGCTAGCGCGAGATGTACAGTACCCTGCCGCCGAGAACCAGCGCAATCCGATCACGCTGGAAACATTCTCGCGGCTGCGTACTGTAGTTTTTACAAAAGTCCGATGGCTTTGTGTACACACGATCGGACTTTGCCAACAAAGCCACACAGCCAACAAAAGTGGAAACTGAAAAAGTTTGTCCGATGGAGCGTACACACGGTCGGATGTTTCTCCAAAACAGCTAATTTGCATGTTTGTTGTCAAAAAGTCAGATCGTGTGTACGGCCTTTAGTCACTGTGATGAGAGGTCGCGTTGAGCATGTTCTCAGAACAGAAAAAAGTTCCAAATGGAAGCTTATGTGTGGTGCCCATCCACAGTATATATGTGTACAGCAAGCAGGAACAGGTTAAAAGAAATGCATGTATTAGTTGTCCATGAAGCTAAAGAAAAAAACTGTACTACACATGTAATTATACACTTATTGTGAAAATACTGTACCTGTGTCTGTTTTTTTTTCCCACTGACAGAATTTATTTTCCAAAGGAATCTATTACGGCTAAACTATTACTTAAAGTGTAGATAATGCTTTACCTTCTTTTTTTTGGATACAGAATGGAATGGGTAAGACCAGAGCCGGTGCAAGGATTTTTGTCTACACAGGCAAAGATGAGTTTTACCCCTTCCCCCCATCCTCCAGCCACGCTGCACTGGTACTGCTACACCCCCCCATCCTGCAGCCACCCCACGCTGATACTGCTAGATCCCCTCCCATCCTGCAGCCACCCCACACTGATACTGCTTGAACCCCCCCATACTGCAGCCACCCTGTGATAGTACTGTTGTACCCCCCCGGCCTCCAGTGACCCTGTGCTGGTACTGCTGTACCTCCCCATTCTCCAGCACTCCGCATTGTTACTGCTAGATCTCGCCCATCCTCCAGCCACCCTGCACTGGTACTGTTGTTCCCCACTGGCCTCCAGTGAACCTGCACTGGTACTGCTGTACCCCCCCATCCTCCAGCCATCCTGCGTTGTTACTGCTAGACCCCTCCCATCCTCCAGCCACCACGTGCTGATACTGCTGTACCCCTTTTTGGCCTCCAACGACCTCACACTGGTACTGCAGAAACCCCCATCTCCAGCCACCCCATGCTGGTAACTGCTGTACCCCCAGCCTCCAGCTACCCTGTGTTTGTAATGCTGTACACACCCCCACCCCAAGTGGCTGGGGATGTGAATTCTACTGGGTATTGCTGTACCCCTCCCTGGCCTCCAGCCACCATGTGCTGGTACTGCTGGATCCCTCCCGTCCTCCAGCCACCCCATGCTGGTACTGCTAGACCCTCCCCCGCATACTGCTGTACCTCTCCCTGGCCTCCAGTGACTACACACTGGTCTGGAGATGGGGTTCCTGTCCCTAGGGGGAATTCGGGTGGGATATGGGATGGTGTATGGAGGAGATGGGGTCATCGGGTCATCTCACTCACTGAGGTGGAGGATCAGGTTGATGGAGTGCGGGTATTGGATCACAGCCAGCATAGTCTGGCTGTGCCACCAATGTCGGCCTGGCTGTTGTAGTTGATGAGGAATCATACAGAGCTGCAGGCAGCCACCCTCCAAGCACTCCTCCATGTTCACCTGGGCTACCTCCAACAGCAACACAGACAGGGTGATCACCATGGGAGCCCGCATCTCCTGCTTCATGGGCTTTCCAGGGGAGATCTCTGTGTGATGTCGGGGCTGTAAAACGTGCCAGCTCTCATAGGGCTGCACCAGTGTGCGCAAAGTTAGTTTTTCCGGAAGAAGTGGCTTTGGCTGGGCTCTGTATACAGGGAAGGACGGAGGTTACTCTGGGGTTCCCAGGACTCTGGCTGGGAGTACACTTGACTGAGGGGACTCTATGGGGCAGGAGAAGGGGCCAGCCAAGGGCACAGGGTGGAGAAGGTAATATTGCAAAGCAGTGTGGAAGAACAGGGAGCCCTGCTGCTCATTTCCCGTCCTCCAGCCACCCTGCACTGGTATTTCTACTTAACCCACAATCCCCAAGTGGCTGGAGATTCTTATTTTACCGCCCTACCCCCCCCCCCCATCCTAGTACTCTACGGCAGCTGCCAATGCTGCCTTATGCTGTGGCCGGCCCTGGTAAGGACCCTACTCAATTTTTAAAAATTTTTCTGATGTATGTGACCAATATCGGGAAGTAAATCTCTTCAGTACAAAGGAGCAGCTGTCATCAGAACAGGTGTCCCCATGGAAAGATTTCCCCTCACCTCCTGTTTCAATGACAACTCTGAAATGTTAGATTTTCTATCATCCATTTTGCTACTGCACACAATGGTCACAAGGACACACCTAGAGGTTAAATCTCCCCAGATAAACTATCCAATGTTTTACAAATGAATGTGACATGGTTAAAGTTTTTCTAAGGCTAAAACTATTTTTTTCTATACAGTATTGAAGGATTAAAACCCCCTCATGTTTTTGTTTTTTTTTTGGTATCTGTGCCTCATTAGGGAATTTTTCCTTCACTTCTTTCTCATGAAGTGAGAGACCATATCTTCAAAGTGTTGTCAGCAGCAAAAGGTGTCCCCATTGAAAGGTGTACTCTATGTTTCTGTTCTAACGATGACTCAAATTTTTGCATTTTCCAAAACAGGGAGAGTAAATCCCTTTAACAGAGACACAGACAGCAATGACCTGGCAGTCGTTCCAATGTCATTCCAATGAGAACACATCGTCTCTCAGGGTCCTGGAGTGTAGCATAGATATCATCTGGGAATGCCATAAAACTGTTAGCACTAAATTAAAGAGAAGTTCAGAGGTGAAAGGCACCTCATTGGCCATAACTCACATTATGCCTGCCCATTTCTCAAAGTGGCTGAATACCTGGAGTTCAGCTTTAAGTAGACTTCATAAACGAAATTGTTGATTGTACTGTGAGCTACTGGCAATAAACACGATTGCTGTTTACAATGGTTACTGAACAAGACTTAAACTATTGAAAAATTATGCTACTACAAAGTCTTGTCCTTATTGTGTAGACGTTCTAATCTGTCTTTTTGTCTTAAGCCCTGTACACACAGGCAGACATTTGCCGGTTAAAAAAAAAAAAGGCTGACATTCTGCCGTGTGTATGTGGATCTGTCGGATGTGCATGCTGGAAAACCAACAGTCGACCGACTCCCAATCAGTGTTTTCAGTCAATGGCAGAGAGTGCAGATCGGAGTGTTCTGGCGCTGTTCTGGGGCGCCCCCATGTCAGAACACAACAGCTCAGCGGGGGTGGAGATTGCTGGACTAACCTTGCATGGTTAGTACAGCGGCTCCGTGCGGAGCTGACAGTTAGTGTGTACCCGGCTTTACTCCAGAAGTCCATAGGTTTATAGCTTGGTAACCTGAGATACATTTGACCTTCAAACATACACTACTTATGCAGGTTATGGTGTTCTGGGTTCCCTCTAATTGTAAGCATTCTTTTTTGTTACAGGTTTTCCAAAAGACTGCAGTGCAATTTCACGAGAAAAGGACAGTGGTGTCTATGTTATACATCCCAAAGGTTCACATCCACTGGTTGTGTACTGTGACATGACAACCTACAGTGGAGGCTGGATTGTCATCCAGCGTAATTCCTTTAACTCTGAGATTACATGGGATGAGTCCTGGAGCACTTACAAATATGGCTTTGGCAATGTTGATAAGGATTATTGGCTGGGCATTGAATATATTCACCAAATTACCAAGCAGAGGGTGTACCAGGCCCGTTTTGTTATTCTTGACAATAACAATGAAGAAAAATATGCTGACTACAACCTTTTCAGTGTGGAGGATGAAGCTAATGGTTACAGGCTGAGGCTGGGAAGCTACACAGGCACTGCAGGAGATGCCATGTCTTCAGTAACTGCAGGAGTCGCACATGACAACATGAAGTTCTCAAGTAAAGATAAAGACCAGGACACTTATAGTGCTAACTGTGCTGCTAGTTATGGTGGTGCATGGTGGTATGGAGCATGCTTCGCCTCCAAGCTGAACAACAAAAATGGCATATACTGGCAGGGACTCTGTAATGGGAACTGCAAAGGTTCAACCATTTTAATACGCCCTGCAGACTATTGCATCTATCTAGACTAATGATGTCTATTTTCCATTCAAGAAGCTTTGTACAAGCATATCAAACATCCCCTATGTTGCAAATATTGCTCAATATAATTCAAAATAAAAGCTGTACAATGATGCTGCCTTTACAGGCAAAACTTTATTCAACCAATGAGCTTTGGTACATGATGCCGTCCCCAGGACCACCCCTTTTGTGCTGAAGCTTGCTGGCTGATTAATGCTTTGTCTGTGAAGACATCATGTGTGCATGGTTTTCTTTTAGCCATGTGTGGAGGAGTGGTGGACTTCAGGCCAGCACCTGGTTCCAGCATGTGAGAGGGACCATTGGTGGGATGGAGCTGCACACTTTTCCTTGACTCTACTCACTGTAAGCATACCCTACAGTTTTATTACCTTCCCATCTGTTTTATTATATTTTACTGAGTTAAACCACTGCATATGTTATATGATTAAGCACCAGTCTTCCAATGATGGCTTCTACATGTTTGTCTTTGGTGCTTTCTCTATGTACGCTAAAGTGTTTCCTATTTTGGCATGCTGTACTCTTGAATCTTGTAAAAATATAAAACCGTATTAATGTTTGTCATTTTATATTGTGTACAGTTTGTGTAACATAATTAAAGAAAAACTACAATGAAATTGTTAAATAGAGTTTCTAAAAAACCCTTTACTTTTAATATACACAGTGCTACATATAGACCAATCAGGTTCATGACAGCAACAACCATATTACAGAAATACTGAATAAACTGAAGATAACGATTTAAAAAAAGCAAGAAAGAAAGAAAGAAAGAAAGAAAGAAAGAAAGAAAGAAAGAAAGAAAGAAAGAAAGAAAGAAAGAAAGAAAAAAAGAAAGAAAGAAAGAAAGAAAGAAAGAAAGAAAGATATATATATATGGCTTCTGCACCGTGACCAGTGTGACACATTTTTCTTAGACAGTGGATGAAGAATTTCTTTATGTGTCACAATAAGCCCCCCTAAAATATTCCTGTACTTCATGTGAGACTGGAACAGTAGAGGATACAGCTACTAGTGATTATATTTAGTATTACTCTCAGTGAAGTTCAAGGTACCTCTGGTAACAAAGATGAACAGCTGAAGGGATTTGAGCCCCTGGAATGAAATAGGGCTGACCCACTTGGACTCCAGTACTCTGGTAGAAATTGTAGAAGTTCTTTCCACAGTACATGGGTCTTCTGGAGAAGCTGAATGCTTTTAGGCTCTGGCTCAGCTACCACCATGCTGGTTCTGACAGTGGGGGCCTCCCACCTGGCTGTGGATCGCATGCTCAGATACTTCTGACTCATCAGGTGTGGCCTCCCTAAGCAGCAGAGGAAGGGATATTCCCTAGGCATGTCCTGGAAACCGAAGAGTTGTGATATTAAAGATTAAAGATATTAAAGGGGCCTGTATCTGCATCTGAAAAATGGTGAGCAACAGGGCACTCCAGAACCCCATTTAAAACGTACATGTCAGATATACTAAAAGAATTGATTGTCAAAAAAGGCAGTACTTGAATGTGACCAGGTAGAACAAGCCAAAATGTGGAGACACAAACAAGGCTGATGTATTTTCTACAATAAAAATGACAGTGTAGTATATCAGATGCAGTTGTAAAAAAGAACCAGTGACAGGAGAGCTGTTTGAGTAGGCCTACATGTGTAAATACAAGGCAGTCATTAAATATTTTCAAAAAGTCTATGAAAGCGGCACTGAAATTATGTTTATATTGTGAGTCCAATATAAAGGGAGAGAAAAAAAAATATCTCAAATGTGTCAAAACATTTCCGGGAATTCCATCATGGTAATCTTGACACTTTTTCCTTTTTTGGTGCTGAACAGGTTAAAAAACCCCCAAGAGGAGGTGACACTCGTCGTATTTTGCTCAAGCGTGAAGTATGGTGGATACATACCCTCAATACTAGAAAACCGTATGGTTTGAACGATAGGATGGATATAAATCTTTTTTTAACATAATCGCATTTTTCAACATATTCTATATGATCTATATTTATCTTTGCTCAACATTTAGCGCTGTTTGTAGTATACGTCTACCTGTCTGGTTTATATATACTATTATTATTAGCATTTTTCAACATAGTCGCATTGTTTGATACATTTATCGCACCATTTTGAATATGCTTTATTTGTTCATGATATGTTTCTCATATGCCTGCTGTGCTTCTCTTTCTTTTCTCCATGTGTTTTTAATTGTTTTGATTGCTCTGATTAGGATGCACCCGCCCTATTTGGAGTGCTTACTCTGTTATAAACATCAGTTTTTAAATCAAACATGTATGCTTTGATGAAGGCTTCTTAGCCGAAAGGCGTCAATGTAGCCTGTACCTGTGTACCCATGTAACCCAATAAAGGACTTTTATTTTACCTTTTCTAAATCAAGTATTGCATTTTGGGGCCTAAACGTCCTGGCTAGAGCACCGGATAACAGTTCATAGAACATCATACTGGCTGTGGAGCTGGGGTATCATTTTGATTCTCTCATAAAGGGAGAGATGTTCCAACCATCAATTAAAGTGCATATATGTGAAAGCATTCAACACCACGTGTTAGAATAATCTGCTTACCAGAGGACAAAGAAAGTTAGGCATGTAATTAAACCCACGGCTCATCCAGCCAGTCAGCCTCCACCATGCATCTTCAAGGCTTGGAAAGGCAGTATGCAGATAGCAATCACACCCAATAAAACTTCTCCAGGGATTCACATCAAAAAAATATGCAGCCTCTCAGCAAATCGATCAGCAGTGCTCGATGAAGAAAACATAAGCAACCAATAGTGAAGCCCGTAATAGCAGATAAAAAGGTTTATTGTAGTAACTTACATTTAAAATTCAGGAATGCATGCATCAAGGAAAACGATAAGCTGCAGCGTTCAGTGTGCTGGTGTCATCCTGTCTGACATGTTTCATCGCAAACAGTTGTCTTCAGATGCGTCACTATACAGACACCAACATGCCATATATATATACATACAGGAAGACAATTAAGTCTAATTAGGGTAAAGATACTCCCCCAACACAACAGCTGAATGTGATGTGTCATTATACATATGAAAGGCCTGGTGCTAGCAAACATCATGCCCCCAGTTTATTGGTCGTCCAGTGATGGGTGGCGTGGGGGGGATATCACCTGGGTTCTTATCATGGTACTCCAAATAATGGCGTGACACTGTGTGTTTGGGGAACACTTTTTTTATGTTAGCTAGATGTTCCTTAACACGCACATTCATTGCTCTCATAGTGCGGCCCACATACTGTAGACCGCATGGACAGGTTAGCAAATAAACAACATTTTTAGAAGTGCATGTTATAAAGGTGTCTATGTTATAAACCCTTGCAGTGGTATGGGACTTGAATTGGCGTGGGGGGGATACCACCCATGTCATTCAGTGATAACAGGTACCCCAAACCGCCAGCGGTGTCACAGCGCATGTGCACCTCCCATCGTAGTTACGGCGCATGCGCACCTACAGGAGCACTGCTATTGGTTCAAGGAGACCGCAACGGTCCTCGTGAACAGGTCCAGAGCGTCATCACATCTGACCAGTGGAGTGCAACGCTGGAACGCAATCGGATACTATATCCGCGCTCCAGCTTTATACTATTATTTCCCACTCTGATGGTCTAGATGCTGTTAACCTGTTTCTTACCAGAGATGATCACCTGGTCTTTTCACAGAGGGAATATATTCTTCTTTTACTTAAGTTTGCCATGTCACACAATTATTTTTGATTCGGGGGTGCCTTTTGCCTACAGAACAGAGGAGTTGCCATGGGCGCTAAATTTGCGCCAAGCATGGCTAATTTATTCATGGCAAAATGAGAGGAGGATGTAATCTATTCTAACAGAAGACCAGAGTTGGTCTTTTGGGGCAGATATATAGACAACATCCTCCTCCTATGGGATGGTGATGAAACGCCATTGATCGAGTTTATGCAACAACTTAATGCCAATACATTAGGCATATGTTTACAATTTGAAATGAGCAGAGTTGCTATTCACTTTCTGGATTTAAATATACAGATTGTCAATCATAGGGTTAAAACAACCACCTTTTTTAAAGAAACCGACCGGAACGGGTATATCAGACGGGGAAGTTGCCATCACCCATCATGGATGAAATCCGTTCCTAAAAGCCAGTTTGTCCGTTTAAGGCGTAACTGTACTTTTAGGGATGACTTTTTAATACAGGCCTCTGATCTTAAAATTTAATTTTTGGAAAAAGGGTATTCCAGTACTGATCTAGATAAAGTCATTGAAGAGGTGTCTAGTATGGACAGGGCTATCATCATGCTGAATAGACAGGGTAGAACTGCTAATAATAATAATATCCATGAATTCTCTTTAATTACCACCTACTCACGGCAACATTATGAGATAAAAAGGATTATAAAAAAACATTGGGCTGTGTTAAAAAACGATAAGATCTTGGGCCCTGCTTTACCTGAGCATCCACAGGTGATTTTTAGAGGGGTACCGCCCCTTAAATTGCAGGTTGCTCCTAACGTTTTAGATGCACCTAATAGGGTATCGTTTTTCCACAAATCGAAAGGTTTTTTTCCCTGTCGTAAATGTAAGGTATGCCAGGTTAATAATAATAAAGATAGAAAAATTAGTCAATTCAAGTCCCATACCACTGCAAGGGTTTATAACATAGACACCTTTATAACATGCACTTCTAAAAATGTTGTTTATTTGCTAACCTGTCCATGCGGTCTACAGTATGTGGGCCGCACTATGAGAGCAATGAATGTGCGTGTTAAGGAACATCTAGCTAACATAAAAAAAGTGTTCCCCAAACACACAGTGTCACGCCATTATTTGGAGTACCATGATAAGAACCCAGCTGATATCCCCCCCACGCCACCCATCACTGGACGACCAATAAACTGGGGGCATGATGTTTGCTAGCACCAGGCCTTTCATATGTATAATGACACATCACTTTCAGCTGTTGTGTTGGGGGAGTATCTTTACCCTAATTAGACTTAATTGTCTTCCTGTATGTATATATATATATATGGTGTGTTGGTGTCTGTATAGCCACGCCTCTGAAGACATCCGTTTGCGATGAAACATGTCAGGCAGGTTGACACCAGCACGCTGAACGCTGCAGCTTATCGTTTTCCTTGATGCATGCATTCCTGAATTTTAAATGTAAGTTATTACAATAAACCTTTTTATCTGCTATTACGGGCTTCACTATTGGTTGCTTATGTTTTCTTCATCGAGCACTGCTGATTGATTTGCTGAGAACCTGCATTTTTTTTGATGTGAATCCCTGGAGAAGTTTTATTGGATGTGATTGTTATCTGCATACTGCCATTACAAGCCTTGAAGATGCATGGTGGAGGCTGACTGGCTGGATGAGCCGTGGGTTTTAATTACACGCCTAACTTTCTTTGTCCTCTGGTAAGCAGATTATTTTACCACGTGGTGTTGAATGCTTTCACATCTATGCACTTTAATTGGTGGTTGGAACATCTCTCCCTTTATATTGGACTCACAATATAAACATCATTTCAGCGCCGCTTTCATAGACTTTTTGGACTTTTACGTTTGGTTATCAACAAACTTTGCTGGCTGCTCTTTTTTATTGAATAGCACAGACAATCACCTTGTTTTACATTAAATATTTTCTTTAAGGGCCAAGAAAATATGCCAGTTTCAGTGTATCTGTGGGCTACAACCTGGAAGCCATTCCTCAGCAAAGTCCCTCACTCCTTGTGGGGTGCGCTAATACCTGTCAGCTCCTTATACTCTTCTCCTTGGTGTCACCTCATTTTCAAGACAACAAGCACAGGCATAAATATGAAAACACAAGGCGGGTGTTTTTCTGCAATTTAAAGTACATCTCAGAAACAATTGTGAAAAAATTGGCCATCCGCAGTACAGTTTGGCAATAGTGAGGGATAAATGTTGAGACAAAAGGTGACTTTCCAGAAACTAGAAAAAATGTATTGGCCAAAAGAAGAGGGGGAAGTAAAAAGGAAGGAAGAGTGACCCTGGAAAGTGGTCCATGCTAAACACGCAGAAGACCATGGCATCCTCACTTCTAAGTTTCAGGGTTTTCACTGGAGCCTGATCAGTCACTGAACATCAGGTTCAGGCATTGTCTGTGACTGGTGCCTGTAGCAATAAAATTTTGAATTATTGTGAAACAACAGTAAGCCTATGGCCATAGCATTTATCTTTGCAGCTGTGCCTCCAGTGTCCTGAGTATAACTAATTCAATAAATATAAAAAAATAAAAAATGTCTGCTAAGTGCTTGGAAGAGGGAAGGTTACACTGGCAGAATCAAGGAATTACAGATGTCCATGTCCTCTGCAGTGTGAAGCCCTACCACTGCATCAACACAAAATAATAAAACATTGCATAAAAAAAGTAATACATGTAAAATACATAAAAAAATATGAAAATGGAAACTAAAAAAGGAACATACATTTGTAAAATTGAATGGTGGCTAGGGTTTTCAGCACTGAGGGTCCTGCAAGGTCATGAACTGGTGGAAGGGGGCTGTTTGCCCCAGCTAGTATGCAAGCAGTTGAACTGCCAGAAGCTTTACCAAGCTAGTATTGATGATACTACTGATACTACTGATTTAGGAAGGGCAGGCAGCCTATGGTCAAAGGATTCTATGCTTAATTTTTTTGCAGGATTTCTACCCTCTATTTTCTGTTGCAAAAACTAGTTGCTAAATGCCTAGGAGGAGAAAGATTACACTGGTAAATCCAAGAAATTCAGGATGTGCCTGGCCTCCTCTGTGTGCAGCCCTATCACCACAAATAAAAATATATAAATGACATTTGGCGGCTGAAGAACCTGGAGGAGAAATGTTTCTCATGTTTCTACTGGACACATATGTCCTTGTGGAGAATTGATTTTGCGTTGGGTAATTCTTTGATTTTACCTTTGATTGTTAATGTGGCATATTCTGCTAGGAGTCTGTCAGATCACTCCCCGTTAATTCTTACTTTAATTTTACAGTCTCCAGTCCCGAAGGGATATTGGAAAGTTAACCCTTATTGATGACCATCTTAGACCCTCTGGATAGTATATACTGCTCTTTACAGGATTTTCTTTTAACTAATAAGCCCTCTGCACATACATTTGTAGTGTGGAACTCATTGAAGGCATATTTAAGGAGTATTCTTATAGCTCAAATTTCTAAGATAAATAAGCAAGCTAAGCTGTAGGGAACTAATATTATTAAGGCTGTCAATCAGGCAGAGGTTAGATATATTACTAGTCACACTCAGGACAATCAGGTGATATTGTTAGAACAACAGAAATGACAGTGCCGTGAAAAAGTATTCATACCAATTGCAATTTTCCACATTTTGTCATATTTAAACCAAAAACATAAATGTATTTTATTGGGATTTGATGTGATAGACCAACACAAAGTGGCACATAATTGGGAAGTTGAAGGAAAATGATAAATGGTTTTCCAAATTTGTTACAAATAAACATATGAAAAGTGTGGCGTGCATTTGTATTCATCCCCCCTGAGTCAATACTTTGTAGAATTACCTTTCGCTGCAATTACAGCTGAAAGTCTTTTAGAGGATGTCTTTACCAGCTTTGTACAAATAGAGAGTGACATTTTTGCCCATTCCTCTTTGCAAAATAGCTCAAGCTCTGTCAGATTGGACGGAGAGCATCTGTGAACAGCAAGTTTTAAGTCTTGCCACAGATTCTCAATTGGATTTAGGTCTGAACTTTGACTGGGCTATTCTAACACATGAATATGCTTTGATCTAAACCATTCCATTGTAGCTCTGGCAGTATGTTTACGGTTGTTTTCCTGCTGCAAGGTGAACCTCCGTCCCAGTCTCAAGTCTTTTTCAGGCTCTAACAGGTTTTCTTTCAGGATTGCCCTGTATTTGGCTCCATCCATCTTCCCATCAACTCTGACCAGCTTCCCTGTCCCTGTTGAAGAAAAGCATTCCCACAACATGATGCTGCCACCACCATGTTTCATGGTGGGGATGGTGTGCTCAGGGTAATGTGCAGTGTTAGCTTTCCGCAACATATAGAGTTTTGCTTTTAGGCCAAAAAGTTTAATTTTGGTCTCATCTGACCAGAGCACCTTCTTCCACATGTTTTCTGTGTGCCCCACATGACTTCTCGCAAACTGCAAATGGGACTTCTTATGGCTTTCTTTCAACAACGGCTTTCTTCTTGCCACTCTTCTATAAAGGCCAGATTTTGTGGAGTGCACGACTAATAGTTGTCCTGTGGACAGATTCTCCCACCTGAGCTGTGGATCTCTGCAGCTCCTCCAGAGTTACCATGGGCCTCTTGGCTGCTTCTCTGATTATTGCTCTCCTTCCCTGGCCTGTCCGTTTAGGTAGACTGCCATGTCTTGGTAGGTTTGCAGTTGTGCCATACTCTTTCCATTTTCAGATGATGGATTGAACAGTGCTTAGTGAGATGTTCAAAGCTTGGGATATTATTTTATAACCTAACCCTGCTTTAAACTTCCCCACAACTTTATCCCTGACCTGTCTGGTGTGTTCCTTAGTCTTCATGATGCTGTTTGTTCACTAAGGTTCTCTAACAAACCTCTGAGGACTTTACAGAACAGCTGTACTTATACTGATATTAAATTACACACAGGTGGACAATATTTACTAATTAGGTGACTTCTGAAGGCAATTGGTTCCACTAGATTTTAGTTAGTGGTATCAGAGTAAAGGGGGCTGAATACAAATGCATGCCACACTTTTCACATATTTATTTGTAAATAATGATAAAAAACGTTTATCATTTTCCTTCCACCTCACAGTTATGTGGCACTTTGTGTTGGTCTATCACATAAAATCCAAATAAAATACATTTACGTTTTTGGTTGTAACATGACAAAATGTGGAAAATTTCAAGGGGCCCTTTTAGCGAATAAAAAGGCAGAGCAGAAACAATTTTTTTTGCAACAACCTTGCTTTGAGGAAGGAGAACGCCCGGGTCACCTTTTAGCAACAATTGCAAAAGCCCAAAGACCTTTGGGTTATATAGGGGAAATAATAGATAATATAGGTAATAGGATCACTGGTTGCCTAGTGAGATATACAAAACTTATGGGGAAATTCTGTTGTCTGAGGTTTGGTCGTGTTCAATTAAGCATTTGAAGTCGATTCATTATGGCATTCTATGAATGAAGCCTTAATAGTTGTATTGTTAAAACCAGATAAAAGCCCCTTTATTGCTGGAATCATATTGCCCAATTTATACATTATGTGGAGGGATTCCCAATGTACTACTGTGTAAGAGAGAGGAAAAGGTTTCAGCAGCTCGATACAATCAATCGATACAATGTGTCCCCACATTCAATAAGTATTTGGAAATTCTAAAATTGGTTTTGGTAACCACTTTATAAAATGGGTTAAAGTTTTATATGCATCCCCTATGGCCCATGTACAGGTTAATGGCTGTTGGCTGCAGCAGTTTGACAGTCCTCACAAATAGTGGGCTTTCAGAGATCTATGGGGGAGGATAAGCTGTATGCAGACAATACTCTTCTATTTTAGGTGATACCACACAATCCTTTAGCTCAGTAATATCCCTAATTACTAATTATAGAAGATTCTCGGAGTTCTCCATTAATTGGGACAAGTCCGTCATAATGCCTTTAGACCCCATCAGAGAGCCCCTCCCAGTTGCAGCTACTCAAATAAAGCTGGTCACATCTTTTAAATATTTGGGATCATAGATCAACTAGCAAGAATATTAGAAGGCTGTTTTTGAACCTGCAGATTCCAACTGAAAATGTAGGCTCAAGGGCGGTGATGATGCTAGATGTTGTTAAAGCATTTGACAGTCTTGAATGGGGGTATATTTGGCGTGTACTGAAGGAGTTTGGATTTGGTCCCTCTTATATTAATTGGGTTAAAATTCTCTATAATAACCCCAGTGCAAAGGCCAGAGTTAATAATGTCTCTTCGGAGGGGTTCAGACTTGGAAGAGGCTCAAGGCAGGGGTGCCCCCTGTCACCTTTGATCTTTGCGCTGGCAATGGAACCAGTAGCCATTGCAGTAAGGCAGGATAGAACTATGGAAGGGTTTAGGAGAAGGGACAGAGAAGAGCGGATTGCGCTGTATGCGGATGATGTTCTTATATTTTTAGGAGATACGGAGAGATCACTTAGACAGGTGATAGACATCTTCTCAAGATTCGGAGCACTCTCTGGTCTCACTATAAACTGGGAGAAATCAGCATTGTTGCCATTAGACCCAATTAGGAAGAGCTCCTGTTTGGAAAAGATCCAAATAGAAATAGTAGAGATAACAAAATACTTAGGCATATATATAACTAAAGACCCCAATGACTTTATTAAAAACAATTTAACCCCTCTGTTATCCAAATTTAAAAATAAGATCGATATATGGAGAGGACTCCCTCTTTCAGTTGCTGGAAGATGTAACTTGATTAAAATGCTGTGGTTACCTCAGCTATTATATATAATGCATAACTCGCCAATATGGATTCATAGGAAATGGTTTAAAAAAATAGATACATTGCTAAGAGCTCTAATATGGAAAGGTAGACAAGCTAGGATAAGCTTACAAACCCTACAATTATCAACTTTAGAAGGGGGCCTGGCAGTACCACACCCGCGGGGTTACTTCTTAGCAGCCCAACTACAACATTTGATATCAGTAACTGACCCTGAAGGAGAAAATAATGGGGGACTGATGACTATAGGGGCACCACATAAGACACTAGTGAAGGTTTTGGAGGCAAACTCATTCGTCTACAGACCCCCTACAGTTAAGTTAATAATAAAAGTTTGGAAAACCATAAAGGATCTGAGGGGAATGGGGGGTATGCTTAAAGGTGTCCCGTTATGGGACAATAAGAACTTACAAGAGTTAAGACCAATGGGGAAAATTAAGACATGGGAAACAAAGGGCATAGTTAGCTTGGACCAACTATATAATGGTAGTTCCCTTAAAACGTTTGCCTCATTAAAAGAAGAGTTTGAGATACCTAACTTCTCATATTATAATTATTTACAAATTAGACATGCTTTAAAAGCTCAGTTTGGGGAACAAGGCCCGTGGTGGAATAGCTCTCCCATTTTTGAAAGAATAAATAGTTCTGGTGGATCCAGTGGATCCATAGCGGAACTTTATCCATATATATGTAGCAACATCATTATGGGTTCAGGGAAGCTCAAGTGTAGGAGTAAGTGGGAAAGGGACCTGGGTAGAATTTCGGATGGACAATGGAAGAAGATACTGGCAGGAGGGAACCAAGCTACAGTTTCGCCGGCCCAGAAGATGTCATATTTAATGCTCTTACATAGAACCTACTATACCCCTAAAAAACTGTTTGAATGGGGGCGGAGGGGGGACGCCAAATGCCCTAGGTGCCAGAATATAGGGGACCTGATGCATATGATCTGGAAATGTCCAAAATTATTCCGTTATTGGATGGAAATATTAGATACCATAAATAAGATCTTTAAGCTGACTCTCAGAATGGACCCCAAACTATGTATCTTGGGAGTAGGGGAGAGTCTGGGGAATATTAAAACTAAAACGGTGCTAAGGTGCCTTTTCCAGGCGAGAAAATTAATAGCACAGAGATGGCAGGCAGAGAAACCCCCTTCAAAAGATGACTGGTTTAAAACAGTAACTGAAACAGTATGGAAAGAAAGGGTAGTATATGCAAGGAGAGGATACTTAAAGGAATTTAAAAAAATCTGGAAGCCTTGGTTAGAGGAACTGGGTTATCCTACGTAAGATGTGTGTAGAAAATAGATAAGGTAATGAAGGTATGGTATTGAGTGCATCTATGAAGGTATATTGTAAATTGCGATTAAGATAGGGGGGAGGGTGAATATGGGATATAGGGGTGGGTGGGAAGGGTTAAAGGGGGAAAATCAGATAGTAACATTTTTCTTCTTTGCTAATATATATATATATATATATATATATATATATATATATATATATATATATATATATATATATATATATATATATATATATATATAAATGTTTTGTATATGATGTATTTAAGAATTTTTGTAATGAGAATCTATTTTATATGTTCTGAAGATTTGAATAAAGATTATTTAATTTAAAAAAAAAAATATTTGTGAGGCGTCCCTTAATGTGACAGAGTATCCTAACTTGAACAGTTTTCCATTACTTCGAAAAATGGGCAAAGTTAGTGTTGTTTGGTATAAATTACCATTGTCAGTAGTGGGGAGGGTTCATTTAATAAAAAGGGTGTGGATGCCCCAGCTTCTTTTATGCTACATAATTGTCCAGTTTGGCTACTCCAACACATATATAAACAGAGAGATACGTTATTTTGAGAACTCATACGGAAACATGGGAAGGACAGGATCTGTCTAAGCATTTGCCAGCTTCCTGAGGATGAGTTGGCGATTCCCAAAGTAAAATTATATTTTTTGACATCTCAGATGCAACAGATGGCAGGGTGGGTGGAAATTGACCCTCATGATCCAATTCAAAGAATTCTCCTTTCCTCTTTGTCTAAGGACCAACCGTGTTTCCTTGCTGCAGGCAGCTCATTTTTGGACGCACCGCTCCTCCTCAACTTTTTTGTTGATACCTAATTTTTGGGAGGCTGTTACTATTAGTCATACAGGCTAAACGCTGTATATACCTATCTGGAATAACTTTAATCTTCCAGAAGTAAACAAACTTACTGGTTTTGGGCATTGGAAACAATCTGGTCTTGTATATCTTCATCAATTGTACAATGGAGGTACTATGCTATCATTTGACCTTATTGTAGAGCAGTATCCCTTGTTGTATAGAGTATTTTTTCAGTATCTACAACTTCGCCACTCATTACAATCTCACACTTGTTTGGATCCATATATTTAAAAATTTCTAACAGTCTTTCTATGGTGGTGACACTGTCTAATCCTAAAAAGAGTCTAATTGGTGATTTATATGAAGCCTTAAGCCTAGTACACACGATCAGAAAATCAGACGAAAAATACCACTTTCGAAGCAATCATACCATAATCTGATCATTAGTACACAGCTTTTGAGAGCCTATCACAAAAGTTTATCTGAAATTTTCCTGAATTTCCTAAATTTTTTGTTTATTCAGTACAGTTTTCGTCCGAAAATACAATACGAATACAATCACTTCCGAAGTTTTATTTGTAGGTTTTCAATATGAGACTAGCATGCAAAAAAAAACAGGTGATCATTCGTCGGATATTCTCATTGTGTGTAAGGGCTTTCAGTGAGGGCAGTCAGCTCTTAAACCTTGATTAAATGAAGGTGGTATAGATATAGGCAATCTAAATGAGGATCAGTGGGCAGCAGCCTTAAGCTCCTTCCAGAAGTTTTGCTTTCCCCCTCCTAAAAATTGATGCAACTTTTTATACTTCTATGGATTCTCACTCATGGATAAGGAGCATCTGTGTAGTGGGATTTTTTGCCATCACTGTAATACATTGTAATTGTGCAATTTTTATGTCTGTTTTTGTACAATCGTTTTTAAATTTCTTTGTATAATAAAATTAATATCTTTTAATGAACTCAATTTTTTCAATTTAATTTGATTTTGCCCTTAAAATCCCATTTGGTTGAGGTTCTTTTTGGTCAGCTCTTAAACCTTGATTAAATGCAGGTGGTATAGATATAAACATCTAAACGAGGATCAGTGGGCAGCAGCGTTAAGATCCTTCCAGAAGTTTTGCTTTCCCCCTCCTAAAAACTGACGCAACTTTTTATACTTCATAGGGCCTATTAAACCCCTCAAAAATTGTTTTCTTGGAGTCGCCAACCTTCACCTAATTACCCTCATTGTAGTATGCATATGGGCACATTAATTCAGTTATTTCCATACTGATAGATATATTTCATATATTATCTGAACTTTGTTCAATCGAATTAACTCCTGATCTTAATTTTTTCCTGTTGGGCATATTCCCCTGGGGACTGGCCATCATTTTCTTAGAAAATGTTATTTACCCATTTGTTATTTATTGCCCGTAAGTTGATTTTTCAACGTTGTAAGCCTTCAACTTGTGTTTAGTCAAGAATGACAGTGAATGCTGTGCTGGATAGAGAGGGACTTACTTATAAACACAGGGGTTGTATGAATAAATCTAATAAAATCTGGTCCTCTTGGTTATCTTCCCCATATGTAGTCTCCACTAGAGTGGACAATCTCCCTGACTCTGCCGATAGTGATGCTGTTCTATGATGGGTCTATGGTGGGCAACATAACTGAAATACTGATTGTGTTGTAACCTTAACAGTCCGGATGACATCCATATGCTGAAACAAATTATTGTTATATTTATTTATGTTTGTTTTGTAAGGACATTTGCTATATTTTTGGTCTGTATATGTGCAAAAAAAACAATTTCAATAAAAAGAATTTAAAAAATAAATGAATAAATATGAATTATTATAAAATCGATAAATGTGAAAACAAAAATGAAAAAGTAACATAACCAATAACAAAAAGGAATAACATCTGGGAAGCTGCCATGGGGGGTCACCAATGCCAGGAAATTTCCTCTAGATTATATGTGAGTAGTTGTAGCACAAGAACTTGGCCAAGATTGTACCCCATACAAAAGGTGGTTATGTATAGCTTTTTTGCAGTTCCTGATGGTGACTGATACTAGCTGTTCACTGTGACATGCCTCAGCCCCATATTCCAGCTCACTGCTGCTCACCAACTTCTGACATATTGTTCTGCTTCTTACAGAGGCCCAACTGCTGGCTCTTTAAAAGATGATGATGCTGCATAACTGCTGTCCACTGAGTAGATCTTGAGAAAGGCTCTAACCCACCCTCTCTTTCTCTACTATATATTCCTCACTTTGTAATTCTCAGTCCTCCTTTTGAGGAAAAAAAAGAGTTGAGTGTGGCTTCTCTTTCAACAAGGCAGAAATAGAGCTCAAGCAATTCTCCAGACTCTAGTCCTAGCAATTTTCAAGCATTATGCCTGGATTAGTGGAGCTGGAAATAGAATGCACCAGCAGTGCAAGCTTTTTTTTTAAACATTAATAAACAAGCGGTGGGCGGTGGGAATCCATTCCCATACAGCCTGAGCGGCTCACACACATACCATTTTGTCTGTAATTCCTTGGCCAAAATATGCTGCCAAAGTTTTCTGTCACTGAAGCTATCCCTTAAAACTATGCTGGTTCTGAAACACCAAGTCCAGCTTTAAAGCACCCCCTAAACCTGTAATCTGAGAGATTTTTTGTTTTGTTTTAATTCTGTTATCCATCCACCCCATGGATTTAAATGTAATTCATGGAAAAGTTCTGATTTTTTGGACATTTAACAGAATTTGCCCAAACCCCTGCAAATACAGCCCATCACTACTATACTGTAGACTCTTACACAGATAGAGCTCTACTGAATGGAACAATGGTAATAATAGGTAATTTTAGGTACCTTGATGTAACAGCAATGGTGGTACAGCAAAAGGGCAAAAGTGTGAAAACTTATTACAGGACAATTTTATGGGACAGTGCAATATATGCCTCATTTAGAAGTACTGCTTTGTTGGACCTATTAAAGTGATTGTAAAGTCTTGGCTTTTTTTCTATAACTTACCTGCTCTGTGCAGTGGATTTGCACAGAGCAGCCTGGATACTCCTCTTCTCGGGTCCCTCTTCAGTGCTCCTGTCCCCTTCCTCCTGTCGAGTGTCCCCACAGCAAGCAGCTTGTTAGGGGGGCACCTGAGCCAAGTCACAGCTCCCCGTGTCCATTCAGACAGGAAACCGCGACCCGACCCCCTCTCTCCTGATTGGCTAACTAACTTTAATTGACAGCTGTGGGAGCCAATGGTGCCACTGCTGTGTCTCAGACAATCAGGAGGGAGAGTCTCGGACGGCCGAGACACTTGTGGTCACCGTTGGACAGAGATGGAGCTCAGGTAAGTATTAGAGGGGCTGCTGCACACAGAAGGCTTTTTATCTTAAAGTGGAGGGCCACCCTAAAATAGAAAATAGCAAGAAAAATCTTTAAATTTTTTTTTTTAAAAATTTGAAAAATAAAAAAAAATTTAAACTTACCTGAACCCTTGTTGCTAGGTAGTCTTCCTAATCTGCCTCCTCCTATTCCGCGACGTGTTCTGCTCCTAGCTGAGCGGCCCCGTTGCCTTCTGGGAACTGTGTGTGTTCCCAGAAAACCACGGGGCCATTCACAGATCGCCGCGCCGCTCGTGCGTGCTCAGTAGGAAACTGGCAGTAAAGCCGCAAGGCTCCACTGCCTGTTTCCCTTACTTAGGATGGCGGCGCCGGGACCCGAGAGCCAAGGGACGGGTCGGCCTCGGGTGGCCGACATCGCAGGCACCCAGGACAGGTAAGTCTACTTATTTAAAGTCAGCAGCTACAGTGTTTGTAGCTGCTGACTTTAAAAAAAAATTATAGTGGCCGGAATCCTGCTTTAATGCATAGAATGCATTAACCACTTCCGGACCGCCGCACACCGATGTACGTCCAAACTTTGAAGGGGTATAACGTTGTTATGGCAGCAGCTAGCTGCCATAACCCCGGTATCCCCGTTTTCGTGTGGCGGTCCTCTTTCTGATAAAAGTGGTCCATGTGGCGGATTCGCTGCAAGATCACTTTTATCGGTGGCGGGAGAGGGGCCCCCCCTCCCGCCGCGATCCAGTGCCCTCCACTGTTTACCGGAGCCGTCGGTAGTGGCGGAGGCGATTGCATCCGTCTCCCTCCTGTGCCTGGAGACGAGTGAGGCTAAGATGGCGCCCACTCGTCTCCATGACACTGCAGGGCGGAAGCGATGTCAAAACGTCACTTCCGCCCACGCCTCTTAAAGGCATATTTTTTTCAATGTCATTTTTTTAAATGACTTTTTTTTTTAATTGCATTTTAGTGTAAATATGAGATCTGAGGTCTTTTTGATCCCAGATCTCATATTTAAGAGGTCCTGTCATGCTTTTTTCTATTACAAGGGATGTTTACATTCCTTGTAATAGGAATAAAAGTGACACAATTTTTTTTTAAACTGTGTAAAAATAAATAAAACAATGTAAAATAAATAATAAAAATAACATTTTTTTTTTTTTAAAACCCCCCCCGTCCCGAGAAGCGAAAGCATACACGAGTAGCGCCCGCATATGAAAACGCTGGTCAAACCACACATGTGAGGTATCGCCGTGACCGGTAGAGCAAGAACAATAATTCTAGCCCAAGACCTCCTCTGTAACACAAAACATGCAACCTGTAGAATTTTTTAAACGTCGCCTATGGAGATTTTTGAGGGTAAAAGTTTGACGCCATTCCACGAGCGGGCGCAATTTTGAAGCGTGACATGTTGGGTATCAATTAACTTGACGTAACATTATATTTCACAATATAAAAAAAAATTAGGCTAACTGCGCAAATACGGTGCAAAAAAAAGTATTGCAACGACCGCCATTTTATTCTCTAGGGTGTTAGAAAAAAACATACATAATGTTTGGGGGTTCTAAGTCATTTTCTAGCAAAAAAAACTGTTTTAAACATGTAAACGCCTAAAATCCAAAACGAGGCTGGTCCTTAAGTGGTTAAGATCAAAAAACCTTCTGACTTTACAACCCCTTTAACTTCAAATAATGCAGAGTTTATTATAGATGTTCATGTTATGGAAAATTCGGGCAGCAGTGACCATAACACAATTTAATTTAGTCTAAGGTGTAAAAAAACAATAACACCCTGGAAAAACACAAAAAAAATATTTTAGGAGAACAATTTACCATTTGTTACACTCCACAATCTTAACTTGGAAGCTTGCAGAATTCAATGCAATGCGATCTGTTTTATAAATGCACAACTGTGAAAAGATTGCTAAGCTGTACAGGTAGAACACTTACCTTCTTATTTGTATACAGTATGTGTCACTTATACAGAGGGCAATGAAGTGACACATGCAAGCAGGTGAGTGTTTTCACTGCCCTATGTCCCCTCTATTGCCATCCTGCTACTGGTGAGTTCTCACTAGCGGCAGGAATACAGTTTGTTCTAGTTAGCCTCGGGACACTTTGATGTATACCAATAAAACTTTGTCTGTGGCCGGACAAAGAGGACTCTGGGCTGGGAGACAAGTGAAATATAATAAATA
Source organism: Lithobates clamitans (assembly GCA_037952925.1). Taxonomy (NCBI): domain Eukaryota; kingdom Metazoa; phylum Chordata; class Amphibia; order Anura; family Ranidae; genus Lithobates; species Lithobates clamitans. Next base: position 4,443,046 of record JBBGZY010000865.1, read on the forward strand.
ATCAAACCAACAGCAGGAGGAAGACAAAGTTTATTGTCACCAGTTATAAGTAGTGCATGTTCAGCCAGTTGTTGTAAGCATTCTGTGAATACTGATTTGTCATTAGAAGATTACATGCGGCAACAGGCAAGCCATTAGGAGAGTGACAAAGAAATTCAGCCAGTGCAAGGCAAAAGTTTGCAGCAATGTCTCTATATTGCAAAGCATCTATCTTTCTGTGACCTTAAAAGGCTTAATACTTCTGTGCAGCTATTTAAAGGAAACCAGTACTGAGATAAATATAAAGACTGCCATTGCTGACATCCTGAAATCACTAGATACCTGGCTACCATACCGATCCACTGGATCCAGTTATTTCTACACCCCTGACCTAGAATAAGTTTGCAGGAGTTTTGAATACATTTTGACCTAATTTTTAACATCTTCCTTCCAGGTTACAGTACTTCCAAGCCAGACACAGCTAAACAACTGATATATCTAGAATGAGATGAGCTAATTCAGTTTACATATTTCCAGCAGTACAAATTTCCTTTAGCACGTCACTATCTGTACTCTAAAGAAAACCAGTTCACTGCACTAGGTGATATTAATTAGGCAATAATATATAGATTGCAATGTGACAGTCCCAAAAAAGTGATTCTCAAAGGTGCTCGTGTTCAAAAATACATCTGTGCTCCTTGGTGCTCAGACTGGGTTCCCCACATAGATGTACACTCACCCCTCAGTGTTGACCAACTATGGCTAGTATGGTCAATCAAGCGTGTGGGGAGACCCCTGGAGATATCCGTTGCTGGTGGCTCTTGAAGTGGATATGCCTCATAAAGATGGATAGGAATAAAGAGGAAACATCATTGTGCAATACCATTTTAAGAAGGATTTGTTGATAAAAACAATATGGTTTCACTCACATGTAAAGGTGCCTACATCTTGGCACCCAGTGTGAATAGCAGGAGATTAATATAGGGGAAATCGGCCCCCCAATGGATGGTTGACCGCTAGGCGTGATTCCGCTCGATTTCTGGAAGTTGTTCGCGGACGGAAGTGGGTCGCGACGATGCGATCTAGCCTCAACGTGTTTCAGCCAATCAATGGGCCATCATCAAGAAGCTCTAGTTCCGCCATATTGGGTGAGGGCATTTATACCCTTACTCATAGTTCCTGATTTGTATGGGTCAAATGATTAAATTACCTGCTATTAACTCAGGGGTGCTTACAATCTACTAATTGCAGACAAATATAGATAAAAGACATTAATTTAATAGTGCCAATATTACGACTGAATTGATTAGATATTAGATATAAAAACCCAGCTGCACTATCTTTTTATTCCATTGATACTGTCAATAAGCATTGGAGAGGTGTCAATATGATAAAACAAATATCCCAAAGCTAAACCAGATGGATATTTGAACTCCAGACTCTAACCCCACTAGGGTTAAATATTGAGCTGGATCTTAACTGTTTCATAACTAATTACTAATCGTCCATCCAGTCCTTACAATCTATATCATTTTAATTTACATTGATTTATTGGTTATGCATTAACTTATCCCTTATCTTCATTGTAAGGAAGTCCAACATCTAACAGAGACCACCCACGGTGAATACTCTGTTATGTGTTTATTTTTTATTTTAATTCAAATATACTATTATTTTAACTATCATAATTATTTTAACTATCATAGTATATTCATGCTCATAGCTCATAGAGATCTTATTGTGACCATGCTGGATGAATATTTATTAATACTGGCTTATTGCCAATTATCTAAGTCTAGATAATCATTAACACCCTTACTAATACATTCCATTAACACCATGTTATACAGAGGAATTGACAATTATCATTATCACTGCAATTTCATTTATGTCCATTAGATGGCCTCCTAATTATATTCAATTTATTTTGTTTAATATTATATTTTATTATTTTAATTCTTATCAATTCAATTTTATCTATATTTGTTTGTAATTAGTAGATTGTAAGCCCCCCCCCCGAGTTATCAGCAGGTATTTTAATAATTTGACCCATACAAATCACGAGACTATGAGTAAGGGTATAAATGCCCTCACCCAATATGGCAGAACTAGAGCTTCCTGATGATGGCCCATTGATTGGCTGAACCGCGGCCAGAGGTCAACAATCCATTGTGGGCCGATTTCCCTTAAACAAATCACCTGCTATTTACACCGGGTGCCAGGAAGTAGGCACCTTTACATGTGAGTGAAACCATATTGTTTTTATCAATAAATGCTTCTTAAAACGGTATTGCGCAATGAGGTTTCCTCTTTATTCTTATCCATCTTTATGAGGCATATGCACTTCAAGAGCCACCAGTAACGGATACCTCCAGGGGTCTCCCTACACGGTTGATTGATCATACTAGCCATAGTTGGTCAACGCTGAGGGGTGAGTGCACATCTATGTGGGGCATCTGGTCTGAGCACCAAGGAGCACGGATGTATTTTTGAGCATGAGCACCTGTGATCATCACTATTTTGGGACTGTATATTGCCTAATTAATATCACCTAGCGCGGGAACTGTTTTTCTTTATTTATATTTGTTAACTAGCAAGTTTTTTACTACTGCTGTTTTTTTTTTGCATTTTAATATAATTTATTTTATTATTTTATTATTTAATCACATTGATTCATATCTTTGGAGCTTAGTATTCATTTAATATCTGCACTCTACAGTTTGCACGAGAACCTAAATTGTCATATACTATTGAAAGATTATTATCACAAGCTGTGGTCTCCATTGCAGATAAATGTTACCCAGACCATTACCAATGGTTTTAAAAAGCCTTCAAAGCACCATTATGAAGAATGACAAATGTGCCTTTCCAAAAAACAGCTCTAGTGCATTCATAGCAATCTAGAATTGTATAAATATTAAAAATGTGTTTCAAATAGTGCAATTGTCCATTTATTTTCTTAGGTAAACAGTTTTTGTACTAGAAAAAAATATTTTTAGTAAGTGTCTGTTGACTCAGAATGCAAGCTTTGAGAGTCCCTGCAGTAATGATCTGTTAGATTTAGGCTCTATTTATACCTTTCCATATGCATTAATACGTAGAGGAAAGTTTTCATACAGTGCCTTGAAAAAGTATTCACGCCCCTTGAAATTTTCCACATTTTGTCATGTTACAACCAAAAACGTAAATGTATTTTATTGGGATTTTATGTGATAGACCAACACAAAGTGGCACATAATTGTGAAGTGAAAGGAAAATGATAAATGATTTAAAAAATGTTTTACATATAAATACCTGAAAAGTGTGGCGTGCATTTGTATCTAGCCCCGAGTCAATACTTTATAGAACCACCTTTTGCTGCAATTACAGCGGCAAGTCTTTTTGGGCATGTCTTTACCAGCTTTGCACATCTAGAGAGTGAAAATTTTGCCCATTCTTCTTTGCAAAATAGCTCAAGCTCTGTCAGATTGTATGGAGAGCGTCTGAACAGCAATTTTTAAGTCTTGCCACAGATTCTCAAGTGGATTTAGGTCTGGACTTTGACTGGGCCATTCTAACACATGAATATGCTTTGATTTAAACCATTCCATTTTAGCTCTGGCTGTTTCTTCTAAGATTGCCCTATATTTGGCTCCATCCATCTTCCCATCAACTCTGACCAGCGTCCTTGTCCCTGCTGAAGAAAAGCATCCCCACATCATGATGCTGCCACCACCATGTTTCACGGAGGGGATGGTGTGTTCAAGGTGATGTGCAGTGTAGTTTTCCGAAACACATAGCGTTTCGCTTTTAGGCCAAAAGCTTAAATTTTTGTCTCCTCTGACCAAAGCACCTTCTTCCACATGTTTGCTGTGTCCCCCACATGGCTTCTTGCAAACTTCAAATGGGATTTCTTATGGCTTTCTTTCAACAGTGGCTTTCTTCTTGACACTCTTCTATAAAGGCCAGATTTGTGGAGTGCACGACTAATAGTTGTCTTTTGGACACATTCTCTCACCTGAGCTGTGGATTTCTGCAGCTCCTCCAAAGTTAAAATGGGCCTCTTTGCTTCTTCTCTGATTAATGCTCCCCATGCCTGGCCTGTCAGTTTAGGTGGACGGCCATGTCTTGGTTGGTTTGCAGTTGTGTCATACGCTTTCCATTTTCAGATGATGGATTGAACAGTGCTCCATGAGATGTTCAAAGCTTTGGTTTTTTATAACCTAACTCTGCTTTAAACTTCTCCACAACTTTATCCCTGATCTGTCTTGTGTGTTCTCTGGCCTTCATGGTGCTGTTTGTTCACTAAGGTTCTCTAACAAACCTATGGGGGCTTCACAGAACAGCTGTATTTATACTGAGATTAAATTACACACAGGTTGACTCTATTTAATAGTTAGACAACTTCTAAAGGCAATTGGTTCCACTAGATTTTAGTTAGGGGTATCAGAGTAAAGGGGACTGAATACAAATGCACGCCACACTTTTCAGATAGTTATTTGTAAAAAATTTGGAAAACCATTTATCATTTTCCTTCCACTTCACAATTATGTGCCACTTTGAGTTGGTCTATCACATAAAATACATTTACGTTTTTGGTTGTAACATGGTAAAATGTGGAAAATTTCAAATGGTATGTAGACAGCGTATTGTTTTAAAATAGCCTATTCACTTTGGATAGGCCCTTAATAATCTTTATAATAAACTTTAAATCATGAAAAAAAGAACCTGCATTACTTTTGGGCAGCAAGGTGCATCACAACACAGAGAGCATTCGTGTTTGTGCTTTTTGAGGCACTGTAGAGCTGGTCAAAATGTTTATTCTTTATATGTACACTGGGAGGCCATTCAAAATTTAAGGCTGCACATTGCAAGGCAAAAACACAACATGTTGAAGTGCATTGTGGCAGGTTTTCATACATCTTACAGCACACGGAAAGCTGTGAATCTGCCCTAAATCCTACCTGCTATGGGCAGTCTTGTAACAGAACAGCTAGCAATCAAATATTTTATAGAGACTCTTTTCTACAAGTCTACCAAAAGGAAGAATCTGAGCTGCCTAGACATTATGCATATTTTCTACAATATGCATGGTGCTGGGAAATATGGGCTGTAAAATTCAAGATATAAAAAAAACCTACATGGCAGAAAATAAAGCGTATTTAAACCCTAAAACAAAAATGCAATATATTGCCGCTTACCAGTACTTAGATGTGGTGGCATTCGTTTTCTTTTTTTTTTTTCAGACTTTATTTTCACCTGGTGATCTTGCCAGTAAAACACCCTCTGTCCCAGGGTAACGTTCAATCACTGTAAATATAGAGGAGCAGCGCTGTCACACTAGTGCCGCGTACACACGGTCGGACTTTCTATCCTACTTGGTCCGGCACACTTCCCGACGGACTTTGTCCGCCAGGTGCGCCGGACCATTTAAAACGGACGGACTTGCCCACACATGACCGGACTTTCCGGCGGGCTAAGTCCGCCCGTCTTTCCGACGGACTTTCGCCGGAGTTACGGCGGACTTTCAGAATGAACGGACTTGCCCACACACAGACAAGTCCGTTCATTTTGAACGTGACTCAGGTGCGACGGGACTAGAAAAGGATGTCAATCTTGCCGCTTTTATCGGCGAGATTGACACCTTGCGAGCCCCGTCGCGGGTCATACCAGGCCCTTAGGTCTGGTATGGATTATAAAGGGAACCCCCTACGCCAAAAAAACGGCGTAGGGTCCCCCCTAAAATCCATACCAGACCCCGATCCGAGCACGCAGCCTGGCCGGTCAGGAAAGGGGGTGGGGACGAGCGAGCGCCCCCCCCCGATCCTTACCAGGCCGCATGCCCTCAACAGGGGGGTGGGTACTTTGGGGGAGGAGCGCCAGGCTGCGTGCTCGGATCGGGGTCTGGTATAGATTTTGGGGGGGACCCCACGCCGTTTTTTCGGCGTAGGGGCTTCCCTTTAAAATCCATAGCAGACCCAAGGGCCTGGTATGCCCCGCGCCCGCCGCAATAGGAAAATTTGTTTTTCCTATTGCAGCGAGCGCGAGATGCAATACACTGCCCTCGTGTTGTATCTGGTCCGTCGGACCAGCATACACACGAGCGGGTTTTCCGTCGGACCAGCACACACACGAGCGGACTTTCCGCCCGAAACTGAGTCCGACGGAAAGATTTAAAACATGTTTCAAATCTAGGTCCGGCGGGCTTTTGGGAAGAAGTCCGCCGGAAAAGTCCGCCGGCGCCCACACACGGGCGGATTGTCCGGCAGACTCTGGTCCGCCAGACCAAGTATGCCGGAAAGTCCGACCGTGTGTACGTGGCATAGGCCGCTCTCCTAAATACAAAGTCTTCCTTTCCTCATCACCATTAATTTAATTTTTCAAAGGATAGCTAGGAAGAAAGGTAACACTGTTTGAGATTTTAGTTCAAGCCACAGGAAGTTACAACGTAACTTGCATTTCTGGCAAGATCAAAAGGCCTCTGCAGAAAATGTCCTTAGCTTGAAAAAAGAAAACAAATGTAGCCATTACATTGAAAGACTGAATATATTACATTCCTTACTCAGTTTAGATATACTTTGAGGTAGAACTGAAGGCAAAACTGTAAAGTAGAACTGAAGGTTCTAACGCATCTACTCCAAAACTAAAAAAAAAAAAAAAGTTTTGCCTTCAATTACAGTACATTTTAAACTTCTGTTGCATGTGTTAAACATATTTTTAACTGACCCAAAGCATTAGTACCAAAGATTAGCACAGAACTCTAATATATAGATGACATCTATGGGGCAGTCTACAGTTAGAATTAATTGGATTTATGAAATGTCCATCGTACATGCAGCTGTAAATAGGCTTTTATTTGAATAACGGGCTCAAATTTTACCCTTATTGTGTAAACTTTGTGCATTACATTTTAATCAAGGTTATCATTTCAGCAGATATAATATTTGTGAAGTATTTCATTATAGAAAAACTCTAAATAGAAAATGCTTCCATCATGTCTTGGGTTCCGTTGTTATAGGGCATGATAGCAGTCAGGTAGACTTCTGCTGCTAATATGTTCAAATGCTTGACTGTGCTACAAACATGACAAGTTGTTCCTTCCTTTGACGTGCACAAAAACTGATTTAATTAAAGACAATTATTTGTTTTTCTCACCTGTGCTTAAAGTGTATCTAAACCCCATACCAATAATATAATATATTGTACTTTATCAGCCTTAGATGTGGTGGGGTTATTTGTTTCTTTTTGTTCAGGCTTTGTTATTATTTCTTAGGCCCCTTTTTACACATGCACACCATTTGTTCAATTTTCATCCATCTGCTGACGGATGAAAAACAGACATCAATGCATCTCAATGGAAAAATGGATCATCCATTTGCATCCGTTTTTTGGAATGCATCAAAGCCCTTTTTTTTCTTCCGTTAAAAAAATGGATCGGACGGAAAACTAATGTAAACGAACAAACGGCACATTTCTGCAGGAAAGAATGTCTCTGGGACTCAAGTGGTTAAGGATTCTAGCTGGCAGATGTAAAAAACTGATGTAAGAATGCAAGACAAACTGATGTAAACTTTATACATGTTTTCTTTGAAAAAAAGTGACTGAACTGGAACTGATGAAAAGAACGGTCTGCATCAATGAAAGGGACCTTAGAATGCCTGTTCTAGGATGCAGATCCTGTTTAAGGCCCCTTTTACATGGGGCAGACTCCGCCAGAAGTCCGCCTGTTCAGAGGGGAATCTGTCAGCTGATCCTCGCTTAGCAGATAGATGGCTGATTTGTGTCTGCTCCGCTTATGCAGGGCAGACACAGCCTGCTCCCCTCTATGGGAGGTCGGATGTAAACGGACTACCTGCCCCTTTACACCCAACTGCCGTATGATTGGATTGGATGTCCGTTTACATCCACCGCTTCAAAGAGGACAGTGGTGTGTCCAATCAGATGGCAGTTTTTGAGGCGGACCTGATTTGTCCACCTGTGCGAAAGGGACCTTAGGATGGCAATGCTCACTAGCTGAAAAAAAATCCAACAGATTCCTCCATCCATACCATACAGGGAAAATCTGCTTCGATGCTGCTGGCTGTCAGTGACTGTGAATGATTGGCTGCATTCACAGTTCAGCTTAGAATTATGTGCTCAGCTCCTTCAGTTTTCGGATTGGATGTCAACTGGTAGGGTGCCAACAGGGACACCCACTGCTTGAATTTTGGCCAGTTCATCAGAAACCAGACAAAATGTAATCATTGTATAGCCAGCTTTAGCCTGAAAAAAAACACAGTTATCTTTGTTCTGGGGTTTAGATATCCTTTAACTCCCAAGCAAACTGCTACTTACTCACTTGTACAAGAATATTTTGATCAAAATAGACTTCATTTAATTTTTTTCTCTGAACCCTGTCGAAACAAAATCCTACGCTATGTCCCAAAGGTGTGCTTACTAGACTTATCTATTGGTTTATTCATGTTTGGTTTTCCCTCTGCAGGCACCTGGTCTGTGTCTTTGATTCTATAAGCTTGATGTTTCCAGAAAGTATAGATATCAGTGGGAAAACAGAGGTAATATGAGTAGAGAGTGGCACAGGAAGGGCTTAATGAGAGTCTTTCATCTGTCTCTGCATCTTCTGCAGCACTTCCTGCATTCTCCGCAGCTGGGGAAATAAAAAAGTGGGAGTTAGAACATCATCATTGGGGTTTAAAAAATTGCTCCTATATGCTGTCTTTCCCTATATAAATAAATATAATTGATGAACTGATTAAAGTATATGTAAACCCAATCACTAAAATCTCATTTGAGCTTTAACATGATAATGTGATTTCAAACGTAATTTTCAATCTGAAGTCGAGTATATATTTTTTTCTTTTCAGGGATACAACACCATACACATTAGATATGTAGTTAGTGGGTTCAAACTTGGGTTCTTCTACCTCTGCTCTGCGGCTCTGTTCGCTCTGCCACTGGGGAATCTGACCTTCTGCTTAGTACATCTGCTCCTGGGACTTTTCTGGCTCCGCTTGCTTTCCAGCAGTAGTCAATCCACAATTAGCTCAGCTTAAATTGCGGGACTTCCTGCACACTGTGCCCGTTTGTTTAATCCCTGGGTGTGTTCTATACTACTGAACTACTGGACTTTTGAACCTTGCCTGATTACTGGACTACTCTCTTTACCTGACGATTCTGTACTACTCTTCCAGTCTGTGTAGGACCCTGCCTGTCTCTGACCACACTTCTGGATTGTGTCTTTGTACCTTGCTGAGAAGACTTGCAGCCAAAGCTCCACCTTGCACTAAACCTCTTAACAGGTACCTTAAATTTCTCCACCATTCACAGAACCTATACTGTTACTATCTCACAATTAGAGTTGAGCGAACAGTTCGAGCTGAGCAAAATTTTGGCCTGAACATCGCCTGTTGCCTAATCAGGGCACAGTGCATAGCTGGCTGTTAAGGAGAGGGCCAGGAAGCCGGCCTCTGCGTCCTTAACACCAGATGAGTTATCAGCTGTGAATGGGCTTCCCAGCTGACAGCTGAATGAAAATAAATCATTGCTGGCAATATAAAAAGTAAAACAAAAAAAAACGGCGTAGGGGTCTGGTATGGATTTAAAGGGGAACCCCACAGCAAAATTAAAAGGCATGGGGTCCACCCAAAATCCATACCAAAGCCTTATCTGAGCATGCAGCCTGGCGTTCCCCCTCCTGAACCATAACAGGCCACATGCCCTAAACTGGGGGGGTCCCCCAGATCCTGACCCCTCCCTATGTGAATGAGTATGGGGTGCATTGTACCCCTATCCATTCACCAAAAGAAGTGTCAAAAATAAGTAGACAGGAGGCAGTTTTTGACAATTCCTTTATTAAAAAAAAATGTCCCCGATGAACTGTCAAATGGCAGAGCAGGCATTCGGAGGTTAGCCTTCATGCTTTGGGGTGGGGGGCACCCTCCCATGAGGAGGGCATGTGGCCTGGTATGGTTTAAGAGGTGGAGTGTTCGCTCATCCCCCCTTTCCTGACCTGTAGGGCTGCATGCTTGGATAAGGGTCTGATATAGATTTTGGGGGGGATCCCACGCCGTTTAAAAAAAAATGTTGGCGTGGTGGGGTTACCCTTAAAATCCATACCACACCCGAAGGGCCCGATATGGATTCAGGGGGACCCCCACGCCGTTTTTATTAACATTTTTGTATTGCCGGGAATGGTATTGTATTGCCGACTATTTAAAAGTCTTTTTTTTCTTTATAAATGTCAGTTTTGCTGCAGCAGGTTCTATACATGGTACAGATGCGCCACTTTACAGGCAGACTAAAGGGACCCCCCTAGGCACTATATTTAAAGGAATTTTTTATTTTTATTGTTTCGCTTTAAGCATCATTAAAATCACTGCTCCTGTAAAAACAATCTTTTTTTGATACATGTCCCCAGGGCAGTACTCGGGCCGCCATACCATTTTTATGGCAAATAAATTGTATATAAGCCTTCAAAATGGTGACTTTTGATTTATCAAGTTCTCATAGACTTTAATAGGGTTAAGGGTCCGGGTCCAAACTTTTGCTATGTTCGAGAGTTCTGGTGCGAACTGAACCGGAGGGGTGTTCGGCCTAACTCTACCCACAATGTATTGTGTTCTGTGAATTGAAGAGGAGAAGATGAAAGATAGGAGCTCCCCTGCACATTCACAGAATGCAATTAGAACCTCTGGTAAATTTGTATTGCTGTCTGTGCATATGGGAGATTTACCCTCTCTTTCTGTGACTGTGAAACCATGATAAGGACATAGTGGAACAGGTGTCACTAGACAATGAAGAACACACTGAGAGCAACAAGCACCTGACAAATATTCTAACACTTCTCCATGCCACTAAAAATAGTGTTTTTATTGCTCCCTTTGTTCCCACTACTTCCTGCTGTTGTACACCTTGTTGCCAGGATGAGAAGTTATGCCGCATACACACGATCGCACATTCCGACAACAAAATCCATGTTTTTTTTTCCGACGGATGTTGGCTCAAACTTATCTTGCATACACACGGTCACACAAAGTTGGTCGGAATTTGCGAACGTCAAGAATGCAGTGACGTACAACACGTACAATGGCACTAGAAAGAGGCAGTTCGAAACCACCCTTTGGGCTCCTTCCTCTAGTCTCGTGTTAGTAGAAGTTTGGTGACAGACGTGCTTTTCAGCCTCGTGCTTTTCCGATCGTTACTGCTCTTCAGTTTGTGCTTGTGGGTTCGTATTTATATTACGTATTTGATCTTCAGTGTGTTCTTGTCCACTCGTTTCTGATTTTCAGCTCCAGCCTTTCTGTTTTTCAGTGCTTTCTGTTAGTTCGTTCTGACCAGCCGACTGTTTTGAAGCCATGAGGACCCTTACCCCGGACCAGAGAGTTTATAACTACCGTCTGGCCAGAGCCAGAAGAGTGGTGGAGAACACTTTCAGAAAAAGGGCCAACCGGTTCCGCCTATTCCTTACGCCAATCAACATGGCGGAATATAAACCTAAGTATATAATCCTTGCATGCTGCATTCTACACAACTGTTTAAGGAGAAATTCAATGAACTATGTGGCCTCAGTTGGGCCTGAGGTCGGACTTCAAGAAGAAACCCTGACGGCACTTCAAACTGGCCGTCCTGGCTTGCCCCCAAAAGGTGCCCGCGAAGTAAGACAGAAGTATGTCGGGTACTTTGCTGGTAGGGGGGCCATTGATATGCCAGAAACTGTTTAAGAAACATTTTATCCTAAATTTTTTTACTTAAACTGAAAGAAGATTTCCTTTGATTTACTGCATGGGTTTCTTTTAGCTGTCTCCTAGATTCTCCAATGGGCTTTTCTTTTTGGACATTTTCTTCAATAGTGCAAATGTAATTTATTTGATACATGAGGTGACTCTCTTCTTCAGCAAAATATTAATATGTTGTGGGTCTGCTACACACACCTTGTTTTTGTTGTTAATGTATGTAATGCATTACTGAGAAAAATATTCATCATTTTCAGCACCATGAATGATTTTTGGGGAGTCATGAAAATGGCATGATTGTGGCAAATTATAAAGCACTGTGGGAGTAATTTACTAAAGGAAAACCCACTTTGCACTCCAAGTGCACTGCAAAAGTACACTTAAAACTGCACTAAAAGTGCACTTATAGTGCAAAGTGGATTTACCCTTAGTAACTAACCCCCATTGTCACTGTAAAAAACAACTTACTACAAAAATTGCTATTGGGCATTGAAAGAAGAAGCCACACATTGTTGAGTAGAAAACATTTTACTCAAAGCACATTCACATGTGTGTTATAAAAGGGTTTTTGAACAAACCAACATCTTTGGTGTATAACATTTTTTTTTCATATTGTAAATATCCTTTTTTTGGTTAAACAGGCATGCTTCAAAGCATAACATTCACAACTCAGGAACTTACAGTTCAACTCTGAAAAAGTGAAGGCAATATCAGACATTAGTATGTCCAAACTGTGTTGATATTGCCTTCATCAGATGGGGTGATGTCACCCCTGTAAAAGCCAAATTTCGAAGATGCACACAAATTGGATTTCAAACTGGGGATTTCCCTCCTGATCCCATGCCTAATGTCAACATGTGCGAGCTCCCATCATGAGGGATCAATGGACGTGTTTTGGGGGTGCAACCCCTTCCTTTCACCTAATTGAGTTGCGAGGAAGGGGTTGTACCCACAAAACGCGTACATTGATATCCCGTGATGGCAGATAGCACATGTTGACACACTGTGTGCATCTTCAAAATTTGGCTTTTAAAATACTTTAAAACTTTTTTTCAAAGCAAAAATACACAAGAAAATGTTACAATTTTTGTGTTTTTTATATTCTGCCTAAAAACATCAATGATGTTTTTGTTTAACATCATTGATGTTTTCCTTTATATTTTCTAAATCACGATTGCACCCCATTCTCTCCCCGATGAGGATCTGGGCACTTTCACTGATGAAAGGAGATTCTTCTTCCACAACATCCACATTACCTAAAATAAAAAAACACACCATGTATTATAAATATGCAGTCATACATCTATTACTTGAAGCTATGGTCTCAGACACTCACCTGGTGACAATTTTGCACACTTCATAAATGTATCCCTCCTCATCCTCTGCTTGTGGTTTTGGGATTTCCCCTTCCTCTTTTTTCGGAGTTGGGGGTTTGTGGTGTCCTCAGATGTCCCGAGTCTTTTCTCCCCTATGTGAATAAAAAATAGGTATACTTAGCACACAAATATTTGAGGGCAGAAATAGGAATATGAAACATTGCTTGGAAGTGTCGTACAATTGTCTGTTTTGGCAGAGTTCCAAGTTGAAGAACATTTTATTTCCTTTCTAAAGCTGGAATACTTCCCTTTTTTGTATCACACGTGTAGAGACCCCTACTACCCACTGGAGCACCTGTGTGGGACACCCTAAAAGATATGTTCTGGTGTCCCACACTAGTGCTCCTGCGTCCAGATGTGTAAACAGCTGCTGAGTGTCCTCTCCTTACACTGAATCAAGTTTGCATTTCATTCTAGTTACAAACCCATCTAGACAACAAACTTATTTTAATACAAATAGGCCTAAACAAATGTAGTTAACCTGTAACTGCCAAAAACATCTTATAAGTGGGCGAACAAACGATGTTTCCTACGACTGATTACTGTGCCCATGAACATGAAAGTTTCCATTTTAAACTGTACAACAGTAAAGAAAAGCACATGGAGCAGCATGCAAGTAATAATAATAACAGGAACACACAACAAGTACTTACTTTTTAGAAGCAGTTTCCTGATCTTTCTGTTCTGATTGTGCTCCCTCAGTTTGAGGTCTGACCATCATTTCCTCAATTGCTCCTTGGATTGCCATACCCCAAATTTTCTGTGCAGACTTTTCACAACTTTAGGCATGATCTTGGCCTTTCTCACATTTGGGTTTGGGTAAGGTCCATGCTTCCCGTCAAAGTCGGCCCTCGTCAAGATGTCCACCATCTCTATAAAGGACATATTTGAGGTCTTAAATCTCCTCCGGGATCGGGACGTTCGTGGCTCAGGCCTTTCTTCGTTGCTACTCTCCTCTGCATGCACCTGTTGTCTCTCCGCCATGTGCTCTCCCACTGCGCTAAAAGAGAAGGGGTGGGGAATAGACTAGAAAGAACGTCAGGGGCGGGCGGAGTTTCACGCATGCGCAGTGTATATATAGCGTAACACGCGTGCGTCATACATATGATCTGTGAGCGGAGGATGGAGTAACGGAAGCAACGATTGTAATAACGAAGGCACAATTTTAACTTGGTGCATCAGTGGCCTATACTGCTTATAGATTGAGGCCTATATTGGGTCAAGATTAGGAGAGTTTCGCCTGACATTAGGGTTTGTCTTGTGTTGTGTCTTGCAGAGAAAATGGATCCCTTCAATGATAGGGAATTTCTAGGAATATTCATTGATATGTTAAGGAGCTGCCCTATCTGTGGCAGCTGAACCACCCATTTTATAATAATCAAACAAAGAGGTGGGGGGCGTGACCGGATGTGAGAGCGGATGCTGGAGTGAGTGGAGGTGAGCGCGAGCTTCCCCCAGCCCGATGCCTCCGTGTCCTTCTGCTGTGACCTGCGCCTGAAGCCTGTTCGAGGGAGCTCTCTCCCCCTGTGGTACACTTACCTGGCTGCTTGGCTCCCCCGCCCGCTTGTCTGAGTCGGAGTGAGGTGAGGGGAGTGTGACACTGCTGCCCGGGAGAGGACGAGATCCGAGCCCTCGGGGCGGGGAGAGAGGAGCCGGGCTCTCTGCCCGAGTGGTTGCCCGGGCAACGATCCCGCCGTCAGCGGGAGGAGACGGCTGTATTAGTGTGTGTACAGAGTGTGCACTGGTAAAGAGGAGATAGAGCCACTGCCTGGAACTTCAATATGTGAGTACACCAAAGTGTTGTCTGTCAACTATTGCTACTGCTGCTGCAATGGCCATCTATTGTGCTTATTAAAAAACGGATCATCTCCACCTACCTTCCGTGGGGTGCGATACCACCGTGGTTAGGGGGGGGCGAAGTCATTGGCAGTTTTACCACACAGACTCCCTGCGTCTTTTTTTCTACTTTGGCGATAATATACCCCTGTTGGTTGGTGGAGGGCTGTGTTGGGGGAGGGGGTTGTAGCCCAGAGTATTGACGGGGCAGTCCCATTGGTTGTTCTTTGGTTGATAGACTATCTATTTTTCGCATGGTTAAAATTTTTTCAACATATCCCTTGGACTAACATAATTAGAGATGACTAGGAAAAAAGGTGAAGAGATGCAGCCACAGGAGATCTCTAGCTCCCAAATGACCCGCACCTCAAAAGAGAAGGGAAACCAGGCAGCAGCGGCAGCAGCGGCTAAACTTGAAAAATTTGCGCACCCCTCCACCTCTGCCACATCTCCATCTAAAAATATCCAGCACCAGCAAGACAGACCGCAGGCAGGGGACAGGAAGAGCCTAGGAAAAGGACCAGTGATAACGCACGCAACAAAAGCTGCAAGCAGTAAAAACTCAGAGGGGGTGTCCGCAGGTCTAGTGACCAACAATGCCATTGTTTACAACGCTCCAGTAGAAGCGGAACCCACACTGAAAGACGTCTTATGCGCAGTCAATTCCTGTAAGGCCTCCCTAACAGATTTGTGCGCCCAGTTAACCGGGTTAAAGGAAGAGCTAATAATAGTAAGCCAAGAGCTACAAAGGACTATCGCTAGAACAACAACACTAGAGGAGAGAGTAAGCCAGGCCGAGGACGATCTAATTCCATTAAAACGAGAGCTTATGGCATTTAAAACGAAGATGGGTCTGCACAGCGCTAAAATTGAGGAAATGGAAAACAGGTCCCGCAGAAATAATATAAGGGTGGTAGGACTACCAGAGCGATGTGAGGGCCCCCACCCCGAGGAGTTTTTTGAGAATTGGCTTAGGGGAATATTCGGGGCGGAAACTTTCTCCCATCTATTCGCCATTGAAAGAGCTCATAGAGTGCCAAGTAGGGCCCCACCATCAGGGGGATACCCCAGGCCAATAATTATGAAGTTTATTAACTACAGGGATAAGGTGACCCTGATGCGTAGGGCCAGAGAAGTGGGGGATATTCTGTACAACGGAACCAAGATCCTATTTTTTCCCGACTATTCCCCAGACCTCCAAAAACGAAGAGCCGAATTCAGGGACATTAAACGTAACTTGCGGAATTATAAACTGGAGTATGCCCTGTTGTATCCCGCTCGCCTGCGTATCATTGCCCTAGGGGCTACCCATTTCTTTGATACAACAACAGGGGCAACAAAATGGCTGGAAGATAATAAAAAGGACTTACTGAGCTAGGGGTGGAATAAAGGTTAGTTAAATTAGGAAAGGAAGGGTGAAAATGGTAAAATTATATAATTTATTTATTTATTTATTTTTATTTTTTTCCTTCCTTTTTCTTTTGTTAGTTTTCCGTTTTTCTAGAGCAAACAGTAGTGGACACGGGGGGGGGGGGAAGGGGGGGTGTGATAGATGGAAGCACGAACAAATGATGTGTTTACACGATTTTTGTATGTTTTAAATACTGTTCTGAAAGTTTGGAGGAGGGTAGGGGGAAGGGGGGAGGCGGGTAAGAGTGTGGTAGTAAGACACAATGTATCTTATTTTTTCACGAGAGGGGAGTTGTTTTCTGAACGGTTGGGAGGGGGGAAAAACCAGGTCACAAGTGCAGCCCCCAGGGCTAGCCTAATTAGGCAAATGGGAGGGTCACGAACTGGGGACGTGGGAGGGGGGACGAATACAGTGGGAGGGGGGGTGGGAGGGGGGGTGGGAGGGGAGTTTGTACTGAGATATAGGGTTGGGCAAAGGGGTGCTTGCAAATCACACATAGTTAAGAGGGGGGGGCTTACAAGGGCAACGTATATTGGTACACATGTTTTTGAATTTGCAATTAGGGGTTTTTCTTTTTTCCTTTTTTACCTTGGCCAGCACAATTATAGAATTGGTAGGTTTTGCAGTCACGAATTCTCAAAGGTTTTTGGTTTTTCTTTGTTTTTTTTTTTCTCTTCTTCTTTTTTATTTTTTACCCTAGCTAGATGTCCTTAAAAACGTTAAAAATAGGCTCCTGGAATGTTAGGGGTATGAGCGACCCGGCTAAAAGGGCAGCGGTGTTTTTGGCGTTGGAGGCGCATGGCGTGGAACTGGCTTGTCTGCAGGAAACTCACCTCACCAATGACACCAAACCATATGCTCGGAACTATAAATTCCAAGAGCAATATCACTCTGTCTATACCTCATACTCAAGAGGGGTGAGCATATTGGTGGGTAGGGGTATTTCATTTTCCTGCAGAGAAGCCAGGATAGACGCGCTGGGTCGCTACGTATTCTTGAGTTGTATTGTGGAAAACAGACCACTAGTCTTAGCAAATATTTATGTTCCGCCTCCGTTTAAAACAGAGACCATTCTGGATCTGTTGGAGTTTGTGGATAATAAGGATGATGTACCTATAATTTTGGTGGGAGACTTTAATACTGTCTTGGATAATAAACTGGACCGATTCCCACCAGCGAATCGCCCAGAGAGCTTAACAGAGGGACGTTTGGGTCAACTCCTAAGAGAGATCGGGTGGTGTGACCTATGGAGATCTCACAACCCAAATGTCCGGCAGTATTCTTGTTATTCAGGGACACACTCTACTCTTTCACGCTTAGATATGGCATTAGGTAACTATGAGACCCTACAATTAGTAAGGAACATAGAGTATAAGCCGAGGGGAATTTCAGATCACTCTCCCTTGACTTTGACCTTGAATTTAAATACTAGAAATGGCCTGAAAAGGTGGACAATAAAACCGCTCTGGCTGGACTTGATAAGCTGTACAGAAGAAGTAACCGCCAAATTAAAAGAATTCGTAACATTTAACTCAGGTACAGCAACCGAGGGGGTAGTGTGGGATGCCCTAAAAGCATTTCTCAGGGGTCTACTACACCAACAGGTTGTCAAAATAAAGAAAAAGTCAAGGGAATGGGAAGCGAGGGCCAGCAGGGAAGCTATGGAAGCAGAGGCGCAATATGTGGCGGATCCAACTCCTGAAAGACAGGCGATTTGGCTTAATCGACAACAGGAGTATAGAGAGGTAATTAACAGAAGAGCAGAGAATAAAAGACTCTTCCAGAAACAAAACTACTTTGGAGAAGGGGAGAAAGTAGGCCGGACGCTTGCACTTATAACGAAGTCCAACTTATCCCCGTCGGCCATTTCCTCGATTAGGACACTGGCTGGAGAGATAACTTCCGATTCCACCAAGGTCCTAGAGACCTTCTCTGCATTTTATAGAGATCTGTATAGGTCACGTCGAGGGTCGGACCGGTGTAGTATGGACAGGTTTATAGAGGGGGTGGATCTGCCTGTTCTATCGGAGGGGGAAAGGAGTGCGATGGAGTCCCCCCTGACTCTGGGGGAGTTGCAAGCGGCTGTCATGGAGATGGCAGCTCAGAAATCTCCCGGCCCGGACGGCTTGCCATTGGAGATTTACAGAAAGTATGGGGAAGTGCTGCTTCCGGAGCTCTTAAGGGTACTGGAGCAGTCGCACAAGGATGGGCAGCTGCCTTTATCAATGTCAGAAGCTGATATAATAATGATTCCAAAAGAGGGGAAAGATCAACTGGAAGTCACCTCATACAGACCGATATCATTGTTGTGCTCAGATGCCAAAATTGTCGCAAGGGCGTTGGCATCTAGATTGAATAAATGCATTGCAAACCTGGTACACCCAGATCAATCTGGGTTTATCCCTGGCCGGTCCACTAGTATTAATATTAGAGGGGCTTACCTGAATGTCCAGGTACCGACCGAGAATGCAGGTTCTAGAGCTATACTGTCCTTGGACACTGCTAAGGCTTTTGATAGCCTAGAGTGGGAATATCTCTGGTGGGTACTTGAGAGGTTCGGATTTGGCCCTGTATTTATTGGCTGGATAAAGACTCTCTACAGAAATCCTAGGGCAAGACTTAAGGTAAACAATGTTTATTCGGAAAGTTTTTTCCTCGAAAGAGGAACGAGACAGGGGTGTCCCCTGTCACCCTTGCTGTATGTCTTAGCCATGGAGCCACTAGCGGGAGCGGTGAGATCATCACCTGAATTGCAGGGGTTTCTTAGGAGGGGGGAGGAAGAGCGAATCGCGCTCTTTGCGGATGATGTTCTATTTTTTCTTGGTGATACGGTTTCCTCATTGGAGAAGATCATGCACCTGGTAGAGGACTTTGGAAAGTTCTCAGGCCTAATCATTAACTGGGAGAAATCATCGCTTCTGCCGGTCGATCCATTGGCCAACCAGATCCCAACTAGCATGTCCCAATTGAAAGTTACGGAGAAATTGAAGTATCTCGGCGTTGTGCTATCCAGAAATCCCAGCGCGTATATTGAGGATAACCTGGCCCCCCTCCTGCAAAAATTTAAAAAGAAATGTGATATCTGGAGCAGACTCCCCCTGTCTGTGGCGGGTCGGGCTAATCTGATAAAAATGGTTTGGCTACCTCAGCTGCTATATTTGCTCCACAACTCCCCAGTCTGGATTGGAGAGAAGTGGTTCCAAAAAATTCAATCTCTCTTTGGGAAATTAATATGGAAAAAAGGGCAGGCTAGGATAGGCCTACAAAAACTGCAGTGTCCTACTACTGAGGGGGGACTGGGAGTCCCCCACCCTTTTACTTATTTTCTGGCAGCCCAGTTACAACAATTGGGCGGATGCGCTATGGATGGAGGGGGAAGTAAGAATGCCCTAATTGCTTTGCAGGGTTGCCCACATAGTTCATTGGTGGAAGCACTGGAGGCAGAGTCATTACAACGTGAGATCCCGACCCTCAAAATGATCACCAGGGTATGGCAGACAACTAAGCGAATAATGGGATATAAAGGAACTTCAGAATATTCGCCAATATGGAATAACAAGAACTTGCAGGAATTACTATCTGTAGATAGCAATAGGTTGTGGGGTAGGTGCGGGTTAAGTCGGCTGATACAGTTATATGAGGGGGATATCTTGAAATCTTTCGAGGAATTGAAGTATGAGTACGGGATACCAAATCGTACATTCTATACCTACCTACAGATTAGCCACGCCCTGAGGAAGCAGTTTGATAGGCAACCCCCCACATGGGGTAGGATCCCGCTGCTACACTCAATAATTAAATCAGAGAATTCCAAGGGGCTAATCTCAGAGTTATACACTCAATTGATAAAGCGAACAAATATGCAGGTGGGCTTTCCTGGGGGTAGGGACAGGTGGGCGGCTGATGTGGGGGAGATAACGGACGCTGAGTGGAAAAAGATTCTGGAATTTGGAACAGAGGTGTCGGTCTCTCCCTCACAAATGGCCTCCCATCTGATGCTGCTACACAGATCTTATTATACCCCAAGGAAGCTTTTTATGTTTGGTCGCAGAATTAATGATGAGTGCCCCAGATGCAGAAGAACAGGTGATCTAATCCACATGGTATGGCGGTGCCCAAAACTTGTCAGATACTGGTCCGAGATTTTAAGGAAAATAAATATAACGTTCAAAATCAACCTAGTGCTTGATTCGAAGACCTGTGTGCTCGGTCAAGTCGATATTGGGCTGAGAGACAGGTACACAGCGGTGGCGGTAGCCAGATGTCTGTTCCAGGCTAGGAAATTAATAGCCCAGCTATGGCAATCTAGAACTCCCCCGACTCTGGAAGATTGGATTAGAACTGTTAATTCCACAGTTTGGAGTGAAAGGACGTTTTATGCCAGGGCCGGCAACTATAACAAGTTTGTAAGGTTGTGGAATCCGTGGGTCCAAGTAATGCCGTGTCCGCAAGCAGTGCTACTTGCGCGTCAAGAGAGCGCGTGTCTTTAGTAGTGAGGCATAGCTATGCTGGGTGTGATATAGAGATAGGAGAGAACGGTGCATAGACCTGTTGTTGCCCACCAGATGTGCTCCCGTACCATGGAGGGTTTACAAGGGAGGGTTATAGGGGGGGGGGGAAGGATTAGTTAAAAGAAAATAGAATATACAAACACGCATAATGTCAATGTTAGGTAATGTGGCCAATTGGCCCTGCGGTATAAGATGTAGATTACAAGTCCCGAAGTTTGGGACTATTGATATCAAATGCAAACTGTTGTATGTCATCTTATTTAAATACTTATAAAAAAAAAATAAATAAAAAAAAAAAAAAAAAAAAAGTGGGATAATTACGGAAGGCCACAATGATGTGACTAGACAAGAGACGTATATGAATACCAATCTGTAAGCAGTCTCTGGTTAAAGTTGTCTGACGTGGCAAAAAAAAAAACAAAAAAAAAACAAAAAAAACAAAGAGGTAGGCAGCGCTGGAGAAACTGCTTGAATTTGTGAAGCAAAAAAACCCATTTAAAACTACTCGCGGCTATTGCATTGCCGACAATACACATAGAAGTTCATTGATAAAAACGGCATGGGAATTCCACACAGGGGAACCCCGAACCAAAATTGAAAAAAAAAAAATGACGTGGGAGTCCCCCTAAATTCCATACCAGGCCCTTCAGGTCTGGTATGGATATTAAGGGGAACCCCGGCCAAAATTTAAAAAAAAATGACGTGGGGCTCCCCCTAAATTCCATACCAGACCCTTCAGGTCTGGTATGGATTTTAAGGGGAACCCCGCGCCAAAAAAAAAAAAACCCCGGCGTGGGGTCCCCCCAAAAATCCATACCAGACCCTTATCCGAGCACGCAACCTGGCAGGCCGCAGGAAAAGAGGGGGGGACGAGAGTGCGGCCCCCCCCTCCTGAACTGTACCAGGCCACATGCCCTCAACATTGGGAGGGTGCTTTGGGGTAGCCCCCAAAACACCTTGTCCCCATGTTGATGAGGACAAGGGCCTCATCCCCACAACCCTGGCCGGTGGTTGTGGGGGTCTGTGGGTGGGGGCTTATCGGAATCTGGAAGCCCCCTTTAACAAGAGGACCCCCAGATCCCGGCCCCCCCGTGTGAAATGGTAAGGGGGTACTTACCCCTACCATTTCACTAAAAAACTGTCAAAAATGTTAAAAATGACAAGAGACAGTTTTTGACAATTCCTTTATTTAAATGCTTCTTCTTTCTTCTATCTTCCTTCATCTTCTTCTGGTTCTTCTGGCTCTTCTGGTTCTTTCTCCGGCGTTCTCGTCCAGCATCTCCTCCGCGGCGTCTTCTATCTTCTTCTCCTCGGGCCGCTCCGCACCCATGGCATGGGGGGAGGCTCCCGCTCTTCTCTTCATCTTCTTCTTCATCCTCTTCTCTTCTTCCTTCTTCTCTTCTTCTCTTCTTCATTTTCTTCTCTGGGCCGCTCCGCACCCATGCTGGCATGGAGGGAGGCTCCCGCTGTGTGACGGCGTCTCCTCGTCTGACGGTTCTTAAATAACGGGGGCGGGGTCACCTGACGCACAGTGACTTGACGGGACTTCCCTGTGCTGAGGCTTACGACGACCAACCTGGTACTTCCAGGCAGCAACATGTGGAAGAGCCCAGCTTGAGCCAGGTATAGCATTGTTAAAAATATATTTCTGGTTGTCAAATTAATGATGTTAAATATATGTTAGTTTTGACAACTAATTTCTGATTTCACAAAGTGTTTTACATATCAAAAGACAGTAGTGGCCACAAATGATTTGGACAAGAATGAAAAATGCTGGGGTGAGAATGATAGTCTTTTCTATTTATTAACATTCAATTTGCAACAGTCATGAGCTGAAAATTGTGTGTGATTGATGAACCAAAAACTAAAACTATGTCCCTTTTTCATACATGGGAAAGCCTTAGCCAGGCTGTGGAAAGTGGCAGCCAGGAGGTGGCAGGGGTAAGTGGCAGCCAGGAGGTGGCCGGGCCCAGTAGCCTGCCCGAATCCCAGGTCCCTCCCCTCCCTCCACAAAAAAAGTGCCAGGAAGAGGAGTAACCTGGAGGAGGCAGCACTTGGCCTATTTATGAAGGCTACTGCGGCCCTCAGAAACCCCCCCAGTCTTCAAGAAGACTATGCATACATGGCAGCCTGAAAAATGCTGGAAATGGAGGAGGGCCAATGCCTCTTATGTGAGGAAGTGATCTTACAAGCCCTAAATAAGGGGTTGAGGGGCAAACTCACAAGCCAAAGCCACATTTATGAGTTGAACCATGGTCCACCTCCTCCACCTCCTGCCACAACTCCAACACCAGAGCAACAGCCTGGAAGGAAGCGTGTAAGGAAGACCAGAGAGTGATAGCCTGGGTTCAGTCTGGTCTGACAAAAGACGCAGGCTGTTGTATGACCACAGCCTGGGGACATATATGTCATCTGCTGCTAATCCTGATCTCTTGTAGTCCTGGACCGGATTGTTGTTTACTATTATAAGGACTCCTCAGGCCACCAATTTTGAATGTAAAATAACCAGTTTCTCCAGCATTGCCTTCCTCTTTATTTTGTTAATGCCCAGAATAAATGGCTATTTCTTTTTCAGAAATACTTGGTTATGTGTTTTACTTAAAAAAAGGCAGTTTGTTTGTGAGTAGGCAGGTACATTTCAAAAATACAAGGCCAAATTAACAAGGGACACCAACACCAACCAACCTCCTTGAGGTTAAAAAATACAAGATAATAATGGTGTTGTGGTAACTTGATACACAAAACGAAAAATAATATTATGGAGAGCACTAGAAAAAAAATAAAAAATGCAGATCTTGATAAAAAAAGAAAAAAAAAAATTATAAACATTATTATGGAGATCTGATGAAAAACAAAATTAATATTATTCATGAGATCACGAGAAATAATAAAGAAATCAGTTTGTCAGAACTGTGTAAATATCAGCAGCAAAACAACTTCATTATTCTAGCATTATAAAGAAGAACAGAATGCGCTGCATTAAACTATTTAAAAAATTGCAGCGTGACGAATGTGCTAACTCCATTACGAACGGTAGTTTTACCAGACCGAGGGCTTCCATCTCGTAATTTATTCTGAGCATGCGTGGTACTTTGTGCGTCGGAATTGTGTACACATGATCGGAATTTACGCGAACGGATTTTGTTGTCTGAAAATTTGAGAACCAGATCTCAAATTTTGTGCAACGGAAATTCCGATGGAAAATGTCCGATGGAGCCTACACACAGTCGGAATTTCCGACAAAAGGCACCCATCGAACTTTTTTCCGTTCGGAATATCCGACCGTGTGTACGGGGCATAAGGGTAAATTTCTCCAATGAATTTAATGCATTTATTGAAAATTAAAATAATAAGAAAATAAAAACACTTGACAGAGGTTTAAACTCTGAAGATTAATAATAATGTCATCTTGAATTGGGTTTAGGCACTGTAAGGTTATAGTCAGTATCTGTCCTGACCTCAGATAAAATTCTTCAATGATTCACCTACTGAGCTATCTTGAATTTTGGAGCTGGTAGTGTGAATTCTATGAGAATCCTGGAATCCAGAATAAATATTACACAGAATTGATGACATAATCATATGGTAATTAAAATATCCCCATATTGTACAAATTGTAGATGTGTAGAGAATTCCAGTGGTTAAAAACACATCTTGGACCTGCAATGGTTCTCTTACTAGCAATGATTTTGAGATATTAGACAGCCAATGGAGTCATTTCCCAATATGATGGGTCTTCTTAGGTGCTCAAACTCTCAGGAAGGAATCGACAGCTACATTATATTTATAAAAAATGAAGAAAAACAGTCATCATCCAAGTGGGAACATTACCCATTCACAAGGTGTGTTTTTATAATGTAGATTTTAAAGACAAAATATCTAATAAATGTGGTTCTTTTTTAATTATATAATGTATTTGTCTGTTCCTTCCTGAAAGTATGAGCATCTAAAAAGTCCCAGTTTCCTGTCTTTCTACTTTTGCGTGAATATATGGGGATGTGATGCTATACAGTGCCTTGCAAAAGTATTCGACCCCCTTGGCTTTTTACCTATTTTGTTACATTACAGCCTTTAGTTCAAGGTTTTTTAATCTGAATTATATGTGATGGATCAGAACACAATAGTCTAAGTTGGTGAAGTAAAATTAGAAAAATATATACATAAAACTATTTTTCAGAAATAAAAAACTGATAATTGGCATGTGCGTATGTATTCACCCCCTTTGTTATGAAGCCCACAAAAAGCTCTGGTGCAACCAATTACCCTCAGAATTCACATAATTAGTGAAATGATGTCCACCTGTGTGCAATCTAAGTGTCACATGATCTGTCATTACATATACACATCTTTTTGAAAGGCCCCAGAGGCAGCAACACCTAAGCAGGAAGCACCACTAACCAAACACTGCCATGAAGACCTAGGAACTCTCCAAACAAGTAAGGGACAATGCTGTTGAGAAGTACAAGTCAGGGTTAGGTTATAAAAAAAAAATCCAAATCTTTGATGATCCCTAGGAGCACCATCAAATCTATCATAACCAAATGGAAAGAACATGGCACAACAAATAAGGGAAAAAAAAGGAAAAAAAAGGTGCACTAAAATAGCCACGTGCAAAATATTGAGGAGGAAACAAAGAAAAAGGTACTACAAAGTATTACCAGAGGGGCGGACTTTATAGGCTAAGAAACAATGGAAAGGAAAAGTGGTATAAATAATAACGTTTATTAGAATTTACATAGAATAATCAAAAAGGGATAAAAAATGTAGCATATATGCATCTATATTTATGTGCAGTGAGCCCTTGTATGTCTACGTGTTTCGCCGTTAGGCTTCTTCAGGACACGGCCAAGGTTCAAAGACAAAACAGATAAGAGAGCATATTTCTCTATCTGAAAAGAGATACAATGCCATTAAAAACATGACTAATACAAAGACAAACTTGTTTAAAAAGAGAAGCATGTGTTGAGCACTTGTGGATACAAGGTCAAGGACAAACAACAAACAGGTACCTTGGTTGGATTACACTATCAAATATACCCAAGATAAGATGAACAGTGTGTTTCGCAAGTACGAACTAGAGGGAAACAGATATGACCAATGTCAATAAGTAATTATTTCTAATATGATGTAACTGTAACTATGTGTGCTTACAACCTACTATTTTACCCTTCCCGGGTTGTCCCCCCCCCCCCCCAAGTAGATAATTTGTCACCTTACAGTACTTGGTTTGTACAATATAACTTTGCATATCTATATACATTTGCTTTATACCATTTGCAATACTTATTATATGAACCTTATAAGGATTTTTTGTGTGAGTCTTTGTGACAATTTGCCATATATATCTGATATATACCTATTTCTGTTACTATGTTAATTGTAAACAATGGTAGTGATGTATAATTACACTTTGTACCTTTCAGGTTTATTTTGCATCTTTGTTCTGTTTTTGTTTTTAATTTGGCGTGTGTTGCTTCCTTGTGAGATCCATGGACGGTACATTCCACATACAGGTTACTTTGTCTGGTGTTACACTAATACCGCTTATGTGGGGCTTAGTTAGCTGTCACTATTTTATTCATACTGCTGGGGGTGCCCCATGGATCCACCTAATAATGTAGTCTATTTAATGTTTATTTATTTGCTTTATTTGTGTTTGCCTTTTCTGCAGGTCTGGTGCACTGTGAGGGCTTTGGTCTGCTTGTTGTGCTGCCTGGCTTTGTTTGTGCTATTTCTCTCCAGCTGCGTGGACAGACCACGTGCAGTGTCCGGCTTGTTTTCCTACATTGCCCATAATTCATCTGTTTGGTCTGGGTATCTGTGGCGCATGTGCGCTCTATTCGCTGCGCTGTCTGTAAGGATTTTTCTTTGTTTCTTTTTCTGCTTTCAACGGGGCACTTGCACATACATACAATGCATTAGTCTCCACCTTTTTCCTACATTGCCTAGTCTCTGCGACCTCTAGCTATCTGTGATGACTGCGTCATGTGACACTTTCCTGACGAATAGCTGTTGTACTCCTCACCATATAAATAGCCCTTTGAGTCAGTTAAGCTCCGTGTGCAGGAAGTTTCTGTCTCCCAGGGGCATGCTGTGTACATGAACTGTGAAAGTAAGTACTATACTATTTACATGTAGACACATACTCCTCTTTAACTGGTTATTCGATCAGTTAACTGTATACCTACTTATATAATCTATTTTATAAATACAGTGATTGGCTGTCAGGCTTTATTTAGCCACTAGCACTGATGAAGCTTAATTAAGGTCTTACATACTGTGGACGCCACTGTGACCTATTGGCCTCTTCCAGACCTGGAATACAAGCCCTCTTCTGCCCTTGCTTACAGATTTAGCCAAACAACCTGTGATTTAGTAAGTTCTTTTGTCCAGGGCTTTTTTTCTCAAACAATAGGTGCTGGAACTCAAACATGACCCCCCAAAACCCCTCCACCCACAAACACCCTCCAAATCACATCAAATAGTGGGTGTGAACAGTCAAATTTCACGAACAATAGGAGTGTCTTAAAGGGGCATTAAATACCAGGATTGCATTACATACAGAGTGCAGGGTTCAGGGGGCAGAGCTGTCACTTGTAAACACAGAAACCGGACTTTTGTGTTTACAAGTGATTGTGGTGAGCAGGCCCCCCCCAAGGGTCTGAGCCAGAGGTGGTGAAACTGAGTTCCACCAAGTTCCCCCTGAAAAAAGCCCTGCTTTTGTCCCTATAGATTATGTTACCCAGTTACATCATATGAGAAATGATTACTTATTGACATTGGTCATATCTGTTTCCCTCTAGTTCGTACTTGCGAAACACACTGTTTATCTTATCTTGGGTATATTTGATAGTGTAATCCAACCAAGGTACCTGTTTGTTGTTTGTCCTTGACCTTGTATCCATGAGTGCTCAACACATGTTTCTCTTTTTAAACAAATTTGTCTTTGTATTAGTCATGTTTTTAATGGCATTGTATCTCTTTTCAGATAGAGAAATATGCTCTCTTATCTGTTTTGTCTTTGAACCTTGGCCGTGTCCTGAAGAAGCCTAACGGCGAAATGCTTAGACATACAAGGGTTCACTGCACATAAATATAGATGCATATATGCTACATTTTTTTAACCCTTTTTGATTATTCTATGTAAATTCTAATAAACTTTATTATTTATACCACTTTTCCTCTCCATTGTTTCTTAGCCTATAAAGTCCGCCCCTCTGGTAATACTTTGTAGTACCTTTTTCTTGTTTCCTCAACATGGCACAACAGCAAACCTGCCAAGAGACGGCCGCACACCAAAACTCATGGACCGGGCAAGGAGGGCATTAATCAGAGAGGCAGCACAGAGACCTAATGTAACCCTGGAGGAGCTGCAGAGTTCCACAGCAGAGACTGGAGTATCTGTACATAGGACGGCAATAAGCCGTACGCTCCATAAAGTTGGGCACTTTTTCTGTTATTTTGTCCTATTTGTTGTTTGCTTCACAATAAAAAAAAAGAAAACATCTTCAAAGTTGTGGGCATGTTCTGTAAATTAAATGATGCAAATCCTCAAACAATCCATGTTAATTCCGGGTTGTGAGGCAACAAAACACGAAAATTGCCAAGGGGGTTGAATACTTTTGCAAGGCACTGTATATACACCCACCTTCATTACCTACAGTATATTATTTCCAAATATGATTCTTACTTCTTGAACAATTGAAATTAGCTGCTGCAATACACTAAATTATCCACTGATGATTTTCTTTTAATGCACAAACCAAATCACACGCTGGTTTTTACAACAGTCTTGGAAATATATACTGTATAGATATATATTTTAAAAAAATTTTTACAACTGTGTTTTGCAGAGAGATTGATCACTGACCTCTTCATCCTTTTCCCGGATGAGTTTCAGTGTCTCATGGTCCGGAGATGGGGGCACACTGGGGATTGGAAAGTCCGTACCACTCTCTCTTGTTAGTTTACTGTAGAGACCAAATGCAAGAACCCAATAAGCCACTAGCCCATTTATCAGTGGTACTTGGTTATTATAGTATAAGCAAAGTTTATTGATCATTTTTGTTTTTTATTCTACACACATGCCTACATTTTATCTGCCTGCTGTCCAAAACCTTGCAGAGAAGAAAATATCCATTGCAACTCTACCAAATGTAATATATTAGGTCTGGTTGGAGTAAAGAATGTTAATTTAAATTTACCAAATTTTGCAAAAGAAATAAAAAGCCAACTGATAGCCATGTGCGATCTGGTCACTGACTTACGCCAAACGGCATCTCCCGGGCCCCACCGCTGAAATGAAACAAAGAGGATGGGCTGCTGGGTGATGTCATTGATCAAAAATGGCCATTGGCATCTTGTGTTCAGAAAGAACCTTGAGCTCATCCCTACTCAAGTATAAAGTATGGGGGAAAAACCTAGTCTCCCTCAGACCTTCTCTGAGACCTACTCTGATATTCTAGTAATGTTGGTAGCAGGACACATTGAACATTCTCCCTGTGCAATAAAGATTTACTCCATGTGATGGGAGTAACTTTGGGCAGGGGGCTTGTGGAACCAAGCTTACCGCAGAGAGCTCTGGAAACCTATTTCCCAGCTCCCCCAGGCTCTCTTATGTGTAATTCACCCTGTGTCTATTAGGGACACAGGATGACCAAGAACCCCAGTCGGGTCTGCACTAACCAGACTCCCCAGTACAACCACACCAGACTCAGCATTTTGTGTTCCCCCTATTATCCAGGGTCTGTGTTGTGCGGTTTGTGTTGAAAGAATGAAGGGGTTCTTTCACTTGGGACATTAATATTCATGAACAATATCCTTCAAGAAGCATAGGAATAGAAAAAAAATCCACCTTTCAGACTGCTAGAATATTGTAGGAGTGTTTCATAGACCATTGCCTAATAGTTTGGGGTGGGGTGGGGAGGGGGTTGCTGTGTTTATTGTTAAGTGTTTATTGTTAAGTGGCTGTATACCATTTGTTCTAGATTAGCTGCTTGAGGGGAGAGGAGATTTCTCCTGCAGCCCTTCCTAAAGGCCATGTGTTCCTTGTTACTGAATGTAGTTTACCCCATCCTGTATTACTATGCAAAGAAGGGGGAGTCCCCTGAGTGTATATCTCTTTGTGCCTGTGTTTGAATAAACTGTTTTATGTTTCTTACCACCCTACACTGATGTCTCAACAAGTGACTGGTTGGGCTAAGGGATCTTGGATTGTGCAGGTGCTGGGCAAAGGGAAGCTTATATGGCGGACATACTACTTTTGAGTACAGGGTCTGTCACACTCCACCAGCTTTGCGCAGTGGCAGTATCATAGCCAATGAGGTTCAACTGAGGCGTGATTATTGCTAATTGCTTCTCGGCCCTTTGGCTAAGATCGAGTCTAGTATCTGTTCTTATCAGTTTCCAGGAGGTGGCGCTTGCTTCTGTCCCTGATCTATGGCGAGATAGAGATGGGATTGCGGTTGCTATGCAAAACCTGCTGGAGTGAAGGTAACCCGGAACGGTTTGTAGCCGAAAGGGAAGCCTTCTGATGGGGACGGAGAACCATTCGGTCTTGGCGGAGGATCGGGATCCTGGCCTTCTGGCCTGGATTGGGGCAGCTCTAGCTCTGGACAGTTATTTGGGAGAGAACGCTGGCTCCCCTTGCTCCCACCGGGGGAGCGGCCAGTATTTCCCGAATGTAATTAGGTAGGAGGGACGGAACGACGGTGAAGCCTGATGGCAAGGGCTCTCTCCAAGCTTCCAGAACTCCATACCTTTCTGCCTGGGGTGGGGGCTGCTGTGGTCTGGGCTGTGGGTCAGGGCTTTTTCGAAAAGCCAGTGGTGAATGTGCCCCTGAAGTGGCAGTTCAGGGGTGCCGTATAGTCACAGTGTGAAAGCACTTGATTTTATGGCACCATGGTCACTTCACCACAACACACGTTTTTCGCACCTGCCTCTTGGGCCGGGCCTTTTGGCCAGGACCAGGGGAAATTTTTATGCCTGGCCGGAGGGCCGGCCATTGTATAGCACAATGGCCACTTTCACTCTCCCATCTCACTATCTTCCCCACTCTTTCTTTTACCCCTGTTTGTCACCTTTTTGTCTTTTTTTTGGTTGTCTTGTATACACGTTTGTCACTGTGTGGCGAGTAGGGTGTGGGTCCTCGGGCCTACTCTGAAAGTCTTGGGAGGGGGTGGATATAGGCCTTTTGGCTTGGTTCGCCCTCTCCTTTGAGGGGTCTCTCTTCGGGAGAGCCCCACTGTACTTGGGTTGGTCTGCTTCGGCAGTCCTTCCAGTTGTGGGGGTCCGCCTGGTTTCGGCCGGATGGACCCTTTGTCTGAGTACCTCAGTCCCTGTCTGGAGCCTAACGCCCCGGGGGATCAGGGTAAGGTCCTTCCCTAGTGGAGGACTCTGTACACCCGTTGCACATTTTTGTGTTTCACTCTCTATGTGTGGGCACTTTTTTTTGGCACCGGGTGGAAGTTTTTGAGGTGTGTTTTGCACGCCACTGGCTTTAAAAAAAAAAAAAAGTCTGTCACACTCCACCTGGAGAATGAGCTCCTTACAGCCCCTCTAGGAGGTCAGTAAGCACCAGTTTGGAACTTTACCCTATTTTATTAGCAGTTTAATCCACCACAGACTAGGCAATCATTGCATAAGTTAAAAATCTGCCATTTTAAGAACTATTAGCTAGTCTTTATATACTTTAGATTTTTTTGATAATCAAAATCAGTGACAATAAGCAGAAAATACAAATATAAGTTCCCCCTGTCCGTACTTGCGGTTTCTTTCCCTGACCACCCGCTGCGTCAGACTTTGGATACACTGAGCTCTGTAATTTTCATAGTGGGTCTCTCGGGTCACATCTTTCAGATCCTGCATGTGAGTTCGAATCAGCATGGTCCGCAGCTTGACAAAGTCACAGTGCTTCTCATTCTCAACTATGAAAGACAACAGATAGATAGATGGTTAGATAAGAGGGGCAGTGGAGGATAATACTGTGAACCTGTGAATATAACAGAGGTGCATAAATTCATAAAGAATAGAGGAGTAATTCAGCCAGTGAACTTACATTGACAGTAACAGAAAAGGAATTTAAAAAGATACATTTCAGCTGTACATTTTTATCCTCTTGATGTACACAGCTCCTGGGATTTGTCCAACTGTGCAATACAATATTATTATTAGAATATTTGTAGGATAATATATCATATCTAGGTTATTTCACTAGTGCCTATCTGTATGTTAGTGTGGTCAGCATTCTTGGCTGCAGCAATACTTTAAATGTTAGTATAAGACAGAAATGAAGTAGTATGTGTACAAATGTTACCTTCTACAACACCCCATGGGTACAGTCGCCCTCTCACACGTTTCCCATTAACTTCCACAATGGTGTTAGAGCCAATCACAGCAAATGGAATGCTTTTCTGGAAGAAAAAAATCTGGTAAAAATAATGAACATCCCTCATTTTTCTAGTTTAATAGGGATAACAAGGGATGTAAATAAATAACCAACATGTTACCTTCATCCACAATGATCAGTAATTGCACCTAATATGACAGACAGAACAACCTGTCACTACATTTGTCGAGATATACTGTATTCAACTCCTATGCCCCGTACACACGATCGGATTTTCCGAAAATAAATGTTGGATGTGAGCTTGTTGGCAGAAAGTCCGCTCAGGACTAAGTATGAGCTTTGGTCTGTTATTTGGATATACCATATTTATCGGCGTATAACACGCACAGGTATATAACACGCACCTTCACTTTAAGAGGGAAGTTTCAGGAAAAAAATACAATTTTAAATAAAGAACTGTGAAGCAAATGAAGGGTCAGTGCCAATCAATGCAGCCTAATTAGTGCCCATCTGCAGCCTCACTATTGCCATGAATGCAGCCTCACCATTGACATGAATGCAGTCTCATCGCCATGAATGCAGCCTCACCATTGACATGAATGCAGCTTCACCATTGCCATGAATGCAGCCTCACATGTGACATGACTGCAGCCTCACATGTGACATGACTGCAGCCTCACATGTGCCATAAATGCAGCCTCACATGTGCCATAAATGCAGCCTCACATGTGCCATGAATGGAGTCTCACATGTGTCATGAATGGAGCCTTACCATTGCCATGAATGCAGCCTCACATGTGCCAAGAATGCAGCCTTACTGTTGCCATAAATGCAGCCTCACATGTGACATGAATGCAGCCCCACATGTGCCATGAATGCAGCCTCACCATTGCTTCAGTGCAGCCTGATCGATGCCCATCTGCAGCCTCGGAGGGGATGGATAGGGGCGGGAAGACCGCCGACAGATTACATACAGGAGAATTTCCTGTTTACTCGGTCACCTCTTTAATACAAAGTCCCACCTCCTATGATAGACAGAACAGTCATCCAATGGCAGCACAGGAGACGGGACTTCCTATTACAGATGCCGCTGGGTAAACAGGAGATTCTCCTGCATGTAATCTGATTGCACTCATCCCACCCCTCCCTGTCCCCTCCGAGGCAGCGCCGATAAATACGGTATTTATCTTATCTTTTGTGGCCCTATCACTTAAAAGTGGAAGTACTCCACATGCCCCTTCCCCCCCCCCCCTTTAAAAAATTACTTTATAAACTTTTTTGTGAAACATCAGATTTGGCCATGCAACTTCCAGCATCACACCAAAGTTATGATTCTAGAATATGTGACTAAAAGTTACATAAATCTTAAATTGACAATGCAATATAACATTGCAACAGCTGTTTTTACTACGGTACAAATCCAATTGCTGTCCAGCCTAGCACCACTTTATATATTGTCATTTATGCATTACCTTCAGTTCCATATCCTGAATCTTAAAATCTTCATCTTGATCTGAGTCACAATCAGGAAACTGATAGATTTGAATGCCAAAATAATCCAACTCCTCTCGTATCTGAGAAAAGAAGAAAACATTTTACTAATGTTTCCTCAAGGGAATCAGTGAAAACAGTAAATATATTTCGGCTTGAAGGCTGTTGTCCTCATCCTTGCCTTAAGAAAAGAACAAAGAAAGAAAAAAAAAACAAGCAGGACAAGAGTTTTGAAGATAAATGTGTGATTTACTCACCAGTGAGGCTAGAATCAGGATGACAGAACCTTTAAAATCAAGTCAGCAATGGCAGCTCCCATACTTTTGCCTTACTTTTGTACTTTAAAGGTAATAGAACTCTGGCATACAATGGCTTGTCCAAAAAAAAAAACCTATGCCAAACATTGAGGTAAAGATGGGTTTCATTAATTTCAGGTTAATTTACTGAATCTGTACAGTAGGTACCGTTCTAGTTTAAATGATCTTTTGAGGCACCTCATCCCTTATATCTTTCCCTATCCTTTCCACACATTTATATAGCTGTCTCATTATCCTGGAAGTTTATTCAGCCAGATTTTACTGTCATAGGCATGTTGTCCCCAGAACTACATCTTTCAAGAGCCTTTCCCTACATACAGTGTTTGGCCAGACAGCAACATTGTTTTGCTGGGAAAGAAATCAATGTATGCACGTGGAGAGGGACAAGGAAAGGTAGAAATAGGCAATTTTCTGTAGTCCAGCATGCATGACTGAGAACGCTGGATTTTCAAACAGCAAAGGCACTCTTTTGTGTGTGCAAAGTTTTTAAAGGCACAGGTAAATGTGGATGTATTACAGAGATGTCATGAATGTATTTTGTATTTATTTTGCCTTTTAAAGCAGACTATCACTTAAAAGTGGAAGTACTCCTCATGCCCCCCCCTTTAAAAAATGACTTTATAAACTTTTTTTGAAAGTAAGTACCTTTTTCTGACAGGTACCCACTCTCACTTCAATTCCCTCCCAGGTAAGAATGATTGATTTAAAATACTGTACCTGTGTTAATACCTTTATGTGCAAAAATGTATCTTCTACTAATGATAGGGAAAAAAAGTGTGGTCAATACCGATACATGGGGAAAACTGGCTCTTTGATGGTGTCTAATAGGGCCAGTTCACACCACAAAAACTCACTCCAGATCCATTCTGGATGCGTTTTTGCATGTGCGTTTTTAACGCGTTATTGATGCGTTCCCGTGCGTTTTGGTGCATTTTTGATGCGTTTCTGGATGCATTCCAGGTGCTTTTTTTCTTCTTTTTTCGTGTTTTTTTAAAAAACTATACTAGGGTCCAGTTTTTTTTTTTGGTGCATTTTTGATGCATTCCAGTGCATTCCAGTGCATTTATTGCATTCCAGTACAGTCCAGTGCAGGAAAAATGTAGCATGCTCTACTTTTTTTTCTGGAACTGAAAAACCCTGGAACTGACTGCACTGGTGTGAACTATGCCATTGGAAACCATATAACCTACTTTCCATGCGTTTTTGATGCAGAACAAAAACGCACTGGACTGCATGTGCTGTGAACTGGCCCAAAATCCAACACTGCTTTCAGGTAAGTGTTGTACAATCTAGACCAGTCTTTCTCAACCAAAGTTCCATAGAACCTTATAGGTTTTTCAATTTCTTTTGTTCAAGCCACCTGTTGAACAAAAAAAACCAAAACTTTTTTATGGCCCGCCTAAACTAATATTATTGAATCATGGCATACCGGAAAGAAAAGGTTTTCCCGGGGTGGTACACCCCCTGTCTCTTCTTGTATGCTACTATTGTACCTCAGTTTTCGTTTTTGGACCTTTTTAGGGGATAGGATGATTATAGAAGTAAATGTTCTAAAGAAGCAATATATATATATATATATATATATATATATATATATATATATATATATATACAGTAGGGAGTACACCCCTCACATTTTTGTAAATATTTTATTCTATCTTTTCATGTGACAACACTGAAGAAATGACACTTTGCTACAATGTAAAGTAGTGAATGTGAAGCTTGTATAACTGTAAATTTACTGTCCCATCAAAAGAACTCAACACACAGCCAATAACCACTTAAGGACCAGCCTCGTTTTGGATTTTAGGTGTTTACATGTTTAAAACAGGTTTTTTTGCTAGAAAATTACTTAGAACCCCCAAACATTATATATGTTTTTTTTTCGAACACCCTAGAGAATAAAATGGCAGTCATTGAAATACTTTTTTTTGCACCGTATTTGCGCAGCGGTCTTATAAGCGCACTTTTTTTGGAAAAAAATCACTTTTTTGAATAAAAAAATAAGACAACAGTAAAGTTAGCCCAATTTTTTTTACATTGTGAAATATAATGTTACGCAAGTAAATTGATACCCAACATGTCACTCTTCAAAATTGCGCCCACTCGTGGAATGGTGTCAAACTTTTTCGCTGAAAAATCTCCAAAGGCGACGTTTAAAAAATTCTACAGGTTGCATGTTTTGCGTTACAGAGGAGGTCTAGGGCTAGAATTATTACTCTCGCTCTCCCGGTTGTGGCGATACCTCTCATGTTTGGTTTGACCACCATTTTCATATGCGGGCGCTACTCGCGTATGCGTTCGCTTCTGCGCGCGAGCTCGTCGGAACGGGGGGTTTTTAAAGAAAATTTTTTTAATTTTTATTATTTATTTTACAGTATTTTATTTAGTTTTTTTTTTTTTTTTTACACCGTTTAAAAAAAAAAAATTGTGTCACTTTTATTCCTATTACAAGGAATGTAAACATCCCTTGTAATAGAAAAAAGCATGACAGGACCTCTTAAATATGAGATCTGGGGTCAAAAAGACCTCAGATCTCATATTTACTCTAAAATGCAATAAAAAAAGAAAAGAAAAGAAAAGTAATTTTAAAAAATGACATTTAAAAAAATATGCCTTTAAGGGGCGTGGGCGGAAGTGACGTTTTGATGTCGCTTCCGCCCAGCAGTGTCATGGAGACGAGTGGGCGCCATCTTAGCCTCACTCGTCTCCAGGCACAGGATGGGGACGGACGCGATCGCCTCCGCCGCTACCGATGGCTCCGGTAAGCGGTGGAGGGCACCGGATTGCGGCAGGAGGGGGGCCCCTCTCCCGCCACCGATAAAAGTGATCTTGCGGTGAATCAGCCGCAGGGACCACTTTTATCAGAACGCGAAAACGGGGATACCGGGGTTATGGCAGCTAGCTGCTGCCATAACAACGGTATCCCCCTTCAAAGTTTGGACGTACATCGTCGGTCTGGAAGTGGTTAATGTCTAAACCGCTGCAACAAAAGTGAGTACACCCCTAAGTGAAAATGTCCAAATTTGGCCCAAAGTGTCAATATTTTGTGTTGCCACCATTATTTTCCAGCACTGCCTTAACCCTCTTGGGCAGTTCACCAGAGCTTCACAGGTTGCCACTGGAGTCCTCTTCCACTCCTCCATGACGACATCACAGAGATGGTGGATGTTAGAGACCTTGCGATTCTTCATCTTTTGTTTGAGGATGCCCCACAGATGCTCAATAGGGTTTAAGTCTGGAGACATGCTTGGCCAGTCCATCACCTTTACCTTCAACTTCTTTAGCAAGGCAGTGGTCGTCTTGGAGGTGTGATTGGGGTCGTGATCATGTTGGAATACTGCCCTGCGGCCCAGTCTCCGAAGGGAGGGGATCATGCTCTGCTTCAGTATGTTACAGTATATGTTGGCATTCATGGTTCCCTCAATGAACTGTAGCTCCCCAGTGTCGGCAGCACTCATGCAGCCTCAGACCATGACACTCCCACCAACATGCTTGACTGTAGGCAAGACATACTTGTGTTTGTACTCCTCACCTGGTTGCCGCCACACACGCTTGACACCATCTGAACCAAATAGGTTTATCTTGGTCTCATCAGACCACAGGACATGGTTCCAGTAATATATATACTGTATATGTGAATTGGTGCAGGTACTAACCCCTTTTAAGTCACCCCCCTTATCTCTGTTAACCTACCCACCTCCGAACACCATCCCTTGGTTCCACCCCTTACCCATCTCCCAGTACCACCCCTTTTAGAGAGTACAGCACCAAGTGTCATTTTTGGTGCTAAGTAGTTTGTATGGAATTTGTTAATGAAAGGCAGTAAAATAGGTCCCCTGCCAGCAGCAACAAAAGAACCCCACCCCCAGCAACAATAGATCCCCCCAGCAACAATGTACACCTGGAAGATAGGAGGATGGAAGTAGCTCTTTTCCAGTGTGGAGTATTTTGAACCCCTGGCTAGTAAAGGTTGAATTCCTGGTGGAATAACTGTGCAGGTATTGCAAATAAATGTGCAAATGTACAAATAATCTGAGTGATTGTGACAACAACCTGGTGTGATACTACTAAAATGCAAATTGTTGAACAATCCAACCTTTCATAAATATATATTACTCCTGTGCAAAAAAACAAAAGTACTAAAAGCAACTAACTGCTGTGATAATAAATCATATATCATTATCAAAGCAGTTAGTTGCTTTTAGTACTTTTGTTTTTTGCACATGAGGAATATATATTTATTAAAGGTTGGATTGTTCACAAATTTGCATTTTAGTAGTATCACACCAGGTTATTGTCACAATCACTCAGCTTATTTGTACATTTGCACATTTATTTGCAATACCTGCACATTTATTCCACCAGGAATTCACCCTTTACTAGCCAGGGGTTCAAAATACACCACACTAGAAGAGCACCACTTCTATCCTCCTAGCTTTCATTTCTTTCTATTTCCACCTTTGGTGGATTCATTGGTAGAGGCTGCAGTTCTCTTTGTCAGAATCTCTCCATAGGCGCGGGTGGTCATATATTTTTCAAAAATGTACGCCTGCCAACAAATATCCCCCCAGCAACAATAGGCCCCCACCAGCAACAGTAGATGCCCCAGTAGCCAGCATCAATAGACTCTCCAGTACACCCCAGCACCACTTGGCATTATATACATTTAGTGCTGGAGGTGCCGGAGGTGCCGGAACTGCGTTCCCCCATGTTCCCACCAAAAAAGAGCCCTGTTTATAATATACAGTATATACACACATACACACACATACATCTATATGTATGTGTATTTTTGCAAGATGCTTATTAAGATGTATATAAATATTCTTCCCTTGAGCGCGTTAGAGGGTCGGTCTTGAGGGGGTAGTGCTCAGCATGTACTGCATTGATCAATGAAGGAGGGAATGTTCCGGAGTTCTGCTTTTGTTGACGTGTGGCATTTACCTGCGTCATGACTGGCTGGGAGTGTCTTAATTTAGCCCAATCGTTGCCAAAAACTACATAAATCTGCAAAAATGATATGATGATCATCTGGTGTGCTTATGTTCTCAGTTTCTGACTCTACTTCATCTGCATCTCAGTTGTTTTATCATATTTGGTGTTTCTTGTAACCTTGATGTACAGCATTGTGGAAAATGCTCTTTATAAATAAGTGATAGTAATTCCATTAACTGATTTCTTGTTAAACACATGCAGAGAATGATAATCCTGTGGTGTTAGCTAATGAGAATTAAATGCCATGCAGTCAGACTCCACTGAGCATTGGTGATGTGATGTCTTGTCTTCAATGCAGGAAACAGAACACAGGGAGCCAAAAGTGTTCTTTTGTTAGCACTGGAGCTAAACATTATTTAGCCTACAGAAGTCCATGCTTACTTTAATAAGGCTTATGGGTTGTGTTCGCCCCCAAGCCAAATGTTCTCAGTACTCTCCAGTGTATATGTATAATATTGTATTATATATACCGTATATATACAGTTGCACCGATCAAGCAAAACCTTATGACCACTAACAGGTAAATTCAATAACATTGATTATCTTTTTACAATAGGAACATATTAAGTAGTAAGTAAACATGTTGTCCATGAAGTTGATGTGTTGAAAGCAGAAAAAAGTGGTATCACAGTTCTTTGTGCATGGGGCTACATAGACTGGTCAGGGTGCCCATGCTGACCCCTGTCCACAGCCAAAAGAGCCAACAATGGGGACATGAGAATCAGAACCATAGAGCAATGGGAGATGGTGACCTGCTCTGATAAATCATGTTTTCTTTTACATCTTATCCAGGTGATTGCCAGGTGTGTGCATGTTGCTTACCTGGGGAAGTAATGACACCAGGATGCAGTATAGGAAGAAGGCAAGTTGGCAGAAAACCTTGGGTCCTGCTATTCATGTGGATGTTACTTGACTTGTACCACCTACCTAAACATTGTTATTGGCCATGTAACCCCTTCATAAAAACAGTATTCCCTGGTGGCAGTGGTCTCTCTCAGCAGGATATTGTACCCTGCCACACTGCAAAAATAGTTCATGAATAGTTTGAGGAACAAAACAAAGAGTTTGAGGTGTTTACTTGGCCTCCAAATTCT
This sequence comes from Lithobates clamitans, assembly GCA_037952925.1. Taxonomy (NCBI): domain Eukaryota; kingdom Metazoa; phylum Chordata; class Amphibia; order Anura; family Ranidae; genus Lithobates; species Lithobates clamitans. The sequence continues at coordinate 4,483,117 of JBBGZY010000865.1, forward strand.
CCAAACCAATCGAGCATCTGTGGGATGTGCTGGAAAAGCAATCCCAATCCATGGAGACCCCACCTCGCAACTTACAGAGCTTAAAGGATCTCTACTGATGGCTTGGTGTCAGATACCACAGCATACCTTCAGAGGCCAAGTGGTGCTCATCCCTCAATGGGTCAGGGCTGTTTTGGTGGCAAAAGGGGCTATGTGACAAAAAGGAGACCTACTCAATATTAGGTGGGTGGTCATAAAGTTATGGCTGATCAGTGTACGTATGTGTGTGTACACTTTCTTACCCTTTGTTTTTTCTGAATAAGTTCTTTAGGTGTCAGAGTGTCCGCCTTTCCCAAAATTGGCACAATGTTCACCCGGTCCTGTAGTGCTCGTAGAAACTCTATATCTAAAGGTCGCAAACTGCAAAAATACAATAATAATCTTTATTAAAAATGTCTGCAATGTGAACACATGCAGATTGATCAAATGGTAATTTGCAATACAAGTTCATACAGATATGCAAAAGCCGGATCAACTGAATTATTGCTATAACCAATGATTATGTAGCACCCTCCTAGCTAGGCTGCTGGGTAAATTATGTTTTCGGCTCCACTGTAGTGAGTGGAGTGGTTGTTGATTGGGTTGATCTGATCAGGATTCCTGAGCTGAGAGTTTGATTACTTCTGTCCCTCCCTCTACTCCCCTGCCACTCTGTTCAGGAACCACCAGCAAAGAGGCATACCTGGTACTTTTGGGTATGAGTGGGGCACATGACTATTCCCCATCCTCCTAAGGTAAGTTTGTGTTACTGGATCAAAGGTAAGTTAATTGAACTTGTTACTTTGCCCTACATAGGCCAAGCACAGGCTCACTTTACGCTAACCCCTAAACCTAACCATATCATAACCCCTAAATTAAAGGTCCCAAAAAAATTCTATTGTGCTAATAAAACACTGATAATACAAGATAAATATAATGTGCTAAAATATAATTCATCCAAAAAAAGTGCCTAAAAATTTCCCACAAAAATACGTGACTAAAAGTAATAATAATTTGAATATTAGGTCAGCAAAAAAATTGCTACATTGCATAACTGATACATCTCTAAAAGCAAACATGTGTCTAGAGCTACACTTAAAAAAATGTTTATTAGTAATAAGTAAAGATATATGTACCCGTGTCCAAGTGGAGACAGGAAATATAAACAACAATGAACTCGTGTATCCTGGAGATTCTTGCGATTTAGTCCACTCTCATCTCTAAAGTATTGCTCAAATTGTTGGTCAATATAATCAGCAACAGGCTTCCAGCTAAACAAATAAAAAAATAAAAAAAAGGTTTATAACCTGTTATTAATGCTTTTTGATTAGATAGATAGAGCATATTACTCCATACAAGATAGAACATATTACTCCATACAAGAAGCATATCACTCTATAGAAGGGACATATCACTCCATAGAAGTATTCCTCTCCACAGAAGGAGCATATAATTTCATATGAGAAGCATACCACTCAATAAAACAGAAATATGAGAGAACTCAAAGTTTTTCCCCATCCTTAGTGCAGGCTGCATTTACACTCATACGTGCATACCATATACTGCATGCACTTCTTTCACTATCCACAGGAGGCAGCTAAGAGCTTGACGACAAGGCAATAACTTTTTACTACCAAAGATAACCGTTTATTCTTAATTTGTCTTACAGATGACACAAGCATTATAAAAAAATAAATAAAAAGTTTGCTTTGAGACAAATTTCTTACATGATTACCAAATACAGTATATCATAATTAACTTTATATTTCTCCTGAACTTTAAAAGAAAACATACTTTTCCACATAGAGCAAAGTAACGTTTGCTTTATTGCCTTCCTCCTCAACAGCACATATTCACCTTTCTTTAGCAGCCAAAAGCAAAGAAAATACTCCTAAAATCTTTACTGAGATCTCAACTGAAATACCAGTCCTGGCCATTTCATTTGCTTAGTCTCTGTTGACTGTGTACCCTCCTCAAGGCACGCCCCCTTGTGACATTACCGACCAAGCATTCACCAGTCAGTGATGTCACATGGGGTGGTGCCACAAGGTGATGTCAGCAGGTGGCCCCACCTGATACCTATATAAGAACTGTCGAACGTAGTTGGCGGTTTAGCCTTCCTCGCAGGCAGAGCTTTTTTTTTGGGTCCAGCGGTGGCAGCGGGTGTGATTGACGATGGATCTACATTAGGGGACATTTTTTTTAAATTAATGAATTGTCAAAAACTCATTTACATGGGGGGGGGGGGGGGCGAGAACTGGGGGCCCAGGGTTGTCGGGAAGAGGCCCTTGTCCACATCAACATGGGGACAAGGTATTTTGGGGTGGGGGGGCATGTTGAGAGCATGTGGCCTGATATGGTTCAGGAGGGGCGAGCTTGCTTGTCCCCCCCTTTCCTAGCCTGCCAGGCTGTATGCTCAGATAAGGGTCTGGTACAAATTTTGGGGGGGACCCGACACTATATTTTTTTACATTTTTCTGTGTTCGGCAATGGTATTGTATTGCCGGCAATTTAAATGTCATTTTTTTTTCTTTAGAAATGTCAGTTTTTCTACAGCAGGTTCTATACACAGTACAGATGTGGTATTGTTTTACTTTAAGCATCATTAAAATCACTGCTCCTGTAAAATTGATCTTTTTAAAAAAAAAATTGCATTGATACATGTGGCCAATAACTTGCATGTAATCCTTCAAATTGGGCACGCCCTTCCATTTTTTGCGATACGGATTGTGAATTCGTGCAATGTTGTGCCCAAATAAAATTGAAGTCCTTTTTTTTGCCACAAATAAAGCTTTCTTTTGGTGGTATTTGCTCATCTCTGTGGTTTTTATTTTCTGCGCTATAAACAAAAAAGAGTGTAAAAAAAAACAATATTTTTTACTTTTTGCTATAATAAATATCCCCAAATTTAAAAAAAAAATCTTCACCAGTTTAGGCCAATATGTATTCTACATATTTTGGTCAAAAAAATTGCAATAAGCGTATATTGATTGGTTTGCACTGTCAGAATGTTTATACTGAAATATCAAACAGTTCTATATTTATGCTAATAAGCAAGGATCTATATTTTAGGAGATTCCTACTTATTTCCACAAATCAATAAATACCGTAACTCAAATTTGTTTTTCGTGCTAATTTGAAGATGAAAGGAATACAAAAAGATGTGCAAAAAAATTTATTTATTTACTAAAAAATTCAGTGCAAAAATCATATCAAAATATAAGTGGTGATAAACAAAGAATATTAATCCAAATTTCACTAATATGGGTAATATAGATGATGAGGAAATAACCACAAGCTTTTGTTACAAAAATACCAATGTAACAACACTTTTAACTATTTTGTAAATAGCTTCTCAATGGTTCAACAGACTGTGAAAAAAACAAGGTGTTAATTTGAACACGTGACCTCTCTCTTTCTCAGATAACAGACCTTGCAAGCTCAGATTACTCTTTAAAAACACATGGACAAAATGTTATACCACGTATGTATATGTGGTAATTTAACCAAGACTTCTGTTTAAGGTAAAGCTAAATTCTAATGAATTTTATGTTTAAACATACATCATAACTAAGCCATTTAATAGACTTTGAAAATAGCCTTATAAGAGCATACCAATATGCGTATTATTCTCTTTACTTGGAAAATAAACAACTTATACTGCAGTTAAAATTATCTCAATTTCAAGTTTGCTACAAGGATTAAAATGGCCCAGCTAAGCATATGTTCAAACAGTTTTACCTAAATAGAATCTATTCTTTACCAGAAATCTTAAACTCTTTTTGTCTGAGATGTGTCAGCTGTTTTCCAATGAACACTTTTCCCTCTATGATCTTTCCGTTCTTCTCTCATTCTCTTGTTCCTCCAATCCTCATTGGAATCCTAAATCCTCATTGGATATGAAATCATATATATATAATGATGTGCAGAGGCCTTAGAAATGAATTCTTTTTAACCCCAATAGTTCTGACAGCGCAAAAGTTATAGCGTCTACAAAATAGGGGATAGATTTATTGCATTTTTATGGCATTTTTGTTATGTTTTTTTACTAGTAATGGCGGTGATCTGCGATTTGAATCGGTACTGTGACATTGCGGCAGACAGATCGGACATTTTTGACACTTTTTTGGAACCATTGACATTTATACAGCGATCAGTGCTATAAAAATGCACTGATTACTGTATAAAAGTCACTGGTAGGGAAGGGTTTAACACTAGTGGGCGATCAAGGGGTTAAGTGTGCTCCCTAGATGTGTTTCTAACTGTGAGGGGATGGGACTGACTAGAGGAGGAGCCAGATCGCTGTTCCTACTTAGTAGGAACAGACGATCTGTCTCTTCTCCCCTGTCAGAACAGGGATTTGTGTGTTTACACACACAAATCCCCATTCTGGCTCTCGTGCCCATGATCACGGGTGGCTGGCAGCGATCGCACCCGCCGGCCACGCGCATCGGGTCCCCCGTTGTGCAACGGCCGTGCGGGCGCCTGCTATGGCTCTTAAAGGAGCCACCGTATGGGTATGGTGATTCGCGCAGTGGTGCCACTCTGCCGCCCTATATCGGCATGAGCCAGCCGGCAAGTGGTTAATAGGGTTCGAAGTTCGGGTCTGAACTTTTGCAATGTCCCAGTGTTCTGGCGCGAACCGAACCGGAGGCTGTTCGGCCCATCTCTACTTGGTATTTCCAGGTATGAATGAGCATGTGACTCATTCCCTTTCCTCTCATTTAGCAGCATTGGGTCTTGGTGATAGGCTCATTACTGTCATATCAGAGTGGGGAAAGAGTCCTTAGCTCTCTGTAAGCTTCAGTTAAAGTAACTCATAACTTCACAGGGCTTTATGTCTTGCACCTTAACAGAGTGGTTGGGGGAGTGAAGGAAAGGTGAATATACACCGCTAGTAAAGGGGCATTAACTGAAACTAAATTCTGGTTTTAAAAAAATCTATTCAAGTTACATAGTTATATAGTTACACAGTGTATGAGGTTGAAACAAGACACAAGTTCCATAAAGTCCAACCTGTGTGTGTTTTTATGGTAATAATACATTGTATACCCCTGTGGTTGTTTAGGTGCCCATCTAATAGCTTTTTTAAATTATCGATGCTCCCCACTGAAACCACTGCTTGTGGAAGAGAATTCCACATCCTTACCGCTCTTACAGTAAAGAACTGTAGGTAGTGGATGTGAATGGATTATTTTTGGAGAAAAATTATATATTTTCGTGTGACTTTAATGTAAACCTGTTGCTTTGCTATGCAGGTTTGCTTTATATCACCTGCACACCTGACTGTTTCATTGCAGTACATTATTGCACACTTTTCAACATGGTGTATTTTGCACATTACTGTTTGTTGCAGTTGATTCATAAAGGCAGTTGATTCATTTAGAATGAGATGCTAGCTCACACAAGGAGAGAAAAAACCCGGCCTAAAAATGTATTTTTAAAATGCAGCATACTACAGCGCACAGTATGGTGCAACATGAGCACCAGTGCACAAAGCAAGGTCCATAAAGACATAAATGAGGGGTGTAGGAACTTAACTGGCCTTCACAGAGTCCTGACCTCAACCTGATAGAACACCTTTGGGATGAATTAGAACGGAGACTGCGAGCAAGGCCTTCTCGTCCACATCAGCCACTGACCTCACAAATGCATTTCTGGAAGAATGGTGAAACACATTCCGATAGAAACACTCCTAAACCTTGTGGACAGCCTTCCCAGAAGAGTTGAAGCTGTTATAGCTGCAAAGGGTGGGCCAACTCAATATTGAACCCTACAGTTTAGGACTGGAATGCCATTAAAGTTCACGTGCGTGTACAGGCATGTTACAGGCATGCCACTATATTACTTTTGGTAATATAGTGTATGTTAGCATGCTATGTCTACAGATATAGGTGAAGCAACCATTCTCATATATTATACTGTGATTACTAGTTTTACAGTTTTTTGATGATAGTGTTATGTTTACGTTGGTTTTGTATAGTGTAACTACATGATTATGATGTAATGTTCCTGAAAAAGCAAGAAGGGCTCAGATGTGTGTCCGGCTCCATCTGACTGGTAATATCAGCCATATCAGCAGCAGCCTTTCAACAATAGATCCAATGTGTATTGATAAACACACCATTCCTCATTATTTATAGCATCTCCAAAACCTGGTGTGTCCACAACTGTCAGCCGTAATCGAACACCCTTCTCCTGAATGTCCACCGTCTGCTTTACAATCTCCACAGTCTGTGTTACTCGCTCTGTGAATAAAGAGGATGAAGCCTTCTATTAGTCTACTGTAGCTTAGCGGTATATTTATAATCAAGTGAAAAAAATTGACTTGGCTAGACTTCTCTGAAATTTCACTTTTCCTTGATAATGTTTTTTGAGATATTATCAAAGAGTAAAGTTTAGACCACCAAAATATTTTAAAGATACTTAGAAAAAGGAAACGCTCCTTTCATAATTGTATTGCTGTCATTTATGTTTGTGAATTGAATATATTTAGGACTGGAGAAAGTTATCATGAGGCCTTTCTTGGGGCCTGATCACACTATATATTTGCAATAATGTATGATAAATGTGTTGGTGCAATGAGGTGCTATTCATGGGCTACGGTGTGTTGCATTGTAAGATGGAAGGTAAAGCCCATTTCTTGCAAAAAAAAACAAAAAAAAACAGGACTGGACGTTTTGTTTTTACAAGCCAAATATCACTTTGTTGAACAAGGCTATTTATGTTAAATGATAAAAGGTCACTTTTTACCAAGAGATGATAGAATGATATTAAAAGTGTGAATTCAGATCACAGAAAAAGAAAGAATACACTGCATTGTGTGAGAACAATGAAGAATATTAAAGTAGGTCTGTGCTGTGAACAAGGCTGCCATTGCTGAGCTCTTCTTCTGGCTATCATGCTGATCCAGATGTTTTAATACTGTCTGCATCATTGATCTGGAACAAGTTGGTAGATCAGGAGTTCTGACTTCACTATGACTTCACTTGCTGCTGGTATTGAAGAAAGAGATACCCAGGTAACATATTAAGAAGGAGATCGGCGATGTCTAAATATCTCTCTCAAAGGTTTCCCTTAAAGTGTTACTAAACCCAGGACCCTGCATTCACTATATCTGGTCTCCCACAATACACAGAACATGGAAATGCAATTATTTTAGTAATTATAAACTGCTAAATACCTTTTCTCATCAGTAATATACAGCAGTCTTGTGACTTCTATCAGTTTACATCTGAGCACTGGTTAAAGTTTGTAGGAGGAGTTTTCATTGTTCTCTGACTGTCCTATGAGGCTGCATGACCCTGTGCTGATCACATGCACCCTCCCAAAAAAATGTGCAGAGTGCCCCCAGGGCTCTGTACTGTCAGAAAATTGGGGACAGTAGAAGAAGGGGGGGGGGGGGGGGTCAGAGAAGACAGGATCAAACAGCCTTTTTACTCAATGCAGAGGATTAACCCTTTTGGTTCCACAGTAAGTATAACAAGCATGCTTTACTACATATGCAGACTGATTTTACTTTTGTGGGTTTAGTAACACTTTAATTCAGTTTTTCACTTTTCCATATCAACCATAGGAACAATTCAAAAGTTTGAACTTGGAGGAATAACTGCAACGTGCAATAATTGCCTATAGTTGTTTTGGGTTACTCCACCTTACATATCAGATTTTCAGCAACAAGGCAACAGTGCTAGGAAAAATAGGAAAAATGATGATCATTGCATCATGTGCATTAAAGTATACCCTACTTATGCATGCAAAAATATAAATATGCATGGTTATAATGCTGCTGATGGCTGTTTAACCAATACTTTGTGTAGGCACATATAAATATGAAACAATTTAGCAAATTAAGCACATTAAGGCTTGGTTCACACTTGTGCGTGTATCAAAGTGCGTGGGCATTTCAGCCATGTCGCTGTTGTGTGTCGCATGTAGGGTAGACCATTAATTTCAATAGGTTGCCCCACCAACAAGAAACACAGAAAAAAAGTGCCTGACCCTTTTCCAACATCGCACCGCACTGAAATACATGGTGCTGCGGCAACATGCATTTTGGTGTGCGAAAACAGTAGATGTGTAAGGGTGCCATTAAGAATTCTTGGCACCGGCGCGTGTCTGCTAACGAGCAGTGCGATTCTGTGCATGTCAGAAATAATGTGAATTTTGCATGCCTTCCCAACCAAAACTAATGTGAACCTGGTCTGAATAGGACTTTAACACTGTAGCTATTGTTTCATTATAATACCTTCTGGGCTTGCTAGCAGACGGCCCCGATAGAGATCAGTCAGGAAAAGGCTGTTTATGAGAGTTGACTTTCCCAGACCAGTTTCTCCTGTCAAACAAAAAATAATTAGAAACTTAGTATCTTGAAGCTTTATCACAGATTGCTCTAAATGGCTTATCACTCAGGTCTGGTAGTCTACTGGATGCATTATTCCACCTATTACTATGATAAATTTAAATTATGTGGACATTTAATTATCTCCAGAGGTATAGCCATTCATGTTCTGTTCCTTTTCTTACCATGGCTAATTGTTAAAGAGATTAACACCTCCCAGTGAATCCTGAGATAATTATTGTGGGCAGATCCCTTAAAGTTTTTAAAATCTTTTCCAATGGAATTACTACAGCTATCAGCTTGTATTAGATGGCAGAGACACGTAAGATGGCAGAGATGGAGACATGAATTGATAGACCAAAAGTTTTTTTAAAAATAAATACAATACAGCCCACAGAAAGGTTATTCTGCTCCATCCTAGGATAACCACTAGCTAAAGCACCTTTCCCAAAACAGATATATATATATCTGTTATATATCAGAGATATATATAACAGTATATATATATATAGTCAGGTCCATAAGTCAGGGCGACACAATTCTAATCTTTTTGGCTCTATAGACCACCACAATGGATTTGAAGTGAAACGAACAAGATGTGCTTTAACTTCAGACTTTTAGCTTTAATTTGAGGGTATTTACATCCAAATCAGTTTGTATATGTGCCTCCCACTTTTTAAGGGACCAAAAGTAATGGGATAATGGGCTGCTCAGCTGTTCCATGGCCAGGTGTGTGTTATTCCCTCATTATCCCATTTACAAGGAGCAGATGAAAGGTCCAGAGTTAATTTCAAGTGTGCTATTTGCATTTGGAATCTGTTGCTGTCAACTCTCAATATGAGATCCAAAGAGCTGTCACTATCAGTGAAGCAAGCCATCATTAGGCGGAAAAAACAAAACAAACCCATCAGAGAGATAGCAAAAACATTAGGTGTGGCCAAATCAACTGTTTGGAACATCCTTAAAAAGAAATAACGCACCGGTGAGCTCAGCAACACCAAGAGACCCGGAAGACCATGGAAAACAACTGTGGTGGATGACTGAATAATTCTTTCCCTGGTGAAGAAAACACCCTTCACAACAGTTGGCCAGATCAAGAACACTATCCAGGAGGTAGGTGTATGTGTGTCAAAGTCAACAATCAAGAGAAGACTTCACCAGAGTGAATACAGAGGGTTCACCACAAGATGTGAACCATTGGTGAGCCTCAAAAACAGGAAGGCCAGATTAGAGTTTGCCAAACAACATCTAAAAAAGCCTTCACAGTTCTGGAACAACATCCTTTGGACAGATGAGACCAAGATCAACTTGTACCAGAGTGATGGGAAGAGAAGAGTATGGAGAAGGAAAGAAACTGCTCATGATCCAAAGCATACCTCCTTATCAGTGAAGCATGGTGGTGGTAGTGTCATGGTGTGGGCATTTATGGCTGCCAATGGAACTGGTTCTCTTGTATTTATTGAAGATGTGACTGCTGACAAAAGCAGCAGGATGAATTCTGAAGTGTTTTGGGCAATATTATCTGCTCATATTCAGCAAAATGCTTCAGAACTCATTGGACGGCGCTTCACAGAGCAGATGGACAATGACCCGAAGCATACTGCGAAAACATCCAAAGAGTTTTGTAAGGTAAAGAAGTGGAATGTTATGCAATGGCCAAGTCAATCACCTGACCTTAATCCGATTGAGCATGCATTTCACTTGCTGAAGACAAAACTGAAGGGAAAATGCTCCAAGAACAAGCAGGAACTGAAGAAAGTTGCAGTAGAGGCCTGGTAGAGCATCACCAGGGATGAAACCCAGCGTCTGGTGATGTCTATGCGTTCCAGACTTCAGGCTGTAATTGACTGCAAAGGATTTGCAACCAAGTATTAAAAAGTAAAAGTTTGATGGATGATTGTTGATCTGTCCCAAAACTTTTGGTCCCTTAAAAAGTGTGAGGCACATATACAAACAGTTGTAATTCCTACACCGTTCACCTGATTTGGATGTAAATACCCTCAAATTAAAGCTGAAAGTCTGCAGTTAAAGCACATCTTGTTTGTTTAATTTCAAATCCTTTGTGGTGGTGTATAGAGTCAAAAAGATTAGAATTGTGTTGATGTCCCAATATTTATGGACCTGACTATATATATATATATATATATATATATATATATATATATATATATTTGAATTTTTGCACATTCTAAAGGCTCGTACACACAATAAAAGAAGAAAGATAAAAGAAGGGAAAAGTCTGAAGACGAGCTGTCTGCGGATTTTCGAATCGTTAGTATGGTGCATTCGACAGACGATTTGACTTTTACATCAGACAAAAGCTGGATGTGCAGGCTATAAAACTTTTGTCTGATGTAAACTCAACATCTGATTTTCGGATGGTCAGTACACAAATCCTTCACACAAAAGTCAAAAGTACAAACACGCATGCTCGGAATCAAGGAACGACTGGGAAGAGTTCGGTCTTCTAAACTACTGTTCATAATCTAGAATTAACATTTGTGATGCGGCAATTGATGAAATATCAAAATTCTCATCTTCTTTAATGGGATAATAATGAAGCTGCTTTGCATGTAGTTATGCCAAACGTATTTTAAAAGGCATTTGTTTTGTAGGATCTGAAAATCGCGAATCAACGCTCACCAAACTTTTACTAACATGAAATTAGCAGAGGGGGCCCAAAGGGTGGTGCTTGAGAAATTAACATCCTCTTTATACTCTCATAGTAGGTCACTACGTTCGTGTTTGTCAAACAACAATTTGCGGATAGTTAGTATGCTAGACAAAATCCTGCACACGCCCTTTTGACAAAAATCAGACGCTCGGTCGTCAAACAATCAAACCGTGTGTACAAGGCTTTTGAGAGTGCTGCACACTATACTGTAAACATTTTGTAAATACTTTTGTATTACATTTCAAACATTGCATCCTTATGAATCCTGTTATACCATGTAGAGCCGCACAACTGTTATGATGTTTGGCAAAATAGTTATATAATTCATTCATAGTTGTATAATTCAATTTAAGCTACATTGTATACTTGCAACATTTTCAATGAGGCCTCTTCCAAAACATTGCCAAACAGAGGGAAAATTCGCCCACCATGATTTAGTACCTTCTAGAGGTGACAGGAGGTTTTACCTGCTTACCTGCAACCATGAGAGTGAATTCAAAGCCTTTCTTCACATACTTTCTATGCACCTGGTTGGGAAGAGTGGCAAATCCAACATACTCTCTGTCCTCCTATATAGAGGTAAAAAGAAAAACATGAAATGCACATGCAGTATACTGTGGACTGTTGAAGTGCATTCTAATATTTCAATCAATGGAAGGCAACATATAATACCTTTCAAGAACATCACATCATGATCTATTACTGCACAGCATATGTTTTCCAGAATTTAGACAACAGGGAATTATACTTCCATCATCAGAAAAGTACAGCAGAGATTGATACAGCTGGATATTTTCAGAACATACTTAGGGTGTACTTGTGCTATTAACAAACACTCTCTTCACTATGCTAGGTTATGGCTCTTTATACTGGTATAGTGAATATAACCACCAAATGCATTTGTAGCAACCTCAGTGTTACTAAGAGTAGGTCAATTTAGTTTAGCCTATGGTAGAGGAGGTGGTGCTATTGTATGTTTGTGTGTAGCTGTGCAGAGCTACAAAGGTTGAGCATCTGTCGCCTCCCCCTGGGTGGAGGAACAGAGGCTAAAGATTGAATATTTATAGAGTTTCCACCAATTCCTGGGGAGGCGAGGCCCAGAAAGTGGAGAAACAGGTCATACATGTTCAGGAGCCTGGTAGTGGGAGAGCAGAGTCCAGGAACCAGTGGCCTGGAGGAGACCCCCGTGCTGGGGGCTCTGCCCCTAGGCAGAAAGAAGGACAGGAGAATTAGAGAGTGGATGGAAGAGAGAAGGTGCAGCTTAAAGCCTCACCCCTTTGCCAGTTTCAGCTAGGCTTAGCTGAAACCATCCTGACAGACAAGATTCGGCCTCTGTAGCAGAAAGCCGGTACAGCAGCCCCTTGGACTGCAGGATTCACCAAAAAGAGCCTGAGTGAGTAACTTTCTCATCATCCTACCCCAAGCGTGCATAGAGAGGACAGCAAGGTGAAATATTTTGCTTGTCTATGACCAAGGGACAGCTTAGTGCCAGACAGTGAGAATCTACTCTATATCTCCAGTTTGGGACAGAAACAGCCAGGTACTTTAGCATTCTTGTAAGGAGCAGCGCCTGCATTTTTTAGCTGGAATTCTTCATTGTTATTTTAGCTGTGCCATCAATCCCATGGGTGGACAGCACCTTTGGAGTTAGTACTGTAACTAGCAGTCAAAGACATTAGCACATTTGTTCAAGTTCTCACATTTTTGTACATCCCATGCCTCCCCATTCCATATCCAAATTTATCCCCTAAATAAACAAAAACAGAACAAAAATCCCCTGGACTATATATTGAGCCTGTGAGAAAGTTGTGAAATCCTTGTTGCCTGGCTGTGTGTGTATTTGTAAGGGACATTGTAATCTGCAGAGGTCACTCTAATCAGGCTCGGCATCACAGTATATATCTTAGAATGTTATTATACCCATTTAAACTATTTCATATTTTCACCTTTTATTGTAACACAACAATAGAAGCAATGGCTTATAAATGGCATTGCTATATTTTTGCAAAATACATTTTTGCTCTGCTATTTCCTGCGTTCTTGAGACATATTGCATTCGTTCTGCACTGCACTGTGAGATCTTGGGCAGAGAAAACAGGAAATCTCTGACACAACCTGAAGATTATTTACTTTCTTTTCCCGTGGCCACACAGAGCAGATTTGTGCTGTTGGAGATCACATGTGTTAAGAAAAAGGATTACAAAAAAATATTTCTTGAATAACAACTGTAATGGTATTAAAGAATGATTATCATTATTGCAATGCCAGAGTTTTTGCTGATTGACAGCCCCTGGTTTCACATGCAGGGGATCGTAGGGGCGAGGGAGCTGATGTCATTCAAACAGGTGGAGCCAACCTACAAGCCCGAAAAAGGTCACACAGGATAGTGTCAAGAGGAGAAATAAGGAAGTGAACAGCTTCCTAACAGGCAACTGGCACAGCATGCACACTGAGAGGATAGGCTGCTATAGCGTTGCCACTGACAATAGAATAGTGCATGGAAACAGCAGGATCAACCAGTATTTTAAAAAAAAAATAACAGATGCACGATGGAAATCTTCTGACCACAGGTATAGGATGTAATTTATAAAGGCACAAAGAAAAAAATAGGGTTTAATGACACTTTAATAAATGTATATTTTGGGAAATAGGATAAAAACTGAAACAGAATAAAAAGGAAAGCAGAGAATATCGGGATTGAATTTTTTCTGTTACTCTCTATGAGCTTTGTTTAATACCATTGTCAGGGCCATCTTTAATACTGATTGGGCCCTGGGCAAACATTTTCCTGCCTCCCAACCTCCATTCTGAGACATACAAAAAATAGCAGGTAGACTCAAAATCAGTTTACTGCAGCAGATCTTGCAGCGATTGCAATTGGTTGCCAGAGGTTACAGCCTATCCTTACCGCTCACTAGTTGGTTGCTAGAGGTTACAACACATAATTTCTGCTTGCCGATTGGTTGCTAGAGGTTAATGCACATTATTAGTGCTCACTGATTGGTTGCTAGGGGTTACAGCACATCATTACCACTTACAGATTGGTTGCTAGAGATTACAGCAGATCACTATTGTTCACTTATTGGTTGCTACATTGGTTGCACATCATTACCACTGACTGAGCAGTGGAGCAATCCCAAATAATTGAGCAAGTAAAGCGGCACATTAATACACATACTACACGAGAGGGTCAGAGAGTGCAGATATACTACAGGAGAGGGTCAGAGACTGCAAACATACTGCAGGAGAGGGTCTGAGACTGCGGACATACTGCAGGAGATGACCAGAGACTGCGGACATGCTATAGGAGACAATCTGAGACTGCGGACATGCTACGCGAGACAAGCTGACACTGCGGATGTACTACAGGAGACAATCAGAGACTGCGGACATACTACAGGTGACAATAAGAGACTGCAGACATGCTACAGGAGACAATCAGAGACTGCAAACATGCTACAGGAGACAATCAGAGACTGTGGACATGCTACAGGAGACCATCAGGGACTGCGGACATGCTACAGGAGACCATCAGAGACTGCAGACACAGGAGATGGTCACAGAACTTTCAGCAATGCACAGCTTTACAGTTGAATAACACCGCTCAGGGTTTCAGCAGTCAGGCATTTTGGACATTTTCACTTAGGGCTGTACTCACTTTTGTTGCCAGCAGTTTAGACATTAATGGCTGTGTGTTGAGTTATTTTGAGGGGACAGCAAATTTACACTGTTATACAAGCTGTACACTCACTACTTTACATTGTAGAAAAGTGTCATGTCTTCAATGTTGTCACATGAAAAGATGTAATAAAATATTTACAAAAATGTGAGGGGTGTACTCACTTTTGTGAGATACTGCACATGTCGAGGCTGGAAGGAGTTGAAGCTTGTCAACTTCAAGTCTATAGTAACACCCAATAAACATGCCTGCAGTGTTTACAACACATTTACAGCACATTGACAGTGCGTTTGACAAGCGTTAATCAAATATCAGGAGGTGAAGGTGGAATATCAGTGAGGTGGAAAAATCACTTAGAGTGCATCTGAGGTACATTTTTTAACATGTTCCAAACTTGAGTTAAAAGCACATAAAATACATAGAAAATGTGTATTAACACTATAGGCATGTTGATTTGCATTACTGTCAGTGTTAGTATTTTTAGCAAGTGTGAACTTAGCTTTAACCACTTTGCGCCCACCCTATAGCCGAAAGACGGCTACAGTGTGGGCTTAAAATGCCAGAAGGGTGTATATGGACGTCCTCCGGTTCTCGTACTGCCCGCTCGCCCCATGGGACACTGATCGAGGTAAAGAGCCAATCACAGTGGGCCCTTTACCACATGATCAGCTGTCAGCCAATGACAGCTGACCGTGGAAGAAAACAGAAGCCAGTTATCGTTTTTTTTTTTTCTTCACACTGTCAGCATGAAGAAATTAAGAAAACCCCTAAATGGTTTCTGTGAGAGGGACATCGGTCCCCTTAGTGCTCACCAGGGCTGCTAATCAGTGCTCTCCAGTGCCCATCTGTACTGCTAATCAGTGCCCACCAGTGCCATCTATCAGTGCCTATCAGTTTTGCCAACCAGTTCCCATCACTGCCTCATCATCAGTGTCACTTATCTGTGCTTCCTATCAGTGCCACCTCTCTGTGCCACCTATCAGTGCCAATCAGTGCCCATCAGTGCCACCCATCAGTGCCCATAAGTGCCACCCATCAGTGCAGAATCATCAGTGCCTCCTGATTATTGGCCATCAGTGGAGCCTATCAGTGCCCATCAGTGCAACTTCATCAAAAAGTATGTAAACAGTAAAAAAGGGAGGACAGACCATATTGGCCCCATAAACAATGAGGAAGGAAATCTGGTTACAAAGTATGGGGAGATGGCGAAAGTATTACATTTATTCTTCCCCTCAGTTTTCACGATGGAATCGGAGGCCTTCAGTAACCAAAACTGCAGTGTTTATCCTCAAGACACATCACAGGAAGCACCTCCATGGTTAACAGAGGATAGAATTAAAATTAGACTTGGGAAACTTAACATTAATAAATCACAGAGACCAAATGGCATGCATCCGAGGGTACTTAGGGAACTCAGTCAAGTAATTGCCAGACCATTGTTCCTAATTCTTACTGATAGTCTACTGACTGGAATGGTACCAGGCGATTGGAGAAAAGCCAATGTAGCACCAATATATAAAAAGGACCCAAAATATATCCCTCGGAATTACAGACCAGTTAGCCTAACATCAATAGTATGCAAGCTCTTGGAGGGGATGATAAGGGACTATATACAAGATTTTAGTAACGAGAACAGTATCATTAGCAGTAATCAGCATGGATCCAAGAAGAATCGTTATTGCCAAACCAATCTGTTAACCTTCTATGAGGAGGTGAGTTGCCATCTAGATAAAGGAAGGCCTGTAGATGTGGTGTATCTGGATTTTGCAAAAGCATTTGACACAGTTCCCCATAAATGTTTACTGTACAAAATAAGGTCCGTTGGCATGGACCATAGGGTGGGTACATGGATTGAAAACTGGCTACAAGGGCAAGTTCAGAGGGTGGTGATAAATGGGGAGTACTCGGAATGGTCAGGGGTGGGAAGTGGGGTCCCCCAGGGTTCTGTGCTGGGACCAATCCTATTTATATTGTTCATAAACCACCTGGAGGTTGGGGTAAATAGTTGAATCTCTGTATTTGCGGACGATACTAAGCTAACCAGGGCAATAACTTATCCGCAGGATGTGGAAACCTTACAAAAAGATCTAACAAATTAATGGGGTGGGCAACTACATGGCAAATGAAGTTTAATGTACAAAAATGTAAAATAATGCATTTGGGTGGCAAAAAAATAATGCAATCTATACACTGGGGGAAGAACCTCTGGGGGAATCTAGGATGGAAAAGGGCCTGGGTGTCCTAGTAGATGATATGCTCAGCATGCAATGCCAAGCTGCTGCTAACAAAGCAAACAGAATATTGGCATGCATTAAAAAGGGGATCAACTCCAGAGATAAAACGATAATTCACCCGCTCTACAAGAGTCTGGTCCAGCCGCACCTGGAGTATGCTGTCTACTTCTGGGCACCAGTCCTCAGGAAGGATGTACTGGAATTGGAGCGAGTACAAAGAAGGGCAATTAAGCTTATAAAGGGTCTGGAGGATATTAGTTATGAGGAAAGGTTGCGAGCACTGAACTTATTCTCCCCGGTAGAAGATACGCTTGAGAGGGGATATGATTTCAATTTATAAATACCAGACTGGTGATCCCACAATAGGGAGAAAACTTTTTTGCAGAAGAAAGTTTAACAAGACACATGGCCACTCATTAAAATTAAAAGAAAAGAGGTTTAACCATAAACTATGTAGAAGGTTCTTTACTGTAAGAGCGGCAAGGATGTGGAATTGCCTTCCACAGGCGGTGGTCTCAGCGGGGAGCATCGATAGTTTCAAAAAACTATTAGATAAGCACCTGAACGACTGCAACATACATCGATATACAATGTAATACTGACATATAATCACACACATAGGTTGGACTTGATAGACTTGTGTCTTTTTTCAACCTCACCTACAATGTAACTATGTAGCACCCTTCAGTGAAGGAGAAAAATTACTTGTTTGGAAAATTTTATGTCAAAGAAAAAAACCCAATAGTGAATAAATACCACCAAAAGAAAGCTCTATTTGTGTGAAAAAAAATACAAAAAATTTCATATCAGTACAGTGTTGCATGACCGCGCAATTGTCATTCAAATTGTGACAGTGCTGAAAGCTGAAAATTGGCCTTGGCAGGAAGGGGGTATAAGCAAGTGGTTAAAAGAGAAGTGCAGGAATTAAAAATAAGAGAGAGTCATAATCACCTAGATGGCTGCAGCACTGACCCGAGCTGCAGCTGCCCCCCGCAAGCTCTACACCGAGAACTGAGCGATCGAAGACTACTGATCGCTCAGTTCTCAGGTCTGCTTTAAGTACTGACTGTAGGTCACTTTGTTCTGCCCCTTCAAAGCTGAAACACTGGGCTGGGGAGGGGGCAGGAGCAGCTGGCTCAAGCTTTCACCAGCGAGCTGAGAGGCTGAGCAAGCTGCCAGTCAGGCATCTGGGTAGATGCTGACCTTATTGTCAGGATCCCTGCAGAGCCTGGACTCACTCTGTGACATCAGTCGACAGCGGCCTTTAGCTGCTGGCAGCTGAATCTGGGTCACAGGAATGCAGAACTAAGTGCACTCCTGTGACCCACAGGAAAAGTGTGGCCAAAAGAGCTTTGGTCATAATACTCCTTTAAAGAAATGCACTTACAAATGTAGGAGAGTGGATGGCAACAGACAGATCTTACTAATGTATAATCCAGTGTGAAGCAACTTCAGCCAGGGAGTGAGTCAGCAATTCTGAAGCTGCGCTGACCTTCACAGCTGCTGCCTCCCGACCAGGTAAGCACTGGATGTGAAGCAGTCTATTCTCCTCCTCACCACCAAGGCAAATAGACACATTTCAGAGAGGACCTCCCCTTCCTCAGACCGAGGAACAGGTGCATTTCTTTAGGAGTCATTTTACTCTGTGTATCCAATAAATTGCTAACTTATTACACTATCAGGGCTTTTCTGCACCACTCTCTTTTTTTTTTTTTTTGCTCCATGTCTCCACAGTGTTCTCTCATTTTCCCTTCCTACTATCATAAAGCCTATTACTGGTTGTTCGGGCATATACACCTGTTTAACTGGTCACACACCAGTTAGGTTTTCTTTAGATTTGCTATATTACCTTAGCACAATTCACCAAAATATATTTAGCATGAGAGCTACATAAACAATAAATTCAGTTGGAACTTACTAAAACTATTCAAAAGGCATACTGCTGTTGGCTCATGAAATAATTGCATATGTATGGAGAATCAAACCTAGGAAGAGATCCCTTTGCTGGCAAGTCTTGGGGCAGAATGTGTCATCATGCTTTTTGCCTGTATGCTCTTGATAGGTTAGAGCGTCTGCAGTGAAGAAAAACATGCTTACTTGGACAACACTAGAGTGGATGTTTGAACCCCCATCTTTCCAAAGAATAATTATTTGGCAGTTAGATCTCCTGCCCCACATCTCTAGTCTATGAGCACCTTAAGTTGGGGGCTTAGAACTATACGGAACTATATGAACGGAAAGCCCTGAAATTGGATTAGGTTGGGTTTTTCCAGTGATCTTACTGAAAATAATGTATCAACTTTAAAAAGAGAATAATAATTATAAAGGATTTTACCTCACTGGAGTCATAAGGATCAAGCTTTCCCCATGGGCTCTTAGGTCTAGAAGGACTTAGAGGTGGAACCAGTGGTGGACAGCCCCATCCTGAAGGCTGAACAGTAAGTGTCTGGCTTGAGTTCTTTTCCTCATCAATGTCCTTTTTAATGTGTCTAACAGAAAGGAGCTCAGGCTCTACTTGGGGCTGCATGATGTCATTATAAAAGGCTCTCTCGTCGTGTTGATCTCTGTGATATTTCTGCAGATCAAGGTGTTGTTTTTCAGTTTCCTGCTCCCACCAAAGTTTACCACCCAGATGTTCTTTGCTGAAATTCTCCTCCTGCTCCTCCCAGCGAAGCCTAAACTCCTGCTGACGCTCCTTGCGTTGCCTCTCTTCTTCCTGTTGCTCTCTTCGCAGAGTCTCTTCTTGATGTTGCCTGTAAAGCCTTTCCTCCTCTTCACGTTGCTGCTCCCTGCGGAGCTTTTCATCCTCTTCACACTGCTCTCTGCGCAGCTTTTCTTCCTGATGCTCTCGACGGAGCCTCTCTTCTTCTTCTAGGTGTTCTTTATGTAATATCTCCTCCTCCTCTGGTTGTTCACTGTAAAGCCTATCCTGCTTTTGCTGGTTTTTCCTGTGGTAGTCAACCTCCTTTTGCTCTTGTTGTTCCCTTTGGATCTGTTCCTCCTGTTCTTGTCGCTCTCCTTGGGCCCTTGTCTGTTTCCCTGGTTGCTCTATGAGAAGTCGTTCCTTTGGCTCTTGTGCTCTGTTGCTGCTTTCCCCAGGAAATGTACGAATAATTTCTTTTAGCTCCTCATCTTCTGAGTCATTGAGCAGAAAATTGCGGATCTAGAAAAAACATAAAAAAGATTTAAAAAATCCAGTTAGTCCCCTACATACGAACCTTCAATTTGCAAACTTTCAAAGATACAAACATATGTTTGCATGTCCAATTGTATTAGCTAGTTCACATTTCTAGTGCTTGTGGTTTTGTGTACTTTGCTGTATACAGTACCATATCTATATTTCAACCTTTTTTCCATATATTGTTTGTGAGAACTGTGTTATAAACCCATTACAGTAATTTATTGGGCCGATTGTATCAGTTGGGTACATATGCTTACTTTGTTGGATTTACAAACTGAACTTACGAACATGCTATCGGAACAGAACTCGTTCGCATGTAGGGGACTTACTGTATTTACTATAAAGGTGAACAGTTTTCCCAATCTTTATGGATCTGTGTCTTTAATCACCAATCACATCTTGAAAAGTATGCGGAAAATGTCTGCGTCTGCACTGTTCTCTAACTTAATTTAGACCTCAAATGGAACACAAATTCAATTAGTTGGATGGAACATGGAATATTGACAGTATGTAAAGATCAATCAGACATTCTAATCTGTATTTTTACTAATTACTGTCTTACCCTAAGGACAGAACTTACAACCCTCAAATGATTTCCATAACATTTTCAAATATTTAAGCACATAAATATATGTCATTTTTAAAAGTGCACACTAAGAGGCTTTCAGGCTATATAAAAACATGATGCCATAGTCACGTTCATATATTTTACATCATGAATGTTATTCATTAAAGGTATTATGGCAAATATATATTTTTAAATTAAAGGAAGTGTTATGATGATGGCATCAAAGAATGAGGCTATATAGTAGCTTGCTATTTTTTTTTGTTTACTCAGTGTTCTACAAATTTTTGAATTCTTCTGCACAAATAAATAATTCAGAATGCACAGGCTCGATGTAATCTGATTCTATAGTACTGTACTCCATTTAAACAAGCAGCATGGAATTTCAGATTTAGGGAGGCGCAAAGTGATTAATCTATAAATATAAATTCCCAATTCTGGAGTGAAAAATCAAAAGATAAATATGTAAAAAAGTATTCAAAGTAAAATTCACATAAAGTCCCCAAATAGTCCACCACCGTATATAAAATGTGGCCCTCCAAAGAAGTCAGCACAACGAAACGCATTAGGACACTACTGCACGGCGACATCACACGCCATTCCGGAAGTGACATGACAGCATTGGCACACGGAAGGACAGGGTGAGACACAGGGGAGATGGCACACTGGCGGGTAGTGTGCTGGATGGTCCATAGACTGATATTACTTATTGGATGTATTATTTATTTATTATTACAGGTACTTATATAGTGCCGTCACTTTACGCAGCACTTTACGTATATATATTGTACATTTGCATCAATCCCTTACCCTCAAGGAGCTCACAATCTAAGGTCCCTAACTCACATTCATACAAACACATACTGGGGCCCGTTTAGACAGAAGCCAATTAGCCTACCCATATTGCCCTCTTAAGCACAATTATAACACATTTTATACACGGTGGTGGAATATTTTGGGACTTTATATGAATTTTACTTTAAATACTTTTTATATATTTATCTTATGAGTCTTTACTCTAGAAAAGGGAATTTATATTTATAGACTTATCGTTCTGTTCCTCCCTCCCTAAATCTGCAATTACATGCTGGTTGTTTGAATGGATTTTTAGTAATTAATAGGGAGTCGGCAGCGGTCCAGTTTGGGTTTGTGCTTGTATGTTTGGTAGTATTTTGTGTATTTTTTCTTATTTTATTTTTTTTACCACTTTGGAATTTTTCAAGTGTTGGGTGATTATATATACATAGGGTGCGGTGTTGATTGAGTAAATAGTACTGCACTGATGTATTCAACTTGACCCCCTTCCCTTTGTAAATTGCAATACTTTTTGTAGTCTTTGCCATTTTTCATTTAATTGTGCTATAGCAGATCTAAATTTAAAGGGAGGATGTTGGAAAGTGGGTATAGCTGTTGAGAATACACTCACATGCCAACCCCAAAGTTGCTTCACTTATAGGTCACATGACTTGCCACGTTTCCTGAACTGCCACTGTTGTAGGTCACATGTCCCAAAAACAGCGCTCAGCAGCTCATACATACAATTTTTGTACACATTCTAACAATCTAATCCTCCTTCATTAATACCTCTCTAAATGTAAGTAAATAAACAATGTAACAACAGGCACTAATGTGTAAAACAGACATGAGAGGAGGCTCTGAGCAGCGACAGCACTGACCTGAGAGGCACGGATTTGGACCAAAAGAGTTTCTTACCTATTCTAAAAGCCATCCAGACGAGGCTCTGAAGAAGAGGGAAACCTTGATACACATAAGCCGTCTACAAGCATTGTAAATTTACGCATATGGACTTAAGCAGATGATGTTATGTTAAAGCTATGATGTAAGCATTGGTTTGTGAATATATTCACCTCCGTTTTATATTATTCAATAAAAATGTGTATTAAGGATGATGCGCTAGGTCTATGTGCCATCTGTGTTCTTCTATACCAATATGTAAAACCAGCACCGCTGTTCATACATTACATTCAACATTTCTATTGTGCCTGATGCAACAAAATCTCTAGGCAGTGATTAACATCTTGGCATTCACAATGACAATGATACTTGGATTAGGAAATGTTTCATGTCTGTAGCCACCTACCAACTATGGCAGAAATCCTGGTGCCTAAATATTTGGGGGGGTTCACTACTGAGAGAGACCGGCACCTCTAGTGTTGGCTAACCACTCTCACTCTGCATAGCCATGAGCATCAATTTTTACCTGATGGTTGAATTTTGTCCTTTCGTCACATGATTGTGTGATCCTCTGATGAATCAATAAAGTCTGTAGGTAGCTTACCATTGATACTACCAGGCAGCCTACTTTCATAAGACTTATATTTTTATGCTTTTACTGCTCACTCTCCAAGTCTTCCAACATAGGCAGCTTGGAAAAATACATATTTTCTGACTCTGAAAAATGTTTTCTTTCTTTTCAATTATTTTTATTAAATTAATATATACATAAAAACATTCCATTTCAATTAATTTCAAAACCATTTAAATATATATAAGCATATAAGAAAACATTTATAATAAACAATACATAAAACACAATCGAGACAAACATGGATCTATCTCATGTTAAAGATATTGCACCGGCCCCCCGCTGTCTAGCCCCCCCCACAAAAAAAAAATAACCCCACCACACAAGAGTGTATCTTTTATGCTTGTGAACAGCGCCCTAGTCCACTTCCTATAATGTTAAACTCTCTTGGTGCTATTCCTTCTTATATAAATAAAGTGTGACATTTCCCATCCCTTTTTATTGATCTATGAGGAGGAAAAGATCTCAACTTTTTACCCCCTATTGGAGATTCCTTGTTAAAGTGCCTATTTCCGTGAGAAAAATAAAAAAAAACCTTATGATTATCCTTACCCATTGAAAAATGTTTTCTAAGGGGTTGCAGCAACTATTTTTATACAGTGTTCTCAGCAATGTTTTGTGGACATTAATGAAAGAAGCATTGATTATGTCAGCAAAACTCACAGTAAATACACAAACAAAGAAAGCAATCAATATATTCAATCATGATGACAATGCAGTGATCTTTACCATTACCACAGTAATATGTCAGTGAGCTTTACAGCCTCCAACTCATCAAGGGAGCATAGGCGGCAATAAACAAGGTCCTAACATACAGTATTCAACAATCCTTTATTGAACAACAAAGGTTCGCATATATCAAAGTACAAGCATTGAAAACTTTCAGTATTTTTCCATATCCACCAGTTAAGTTTAGTTATCTTCCAGGGCAGATTATATGTAATATTATTTATTTATGCAGAACAGATCATTTTGTGCAGAACTTTCCTTATCATCCACACCAGTTCCTGCCTTCGGAGATTATATTTCAAGTTCTCCATCAGCCTGATTGGAATGTTGTCGGAAATTCCGACCGTGTGTAGGCTCCATCACACATTTTCCATTTTCCGACACACAAATTTTGAGAGCAGGCTATAAAATTTTCTGACAACAAAATCCGTTGTCGGAAATTACGATCGTGTGTACACAAATCCGACGCACAAAGTGCCACGCATGCTGAGAATAAATTAAGAGACGAAAGCTATTGGCTACTGCCCCGTTTATAGTCCCGACGTACGTGTTTTACATCACCGCGTTGAGAATGATTGGATTTTCCGACAATTTTGTGTGACCGTGTGTATGCAAGACAAGTTTGAGCCAACATCCGTCGGAAAAAATCCATGGATTTTGTTGTCGGAATGTCCAATCAATGTCCAACCGGTGTACCGGGCAATAGTTTATACAGCGCTCACAGACGCTGCAATTGCTCATGAAGTAATCTAAAGTTCACTAAAACCTAGAGATTATTGTTAAGATCACATGGAAACAGAGGATCAAAAAATGCCTCTCTATGTCCAAGAACCCCCTCTTCTGTGGCGTGTAACAGAAAAAAACTCAATTATCACTCACATATACATCCACACTAAACTGGATTCTACTTTGGCTGCTTCTCTCTCATCTAGCTGTATTTGTGTTATAAAAACATAGATGGCCCACAAATTCCTTCAATTAAACTGTGACAAGACTGAAGTCATGCTTATTGGCACCCATAAATGGCACTGTACTTGAGCTTCGGCCTAAATAAAAAGATCTAGGGGTAAGATTTGTTGCAAGTTTAACCTTTTATCCACATGTACAAAAATGTTGTCAGAACATCTTTTTTCCACTTGAGAAACATTGCTTGGCCGTGTCCTATGCTATCTTACATTGTAGCTGAAAAGCTGATCCATACATATGTGTTCTCCCGACTTGACTACTGCAATTCTCTACTTGCTGGTGTTCTTAAATCCACTATTCCACTATATAATTAACCACTTAAGGACCGGGCCTCTTTTTTTAGATGTGTTGTTTACAAGTTAAAAATTTTTTTTTTTCGCTAGAAAATTACTTAGAACCCCCAAACATTATACATTTTTTTCTGACACCCTAGAGAATAAAATTGCAGTCGTTGCAATACTTTCAGTCACACCGTATTTGCGCATCGGTCTTACAAGCGCACTTTAAAAAAAAAAAAATACACTTTTTTGAAAAATTAAAAAAATTAGACAACAGTAAGGTTAGCCCAATTTTTTTTTATATTGTGAAAGATAATGTTACGCCGAGTAAATTGATACCCAACATGTCACGCTTCAAAATTGCGCCCGCTCGTGGAATGGCGACAAACTTTTACCCTTATAAATCTCCATAGGCGACATTTAAAAAATTCTACAGGTTGCATGTTTTGCGTTACAGAGGATGTCTAGGGCTAGAATTATTGCTCTCGCTCTAACGATCATGGCGATTCCTCACATGTTTGGTTTGAACACCGTTTTCATATGCGGGCACTACTCACGTATGAGTTCGTTTCTGCACGCGAGCTCGGCGGGATGGGGTGTGTTTAACCACTTGCCAACCGCCCCATAGCCAAATGACGGCTGCAGGGCGGCTGGATAACTCTGGGATCACGTCATATGACGTGATTCCAGAAACCTGCTCCTGCGCGCCCCCTGGGGCGCGCACACGGGAACATCCGTGACCGGCGCAGAGGACCTGGCGCATCACGGTAAACGGCCGCTGATCGCGGCCGTTTACCATGTGATCGCTCCGTCAAATGACGGAGCGATCACATGTAAACAAACCGGCGTCATGACATGACGCCGGTTCCTCCCTCCCCTCTCTGTACCGATCGGTACAGAAGGGGAGAGATCGGATGGGAGCCGCGCTGTGGGCTGGATGTGTAGTGCCCACAGCGCAACTCAGTGACATGTACAGTCACATCCATCCCTCCATGCTCAGCCATCCCCCCCATGACCCTGTGCAATACTCTGCAATGATCCTGTGCAACCCTGTGCAATACTCTGCAATGATCCTGTGCAACCCTGTGCAATACTCTGCAATGATCCTGTGCAACCCTGTGCAATACTCTGCAATGATCCTGGGCAACCCTGTGCAATACTCTGCAATGATCCTGTGCAACCCTGTGCAATACTCTACAATGATCCTGCGCAACCCTGTGCAATACTTTGCAATGATCCTGTGCAACCCTGTGCAATACTCTGCAATGATCCTGGGCAACCCTGTGCAATACTCTTCAATGATCCTGGGCAACCCTGTGCAATACTCTGCAATGATCCTGTGCAAACCTGTGCAATACTCTGCAATGATCCTGCGCAACCCTGTGCAATACTCTGCAATGATCCTGCGCAACCCTGGGCAATACTCTGCAATGATCCTGCGCAACCCTGTGCAATACTCTGCAATGATCCTGCGCAACCCTGTGCAATACTCTGCAATGATCCTGCGCAACCCTGTGCAATACTCTGCAATGATCCTGCGCAACCCTGTGCAATACTCTGCAATGATCCTGCGAAACCCTGTGCAATACGCTGCAATGATCCTGTGCAACCCTGTGCAATACTCTGCAATGATCCTGTGCAATAATCTGCAATGACCCTGTGCAATACCCCGCCATGCCCCGCCATGCCCCGCCATACTCTGCCATACTCTGCCATACTCCGCCATACCCCACCATACTCTGCCATACCCCGCCATACTCCTCCATACTCTGCCATACCCTGCCATACTCCGCCATACCCCGCCATACCCCGCCATACCCCACCATACTCATACAAAAGTTGCAACGACCGCCATTGTATTCTCTAGGGTCTTTGCTAAAAAAATATATATAATGTTTTGGGGTTCTATGTAATTTTCTAGCAAATAAATTATGATTTTTACATGTAGGAGAGAAATGTCAGAATTGGCCTGGGCACTCCAGAACGCCTGAAGGTGCTCCCTGCATGTTGGGCCTCTGTATGTGGCCACGCTGTGTAAAAGTCTCACACATGTGGTATCGCCATACTCGGGAGTAATAGCAGAATGTGTTTTGGGGTGTAATTTGTGGTATGCATATGCTGTGTGTGAGAAATAACCTGCTAATATGACAATTTTGTGAAAAAAGAAAAAAGAAAAAAAAAATCTTGATGTTGCAAAGAATTGTGGGAAAAAATGACAACTTCAAAAAACTCATCATGCATCTTTCTAAATACCTTGGAATGTCTTATTTCCAAAAAGGGGTCATTTGGCGGGTATTTGTACTTTTCTGGCATGTTAGGGTCTCAAGAAATGAGATAGGCCGTTAGTACTTCAGGTGTGATCAATTTTCAGAGATTGGCACCATAGCTTGTGGACTCTATAACTTTCACAAAGACCAAATAATATACACCGATTTGGGTTATTTTTAATAAAGATATGTAGCGGTATACATTTTGGCCAAAATATATGAAGAAAAAATTACTAATTTGCAAAATTTTATAACAGAAACGAAGAAAAATGCATTTTTTTACAGAATTTTCGGTCTTTTTCCTTTTATAGCGCAAAAAATAAAGAACCCAGTGGTGATTAAATACCATCAAAAGAAAGCTCTATTTGTGTGAAAAAAGGACAAAAAATTCATTTGGGTACAGTGTTGCATGACTGAGTAATTGTCATTCAAAGTGTGAGAGCACCGAAAGCTGAAAATTGGTCTGGTTATTAAGGGGGTTTAAGTGCCCAGTGGTCAAGTGGTTAAAACAAAAAAAATGTTTTCTTATTTATTTTGCCTTTTATTTTTTATTTTTACACTGTTTTTTTTTAAAAAATGTGTCACTTTTATTCCTATTACAAGGAATGTAAACATCCCTTGTAATAGAAAAAAAGCATGACAGGACCTCTTAAATATGAGATCTGAGGTATTTTTGACCCCAGATCTCATATTTAAGAGGTTTAAATATATTTACACTAAAATGCAATAAAAACAAAAAAAAATTGTCATTTAAAAAAATTTAAAGAAAAAATGGCCCTTTAAGAGCTATGGGCGGAAGTGACGTTTTGACGTCGCTTCCGCCCTGCAGTGCCATGGAGACAGGTGGGGGCCATCTTCCCCTCACTCGTCTCCATGCACTGCCACAGGAAGGATCCGATTGCCACCGCTGCTGCCGACGGCTCCTGCCGCCGATAAAAGTGATCTTGCGGCGAATCCGCCGCAGAGACCACTTTTATCTTGTACCGGACCGCCGGCCAAACACAGCGATATTGGGGTTATGGCAGCTAGCAGCTGCCATAACAACGATATCCTTCCTCAAAGTGAGGACGTATATCGCCGTGCGGCGGTCCGGAAGTGGTTAAAGGAGAAGTCCAACCTGAGCTTTTTTGGCTGGGCTTCTTCTATGGGTCACAGGAGTGCAATTCGTTTTGCACTCCTGTGATCCATTTTTAGCTGAGATTGAATTGAAGTCCACTCTCTGCGGACATCACAGGAATTAGTCCAGGCACTGCGTTATCACAACGATAAAGTTTGGCTCTGCCTGGTGCCTGGACTTATACCCATCTCAACCTCTCAGTGAGCTGCTGAGAGCCTGAGAAGGCCGCTCCCCACCCCTCCACAGTCAGCATTCCAGTAGGTGTGGGGGGGGGGGCAGAGAGGAGAGCTGCTGATTGACAGGCAACAGCCCTCTGCTCAGGGTGCTGAGAGAACCGAGCCATCAGTGATGTTCGATCGCTCGTTTCTCAGTGCAGAGGCAGCGGAGGGACAGATGCAGCATCGGACCGATGCTGTATCCACCTAGGTAAGTATGATGGGAAAAAAAAACATACTTCTCTTTTAACTACAATATGTACATATTCTGCAGTCAGAATCCTGTCTCGGTCTGGTACAAGTGATCATGTTACCCCTATCCAGGAGTCCTTGCACTGGCTACCCTTCAGGCTTCACATAGACTTTAAAGTGATACTAAAGTCTTGTTTTTTTTCATTTAAAAATAACAAACACGTCATACTTACCTGCTCTGTGCAGTCGGTTTTGCACAGAGCAGCCCAGATCCTCCTCTTTTCGGGTCCCTTGCCGGAGCTCTTGGCCCCTCCCTCCTGCCCCCAGGGCAAGCAGCTTGCACCCGAGCTGAGCCGCTGCTCTGTGTCTCCATTCAGACACGGAGCCGTGGACCGGCCATGCTCCCTCTCTCTCTTCTCATTGGCTCACTGACTTTGACAGCACCGGGAGCCAATGGTGCCTGCTGCTGTCACAGCCAATGAGGAGGGGCAGTTCCAGATAGCCGAGCCTCTTGTGCAACATCACGGAATTGAGATGGGGCTCAGGTAAGTATTAGGGAAGCTGCTGCACACAGAAGTTTTTTTTTAATCTTAATGCATAGAATGCATTAAGTTAAAAACCTTTTACCTTTAGAACCACATAAATATGTGCACTGTGCTCATATGGATCAGAGCGGTGGCTGACGACCCCCTGTGACAAAGCCGGATGTGACAAAATGCGTTGGGTTGTGGCATATAGCAACAGCCGGATGTAACGTCAGGACGTAGTTTCAGGAAGTGTGAGCGGCCGCTCTGACCCATGCAGAATGGTGAGATCACAGCACTGTTACACCTGATACCTGATTTTAATTATGGGCTTGTTCTTTTGAGTGTTCATGTAAGTGCATTCATTTTAGATAAATACATGTGGATATCTTCATGACATCTGGATTGTGACTGGAGTCTCCTGGCATTTTTATAACAGCATAAGTGTTATTTGCCAGTCATGAGAATGAATGGCAATACCATTTTGTGAGTGTTATGCCCCGTACACGGAAAATCCGATGGAAAATGTCCGATCGGAGCGTGTTGTCGGAAATTCCGACCGTGTGTGGGCTCCATCGGACATTTTCCATCGGATTTTCCGACACACAAAGTTGGAGAGCAGGAGATAAAATTTTCCGACAACAAAATCCGTTGTCGGAAATTCCGATCGTGTGTACACAAATCCGACGGACAAAGTGCCACGCATGCTCAGAATAAATAAAGAGATGAAAGCTATTGGCCACTGCCCCGTTTATAGTCCCGACGTACATGTTTTACGTCACCGCGTTTAAAACGATCGGATTTTCCGACAACTTTGTGTGACCGTGTGTATGCAAGACAAGTTTGAGCCAACATCCGTCGGAAAAAATCATAGGATTTTGTTGTCGGAATGTCCGAACAAAGTCCGACCTTGTGTACGGGGCGTAAGTCTTAAGGGAGTGGAACCCGCACAAAACACTGTGGTGGAGGACATGCGGTATATGTTTTCAGAGTGATACACTACTTTTTCACAATTTTGGACTTTTATTCTTTAATTTTTATGGACTTTATTTTTTTATTCACTGTTTATTTCAGTGAGATTTGATTTGAAAATTGGTGCGCTACTGTGAATTATGAATCTTATTATTAACTTTAATATTTCAATTGTTATACCTTTAGAACCACTTTAAGATCCTCTTGCTCACCTATAAGGCTCTTCATTACTTGCCACCCCTTTACCTGTCTGAACTTTTATCAAAATACCACCCCCCCGGTAACCGCTGCTCCTTAAATTCTGGTCTTCTGTGTCCCCCCTACTCACCTACACTTGATGGGATACAGAGCCATCTCCTGCTATGCCCCAAAACTCTGGAATTAACTTACAAATAGCATCAGAGAGTTATCTTCTCTAAATTCATTTAAATCAAATCTAAAAACTTTTTTCTTTAGACAAGCTTTTACGTAATTGTCTCTCCCCCTCTTTTACCCTGTGTATTTCCTGTGTTTTGTTTCTCTTGTCTTTGTAAAATGCTTTGAGATATAGTAAATGCAGATTACTGTTATTCTTATAATAAACTAGGTTTCCTCTGTTCTCTAATGTGGCTAGCTTTTCTTTCAATAGTTTTTTACGTTTTTCATAAGAATAGAAAACAGTGGTACATTCTGCTGTACATGTAGCAGAATCTCTAACCTCTTCCAGTCTAATGAGAACCTTTGAGGCCACAGACCGCTGGCATCCTTCAATATGTGGTGGGTTGTAAGGCATAGTGGGTGCAAAGGTGGTAAAAGTCACTGGGCGCCAGACACTTCTTGGATGCAAAAGAGGTTTAATTTCTTTTAATAGTCCTTTTATATTTTGCAAGGGAAAGAGGGTTAGGACCAGGACACCCTTAAATAGTTGCAATTTTGAATAGGCAGACTCAGAGACTTCAATAGGAGGACAGCTGTACAGGGAAAGGCCCCAGCAAGGTGCCACTTCTGCACGTTTGCTGTCCCCTATGGCTACAGTACTTAACAGTTCCTAATTCAAACGTAATAGTTCTCTCAGCTTTACTACAACATCTACTTGTAGTTCTTCAGCCCCTTGAGCTCCTGGTCTCTCACTGGACCTTCTGATTCACTAACTCTGAATCCCGTGAGCGCCTCAAGGCTTTTGCAGTGGTATCTCCCTTAAGCGTCCCCCACGCTTCCCTGCTGAATCCCTAGCTTGGCACTTCAGATACCTTCAAGCTTCACCCCTGCTGACTGGCTCGGTCCCTAGCTTGACACACAAGGCTGCTCTGCAAGCGTAACCACCGCTGGTTGGGTCCCTGACTTGATTACTGCCTGAAGTTTCCAGATTCTCCACCGTGCCCGTTCAGTGAGAATGCTGCTCCTGTACTTGCTTCAGTTACTCACTGTGGTCCCTGGTAAAGGTGGTTGGTCCCTTAGTGGCAACAGCTTCCCTTCTACCTCCGACCACGACAGGTTCTCCAGCCGGCAGAACCGTCACTTCTAGTTGGACTGCAAGCCGCAGCCCCAACCCTGAGCTGCCCTCATACTTCTGGATAGGCCCTCACACAGTCTGGCAGCCAGATGCCCCTGGGATAGGCCCAATCTCTGGCCTAGCAGCCTGGACCAGACGACACACGTCCACCCAGACGGCAGTCCGGGTGGCACAGAACACAGATCACCTGACTCCACCTGAATATATAGGCTCTCCCAGCAGGCCAAGGGATTCAAGAAAACTCCTGCCCATTGGCTGAGATACCCCATATACCCATAACCTGACCTTGAGTTGTCCTCATATCTAGTACCACCAAGTGCCCGGCCACCTAGTGGTAGAAGAGAAAAGAACAACAAGGCCAAACTTAGGGAAAAATCAATGGATCTCTAACAATTTAACTATGGTAGCTACCCCTGACCAGGAATTTGGTAAGGAGCCCCCTGGCTAAACCCCAGGGCACTACATACATTTAGCACATAGCGAAAAGTCAAATATAAACACAATGGCACAACATGAGTCACAACCGTCCTCAAACATCAAAAGCAGTATCAATGCTAACAGTAAGGATATCACCCACCGCCTCTAGATACCAAATATGGGTGCAAATTGTGTCGTAGGGCGGCAGATGATACAGCCATCCAGTAATATACTTTCAGTCAAACAAAAAAAAAGGTTTTTATTATTAGCGTTTTATGGAGCAAAAAAACTTTACCAAAATAAGTAACCCCAGGAACCTAGCTGCATAATCACGCAGTAGCGCCCAGATAGTGCCATACTTGACAAGTATAGAGGAAACAGGTGCAGTTATAATACACATTTGATATTAGCAAACGCTAATGAAGCTTTGAACACTGAGCTGGTAGAACAGCAATGTTCCATAAAGGAAGAGCATAAACCAACTCCATAGAGGGGAAAAGAGAAAAGAAATCGAGGAGGTGGGGAAAAAGGGGGGGGGGGAGAGAAAGAAATAAGAAAAAGCAAAAGAGAGACCTAGGCCTCTTGGTGATATACAATCAGCCAAGTACAGAAGACAATGGTATCTGAACATAATTCGCCCAAGGTTCCCAGGTTCCTGTTTAACATTAATGATACTAGCTACTTTTTCATGTAACATTTTCCAGGATAACTTATGCTTCATGTGGCAAACCGATACAGAGGGAAACTTCCAAGCTCCAGCAATGGTGATCTTAGATGCAATCAGCATAAAATAAACAAAACGTCTCGTAGGTCATGGCATTTTACCTGGCACATCATTTAGGAGGGCACTTGAGGGATCTTGTTAGAGTTAAAGGCCTATTATTTTACGTATCATTGATGTGGTTAGCTTTTAAACAAACTACAATTGATTTGTGGTTTAAATCTTTTACTATGTACTGTGCAATTGTATCACATACTGCTTGTTTGTACTTCTCATAATAATTATATCAAACTGAACTCCAAGCAATAATGAAATATGCAAGTAAAACATGGATATCTGAACTACAATAAATCTGTAATCCTATACACTGTGATACAAGCATCCCTCAAAAACAGCATAAGAAGGTTGGGGGACTAATTTTTTTACTCTGTTAAGCAATACAGCTGAGTCTCTTACCCCCCCCTGCCCTGCTGATTGGATAATGGAGGAGCATCAACAGACTGATCGGGTCATCATTCTGCTCATTCTGTTCTTACTTCATATTAAAAACTTCCTAGTGCTACAATAGTACTGTGTAAGACATACAATGGCTATGTAGAGAAATAAAGAAAAACAAAACAAAGACCTAGTCTTGCACCTATAGCTTCTGTTTTTAAAACTAATTTTTTTAAGGAATACATAACTAAATTAAATAGTAGTATTTTATATCTGTCTGTTGTTAAATTTAAAATAAGCAGAAAATTTAGACACTTTGCCAATAGAATGAGTATATGAATTTGAATCCTAATGAATACCAAAGCCCTGTTACATTTATGCTGTTCATAGATCAGCAGTTGAAGATAATGTTAAGTCTGTCCTCTTATACCCGTCCTTGGCCAGGCAGTTGGGTTCCGCTCACCATTAACTGCCAAGCTACAATTGATACATTGATTGATACAATATCCTCTGGTGCTGACCTTCACACTGTCTAATCTCATGAGCTTTATTCAGACATAGCTCTGCATCTCATTCCTGCTCCTACAGTGTAACATTTCTAGGCCATCACAAAAAAGAAGATTCAGAAATTGTGATAGAAATGTGTTTGCAGTATGAAAAATATTTATTTCAATAAACTATTAAACCTCCTAAAAATACTTCTGCAGTGGCGTCTCCAGCTTTCATATTTAGGGCACATGGGGGGACAGTGCCAAAAGTAGGGGGGCAAATATAAAATGCAATTATATATATATATATATATATATATATATATATATATATATATATATATATATATATATATATATATATATATATCTCCTGGGGCCCTTTACTATGACCCCACAATGGCCCTTTCACATGTTCTGCAGTGAGTTCCCTTCCTACTGTATTGGGGCCCCCCAGGGTGGCAGAAAACAAGAGATATATGTCACCAGCATACCAAGAAAATATAAGGATCCAAAGCAGTGGGAGAACTATCAGGGTTGCAAAGGTTGTCTTGCCACCGGGCCCTGGTGTTCTGCCACTGTGGGGTTCCCCAGCCTCCTCTTGCTGTCCTGCCCCTGCTATTGACAGCGCTGGTCTGAGAAATCAGTCTGTTTCTTCAGTAACTGAGAGTCCTGGTGGAGTCCTTCCTGCAACTCGCTCTTCTCCCTGCCAATGAGGATGCAGGGGAAGGAGCAGATCAGGCGGCCGTGGTTGTGTGAGCGCTCGCATTATGCAGTGTCAGTGAGCAGAGGGAGGGGGGAGTAATCACCCGCAGGAGCTGACTGGGGACTCTCTCCCTCTTAGACATTGATTTTTTGTACAAAAAAAAAATGTTTTTTTTTAATTGGGGGGGCACATGTGGTGGGGCACAGCATAATGTTGGGGGGGGGGGGGGGTCAGAGCCCCCTCTGCCCCCCCCCCCCAGGGACGCCATTGTACTTCTGCAAGGCATCTTGGCACTCCAAGATCCATGCCATGGCACAGACCAGTTTCACCAAAGATAAAAACTAATAGAAAAAAATAAATAATCTAAGATTTACTCCGCCAGCATTTCACTAGATGCTCTCTGGACTGATCCATTAGAACTGGATAATTTAAAACAGCCACAAAAGTAAAGTAGGTGTTAATCAGAGCTTTCCTTCTGTTTTATACAAATGTTAAATAAAAATACAGATTGGTCACTATGAACAATCCCCATTGCTTATATTGCTTTTTCCAGTTTCATTGAAGCTTTGTACTGTGATCCTGTCCTGTAGGTTTTTGTTTAAATTTTTACAGAGAAGTCCTAGCTAATATGTTTCTCAGCATCAGCAAAAAAAAAAAAAAAAACAACCCATGTACTGCTCTCCAAACAGACCAAACCAGATAATTAAATTGAATATAGATTACCAAGCAATGGAATTCTAGGATTCTAGGAGACTTCCACACTTACCACAGATTAACAGGTTGATTCATAGGAAACATTACACAGAACCTTTATCAATTCGATTTGAAAGCTGGCCATACACCGTGCAAATTTTGCTTTGTGGGTCGCCCCATTGCCCTCCTGCCATCTGACATCCTTTAATTGAAAAATGTAAAAATCTGGATGGAAATTTATGAGCCCAACAGCTGCTGTTTGGCTATTCTTCACAAAAAATGTAGATACCGTAATTGTTTAACCCACAGGCTGAACAAAAAAAAATCTCAGAGTGTATGGCCAACTTAACCTTTTTTATTACTACTAGATACAGTATTATGAAATCAGATATATATATGTTTGATAGTATTTCAAATTCAAGCAACTGGAAAAAAAATTCAAAGTGCCTCAATCAAACAATACTTCGACAGGTTATAGACTCTGCCCAGTGAGAAGCATCCATGGGCTAGTGGGGGCTTACTTTGGGGGAATTAAAACTCAACTCCAGGCAAATAGCTAAAATGCATGCAATAAATAAAAGGAAGCTGTTTTACATGGTATAGGATTAGTATTTCTGTCTATGAGATTTACACAGCTTTGCCCCAAAGCGCAACCCTATCTGGCAGGGCAGAAGGCCTGATGTAACCCTTACAGGTTTCCTCCCTACCACCACATTGTGACTGAAAAGGGAAACGAAGCAGCAGACTGATGGGCTCATCTCTCTGTCACTCTGCTCTGTTTTCTTATCAGCATGCTCATTGCACTGTAGCAGCATGAGAAATCTCTTTTAAAGCACTAAATGCAGTGTGTTAAGGGAAGTGAATAGTGCAAAGACCAGCTATGTACCACCCCTAGCTCATGTTATATATAGAAATAGATTCTCTAATGTCACTGGCATAACTAAAGATCCCTGCAAAAATTAGAGAGCATTAGTCATTCCTGGCCATTTAAAGTTGGATTTGGGGAATTTGATCCCCCTGATGAAGACACGTGACTCCCTGTGTCGAACACGCGTAGGGGAGGGGCCAGGACGGAGTGAGCAGCACACAGCTGAGCTGGGAGAAACATATACCCCGCGGCACACAGATCGGCGTTCTTATACAGCTTTTTATTGTTTGGTGCACAACAGCACCAAGAGAATGTGAGTACCCCTTTGTGGGAAGTGGTTTTCTGTTTAATAAACTGTCGTTTAATAGTATTACACTATATAGTCTCTCTTCATTTTTATGATTGGATGTCTATGGAGCCCTATTAACCCAGAGTGGAGATCGTATTTAGCTTACCATACAGAGCCCAAGGGGTGGCTACAAAGCATGATTTGACGCAGCTAATCACTGTGTCACACGCTCTAAGGTGAGCGCAATCACTTTGGGGGGTCACCAAGGCACATCACGGTTGTTTGCAACATTTGAATTCAGCACGCTGGATGATTTGGACATTCATTTCTTTTGGATACGGATGCACATCTAATTTGGAAATTTTTTTGGACACCATTATAAGGATTTCACTAACACAGATTATATCAATTGTGTTTAAGATGCATTGGGCACTTTATGCAATTCGATTTTAATAGTTTCTTTGCATGTTGCACTTTATGCGAGATACTGCATGTTGTTTTCTTCCTTTTTTTTTTTTTGCTCATCACTGGATTAAGATATTAATTGTTATAATTATATATATGCACATTGCACTTAGAATTGTTTGGATATGTATATATAATGCAAATGATTATATGCACATTGCACGCAGGAAGTTATCGTATAGAAATATATATTCACCTTGTTTGAAATTTATTTATTTTTAAGTGATTTTTGGTATTATTCTTATGTTATATTATCAAGCGCAGCGCAAAAATCCTTTATTTATGGATTTTGGGAATGTTTGTATAGTTGTAGGCACCTCGAAAATCCTGATCGTCGGCCCTGGCCAGTTCTGCTCATGAAAAAATTGATCGGCCAATCACTCTTGATTCCCCAAAGACAGGTTCCCTCTATGTAGGCACAAACATGCATGTTTGCCTGCTACAATCTTGCATGTTTGTACAAAGACTTTTTATTATAAGACAGCTATAGGTGCATAGATTACAATAGATAGATAGATAGATAGATAGATAGATAGATAGATAGATAGATAGATAGATAGATAGATAGATAGATAGATAGATAGATAGATAGAACAAGTCCAGTGGAAGGTGAATTACTACTACTACCTATACCATAAACTGAATATATGAGAACCATCACAATGTAAATATTGATGAATGTTAAAATAATATACTGTAAACCAATAACAGCAATGTAACAGTATAGTACAATAGTACAAATAGAAGTTGGGATGCAATGGACTACAATAACTAACTAAAATGATCTTTTAGCTAATCTAATTACAGTAAACTGGACTTAAAATGTGGGAACAATCATCAATTCCCGACTCGACTACGCAAATTCGCTCTACGTAGGACTACCCCAATATCAGCTTGCGCGCTTGCAACTCATCCAAAACACGGCGGCAAGACTGTTAACAGGAAAAAAACCCTGGGAATCCATTTCCCCATCCCTAAAGAGCCTACACTGGCTAACCGCGAAGAATCGGATCACATTCAAGACCCTCTGCCTCACCCACAAATGCATACAAGGAAACGCTCCGCTATATCTCCGGGAGAAAATAAAACACTACACACCGAATCGCAGTCTTCGATCAGCTAACCAAAACCTCCTCATCATTCCCAAATACCGCTACAAAGCAAAGAGAGATTCGCAGTCCAAGGACCTCGACTATGGAATGCTCTTCCAACCAACATCCGCATGGAAGAAAACCACCAGGCCTTCAGGAAAAAACTAAAGACCTTCCTTTTCTAAGAAGCTGACAACAGAGAATGCATCTAGCGCCTTGAGGCGATTCAGTTCGCATTTGCAGCGCTTTACAAATCATTCATTCATAAAATGACTTCCAGTGGTTAATGTGCATTCACATTGTCCATTGCACTTCATTCCTATGAAAGTTCTGAGAGTATAGCAAACTGCTTTTACAGGACAGTAAAAGAGTGGAAAGATGCACTTCCTTACCTGGCTCTCCTCTTCTCCATCACTACTGTTCTCTTCACTGCTGCTGTCCATAATCAAAATCTGTATCCCTGGTGATCGTTACTGCTTATATATGGATCAGTACAGCCACATCAGACACAGTGACCGCCCTGAGACAAACATTGTTTCACGCCCCTCCACCTCCAATAAACATCAAGTTTACTATAGCATCATTTGCACACACAGGCAGGCTTTTTGCTGTGTGTTTAATGGATGTTTGACATGTGTTCTGGATATGTAGAAACACTGGTAGTTCAAAAATCAATGTAATCGTATTCACTATGAACAGTCAAAGAATCATGAAGCCTATATAGTGTCACCTTCAACCGCCCTCCTTCTAATATAGTCTGAACCAGGCAAATGGGAATAGAAGCATGGGCAGACAAATGTATGCTTATATAAAACTAGCAATAAGAGCCTTAAATCATTCTCAGCTCAGTTTTGCTGACCACATATTATTACAGAAGGTTCCCTTATTCCCTTATCACACA
Organism: Lithobates clamitans; assembly: GCA_037952925.1. Taxonomy (NCBI): domain Eukaryota; kingdom Metazoa; phylum Chordata; class Amphibia; order Anura; family Ranidae; genus Lithobates; species Lithobates clamitans. Next base: position 4,521,961 of record JBBGZY010000865.1, read on the forward strand.
TCACATTAAGCTCTGCGTTAATTTAGATTTGCAAATTAAACTTGACAGTTTGTTCTAGTTTTGATCTTTGAATCACCTTGCTATAGACCAGTCTTTCTCAACCGTTTTAACACAGAGGAACCCATGAAATATTTTCAAGTCTCAGGGAACTCCTACTAAAAATAGAAAAAATATAGGAAATGAAAAAATGGACTTTGTAGGCACACGCATAGGATAGGTAAAAATAATTGAAGTTTTTTAATTGGATAAAGTTAAAAACATAGTATTACAAACACATATAAAAAGAAAAGCATAATATTGTTAAACAACCCCAGAGACCCAAGATTTATAGATATATGTTAATTCAAATTGGTGCAAATGGAAAAGGTAACCAGTAGCAGCATCAAATGGAGATAAAGTGCTTGTAGTGATTGAGTCACAGTGTGAGGTCACACAAAGGGTTTGCCCTACATGTTACACGCATAAATGCGCTTCTACAGGAGCTTGTAGATCTAATGAGTATGTGAGAACATCGAATGAGTATATCTTAATATCCAAACAAATAAAACAGAAACAATTATAAACAATTAAATGATCACTTTAATAGAGTCCAGCAAGGTAGGAGACCCAAAATCCAGTGACCACTAGGGGGCAGAAAGCAAAACCCTCCCATGGGAACACATCCATATTCAAAGGGGAGCCCCATAAATAAACTCAGGAATATGCATGTATAAATGGCCGTTTAGACATTAGTAATCATACTGTGAAGGAAGTAATACATTCATAATAAAAACTGTTTCTAAGTAGTGCAGCATGGAAGCTGCATAAAGATGCAGGTCAACCGAGTTGTTCCAGATAGTCAAAAAAGTCTATAAACAATTAAGAAAGTTATGATAGTAGCATATATATTGAAATATACTGTATATACATATACCAAAACCAGACAAAGCTACATCAGTGTGCACAGATGCAGCATGTTCAGATATAAAGGAGGGCCAGCCGCATGTTCAAAGCGCACATACATAAGCTGAGTATATAGTAGATAATACAGCAATAGCTTACCAAATATTTAATGCAGGCATATATCCAACACTATATACGGCTGGTAAGCACAGGATCCAGGAAGCGTAGTAAGGGGCACACACTTAGAAGATAGTCCATCCCAATAATATAAGTTAATAAGTGTCACTGTTTGTAGAGTCAGTGACAAAAAATGTCCAATAATCAGAGAGGAAAGTTTTTTAGGCTCAATAGGCCAGTACCTGGTAATGGGAAAAGAAAGAAACAAGAGGGCAATGAGATATTGCTGAAGATGTAAACCAGACTGGGTAGGTACACCATAGAAGACCGACCATAGGTAAACCAATAATCATACCTCCTGTGGACAAACCAGGAGACAAAAAGGTGGGGGGACTAAGCTGTGTGTGCTCTCCTGGATAGAGTGTAGTCTGACTGGTAAGAACGGGGAAAAACACTGTATAAATGGGTCCCGGCCGGAAGTGCATCACCCCGCACCGGTAGTGACGCCAACGGTGCCAGTGACGTCTGGCCACATAATATATTGAGCATAAGGTATGCTACGTATTAGAGCTGGTGGGTGTGCACTCTAATACGTAGCATACCTTATGCTCAATATATTAGACTGTGACTGAACTGCACACACTTAGCAGACTTTCAGAAACAGGCTAAACTCTTACAAGCACATCTACTATCTAGAGCAGTGGTCATCAACCCTGTCCTCAGGGCCCACTAACAGGCCAGATTTTATGTATTACCTTGGGGAGATGAAGACTAGAATACTGCAATCACTGAGCAGCACGTGATATCACCTGTGATGTATTTCAGTTATCTTGCAAACCTGGCCTGTTAGTGGGCCCTGAGGACAGGGTTGATGACCACTGATCTAGAGGATACAGTAAATCCTTATTACGACAAGCTTACAACAAGGCAATGCGCCAAACGCGAAATGAATTGTTATTCAAAAGAAAAACTCCCATTGTGAAATCCACAGTCAAATTTATTACGAGATTTTCATCTCATCACACTGAAATTAGGAATGTTATGGCCACCCATTGGTACCTCCTTAGGGAGGATCCAATCCATATACATTGGCCAGCACCCTGAAATAACTTTGAGGTGAGCCAAATTGCTTTGGGATAGACTTGTTTCTAGCCATTATATTGGGGAAAAACCCTGTATCTCTGCACACCCCCTAGGTACTTGCCCCTGGGTTTTGCTGGGCCATACGTTTACACTCCCTAATGGTGAAACCCTTTACCCCAAATTCTCTGCAGCCTGTGATACACAGGGTTTAGTGTATCTTATGATCTGCAAATTTGGGGCGTTCTATGTGGGGAAGACGGCCAGACAATTGAGATAAAGAATAAGTGATCATGTGTATTATTCAGGCAATGGAATGATGTTGACCCCTATTAGTCAGCACCTGGATCTCTATCATAAATTTGACACATCACCTGTCTCATTCTTTGCCTTTGCCGACGTCCCCAAAAATCCAAGAGGAGGTGAATGGGACAAACTCATTCTCCAGCAAGAAACCCTCTGGATCGAACGATTGAACGCCATTCATCCTCCTGGATTGAATGAAACTCAATCCTATAAGCCTTTCTTTTAGTCTGTCGCTGTGTCTGTTTCCTTTTCTCCTTTGGCCCATAATCTATGGGGTTAATTATTGGCTCCTGTCTCAGTGTTCTATATTCCTTAAACATAGTTATTTTTTATTAGATTACTTAATATGTTACTTATCTATACTGATGACTGGAGCTCAATATCCCCATAGATGGGCCAACCTTTACTCCATATCTGTTATATTGGTCTATTAATCTCTTTCTTAAATCGCACAGCCTTAGAGATTTATATATCTCAATCCAATATAGTACAATATTTTTTATTGTTTCTGGGGTTGTGGATTTGTATTATATTTTATGTCTACCATTTGCTATAAATTGCTATAAATTTCTGCCTCTATAAATGTTTCTATATTTTGTTATGTATGTGAATATGTATTGCTTTGCTTTTGTCCAGCTGGTTACTGCCTATCCTTGTGACCCTGGTGGGGTTATGGAGGCTTCCTTGCCTTCCTGTGTGGCCACACAGTGCCGCTCACCCTGTCTCCTTCTTTGACCAGGTGCGTGGCAATTGGCAGGGCTTTGGATGGTTTCCTCCACTCCCCCCTGTCTCGCCCTCGCTGCCGTTCTTTGGTCGTTTTCCGTCGCAGCTTGTGGCATCTTCTGGCATGTGTGCAGCGGCTTGTGGCCGAGCCGGTCGTCATCACTTCCGGGTGGATTGACATACTTCCGGTCCGTGATTGTGGGGTTGTTGTTCACCTCCCCTTGTCCTGCCACTGCTGCCGTCTCATTGGCCGTTTGCCGCCATTTATACAGTGTTTTTCCCCGTTCTTACCAGGCAGGCTACACTCTATCCAGGAGAGCACACACGGCTACGTTCCCCCACCTTTCTTTCCCCTGGTTTGTCCACAAGAGGTATGATTATTGGTTTACCTATGGTGTACCTACCTGTCTGGTTTACATCTTCAGCAATATATCATTGCCCTCTTGTTTCTTTCTTTTCCCATTACCAGGTAATGATCTTTTGAGCCCAAAAAGCTTTCCTCTCTGATTATTGGACATTTTTGGTCACTGACTCTACAAACAGTGACACTTATTAACTTATATTATTGTGATAGACTATCTTCTATCAAAGTGTGTGCCCCTTACTACGCTTCCTAGATCCTGTGCTTACCAGCCGTATATAGTGTTGGATATATGCCTGCATTCATTATTTGGTAAGCCCTTGCTGTATTATCTACTATACACTCAGCTTATGTATGTGCGCTTTGAACATGCAGCCGGCCCTTCTTTATACCTGAACATGCTGCATCTGTGCATACTGTGCACATCTTTGTCCAGTTTTGGTATATGTATATATATTTCAATATATATGCTACTATCATATCTTTCTTAATTGTTTATAGACTTTTTTGACTATCTGGGACAACTCGGTTGACCTGCATCTTTATGCAGCTTCCATTCTGCACGACTTCACAGTATGATTACTAATGTCTAAACGGCCATTTATACATGCATATTGCTGAGTTTATTTATGAGGCTCCCCTATCAATATGTGTCCCCATGGGAGTGTTTTGCTTTCTGCCCCCTAGTGGTCACTGGATTTTGGGCCTTCTACATTTCTGGACTCTATTAAAGTGATCATTTCATTGTTTATAATTGTTTCTGTTTTATTTGTTTGGATATTATGATATACTCATTCGATGTTCTTCTCACATACTCATTAGATCTACAAGCTTCTGAAGAAGCGCATTTATGCGTGTAACATGTAGAGCAAACCCTTTGTGTGACCTCATACTGTGACTGAACTACTCCAGGCACTTTATCTCCATTGGATGCTGCTACTGGTTGCCTTTTCCATGTGTACCAATTTGGATTAACATATATCTATATATCTAGGAGGTGTTACTTGAGTCTCTGGGGTTGTTTAACAATATTATGCTTTTCTTTTAATATACGTTTGTAATACTATGTTTTTAACTTTATCCAATTAAAAAACTTCAATTATTTTTACCCATCCTATGCGTGTGCCTACAAAGTTCATTTTTTCATTTCCTATATTTTTTCTTTGCAACAACAATTAGGACGTTGGCACACATTTATCTGTGTATCCACAGTGTCACCGTATGAGGATACACTTAAGTCTGCAATTTTTTGACCTACTAAAAAAAAGTTATATACACCTCATGGTGACCTGGGAAGAATCCCCTTTCATTGATGGTCTTGGAAGAGCCCCATTACACTGGTGGTCAATGTAGTGTCCCCTTAAATTTGTGGTCAGTGAAGTGTCCCTTTGCATTGGTGCTAAATGAAGTGCCCCTGTACATTGGTAATCAGTAAAATCTCACTTTAAATTGGCGATCAGTTACACTGATGGTCAATAAAGTGCACGTTACATTGGTGGTCAGTGATTTTGCTGACCCTTATGCCCTGTACACACGGTCGGATTTTCCGATGGAAAAAGTGCAATCGGATTATGTTGTCGGAAATTCTGATCGTGTGTGGGCTCCATCCGACTTTTTCCATCGGAATTTCGGACACACAAAGTTTGAGAGCAGGATATAAAATTTTCCGACAACAAAATCCGATCGTTTAAATTCCGATTGTGTGTATACAAATCCGATGCACAAAGTGCTACGCATGCTCAGAATAAATTAAGAGACGAAAGCTATTGGCTACTGCCCCGTTTATAGTCCCAACGTACATGTTTTACGTCACCGCGTTCAGAACGATCGGATTTTCCGACAACTTTGTGCGACCGTGTGTATGCAAGACAAGTTTGAGCCAACATCCGTCGGAAAAAATCTGATGGATTTTGTTGACGGAATGTCCGATAAATGTCTGATCGTGTGTACAGGGCATTACATTGGTGTGCATCAGCTTCTGAAGACACTTCCTGGGTGGAGTGAAATGCATTAAGCAAGGATCACTTCCAGTGACGTCACGCCTGCTCCTTGGAGCACATATCGTGGGTTTGAATTGAAAAGCAGCGTTTTTACATGCTAACACATAAGAGGAGATTATTGTAAGTGGAAAATGGGCTTTTAAAATGTTTTTATACTAATAAAAATGTTATCACGCTATGGATCCCTCCTAGTTCTCTTGCCCTATACAGTATATATGTGAGGAGCCTATACATCTAGTTTTTCCCTGGTTGTTGAAATCCCTGAGGAGGAAAAGATACAGTCATTCACTGGAGGATAAATATCAATACAGGCGCAATATATACTTCAATTTGGTAAGTGCGGGCACATCAGGAGGAGAGCACGGAACGGTACTTTATCTGACAGCACTTGTCACTGAAGCACATTAAGCACTTTATAGGATTATTCATGGACAATATTTATGTATTTATGCACCAAATGAGAATTTAATTTTTTATATTCTTTATACAGTCAATGATTTTGTTCACTTTATTGATTTACGTTGTAGGAGAAAACTTGCAATTATTTTATTTTGTTCAATCAATACACTAATTCAAAGATATATGGGCAGACAGTGCTGGGCATTTATACCTTACACTTTATGGAACTTGTAGCCTACATCTCAACAGCAGTGTGATAAGATAATTCTCAGCATCTGCACACAGCCCACAGCACGGGGAGCATAATATTTAAACAATGGAAAAAATGCCTCCTTACATTGGTGGTCAGTGAAAAAGTACACTCTTGTATTGGTGGTCAGTGGAGAACTGGCCCTTTACAGTGGTGGTCAGTGGAAAAGTGCACCCTTCTATTGGTGGTCAGTGTAGTAATACCCCCTTACAAGGAAAGTAAGCAAAAAAGTGCCTCTTTAGCTTGGTGGTTGGTGAAAAGTGCACCCTTTGTTGGTTAGTGTACTTGTACTCTGTTAAATTGTAGGAAAGTGGAAGAGTGCTCCACATTGATAATCAGTGGTTGAAGGACCCCCTTAAACTGATGGAAATGGAAAGAATATAATTGTAGATTAAGGGTCAATGGGAAGAATTTCTCCCCTACAAACAGCTTAAAAGAATATTGGTGTCAGTGGTTAGTTACTTGAGAGACTAGAAGAGAGGCCCAAGTATTGCCATACCATTTGTTCTGCCAAGTGACATTGATGCCCACTACACAAGAATCATTGGGTGGGAAATATGTCACTGCTCAAGGAACGCCAAGCAACCTCTGGAGGAATCCTAAGGTTCCATGGAATGCTGGGTTATTAAAAAAAAAAAAACATGCTCGCATGCCCAACATTTCATCATTGTTCTGTAGGAATCGACCACGCTGCTGAACCACAGCTGGTCTACGTTGCCATCTTCTTCGATGATGACATCTGGAGGCCAGCAGTCTCTTACGGGTTTTGACAGCTGGCCAAGGTTGGCTGAAAAAAACAGGAGGAAACAGCCAGTCCCTCTGATGACGCAACATAGCGCATATGCAGTAGAATACTGTACATCACGGCTTCCTGGGATGCATGACGTATCTATCCCAGGAGGCAGCAGGTACTGTGTATGTAATTCTCATCTAGGTGAAAATACAGAAAGTGCAGGGATGTGTTTTCCGAAAAAGATAACAATTTTAAGGTGGTGTGTGCTACATGGCTGAGAAAATACAGTACAGGTCTCAGTTTTCAGTCTCCTGCTGCTGGACTGGACAGAGTTCTGGGAGATACAGAAGAGCAGTGTTAGGATGATTTAGACTGGCTGAAGAGCAGCTTAGGTATGAAAGTACTTCCCACTGCACCCCAAGACTGAACAAAGTGCAAAGACTCATGGGTAATGTAGTCCCAGTAGAGCAGCCTGATTCAGGACAGAGAGAGACAGAGTGGACTACAAGTCCTAGGGGTTGAGCAAAGAGATTGAAGACTAAAAGTCAGGGGTACAGAAAGAGAAGTCTCATATGGGGAGCACAGTGAGGAGGATCTCTATCCAGTGCTGAGGGAGAGACAGATGTTGCATATGAGAGAAGGCTGTGCTGTACTAGAGTCCTGTATTGCTGAGCTTACTGGATGATAGACAGAGGGACTGCTACTGCCATGGACTTGCATACTGTGCTGCTGTGAGGCTAGAGAGCCCAGTGCCTCTGCTGTATCTAGTCTGCTGTGCTGAATCCTGATGATGTCATTCCAGAGGGTGTTGTGTCCAGATCCCGGGGCTCCTGACCGTGCTGTTCCAGACATGGCTCTGGACCAGATAACTGCAAGGGAAGCAATCTTGAGAGGTGGCCCCCTAAACCTCTCACCGGACAAAGGTTGAAGCTCTGAAGATGACAGGACTGGTGAGAGGCCTCTTGGCTGCAGACTTCACTGTCTGTCTTGCTGTACATTGTTGCCCCTTACAAATTTATTTGAGAGGACCACCATAGGACTTTGGGCTCCAAAACATGCACAAAGGTAAGTTTTCTCCTCACTGGCCAGGGATTATGTCCCAGAAATACAGTATGTCCCTGAACCCAAGGTACACTAAAGCCGCGTACACACGAGCGGACTTTACGGCAGACTTTGCCCGGCGGACATTTTGACGTACTTTACGACGGACTTTCTGAATGAACGGACTTGCCTACACACAATCCACCAAAGTCCATCGAATTCGTACGTGATGACGTACGACAGGACTAAAACAAGGAAGTTCATAGCCAGTAGCCAATAGCTGCCCTAGCGTGGCTTTTTGTCCGTCGAACTAGCATACAGACAGCGGACTTTTCGACCGGACTTGATTTTGACGGATTAATTTAAAACATGTTTCAAATCTAAGTCCGTCCAACTTTTGAGAAAACAAAGTCCGCTGGAGCCCACACACGATCGAATTGTCCGACCAAATCCCGTCCGCCGGGCAAAGTCTGCCGTAAAGTCCGCTCGTGTGTACGTGGCATAAGAGTGTATACTAAACTGTGTAGACACGTTTCAGTGTACAATACTAACAAGATTGCTGGATGGCAGAAAATTAGCTCTTTATTTATTTATCAAATTATGTCTCTTCTGCAATAAAAAGCCATCATGTCAACAACTTTTTTCCCCCAAGTAAATGTACACTTTAACAGCATGATGTAGGCAGGCGCCTACAGAAGGGTTAATTTTTTTTTCTATGCTGAGTCATGTTTTGCAGTTATTTGGGTCAAGTCTGCTGTCTTTCCTGTGAAACAATGTAGGTGTGAGGTGGGTCTGAGGGATTGATTGGCTGGATTTTCCCACCAATTTTAAACAGATCCACATAAAAAGGGGCCCTTTAGTGCTTCAGAGGTGAGTGGCTGGAAAAGCTGACAAGATGTAGGCCTGATAGTGCCCCCAGTTGGGGGGGGGGTGGAAATCGGGGTTCCCTGAGGGACTGGAAACCTCAGAACTCTTAACTACCAATGATGGACTGATCTTTGCCAAACATGGACTATATGGGTTCTGCGCTACTTCTTGTGGATTTTTTTTGCCAGTCATGGACTCTTGCCTCTAAATTTCTTTCTGTTGTTCTTCAGGTATAATTAACCTATGCGCAATAGAGCACCTTGTATGGGAATACATGTGACAAACTGCCTGATAAGAATTGTTCCTGTGTGATGCTTTTCTTCAGTAAAGTTATCATTAACTGTTTAATGCCTGGTTCAAAGTCTCTTCTTAAGTGGTACATTGCATGGCATATCAAAAAAACTGAGCTTGTAACATAAGGACTGTAGGTTAGAGTAGATAAAGTACACTTTAGTCCAACATGTAGTTTGCTGTGCAGTGTAGGCTATATTGCCATTGCTAGGGACAACCATACATGTATCATTAGCTTAAGGCCACCAACCAGCCAGGGAATAGGTGACTGCCATAGGGTGATGGTTACTCTGGTTGGTGAAGGGGTATTGTGCTTGTCCCCTTCACTATTAGTTAGTTTCCCACATTTTGGGACTGGATCTGCAGCTCAGAGTACCTAAAGACCTACCCTGGGAGTCATGGGAGAGATGTAGAGGGGGCCCCTGAGAGTAAAAGAATGAGTAAGCAAACACGTAGTTACAGAGTGAGGTTTATTTCCTGTATCCATTAGTAACTGTGGACTTGATTAGGCATGAGATGCCAGGAATTGCTGGTTTGGTGAAGGCCGATGCAGCACAGTTTTTTAAAAGTTGAGCACATGGGAGTTGGTGTTTTCTAACTGTGGTAGTGTTTACAGTGCTTAGTGTAACAGTACAGTCAGTTAGCAATGGCTTAATAGAGGCTTAAAGGGTTTCAAACCTTTGTGTTTTTTTAAAAATAAAAATAACAAACATGTCTATACTTACCCGATCCTCTTCTTCTGGGGTGCCCTCTCGGCACTCCAGGCCCCTCCTCTTCATCGGTTGCCCCCATGGAGAGCCTCTTTCCATGGGAACACCCATGCTGGCTCGCTCTCAAGTCCTGCTGCTGCGTCCATTGACACAGACAGCGGGACTCGGACCTGCCCCCGGGTCACTGGATTTGATTGACTACAGCAGGAGCCATTGGTAACGTGGATCAAGGAGGGTTGCCAGCCAGTATTGTTCCTTCTCCTTGATACGACAAATACGAGGATCCTTCCACAGGCTTTGCAGGATCAGGGAGGCCATGCAGCGTAGGTTTGCTGAGGCATTCAGTTCGGAGTCCTCTGGGTCACTAAGGACGACATGATCCACAGCCACCGCCTCCCAGCCACGTACAAGTCCAGTCTTTAAATGATCCCTTAAAGACTGCTGCTGATGCTGAGTGCCAGGCACCACCTCCATACTGACACAATCCTCCTCCTCCTCCTCGTCCTCTTCCTGTGTGATCGATCGGTGGGCACGCAGGAACACTGTCTGGATAAAGAAGGCCTTGAGAGCTAAGGAAGTCCTCCTCTTCCTGCCTCTGTTCTACCTCAAGTGCCCTGTCTATTATTCTATGCAGCGTGTGCTCCAACAGGTGGACAATGGAGGACAGTGTCACTGATGCATGCACCGTCACTGCACACCATCCTCGTGGCCTCCTCAAATGGTGACAGGACAGTGCATGCATCCCTGATCATGGACCACTGGCGTGGGGAAAAAAAACAAGCTCCCCTGACCCTGTCCTGGTGCCATAGTCGCACAGGTACTCATTGATGGCTCTCTGCTGCGTGTGCAGCCACTGCAGCATGGCCAACGTTGAGTTCCACCTGGTGGGCATGTCACAGATTAGGCAGTTCTTGGGCAGGTTAAATTTCTTTTGGAGGTCTGCCAGCCGAGCACTGGCATTATATGACTGGCGGAAATGCACACAGACTTTCCTGGCCTGCCTCAGGACATCCTGTAAGCCCGGCCCAAGAACCGCTGCACAACCAAGTTAAGGATGTGAGCCAAACAGGGCACATGGGTCATTTGTCCCTGTCGGAGGGCGGAGAGGAGGTTAGTGCCATTGTCGCAAACCACCATTCCTGCCTTAAGTTGGCGTGGCGTCAACCACCTCTGAACCTGCCCCTGCAGAGCTGACAGAACCTCTGCCCCAGTGTGGCTCCTGTCCCCGAAGCACACCAGCTCAAACACCGCATGACATCTTTTGACCTGCATACTTGCGTAGCCCCTTGAACGCCTACGGAGCACCACTGGTTCCAAGGACAAAGCACAGGAAGAGGACATGGAGGAAGAAGAAGAGGAGGGGGTGGAGGAGAGAGGTGTGTCAGAATCATTAGTAGTGGCATTTTGGAGGCTTGGTTGCGCCTCCAATACCTCCAACACTACTGAACCTTGTCCTGCATCCTTCCCAGCTGCCAGCAGAGTCACCCAATGCAACGTGAAACTTAGGTAATGTCCCTGTCCATGCCTGCTGGACCATGAGTCAGCAGTAATATGCACCTTACCGCTGACCACCCTGTCCAGCGAGGCATGGACATTGCCTTCCACATGCCGGTAGAGAGCCGGAATCGCATTCCGTGAGAAAAAGTGGCGTTGGCTGGGAGTGAACTTCTTTTGGCGGTGCAGCAGCTGGGGCAGGGAAATTTGCCTGGTACAATCTGACGTCGGTGTACCAAAAGCAGATTGCCCACAAGTACTTGGCTGTGACACACCTAATTCTACACCTTCATTCCTCTCAGTGCAGGTCTCAGAGAGGACTGAAGGTATAGTGGTGTTGGAGATCTCAGCTGATGAGGAGCAAGGAGAGGTCCTCTTTGTTCTTTGGTGTGGGTCTTTTAGGTACGCTTGCCAACGAACTGCATGGCAGGTCAATATATGTCTGGTCAAGCATGTGGTGCCCAAGCGGGAGATGTTTTGGCCACGCAAGATACGCTTGAGACACATGTTGCAAATAGCAGCGGTGCGATCTGATGCACTCGTCTCAAAAAAGGCCCACACCAAAGAACTTTTGGAATAAGACAGCAGCACCCTGCACATGCGGAGCTTTGCGGTGTGATGCAGTCAGTGTGCTGCCCTTAGGCTGGCCCCTGGAGGGCATCCTGCCTCGTTGGTGATGTGCCTCCTCCTCCTCTCTCCTATTCGGCACCCACGTTGAGTCAGTGACCTCATCATCCCCTTCCTCCTCATCACTGGAGCAAACCTGGCAGTATGCTGCAGCAGGGGGAGCATGACTGCCAGATTGCTGTCTTTCTTGGGCATCCTCTCTGTCTGTGCTCCCGTTACTGCCTTTATCTAGCTCAGTATCATCATCAGAGCCTTCTAAACACTGGACATCCTCCTGGAGCATGTGCCCAACATTGTGGTTAAACGGTTCGAGGGACTCCTCAGGAGGACATGGTGGGGCTAGGGAAGGAGTCACTGATGCCATTGAGTCGAGGGAAGAGGCCGCGTTGGCAGCTGCTTTGCCAGACAAATTACCCTGAGCATGGGTGAGAGAGGATAAGGAGGATGAGGATGGCTTGGTCATCCACTCAACCAATTCTTCCGCATGTTGCGGCTCAACACGGCCAGCTGCCGAAAAAAAGGCCAAGCGTGTCCCACGGCCACGTGCTGATGAGGATGCACCGTGTCCATGACCAGCACTGTTGCCTCTAGACACAGAGCCTGCTTTCCCTCTTTTATTGGCTTGTGACTGTCTGCCTCTCCTTGTTGGCCTTCCAGATATACTAATGGCCTGCAGTGAAAACACAACCAACCTTCTACAGGCAGCTTTAGCTGAACACTGTTTTGAGGACGCACTACACTAACATGTAAATAATGTAGCTGCCTGCGGTAGTGATAGGATCAGGAAAACACCACCAACCTTCTACAGGGAGCTTTAGCTAAACACTGTTTTGAGGACGCACTACACTAACGTGTAAATAATGTAGCTGCCTGCGGTAGTGATAGGATCAGGAAAACACCACCAACCTTCTACAGGTAGCTTTAGCTGAACACTGTGCAGAGGTCGCACTACACTAATGTGTAAATAATGTAGCTGCCTGCGGTAGTGATAGGATCAGGAAAACACCACCAACCTTCTACAGGTAGCTTTAGCTGAACACTGTTTTGAGGACGCACTACACAAACGTGTAAATAATGTAGCTGCCTGCGGTAGTGATAGGATCAGGAAAACACCACCTACCTTCTACAGGGAGCTTTAGCTGAACACTGTGCAGAGGTCGAACTACACTAACGCGTAAATAATGTAGCTGTCTGCGGTAGTGATAGGATCAGGAAAACACCACCAACCTTCTACAGGTAGCTTTAGCTGAACACTGTGCAGAGGTCACACTACACTAACGTGTAAATAATGTAGCTGCCTGCGGGAGTGATAGGATGAGGAAAACACCACTAACCTTCTAAAGGTAGCTTTAGATGAACACTGATTTGAGGACGCACTATACTAACGTGTAAATAATGTAGCTGCCTGCGGTAGTGATAGGATCAGGAAAACACCGCCAACCTTCTACAGGTAGCTTTAGCTGAACACTGTTTTGAGGATGCACTACACAAACGTGTAAATAATGTAGCTGCCGGCGGTAGTGATAGGATCAGGAAAACACCACCAACCTTCTACAGGTAGCTTTAGATGAACACTGTGCAGAGGTCGCACTACACTAACGTGTAAATAATGTAGCTGCCTGCAGTAGTGATAGAATCAGGAAAACACCACCAACCTTCTACAGGTAACTTTAGCTGAACACTGTGCAGAGGTCGCACTACACTAACGTGTAAATAATGTAGCTGCCTGCGGTAGTGATAGGATCAGGAAAACTTTACCAACTTTCTACAGGTAGCTTTACCTGAACACTGTGCAGAGGTCGCACTACTCTAACGTGTAAATAATGTAGCTGCCTGCGGTAGTGATAGGATCAGGAAAACACCACCAACCTTCTACAGGTAGCTTCAGCTGAACACTGTGCAGAGGTCGCACTACACTAATGTGTAAATAATGTAGCTGCCTGCGGTAGTGATAGGATCAGGAAAACACCACCAACCTTCTACAGGTAGCTTTAGCTGAACACTGTGCAGAGGTCGCACTACACTAACGTGTAAATAATTTAGCTGCCTGTGGTAGTGCTAGGATCAGGAAAACACCACCAACCTTCTACAGGTAGCTTTAGCTGAACACTGTGCAGAGGTCGCACTACACTAACTTGTAGCTTTAGCTGAACACTGTGCACTACACTAACTTGTAGCTTTAGCTGAACACTGTGCAGAGGTCGCACTACACTAACGTGTAAATAATGTAGCTGCCTGCGGTAGTGATAGGATCAGGAAAACACCACCAACTTTCTACAGGTAGCTTTAGCTGAACACTGTGCAGAGGTCACACTACTCTAACGTGTAAATAATGTAGCTGCCTGCGGTAGTGATAGGATCAGGAAAACACCACCAACCTTCTACAGGTAGCTTTAGCTGAACACTGTGCAGAGGTCGCACTACACTAATGTGTAAATAATGTAGCTGCCTGCGGTAGTGATAGGATCAGGAAAACACCACCAACATTCTACAGGTAGCCTTAGGTGAACACTGTGCAGAGGTCGCACTACACTAACGTGTAAATAATGTAGCTGCCTGCGGTAGTGATAGGATCAGGAAAACACCACCAACCTTCTACAGGTAGCTTTAGCTGAACACTGTGCAGAGGTCGCACTACACTAACGTGTAAATAATTTAGCTGCCTGCGGTAGTGCTAGGATCAGGAAAACACCACCAACCTTCTACAGGTAGCTTTAGCTGAACACTGTGCAGAGGTCGCACTACACTAATGTGTAAATAATGTAGCTGCCTGCGGTAGTGATAGGATCAGGAAAACACCACCAACCTTCTACAGGTAGCTTTAGCTGAACACTGTGCAGAGGTCGCACTACACTAACGTGTAAATAATTTAGCTGCCTGTGGTAGTGCTAGGATCAGGAAAACACCACCAACCTTCTACAGGTAGCTTTAGCTGAACACTGTGCAGAGGTCGCACTACACTAACTTGTAGCTTTAGCTGAACACTGTGCACTACACTAACTTGTAGCTTTAGCTAAACACTGTGCAGAGGTCGCACTACACTAACGTGTAAATAATGTAGCTGCCTGCGGTAGTGATAGGATCAGGAAAACACCACCAACTTTCTACAGGTAGCTTTAGCTGAACACTGTGCAGAGGTCACACTACTCTAACGTGTAAATAATGTAGCTGCCTGCGGTAGTGATAGGATCAGGAAAACACCACCAACCTTCTACAGGTAGCTTTAGCTGAACACTGTGCAGAGGTCGCACTACACTAATGTGTAAATAATGTAGCTGCCTGCGGTAGTGATAGGATCAGGAAAACACCACCAACATTCTACAGGTAGCTTTAGCTGAACACTGTGCAGAGGTCGCACTACACTAACGTGTAAATAATGTAGCTGCCTGCGGTAGTGATAGGATCAGGAAAACACCACCAACCTTCTACAGGTAGCTTTAGCTGAACACTGTGCAGAGGTCGCACTACACTAACGTGTAAATAATTTAGCTGCCTGCGGTAGTGCTAGGATCAGGAAAACACCACCAACCTTCTACAGGTAGCTTTAGCTGAACACTGTGCAGAGGTCGCACTACACTAACTTGTAGCTTTAGCTGAACACTGTGCACTACACTAACTTGTAGCTTTAGCTGAACACTGTGCAGAGGTCGCACTACACTAACATGTAAATAATGTAGCTGCCTGCGGTAGTGATAGGATCAGGAAAACACCACCAACTTTCTACAGGTAGCTTAACCTGAACACTGTGCCGAGGTCGCACTACTCTAACGTGTAAATAATGTAGCTGCCTGCGGTAGTGATAGGATCAGGAAAACACCACCAACCTTCTACAGGTAGCTTTAGCTGAACACTGTGCAGAGGTCGCACTACACTAATGTGTAAATAATGTAGCTGTCTGCGGTAGTGATAGGATCAGGAAAACACCACCAACATTCTACAGGTAGTTTTAGCTGAACACTGTGCAGAGGTCGCACTACACTAACGTGTAAATAATGTAGCTGCCTGCGGTAGTGATAGGATCAGGAAAACACCACCAACCTTCTACAGGTAGCTTTAGCTGAACACTGTGCAGAGGTCGCACTACACTAACGTGTAAATAATTTAGCTGCCTGCGGTAGTGATGGGATCAGGAAAACATCACCAACCTTCTACAGGTAGCTTTAGCTGAACACTGTGCAGAGGTCGCACTACACTAACTTGTAGCTTTAGCTGAACACTGTGAAGAGGACGCACTACACTAACTTGTAGCTTTAGCTGAACACTGTGCAGAGGTCACACCACACTAACTTGTAGCTTTAGCTGAACACTGTGCACTACACTAACTTGTAGCTTTAGCTGTACACTGTTCAGAGGACGCACTACACTAACTTTTAGCTTTAGCTGAACACTGTGCAGAGGTCGCATTACACTAACTTGTAGCTTTAGCTGAACACTGTGAGGAGGACGCACTGCACTAACTTGTAGCTTTAGATGGACACTGTGCAGAGGTCACACTACACTAACTTGTAGCTTTAGCTGAACAGTGTGCAGAGGTCGCACTACACTAACTTGTAGCTTTAGCTGAACAGTGTGCACTACACTAACTTGTAGCTTTAGCTGAACACTGTTTAGAGGACGCATTACACTAACTTGTAGCTTTAGCTGAACACTGTGCACTACACTAACTTGTAGCTTTAGATGAACACTGTTCAGAGGACGCACTACACTAACTTGTAGCTTTAGCTGAACACTGTGCAGAGGTCGCACTACACTAACTTGTAGCTTTAGCTGAACACTGTGAGGAGGATGCACTACACTAACTTGTAGCTTTAGCTGAACAGTGTGCAGAGGTCGCACTACACTAACTTGTAGCTTTAGCTGAACAGTGTGCACTACACTAACTTGTAGCTTTAGCTGAACACTGTTTAGAGGACGCATTACACTAACTTGTAGCTTTAGCTGAACACTGTGCACTACACTAACTTGTAGCTTTAGCTGAACACTGTGAGGAGGACGCACTACACTAACTGTAAATAGTGTAGCTGTCTGACTGTGGTATTTATAGGATCAGAAGAACACCAGCAATTTTCTTCAGGTAGCTGTACTGTAACAACACCTGCCTGCCTGTCAGTAGGAAGATAATAACCGGAACGGATCTAGCTAAACTGAATACAGTGTATGTATATATATATATATATATATATATATATATATACACAACACCTATGCATATATATACACAATACACTGTAAGTGCAGCTAACTGACTGACTGTCCTGCCTAATCTATGTAACTTAAATCAAATGACACTGTCTCTCTGTCTCTGTCTCTCAATGCCAAAACACACTACACAGGGCCGCCGTACAGGCGGCCTTATATAGTGTGGGGCGTGTACTAAACCCCCTGAGCCATAATTGGCCAAAACCACCCTGGCTTTGGCCAATTACAGCTCTCTCTACAGACGATGCTGTGATTGGCCAAGCATGCGCGTCATAGTGCATGCTTGGACAATCATCAGCCAGCAATGCACTGCGATGCTGCAGTGAATTATGGGCCATGGCGCGCCACACGAATTTGTCGCGAACGGCCCATATCGTTCGCAATTCGGCGAACAGGCGAACAGATGATGTTCGAGTAGAACATGGGTTCGACTCGAACATGAAGCTCATCCCTAGTCTGGAGTTATGCTTTAATGCTGAATTTTGCATAATAGCACACTCCTGCCTAGAACCGAGGCAATTAGCGAGTGTAGTTCTGTTTCCGCCCACTAGGGAGCTTAAGCCCCGCCCACAAGCACAAGCGCGTTATATAAAAACTGATAAAAGATGGCTTCCCTTTCTTCCTTGAGATACTCATCTCCACTTCAGCCCCCAGATGGTGCAAGCATATTATTTGCAATAAAAAAGCCTTGTCTATTTTAATTGCTTTGGTTAAAGGGTTTGCTGGGGTAGCGCATTGCATATACATGCATATCTACATTTCGAGGAGTTGGACATATTTCCAGCATGGTCATGCAAATGTATAATGCTTTTTGACCGATTATGGATTTCTTCTAATACAATGAAAGGTATAGTATTTGCAAAGTTATACTGTTACATACGGTGGAGACCTGTCAGGATTTTTTTTTCATGAATGCCTCTGCAACAACTAGGGCGACATATACCGTGCAATCATGGCATTCACTATAAGTAAGTTTAATACATAAAGTGTAAAAAAGAAAAAACTTGCACTCAAAGCAGTTGTTTGTTGTTTTAATTTTACAGTTTGACAATCCATACAATCTCCCCTTCCAAAACAATGCTGCAAATTATGACAAATCATGTTTAAGACAGCTTTACAGTTGGAAAGATCTGTGTGATGACTTATTTTCCTTTCTTACTTCAATCCAATACAAATTATCGCTGCTAACTACACAACCGAGGGAAATCCCATAATCCTCTTTGTGTACTATGCTAGGCTTTGGTTGCCATAACTGCAGGTGTTTGGTCATGTGTCACTTGCACCTGGGATGCTCTCAGTTATGGATTAATGATCTAGTCTGTTCTTCTTCACATGTTAGCAAATTATTACTTAAATTAAATTATAAAAAAAAAAAAAGTTAGATCATATGCACCTAGAATGTATCTTGCTCACTGTATTTAATGACTTAATGAATTTTTTTATGTGCAAAGATTCTTTGCCATGACAATATACTGTATAAAACAGATGATATATGACATTGTAGTGTGCACCCTTTATCATGTATATAGGGAGCACCAGTAGGAACTTGCTTCAAATACATAAGGTACAGTTTGATCCCGCAGTGCGTGTTTCAGTGTGCTATATCTGCAGATGGCCTGCAATGGTAATTTTGCAGAGGATAAAAGTTGAAGAGACCTTTCTCTTGCAGGATGTCCACAGACCCTTTTTTAATCACCTTGTGCTTCCATGCTGCCCTGCAGCTCATGATAATATCCTGAGATGTGGGGGAGCATGTCGCCTACTCTCCTGCAAGGTTATCCAGGTTTAGCAGCCAATCACTAGGCCTGATCACTGTCACAAGACTCGGGGAGTGACATCACCTATCCTGTAAGTCGCTACAAAGAAGCAAGGGGCTACAAGGGAGTTTGAGTAAGGTTGGTATAAAGGGGTTAGAGCAGGGTTTCTCAACCAGGGTTCCCCCAGAGGTTGCTAGGGGTTCCTTGAGCAATAAACAAACTCTGCCTATCGGATAAGTTCCCACAACATTGAGCATTTTAGCTGTCTGTAAGGGGGTAATTCTTCCCAATGACCACAAGTGTAAGGAACATTCTTCCCACTGACCATCACAATATATGTATCATGAGTTGTGCATATAGTAATTTTTAGCAGGGGTTCCCTGAGAACGGAAAGTTATTTTAAGGGTTCCACTGTGTTAAAAAGGTTGAAAAAGGCTGGGTTAGAGGATGCCCTTTGCAGGGGCACCATCACTTTCACTGCATAAGCACAGTGACAGTGACTCTTTAGGTTTGGGGTTAAATGTATTTGTAAACCGTTCTCCTATTTGCTCCATTATGGTGTGTTAAATATTTTTTTTGGAAACAGCTATTTGGTAGTGATAAATAAATCTAGCACTCACATTTTATGGAGGAAAAAGGAAAAACGTAATGCAATTACATCCAGTATTTTACATGGAAAAGAAAATATATGTATTCAGAAAGCCATACAGTATGACTGCATTGACCAGGGATCACAGAAATGTTCTCATATAGGGGCGAAATTAAAATATATTTTTTTTTAGTTAGATCAATATAAATATTACATATTAGCGCTTTATATTTACCACTTGCAGTCAAAGCAGAGCCCCCAATCACTCCCTCAATTATTACCAGGCTGACTTTACTGCAATGCTGTAAATATCTTGTGAACAGACCATAATTGCAGGAGCTCACATTACATACACAGCTATTAGTAGAGCTTTTATACAAAAAAATAAAACATTATGGAAAACAAGTAAAATTAAAACAAAAATAAAACTGATTTGACCAAAACCATTCCATTTTCTCTTTCAGTGAAATCATGGATTAGTAATTATCTGGAGAAGTGATGGCTGAACCCCCCCCCACCATCCCCTCGGACTCCTTCCACTGGGAAATTGACAGCAGCTTTGGCCCTCTACATCTTATATCAGCCCTGGAGCATGAATGAGTGATCCAGATAGTTCTTAATAATGTTGGGGGGGGGGGTTATTTTAGAATCTAATTTTAGGAATTAGGTTAAAGAAGGTGTCTCCCCAACCTCCTCCTATATTAAAAAAATGCTCAACTGGTATTGTTTACCAACCATAAGAATGAAGGGGCCAAGTAGTTTCTACACAGTAGCAGCTCGATCTGCTACAGTAACAGCAGTGGGGATAAATGTATTTTACTTGGACATAGGTCCTGGAGTAATGGCGTTACTTTCATAACAAAAGATGCACTCATTTATAGGAAGATGATAATCTGTTAGATACTAAACAGACCTATACTTCAAGGTCAAGAAGACTGATGGGACACACTCAAACTCAGAGAGACATACATAAGGTCTATATAATATTTGATCCCTAACAAATCATAATTTGACCTCACCTCTCTTCTGATTAAAGATGAACTGTAGTCTGCACACATAATTTGTAATAAAAACATTATTGCCATTCTGAAGCTTCCCTCCAACCACATAATATTTTATATATACTGTGATTCTGTACTTGCCAAATATGCTGCAGAAATCTCCCTCCACTAAGTCTGGCTGTAGCAATTTTAATTGTGGGCAGCTGAAGCTTCTGCCTGTTCACTTCCTGGATTTACACAGACACACAGAGGCACACCTCCAGCTCTGCAGCCCTGCAGCTCTCATTGGTCCTCTTATGACTCATCCCCCTCCCTTCCTGGCAAACTCAAACGAGAGTGAGAGAGAGCTGTGCATGATGTCATAAGCCTAGGCTAATGACCAGACAAGAAACAGGAAGTTGGCTGTATAATGTAATTACTGGCAGAAAAAAATGTTTTACTATCAAAGTTAAAACAACAAGGGCAGAAGATTTAATAGATGAAAAGTTGAAAAAATGACTGAAGTTCAGCTTTAGGTGGGAAGCCTTGAAATATGTACCTTAAAAAAGGGAGGGCCTGACCTTCTTGCCTTCTTGACATCATTACCACCTTCTAACAACCCTCTTTCAACACACTAATTAGAATGTAGAAAAGACTTGCAGGAATTACGAAACCAATATATATATGTGTGTGTCTGTGTGCAGGGCTGAACCTGGGCGGGTGCCCAGGGTGCACCGCGTCCAGGCGCCGCAAGCTAAGGCAGAGGGGGAGGGAGCCAACGTTTAGGTGCCACGGTTCCCCTCCCGCTTGCTCTCCCCGCTGGCAAATAATAGGAGTGGCGAGCAGGTCAGAGGAGGAGAAACCCCCCTCAAGCTGCTGCTGTCAGAAGAGGGCTGTGTCTCTGTGTGGAGAGAGCAGCTGCAGGCTCTTCTTTTACCCCTCCCTCTCCTCCTAATGCTTCTGTACTCGGGAGCAGCGCTCTCTCCTTCCTATTGGCCAGGGGAAAAAAACCCATAACAATATAAAAGGAGCACAAAGGAGGATCATGGGACATGTAGTCCCGAGGACTGGCAAGCCCATTGCAATCCTTAGAGGAAAATTGCAGCCCCCAGCATGCCAAGCTGAAGGGGAGGGAGAGAGAGCCAGGCTATGGGTGACAAGTGACCCGTTGCATCTGGTGGCAAGCGAAGGTGGCAAGTGACACGCTGCCTCTGGTGGCCGGCGACGGTGGCAAGTGACACACTGCATCTGGTGGCAGGCGACGGTGGCAAGTGACACACTGCATCTGGTGGCAGGCGACGGTGGCAAGTGACATTCTGCATCTGGCAGCAGGCGAGAATGGCAAGTGACACACTGCATCTGGCAGCAGGGGATGGTGGCAAGTAGTGGTGGCAAGTGACACGATGCATCTGGTGGCAAGTGACGGTAGCAAGTTACACTCTGCATCTGGCAGCAAGTGACATGCTGCATCTGGTGGCAAGTGACAAGCTGCATCTGGTGGCAGGCGAAGGTGGCAAGTGACATGCTGCATCTGGTGGCAAGTGACAAGCTGCATCTGGTGGCAGGCGAAGGTGGCAAGTGACACTCTACATCTTGCAGCAGGCAATGGTGGGAAGTGACACTGCATCTGGCAGCAGGCGACGGTGGCATGCTGCATCTGGTGGCAAGTGACTATAGCAAGTGACACTGCATCTGGCAGCAAGTGACATGCTGTATCTGGTGGCAGGAGATGGTGGTAAGTGACAAGCTGCATCTGGTGGCAGGCGACAGTGGCACGCTGCAAGCTGCATGCAAACAATCTTTTTTTGTCTAGTGGCACGCTGCAAGCTCAGGGTTCACACTGATTCTGCATTATGGTGAGTTGAACTATTTCATTATATATTACAATGCAGTAATAGAAATAATTTGATTAAATCATCCTGACACCATATCAAGCATGGTGACGAGATGATTTAAGTGCAAACACGTCCTTTGGAAGGATTATTTCATTTTCCTGCAGAGCTGCAGACTTTTACTGCATTCAAGTTCTTTATTTCTTGTTTCCAAATCCCTACTTTGCTAAGTAGTAGAGCTGTTATTAGTTAATGCTGGTAAAATTCAGCATGTGGTTGTCATGCTTGCAGTTTAGGCTTACTGAAAAAAACTGTAAACTCAAAAGTTTAGAATTACCGGTGATAAGCTGTAGAGCATTATCCTCAGGTGTTGTGCCATTTACTCATTGCCATAGAAACAGTTGTAAGGGGAGGGGTTAGTAAAATGACCACGCCAATGTGGGGGTGCCAGAAATATTTCTGCACCCAGGCGTTCGTGACCCTAGGATCGGCCCTGTCTGTGTGTGTGTGTATTGCTGTAGAATTTTAACAGAAGGAGGAGAACAGTACTTATGTGCCAATCTCATTAAGTTTTGCATACCCCTCCTTTTTTATTGGAAAAGAACTAAGGAGAACAATGGGGAATGGGATACTCCAAAATGCTTGAGTGCAAATTTAAGCTGAGGACACTTTATCTCTATAGCAATAGCACAGTCACTAGGTTCACAGCTGATGACCATAAATGCTGGACCAGAGCAGCCTGTCTCTTGCAGCTGAAGACCACAAGACAGTAGATGGATTTAAACAACAGCAGACTGGAACAGTCTGAACTTTTGCAGCCGATGATCACAAGACAGTTTGGGCAATATGGGCTAGCTGGAACAGTCACACATCCACAGCTGGGGGCCATAGATAACTGCAGCACAGTGTTCAAGCTCTACTTACAGACTCTGGAGGAAGATCCTATTTGTTGCCTCTGTCCGTAGCACAGAGTAGTCCAGAAGCCAGTCCTGGAAGGCTCCAGGGGCAAGCAGCCCCCTGGAGCATCAGCAGTCCATCCTTGCATGGAAGACGATCAAGCACCAAAGACGTTGTCTGTCCAGGCCTCAGTCTATTTACCCCTTCTCTCTACTCACCTACTGGGTACATCTCCCCAGGGATTGGTCAGAGTGTAATAAATATTCAGGCTGGGGATTTGAATTTTCCTACCCCAAGCTCTGGAAGTTTCTCAACAGAGCCAGGGGGAAACATTAATTCCCATAGCCTGTGAAAACAACAGACCAAAGCAAGTAATCCAGCTCCTTTGGCTACAGATTGAGCCAAAAACTAAATTTCCCTAGCGACCTAACTAGGGGGGTGCTACAGGTGTGTAAAGTGTTAACCCTTTTACCACCACAGCTGTAAGCTTTACGTCAGTGGAGGCTTATGCCCTGTACACACGGTCGGATTTTCCGATGGAAAATGTCCGATCGGAGCGTGTTATCGGAAATTCCGACCGTGTGTGGGCTCCATCGGACATTTTCCATCGGATTTTCCGACACACAAAGTTGGAGAGCAGGAGATAAAATTTTCCGACAACAAAATCCGTTGTCGGAAATTCCGATCGTGTGTACACAAATCCGACGGACAAAGTGCCACGCATG
The DNA here is from genome assembly GCA_037952925.1 of Lithobates clamitans. Lineage (NCBI taxonomy): Eukaryota > Metazoa > Chordata > Amphibia > Anura > Ranidae > Lithobates > Lithobates clamitans. The sequence continues at coordinate 4,545,821 of JBBGZY010000865.1, forward strand.
CTCAGAATAAATAAAGAGATGAAAGCTATTGGCCACTGCCCCGTTTATAGTCCCGACGTACGTGTTTTACGTCACCGCGTTTAGAACGATCGGATTTTCTGACAACTTTGTGCGACCGTGTGTAGACAAAACAAGTTTGAGCCAACATCCATCGGAAAAAATCCTAGGATTTTGTTGTCGAAATGTCCGAACAAAGTCCGACCGTGTGTACTCCCTATTAGGGTTTTACACAGACTCAGAAAAATGAGGGGAATAACTGCGCTACAGTGAAATACATAAACAATAACAATTATAGCCACAATTCATCTATGTAACACAAACACAGTGAAATTAAATAAGATAAAAAGGGGGGTTGAATCACGCTAAAACAGATTGGCGATCATACACATCATCACCAAACCAAATATTTAGAACTAAGTAAAGAATATATACAGGACAATCTTAGAAGAAAACCTGTTAGAGTCTGCAAAAGACTTGAGACTGGGGCAGAGGTTCACCTTTAAGCAGGACAACCACCCTAAACATACAGACAGAGCTACAATGGAATGGTTTAGATCAAAGCATATTCATGTGTTAGAATGGCCCAGTCAAAGTCCAGACCTAAATCCGATAGACACATACCCAAAAAGACTTGCAGCTGTAATAGCAGCAAAAGGTGGTTCTACAAAGTACTGACCCAGGGGGCTGAATACAAATGCACGCCATACTTTTCACATATTTATTTGTAAAAAAAATTGAAAACCATTTATCATTTTCCTTCCACTTCACAATTATGTGCCACTGTGTGTTGGTCTATAACATAAAATCCCAATAAAATACATTTACGTTTTGGTTGTAATATGGCAAAATGTGGAAAATTGCAAGGGGTATGAATACTTTTTCAAGGCAGTGTATGTCACGCTCTGGTTCCAACGCCAGGATCTGAGAATGTAATTGTCATATTGTGGTTGCAGCAGTGCAATAGTTCTATTTAGAGCATTAGTGTCACATCTGATTTGCAATTTGTTGAGAGTGTTTTACTTAGAACATTAGTGCATGAGCTAAGTACCTAGCCCTGCACTAAAGGACTGCAGCTTCTGTGGAAGCAGTTCCTGGAGATAAGCTGGTATATGTTTTTTTAATATATATATTGAGACAAACTGCAACAGTTGTCTCCCTATCCTTTGTATTTCCTTTGTTTTATTTTGCAATCATGCTATATAACGATATTTGTCGTGTGTGTACCCAGCCTTAGGCACATTTGGTTCTTATACCATCCAGTTGGGTGAAAACACAAGGATTGAACCTGTGAATCTACTGACTGTACTGAATGCAACTTCTGGTTTATTGTCTAATCATGCCAGCACTAGATTAACTGTCTTCAACATCAATCCGCAGATAATGGCTTTGGTTTCTATGGCGTACCTGCATTTTCTCAAGGGTCAGGCTGAGAAAGATCTTGCAGAATGTGAGCTGCAGGTGAGAGGGAGACTTCAGAACATCAGACTGAGTGAGAGGCTGCACAGAGGGAAGTTGCCTGTCAGAATGTTCTGGAGATTAGCCTAGTGTAGCACCTTCTACCTTAAGTAGGTAGGTTGCTAGAGTAATGTGTTTTTGTTACAGCCAGTGCAGGTAAATTTAGGCAGGTCTAGCTGTGAGCTAGGCTTGTTTGTTTTTGATCTGAGGGGGCTGGGGAGTGGTTTTGAGTGTAGCAGCAAGTGACTGACATGTACTTCATCTCTTTGGCGCCTCCTCTGTTTCTAGAGGGTTCTGGAAAAGAGGCAGGGCAGAGGATTGGAGTGGCATGGAGTGTATCTGGGAGCCCTGACCAATCCCCAACTGGGATTGGCAGGGGGAAGGCCTCCTATATATACTCAAGGTCAGCCTGCTGGGGGCGGAGTTGTCGGGTGGAAGAACTGAATGATGGAGTGTTAGGTTGTGGAGGCCCTTGAGGGAACTCCCTTTCTGGGGGGGTGACCTGAGGTCTGGAGCTCGGGAGCTGGGAGGGAGCCTCTCTCTACACGGTCATTGAGAGGTGTCCTGGAACAGGAGCAGGAGGAAGACAGCGGGAGTACTGCCGGGAAAGTCATTCAGGAGGGATCCATTCCGGGGTCGGTGAGTGAGAAGCACAGTGAGAAGCTCTGGGAGAGACATGCCAGGATTGGATGTGAGCCAGAGGGAGAGACTGCAGCCAGGAGGGTTGGCAGGATTTGCATCAGACTTTCTGGGATCAGTAGTCCACCAAGTTTCAGTTAGCACAAATGTCCCTTTTCATCGCTGTTGGTTGCTACATCAACGGGGACTGCAGACACCTGCCAGCAAATGGCTATTAGTGAACTGTTGGAACTTATTCAGAGTGAGGCCTAACCATGTGCTAACGGTGACAGGAATCTAGGATTGCGCAGTAGAGAAAGCAAAGTGATCTCAAGTAGTTTGCTGGAGGAGTGTGAAGTATTAGAGACTGTCAATGTAGATTCAACCATCTTTATTCAAACAAGCAAGATTCATTATTTGGGCATCACATGTCCCTTTTCCCTATCCAAGTTTAATCCCCTAAATAAAAACAACAAAAAAAACAACCTAAAGAACTGTTCATTGACTGACAACTAGCATCAGTCATGTATTACCTAGTAGTGGGTTAGCAAGGCAGGCGTTGCACAAAGGGCTTCATTACAATCATTGCCTGTAATTGACAATTGTTTTAGGAGAGTGGTGGTGAATATCATTGGGCCACTAGCCATCCCAAGCACTCAGAAAACAATACATTTTAAGAGCAGAAAACTATGCCACCCGGTACATTATTCAAGTTTACAGTATTGCTGTTTGGGATGAATAATGTGTCAGCCACCTTTCAGAATGTTGTAAATAATCTGGTGGAGGGCTGGGAGTATTCATAGTCACCTAATTGGATGACAGTGTTCAGCCCTACCTGGGAAAAACACTCCGCACACTGATCACAAGTCCTGGAAAAATTGGCAGCAGCTATTTTACTACAAACGCTGGATTTTTTATAATTGATCCGTGGTGAAAAAAATGCTTTGACCTAGGGTTGTCCCGATACCACTTTTTTAAGACCGAGTACAAGTACCGATACTTTTTTTCAAGTACTCGCCGATACCGATTACCGACACTTTTTTTTAATGTCATGAGACAGTGGCACTAATATGCAGCATTAATAGGCTTTGATGAGGCGTGGACTGTGTCAGTATTTTTTTCTTTTTTTACAATTTAATTTTTTACAATTATTTTTTAAATAATTTTTTTCAATTTTTTTTTTACAATGCTTCTTTTTTTTTTTGGGGGGGGGGGGGGGGAGTGGACAGTCAGTGTCAGTGTTTTTTAATTTTATTTTTTATTATTTTAACAATTATACTTTTAAAATACATTTTTTACAATGTTTCCTCTTCTTTTCTTTTTTTATTCAACCCTGTTGGGGGGGTGCTTTGGTGAGATGTCAGGGGTCATCTGACATCTCCCCTTTGAGACATGGAAAGGGACTGAGGATAGAGATTCCTTTCTCAGCAGCCTCAGCTGCACTGGAATCAGGACAAGAGACAGAGGGGGAACAAAGAAGGACAGGGGGGACCAGAGGAGCACACGGAGGGGGAACAGAGAAGGGTGGGGGGGGGCAGGAGGAGCACATGGAGGGGGAACAGAGGAGGACAGAGGGGGACCGGAGGAGCCCACAGAGGACACAGAGGAGGTTACAGAGGGGAGCCGGAGGAGGATACAGGGGACACTCAGGGATGATCGGTGAGGCAGCAGGGGAAGGAGTACAAGTACTCCTGCAAATACTCAGTATCGGCACTGATACTAATACCAGTATCGAAATCGGGACAACCCTACTTTGACCTATGGCTTAAGTGTGGTCGGTGGTCCTGAACCAGGTGGATCAGTCAGGAAAGGAACATCACATATTTTATCCGAGCAGGAAGCTACTCCCCAGCACCTGATGACATCATTCTGTGATGAAACGTGTAGGGCAGAGCCAAGATGTGTTGATGTCACTGCACATACTGGCTGTTGTGAGTGTTTCCAGCAGATTGTTTGCATACTGTGGCAGTAGCACTTCTTCTCTTATTTGAGTGTTCACTCTTTTCCTTTACCTACCACATTATATAGTCTGTCCTTTTCTGCTTATTCATTTTTATTTTACAATACGATGCTGTGTGGAGCAGGAGTCTTTCCTCTGGAGCATGTGATCCAATTACTGGTTTTAATTGTATTTAGACCACTCATTTTTTAATGCTCATTGTTTTACACTTTGGTAAGCAGTTTTGTCTGGCTGGTAGGAGTAGTACACTTCAATGGAAGTTTCCTGGGCACAGTACACTTGCACTGAGCTGGTTGGATTTAGGCACTTGACATAGTGGCACTTTGCATAGTGAGTATATGTTTGGATCAAAATGATTTTACATGTGTGTGCACTTTGTGCCTTCACTTTATGGTGTTATTTTACATTATATTAAAGATTTTTTTTTGTTAGATCATCTCTTCCATACACGAATTGTTACTGACAGACGGTGGAGTTCTCTTATTGGATGCCTAATCTGGCTGGCTTATTACCATCAAGTGCTCTTTGACCACTCAATAATAGGGGGTCATCAGATTCCAGTAAGCGGTATGGCTTGCTTTTGAGATAGAAGGCTAGCCAATTTATGAGGATCCATTATAATGTGGCTGTGATGGACTTTATTTATTCATCTATAAATGCATGCTTTTGAGTGACTTTTCTATATACATTGGGATATCCTTGTTTTGTTGTATACATACTCCTTAATGCTGCACCTTCTATTGATTAGTTAATTTATTACTGAGTATCACAATTTTTGGTGCTTGCAGCTTTTTTTTTTTCTTTACCTAAGCGCAGATCTGAGATGCACATTTTTGGATAACAAAAACAATGTTATACCCAATTTTTGATTTTTGGTAAAATATAAAAGATGGGGTTGCATTGAGTAAATAGATACCAAACATGTCAAGTCTTAAAATATTGCATGCTCGTAGGATCTCAAATAACTGTGGGACCCAAAATTCTCCATAGGCAACGCTTTCAATGCCTTTACAGGTCATCAGTTTTGAGTTAACCTTAAACTTTGGCCCTAGAATTAGTGCTCTCGGCATTTGCGATGATAACTCACACGTGTGGTGCAATTAATGTTTACATTCATGCTCGCCCGGCATTTTGCTTTGTATATGGTGTGTGTGTGAGGGTAATGGGTTTGCTTTAATTATTTTTTAAAGATTTTTATTTATTTTATTTTTTTCTTTTTTTTTTCACTTTTTCTCTTTTTTTTTACCTTATTGCCTACACAAGGGGGCTAACCAGTCCTCTATGTGATAGCATAGGCAAGTGACAAGTCCTCTTTATGGACACGTTGGGGGTCCATTAGACTGTCAATGTCTCCCCTGCCCTGCAATGCAATGATTCCAGCACACTAGCTACACTAGCCGAAGAATGACAGCTGTGACCCCAGAAGTGACGTAATACACGTCACATGCGGGGTCATTAGTTACAGGAGGGAACAAGATTCCTCCTGCATACTCTGAGGGTCCCGTAAAAAATAATTGGGCAGCTCATTTTTACTGGAAAGCCCTTTGCCAGCTCTTAAAGCCAGTATCAAGCACAGCAGCTGTGAGCTTAATATGACCACTTGTCTACCATGACATTTCTAAACATAGTTTGAAAGACAAGTGGCTAATGTAGCTGATATAACTGCAGATTTTCCATTTATTCACTGGTTTGCAGTGCCAAGGGCCCTTTGCCAAAAACTAGTCAATATAGCACAGGGCCGCATGCAGCAAAAAAAAAAAAAAGAGGTGATAACGCTAATGCAATCTACTGCACAAATTCATTAATTGCTGTAAATAAATACTTACCTCTCCCTCGGACCGTGCTTCTGAACACAGTTGCACTGAAGAAAAATCTTATGCCGCGTACACGCGAGCGGACTTTACGGCAGACTTTGCCCGGCGGACTTTTCGACGGATTTTACGACGGACTTTCTGAATGAACGGACTTGCCTACACACAATCAACCAAAGTCCGTCGAATTCGTACGTGATGACGTACGACCGGACTAAAACAAGGAAGTTCATAGCCAGTAGCCAATAGCTGCCCTAGCGTGGCTTTTTGTCCGTCGAACTAGCATACAGACGAGTGGACTTTTCGACCGGACTCGAGTCCGTCGGATAGATTTGAAACATGTTTCAAATCTAAGTCCGTCCAACTTTTGAGAAAACAAAGTCCGCTGGAGCCCACACACGATCGAATTGTCCGACGAAATCCCGTCCGCTGGGCAAAGTCTGCCGTAAAGTCCGCTCGTGTGTACGCGGCATAACTCTGAAATCTGCTGAGAAGCTGACACTTCTGGAAGCGCTAATCTCCTGTGCCCTTTGCTGCCCTCAGTCATTCCTACCGACGACCTTCACCTCACTAGAGGACCTCACTAAGTTTTTGCTCCCCCTATTTTCGTTTTTACACTTCTTTTAAAAGGATACATTTTTTTTTTTTTTTACCTGACGGGCCACTAAGGCACTTCTGTGTGACAGAGTGTCTGCAATTAGCAAAAGGCTTGAATACAAGTTGAGCCCCTAGTAACACGGTGAAACTAGCATCAAAAGGGTCACACAAAAGAAGGTTTTCTTCCAAATAAAGATATTAGTAGACACGTAGTTTTAGACAGAGGCTTTTAGTTTTAAAAGTTTATAATCGCTGACAGGTTTGCTTTACAGTTGAACTATAGTATATTTTTAGTGAGTGCATCGTTTTGGTTATTCCCTTCTACACCAGGGGAGGATTGGTATCGTTTGGCCACCTGGCACTTTCATACTACGAGTAGATTCCTATGTACTAAAAGTACACCGTATGCTTGTACACCGCATGTTTGTAGGCAGGTGCAGTCTACTTTCTATACTGCAGGTGGCACTCAACTGCAGCGGCATCGCAGGGGAGAGGAAACCGAGAGGAACATGATTTCTCTATGGTTTCCATGGTCACTGGGGAAGCTATCCAATTGGATGCTGCCACCCAATGTTATCCTAGCAGCAGTGGCGGCTGGTGCTCCAATTTTTGGGATGCGGCAAACAAACCCCCCCTGCCGTCAGGTCCACACTTACCCCATCCACGATTGTGGCTCACTGATTCCACATGTGACTTGCCAGGCCCCGCCCCCTGTCACATCTGACCCTGCCGCTCCCACCCACATGATACAAATTATCGGAGATCGCTCAGCGTGGATCGGAGAATAGATCGCTATGTGTGCTATGGAAAAGAATATTCTCCATGTCACCTCCGTATACCGGAGAAGAGTCAGGTGTGTCCCTGGAGTCCTCCAGTGACTGCAGGCAACTCTGCTCACATGCCACTGCCATAGATTGCACTCTCATTGGCTGCCGCCAGCTCCCCCTGCCTCCTCCTCCACGCCACTACTTCTCCTCTCTGCTCCAACCACCGCCACACACATCACACAAGTGTCCGGCCTTTTTTGAAGCCAATTAGAGCCTCAGGCTCTAATCATGCGCTTCTAGGAGAAAAAAAAAACATTGAAATCCATGCATCCGGTGCTCTGCATGGAGATTAGGGGCCGGGCACATGGATCGGGGGGTGTCGCCCTTGCAGACAGAGGCTATTTAAGGCCCTGGCTCCCAGGCTTAGCACACATTTCGCATGTGGGTAGTGTAGGGAAAGGTCACACGTCTGAGAGGGACAGTGATTAGCAGTAGGGATAGGTTCCTGATGAGTAGTGAGAGTATATGGACATGCCATCCTACCTGTATACCTCTCCACTTGGGTCCAGATCAGCCAGGCCACATTCCACCCCTCTAGACAGACCTTATCTTTTTACATCTGCGACCTGCCCTGCTACACATTGCCGTGAGTGTTCTTAGTCAGCTGCACTTCCACTGGGCCTGCTGTAAATTACTGGATTCCGCATTAACACATTCTGTTCCCTGCAACTTGAGTCTGTGTAATTACTGCCGCAGCACCACACTGCACCTCCTTACACTTGGCGGCAGTTGGCAGGATATGTCCCTTTTTGCAGCAGGTGCAGAAGAAGGAGCAGGCACCATCATGACACCACTAGGATCAGCTTTGGCCCTGGTACCAAAGTTTATTGACTCATTCCTCAACATTCCTCTGGCTGAGTGGGAGGAGAAACTTAAAAGAGCTGCAGGCCTGTATCAGGTTCCCGCCTGGCTGAACGTGGAGCTGGCCATTAACACCTTGGAGGATAACACCCGCCGAGTGGTGATGGCACTCCCAAAAGAAGATCAGGCCACCCTAGAACAGATTGTGACATGCTTAAAGAGCCTGTTCAGAAATAACGTGATGATCCCAGAGTTGAAGCACAGATACTTTGTTCGGAGACAACAGGAAGACAAGAGACTCACAACGGCACTCCAAAATGTCTGAAAATGCCAGGAGGAGATGGATGCACGTGGCTGTGCTTATATCACCAACTCGGATCACCTGTTGAGGGACTAGTTTGTGTTAGGATTGAAAGCTGGCCTAGTTTCATGATTTGGTGGTAGAAGTGGTTGTAGGGGAGCAAGAAGATGCAGAAGCATTATTACCTAGAACACAGGAAAGAGGAGGCCCAAGCACCTTCACTGCTGTGAGCCATGCACACGGTGTGAAGGGAGGTCGCCCTGGATGTGACCTCTCTAAAAACAAGAACTGTTCTCATTCAAACAAGATCTGGTTCCTTACCCCAAGGGTGAGAACCCATTATGGAGGGACCCAGAGGAGAACTGCAGGTGCTGGCGGTGAAGCTGTTTTGGACATGTAAGCAAGAACTGTGGTCAGCCTGAGTTCAAAAGCTCACGCAGGCCACCATTCAATTAGTGGCTGCCAAGGCAGAGAGATAACCCCCCTGAACAGTCAACACAAGGTCTCAGCAAGCCAGAGTCTATGGTCATGCTAAGTCCAGTGGAGGCTGCCCTTGTTATTGAACAAGAGGTCCCGTGCTTGATTGGCATAGGTTCAGAGGTCACTGTAATGGAGTATGATTTATACGCCCAGCGGTCTGGGACACAGGACCAGTTGAACCCCTCCAGGCTTTTCCTCAAGACAGCCAACTAATTTGCCAATCCTGGTCAAAGGAGTCACCTGGGTGAGGATCCAGATCCACGATCAAGTGGTGGACCAAGTAGTGGTGACTCTCGGCCCAGTAAGCTTAGCAGTGCCTATTGTTCTGGGTATGAATGTGTTAAAGGACATGGACTTGCCCCACTTACTGGATAAGTTTTAACATTGTGGCCAGTGTGCACAGGACTGTGGTCTGCAAAATGTGTGGCTCAACATGATACAGTCCTACGAAGCTCACCAAAAGGCGATGAAGAAACAGCCCGAATAAGTAGGAGTCGTCTCCACACCGCCCAAGCAAAAACTACTCCTTGCACCACTCCAAGAGGTAGTCTGGTCTCTTCCCACTGGGGCTCACAAGAAGCTTCAAGGGTAATAGTGTAACCCCCCCAAGGATGCAGAGGTGCCAGGGGAATAGCTCCTGGCATGCACCTTGACTAAAGTTCACAAAGGAAAAAACCTGGCGCAGCTCATCAACCTGGGGACAACCCCGGCTGCAATTTCCAACCCTTCCACCCTAGCAGATCTGTATGTAGTCCCCCATCACTGCATCCCAGAGGTGCAACCCAGAGTAGAGGCCATTTGTGGTCCACTACAAGCAGCCATGTCCTTGTTGGGTGAGTCACAATACAAGTTGCTGTTGAAACAACTGGACATTCCCTTTCAGGACTATCCTTTACCACAGCAGAGACTGCTTCACCATCTACTTGAAAAGCATTTACTGTTTTTTGCTGCCAACCCGGAAGGCTATGGCTATAACGAAGCCACTGATCACCCAATCCATATTGGGTATGCTCCACCCGTTCAGAAGCAATACTATTATATTCCCCCAGCACTGTGCAGGAGGTCAAGGACTTGCTCTGCAATATACTACAAAGTACAGTGATTCGAGAGAGTCGTAGCCTGTGGACTGCTATAATAAACTAGCGCTATGTGATCAATATAAAAAGTGAAGAAATTATAAAAAACCTGCAGCAGCTGTCCCCAAGGTGCTACAACCTCAAAGACTATATCTATCTATCTATCTATCTATCTATCTATCTATCTATCTATCTATCTATCTATCTATCTATCTATCTATCTATCTATTTATATATATATATATATATATATATATATATATATATATATATATATATATATATATATATAAAAACAGCGCTTACAGTGTTGATAATACAATCAAAGATAATGATAAACATACACTCTTGCAAAGTGCTCAGGTGCTCAAAACTAAATAAAGTGCTGAAGTGCTTCCAATATATTGCTGTGCCATGTGCCACACTCCCCTCTTGTGATCCCACTCACCAAAATTAATGGGCCCTACTGATTACTGATATCTGTTTCTACCAGCAATTTTGTAAGTGGCACTCTGACTGCGCAATCAATCTATATGTAACAGTACTTCACTATCCGCCTCTATTTTTGTTTTATCGAGCCTGGTGGATCTATTTGGTCATCCTCAAGACCTTTTAAGTCCCAGGCTTGGCGCGCATTTGTGTGTGGGTAGTGTAGGAATAGGTCACCCATCAGGGACACTTATTAGCAGCAGGGAGAGGTTCCTGACAAGTAGTGAGAAGATAGGGACACGTCATACTACCTGGAGACCTCCACACTTGGGTCTGGACCAGCTAGGCTGCATGAGTGAGTGTTTTCAGTCGGGTACCTTCCTGCGGGGTCTGTTGTGAATTTCTAGATTCTGCATTAATACAAGTTCTGTTCACTGCAACTGGAGTCCAATATGTGTAACTTCTGCCGCTGCATCACCTTCCCACATATTATCTTTAGGAACATGGTTTATTCACAAACAAATGCTAAAAAAGGGGCATTGTAAGGGACTCATTATAAACTATGAATTATCTTATGAGCTGAAAAAGATGGCTGCTGCTCTGTGAAAATGTTAGTCTTGCCTAAAAAAAAACGTAATAAAATATTATGCCTTCACCACAATAAGCCCCTATTATTCAGTTTCCTATAACAAATGAGCACAATTGCAATCTGTATTCAGTCAAGGGGTGGCTTCACACTGATCTGCTGCTCTTTGGCTGCAGTGCAGTATATGCATGGTTTTCGCCACCCACCCACGTGTCTTCGTCAGGAAGTTTTGGGGACTCTTTTTACTATTGAGTTTTTGGTGTTATCACTATGTTTTTCTTAAAGGGAAAGTGGTATCACTCTTTCATATATTTGTTTATGACACCTTTTTTGTTGTAGGCATTATCAATAATAATATTGTCTCACTATTAGAACATTTATTAATCCCTTTTGGTTTATCCATGATCACAGAATATGGGATTATTTTATTTACCTTCTGAGATTAATTGATTTATTTGGCATAAGCAGCACAAACACATTTATAATTGTATCTATTGCATGTCAGTTGTGCTAGCCCGTTCTTCCTTGAAAAGCATTTTGTAGGACTATCATTTCAGCACTAGACACTGGGGCCAGCCTGGAACCGCAGGACGCTGGGATTGTTGAAATTCTAGTACTGTTCTATGGGATCCAGGACGGTTGGAACTATGTAAAAGGCTCCATTCACATCTATGCATGTTGCTTTTGAGCGTTTCTGCTTAAAGTGGATGTAAACCCAATGTCATCCTTTCTAAACTACTGCCATAGGGGTTATCTATAAGGATATACATGCCTCCTGCATGTATCTTTACCTGTCAAATGTCTCCCCTCTGTCTGTTATTAGACCCAAAAAACTGCATATTCTGTGGGTGGGTCTGTTGTCTGGAGCTCGGTGGGTGGAGTCGTGATGTCAGTAGACTCCCCGCCCACCTCTACACTCCCCTTGTCAATATGCATTTTCTCTGTGTATTTCTAACACTGAACTTTTGCTGAACTTCTGCTATGATCTCTAACATCCAGTGAAAAGACAGGAAAGTAACCACATGACTTCAGCATGCCAAATCATGGTGAGGTGTGGAACAGCCAATCCTTGCAGAGCTGCTGAAGAAAGGAGTGGGGGAGGGAATTTAAAAATACTGCATGTCTCTTAGGCTAGTGCACAAGATGTAAATCACCTGTCACTCACAGCAAGGGGGAGGATTTGACAAAGTTTTTCTCAGTTTGTCAAGAATTGTCTTACTGAGCAATAAAAGGGGATTGCTCAGAGATGAATTAACTCTGTGTGGCAAGACTGGGCTCAAATGATAGCAAATCTTATACTCTACAGTATGATATAAATATATATATATATTTTTGGGGTTTACATCCACTTTAAGGCTGGATTCACACCTATGCATTTTTAGTGCTTTTTGCATTTTGCAGATTTGCACTACAGTCCATTTACCATGGTTTCCTATGGAACACATTCTGTAATGCAAATCTGCAAAATGCAAAAATCACTAAAAATGCATAGGTGTGAATCCAGCCTTTACCGTGTTTTTTTTTTTTGGGGGGGGGGGGTGGGGGGTGGATTTGTTGTTGGACAGATTAAAAACACAAAATGCAAATTGCGGCAAAATCTTGGTAAAAATGCATTACATGCTTTTCTGCAGCTTCTTCATTGAAGTCTATTGAACCAAAAAAGCAAAAAACGCAGTGTTTTGCATTTAAAGAATCCCTTGACCTTTTCCAAAAACACAGAGGCACAAAAAATTCATTGATATGAATGTGTTCCATAGGAGCCCATGTTAAAAATAATGTCCTGTGTTTCTGCAAAAAACATTTAAAAAGTATTTAAAAAATGCATTGGTGTGAATGGAGCCTAAAGCCCAGCATCTGCTACTGGTTGTGGGTTCTGCTCTGATTGAGGTCTGGAGGGGGGGGGGGTATCTCTAGTTGGGCCACTAGTCCAACATATATTACTTGAACCTTAAATAGACACCAAAGAGTCACAATGGAATACACCTAAATTGCCAAGCATATTGCATTTGATTCCTGATTGGTGCACTGCTTTACCGCCATACAGATGATTTATGGCAAATTTTTACTCTAATGTGTAAAATGTTTAATAACAATTTGATTCTATCATAACAGAAAATCACTGAAGCTGCAGAGCTATCCAGGAGCTAGTGCTGTCAGTCACTGACACTGAATTCCTTGAAGTTGCACCACATTACTGAATGTGGCGTCTTAAGGCAGAATGGAGATTGACAGCTCTGCTTCCCAAGAGGTCATGCAAATCCCTAAACACTTCACTGCACTGGCCTCTGTTTCCAGTATGACAGGTTATAGTCACTTTAAACACAAACTGCATTCACAATTCTACTTGTGTGTGAGATGCAAATTGTTATATTTGTACCATTCCTGACATGAATTAGACCAATATTAAATATTTCCTAGTACAGTTATGCATGCAGTTGCACTTGTTTTACTGTAGCGTAAGATCATTAAAATGCAGAACTCTGCAGTAGACACAGATATACACTCTAACTTTAGTAGTTTATAGCATGCATCATATATTTTAGCAGTAATTCATTTATGTTGTCAGATGATCTAATAATAAAAAAGGGTCACTTCTTAGTATTATTTTATTGCAATCCTGGGTCACAAATAAATCGCATATATAACTTCTATCATATAATTGTAAATAAACCAGAGAAAATACCTTTTAATTATCATGCTAGTTCTTTTTGCCCTTGTAGTCCTAACACAAACACACAATCTGTCACTTGACTGCAGCCTTTAAATAAGTCCAATTATAATCCTGTCTGCATCTCATAATAATCTCCCTGCATAGCTTTAGCAAGTGGCACAAGAAGTGACACAAGAAGACATCCTTACCATTTGCTGCAGTGTGAGGGATCTCCCCTGTTCTGGTCTGTATGTTTTCCTGCACCTCTCTCTTCTCTTGCCAGCCTCTGGATTGCTGCTACACCAGTGTACGTCACTGATTCTGGTCTGTTACTCTTCCTCACTGTGTCCTGATTCTTCTTCCAGGCACATAGCTTGGAAAGCAATGCAGAGTCCAGAGCTTGTTTCCCAGTAGGAAGTTTATGGTAGTCAAAGAATATACTTCTTTCCATCACTCTTACTGCATAGATGACTCTGGCATGCATATGTAGATCTGTATTTGTACTGATTAGCAGGGGGCAGGGAGGGATGGGAGCTGATCAGGCTGCTGAGTCTGTTGCTTGGCTTCAGGTCACTGCCAGCTGCTCCCATTCCTGCCTCATTCTTTTTTATACTTGCTCACCCCCTCTCTTTCCCTCCCTTACTTGTTAAGCAGGGACAATCTTAAAGCTGGTCATACAATAATACATTTCTTTTGGTCAGCCTGCAGGCTGAACAAAGTAAACCTAACAGATTCCTCCATTCACACAAAGAGCATGGATGGATGAATCCCCCCCCCCCCCCCTGCCAGGCTATTGGATGCTGAAAACTGCAAGTGCTGGCTGTCAAAATAACCAAACAGTGTCTGTAGCTGATTGGCTGCAGCTGCTGTTTGGCCAACAGTTTTTGGAGCAGCTGCTTCAACAATTGAATGACTTTTGCCAAGCCAACTGGGCTACCCACTGTTAAAATTTTGCCCGATTCAGAGGAATCAGACAAAATCCTAATAGTGTATGGCCATCTTAGAGTAGACCAGATGGCAAGACTTTTTTTTTCACTATGGATAGAGTAAGGGAGGGGTATAAGCCCTCCGTTTTGTTTTTGCCATCTGTGTCCCATTGGGGAGATTTTTCTTCCTATCCTGTCTCATAACCAAAACAGGAAGTGAAAGGAAATTCTTGGTAGTCAACAAGGACATCAGAACTAGTGTCACTACTGGAAGATTTCCCTTCTATTCTTGTTTTGGTGACCAAAGACTAAAAATTCAAGATTTTCTTTCACCTTTGGTGATAACAGTCAGCAGTATAATGGGGGCACAGACAGCAATAAAGACAGGTGTTCTAATTCTTCTCCAAATGCCTCTATATATAACTAAAAAAAATGTTGCCTTCACTTATACTTTAGGTTGTATGGCATTCTATGTAAATTTATATGGCACTCCCATCCCACCACTGTAAAATAGTCAATGTTGCTCATTCTCTTTTTAACAACTACCACTAAAGCTTAAAGGGTTAGTTCACCGTTAATGTCTTGTAAAACAAAATCTATATGCATTACAGCTTTGACTGTATATTAAAATGCCTTATCAGTTTTTAAAAATGATCCACCGCCACATAAGACCTATGCATGCATAGACCTTTTTATGTCTAACCCACAACTTCTCTCTAAAGTGTTCTTAGAAAGGATCCACTCCATCTCGTGGTCAGACCCCGTGCCAATTTCTATCTCTATTTCTGCATCCTTCTTTTCTAAACGTCCGTTTTGGAAAGATCTGAGACATAGCATTATGGACTTTTTTCACAAAAATATTACTTCTGGTGTATCTTTATTCTCAGTGTGGTGTGCACATAAGGCATTTTCCAGAGGTCTTTTACTACAAATGGCAGCAAGGGAGAGAAGGCGTAGGATGCAGAATATGACTGATCCTTTACAAAAAATTGAGCTGCTTGATTTCCAGCATAAAATAACACTATCTTTAGACCAACAAAAAGAGCTACAGCAATGTAGAAACTCTTTGAGGTTGCTATAAATTTCAGACTATGAAAAATCTTTGAGAAGAATTAAAGCTATACATTATTCTCAAGGCAATAAAGCAGGTACTTTTTTGGAAAACTATCTTAGACAATGACAAATTAGAACCAAACTGTTTTCCATGCTAGACCCTGATTAGGGATGAGCCGAACACCCCCCGGTTCGGTTCGCACCAGAACCCGCGAACGGACCGCAAGTTCGCACGAACGTTAGAACCCCATTGACGTCTATGGGACTCGAACGTTCGAAATCAAAAGTGCTCATTTTAAAGGCTAATTTGCATGGTATTGTCCTAAAAAGGGTTTGGGGACCCGGGTCCTACCCCAGGGGACATGTATCAATGCAAAAAAAACTTTTAAAAACGGCCGTTTTTTCGGGAGCAGTGATTTTAATGATGCTTAAAGTAAAAAAAAAAAAGTGAAATATTCCTTTAAATATCGTACCTGGGGGGTGTCTATAGTATGCCTGTAAAGTGACGCGTGTTTCCCATGTTTAGAACAGTCCCTGCACCAAATGTCATTTTTAAAGGAAAAAATCTCATTTAAAACTGCTTGCGGGTTTAATGTCATGTCGGGTCATGGCAATATGGATGAAAATCAGTGAGACAAACGGCATGGGTACCCCCCAGTCCATTACCAGGCCCTTTGGGTCTTGTATGGATATTAAGGGGAACCCCGCACCCAAATTAAAATAAGGAAAGGTCCCTATATACTCTGAACAGCAGTATACAGGCGGTGCAAACAAGACAGGGACTGTAGGTTTGTTGTTAAGTAGAATCTGTTTGTAATTTTGAACATTTTTAATGTGTTTAGCTCCAGCCAAAAAATCTTTTCTAAGCTTTTTGGAAAACATAGGGAAGGGTTATCACCCCTGTGACATTTGTTTTGCGTCTTTCCTCCTCTTCAGAAGATTTCACCTCACTTTTTTGTCCCAATGAAAAATGTTTTTTGAAAATTTGGGTTTTTTTGTGGAACAAGGATTGGAAAGCATCAGTGGAAAGGAAAAATTGTTTTCCCATATTAACTCTTACAGGAGAGAATTTCCCTTCCTTAGGGGTAGATTTCATCTCACTTCCTGTTGTCTCCTTCCGTTTGCAAGTAGGAGTCGTTTGTAAGTTAGATGTTTGAAAGTAGGGTCCTGCCCTATATACTCAGCAGAAATTTGGGCCTTAGGTGTTGCTGTGGCCAAAACACTGTAAGCCCTCACAGGGCCCTGCTGTGAAATATTAGATCAAGAATTGTAATTACATGCCCCTGTTGAACAGGAGCTGAAAAATTAGGCCTTAGGCACTGGTGCTGGTGCCACAACACTGCAACCCCTCACAGACACTCTAGTTGGAACGCAGGAACGAGCCCTGCTGCAAAGTATTGCATCAAAAATTGTAATTACACGCCCCTGTTAGACAGGGGCAGAAAAATTGGGTCTTAGGCACTGGTGCTGGTGCCACAACACTGCAACCCCTCACAGACACTCTAGTTGAAACGCAGGAACAAGCCCTGCTGCAAAGTATTGCATCAAAAATTGTAATTACACGCCCCTGTTAGACAGGGGCTGAAAAATTGGGTCTTAGGCACTGGTGCTGGTGCCACAACACTGCAACCCCTCACAGACACTCTAGTTGGAATGCAGGAACGAGCCCTGCTGCAAAGTATTACATCAAAAATTGTAATTACACGCCCCTGTTAAACAGGGGCTGAAAAATTGTGCCTTAGGCACTGGTGGTGGCGCCCAGAACCAAAAATGTTCTTACAAGCTATCAGCGTGATGATTGAGGAGGAAGAGGATAATTACTCAGGGATAGTCACTCAGCATCAGCATAGGCAGTCTTTGAAGGGATCTGAGATTTCAAAAAAAATTATTCGGTTACATCTGCATCAGGTGCTTGGTAGCTGGTGGTGATCCAAGACTGATTCATTTTTATGAAGGTCAGCCGATCGACCGAGTCGGTGGACAGACGCACCCTGTGATCGGTTACCACGCCTCCAGCAGCACTGAATGTGCGTTCCGAAAGAACGCTGGATGCAGGACAGGCCAGTAGCTCAATTGCATACTGTGCAAGCTCTGGCCAGTGATCCATCCTCAAGACCCAGTAACCCAGAGGATTTTCGGTGGGAAAGGTGTCCAAGTCTGATCTTGCCCCTAGGTATTCCTGCACCATGTAAAACAGACGCTGGCGATGGTTGCTGGAACCGATCATACCTTGGGGCTGCGGACCAAAAAATTGTCTGAACGCATCGGTCAGACGGCCACCTTCTCCACCGCTCCTTCTTTGACTGACCGAAGCCTCAGCAACACGTTGTCCAGAAACAGGAGTTTGTAACCTCCCAGTCTCTGGGAACGCGTTGCACAGACCTTTCTGCAAGGCCTCCCGAAGATGTTTCATCCTCTGCTCCCTCTGCGATGGCAAGATAAGGTCCGCAACCTTACCCTTGTAACGTGGATCAAGGAGGGTTGCCAGCCAGTATTGGTCCTTCTCCTTGATACCACGAATACGAGGATCCTTACGCAGGCTTTGCAGGATCAGGGAGGCCATGCAGCGTAGGTTTGCTGAGGCATTCGGTCCGGAGTCCTCTGGGTCACTAAGGACAACAACGTCCGCAGCCACCTCCTCCCAGCCACGTACAAGTCCATGTGTTCCTTGGGACTGATCCCTTAAAGACTGCTGATGCTGAGTGCCAGGCTCCACCTCCATACTGACACAATCTTCCTCCTCCTCCTCCTCCTCCTCCTCGTCCTCTTCCTGTGTGATCGGCGGGCACGCAGGAACACTGTCTGGATAAAGGGGGCCTTGAGAGCTAAGGAAGTCCTCCTCTTCCTGCCTCTGTTCTGCCTCAAGTGCCCTGTCCATTATTCCACGCAGCGTGTGCTCCAACAGGTGGACAAGGGGGACAGTGTCACTGATGCATGCACTGTCAGTGCTCACCATCCTCGTGGCCTCCTCGAATGGTGACAGGACAGTGCATGCATCCCTGATCATGGCCCACTGGCGTGGGGAAAAAAAACCAAGGTCCCCTGACCCTGTCCTGGTGCCATAGTCGCACAGGTACTCATTGATGGCCCTCTGCTGCGTGTGCAGCCGCTGCAGCATGGCCAACGTCGAGTTCCACCTGGTGGGCATGTCACGGATTAGGCGGTTCTTGGGCAGGTTAAACTCCTTTTGGAGGTCCGTCAGCCGAGCACTGGCATTATATGACCGGCGGAAATGCACACAGACTTTCCTGGCCTGCCTCAGGACATCCTGTAAGCCCGGGTACCTGCCCAAGAACCGCTGCACCACCAAGTTAAGGACGTGAGCCAAACAGGGCACATGGGTCAGTTGTCCCTGTCGGAGGGCAGAGAGGAGGTTGGTGCCATTGTCGCAAACCACCATTCCTGCCTTAAGTTGGCGTGGCGTCAACCACCTCTGAACCTGCCCCTGCAGAGCTGACAGAACCTCTGCCCCAGTGTGGCTCCTGTCCCCCAAGCACACCAGCTCAAGCACCGCATGGCATCTTTTGGCCTGCGTACTTGCGTAGCCCCTTGAACGCCTACGGAGCACCGCTGGTTCCGAGGAAGAGGCCATGGAGGAAGAAGAAGAGGAGGGGGTGGAGGAGAGAGGTGTGTCACAATCAGCATTTTGGAGGCGTGGTGGCGGAACAACCTCCAACACTACTGCACCTTGTCCTGCATCCTTCCCAGCTGCCAGCAGAGTCACCCAATGCGCCGTGAAACTTAAGTAACGTCCCTGTCCATGCCTGCTGGACCATGAGTCAGCGGTAATATGCACCTTACCGCTGACCGCCCTGTCCAGCGAGGCATGGACATTGCCTTCCACATGCCGGTAGAGAGCCGGAATCGCCTTCCGTGAGAAAAAGTGGCGTTTGGGTACCTGCCACTGAGGAACCGCACATTCCACAAACTCACGGAAGGGGGCAGAGTCTACCAACTGAAAAGGCAGCAGTTGAAGTGCTAGCAATTTTGCCAAGCTAGCATTCAACCGCTGGGCATGTGGATGGCTGGGAGCAAACTTCTTTCGGCGGTGCAGCAGCTGGGGCAGGGAAATTTGCCTGGTACAATCTGACGTCGGTGTACCAAAAGCAGATTGCCCATAAGTACTTGGCTGTGACACACCTAATTCTACACCTTCATTCCTCTCACTGCAGGTCGCAGAGAGGACTGAAGGTCTAGTGGGGTTGGAAATCTCAGCTGATGAGGAGCAAGGAGAGATCGTCTTTGTTCTTTGGTGTGGGTCTTTTAGATACGCTTGCCAACGAACTGCATGGCAGGTCAACATATGTCTGGTCAAGCATGTGGTACCCAAGCGGGAGATGTTTTGGCCACGCGAGATACGCTTGAGACATATATTGCAAATAGCAGCGGTGCGATCTGATGCACTCGTCTCAAAAAAGGCCCACACCAAAGAACTTTTTGAATAACGCGCAGAGACTGCAGCGCCCTGCACATGTGGAGCTTTGGGGTGTGATGCAGTCAATGTGCTGCCCTTAGGCTGGCCCCTGGAGGGCATCCTGCCTAGTTGGTGATGTGCCACCTCCTCCTCCTCCTCCTCCTCCTCCTCCTCCTCTCTCCTATCAGGCACCCACGTTGAGTCAGTGACCTCATCATCCCCTCCCTCCTCATCACTGGAGCAAACCTGGCAGTATGCTGCAGCAGGGGGAGCATGACTGCCAGATTGCTGTCCTTCTTGGGCACCCCCTCTGTCCGTGCTCATGTTACTGCCTTCATTGAGCTCAGTATCATCATCAGAGCCTTCCAAACGCTGGGCATCCTCCTGGAGCATGTACCCAACACTGTGGTCAAACAGTTCGAGGGAATCCTCATGAGGACATGGTGGAGCTAGGGAAGGAGTCACTGATGACATTGAGCTGAGGGAAGAGGCCGCTGCTTTGCCAGACAAAGCACCCTGGGCATGGGTGAGAGAGGATGAGGAGGATGAGGACGGCTTGGTCATCCACTCGACCAAGTCTTCCGCATGTTGCGGCTCAACACGGCCAGCTGCCGAAAAAAAGGCCAAGCGTGTCCCATGGCCACGTGCTGATGAGGATGCACCGTCTCCACGACCAGCACTAGACACAGAGCCTGCTTGCCCTCTCTTATTGGCTTGTGACTGTCTGCCTCTCCTTCTTGGCCTTCCAGACATACTAATGGCCTGTAGCTGCACTAAGCTGGGATAGAACACCTGTAATTTTCTTCAGGTAGCTTTATATACTGTAACCAGACAAGCCTGCCTGTCAGTAGGAAGATAACAGGAACGGATCTAGCTGAACACTGTGAGCAGGACGTACTGCACTAAATGTATATAGCAGGAACGGATCTAGCTGAACACTGTGAGCAGGACGCACTGCACTGAATGTAAATAGCAGGAACGGATCTAGCTGAACACTGTGAGCAGGACGCACTGCACTGAATGTAAACAGCAGGAACGGATGTAGCTAAACACTGTGAGCAGGACGCACTGCACTGAATGTAAATAGCAGGAACGGATCTAGCTGAACACTGTGAGCAGGACGCACTGCACTAAATGTAAATACCAGGAACGGATCTAGCTGAACACTGTGAGCAGGACGCACTGCACTGAATGTAAATAGCAGCAACGGATCTAGCTGAACACTGTGAGCAGGACGCACTGCACTGAATGTAAATAGCAGGAACGGATCTAGCTGAACACTGTGAGCAGGACGCACTGCACTGAATGTAAATAGCAGGAACGGATCTAGCTGAACACTGTGAGCAGCACGCACTGCACTGAATGTAAATAGCAGGAACGGATCTAGCTGAACACTGTGAGCAGGACGCACTGCACTAAATGTAAATACCAGGAACGGATCTAGCTGAACACTGTGAGCAGGACGCACTGCACTGAATGTAAATAGCAGCAACGGATCTAGCTGAACACTGTGAGCAGGACGCACTGCACTGAATGTAAATAGCAGGAACGGATCTAGCTGAACACTGTGAGCAGGACGCACTGCACTGAATGTAAATAGCAGGAACGGATCTAGCTGAACACTGTGAGCAGGACGCACTGCACTGAATGTAAATAGCAGCAACGGATCTAGCTGAACACTGTGAGCAGGACGCACTGCACTGAATGTAAATAGCAGGAACGGATCTAGCTGAACACTGTGAGCAGGACGCACTGCACTGAATGTAAATAGCAGGAACGGATCTAGCTGAACACTGTGAGCAGGACGCACTGCACTGAATGTAAAAAACAGGAACGGATCTAGCTGAACACTGTGAGCAGGACACACTGTACTAAATGTAAATAGTCTAGCTGCCTGACCGTGGTACTAATAGGATCAAAAAGAACACCTGTAATTTTCTTCAGGTAGCTTTATATACTGTAACCAGACAAACCTGCCTGTCAGTAGGAAGATAACAGGAACGGATCTAGCTGAACACTGTGAGCAGGACGTACTGCACTAAATGTATATAGCAGGAACGGATCTAGCTGAACACTGTGAGCAGGACGCACTGCACTGAATGTAAATAGCAGCAACGGATCTAGCTGAACACTGTGAGCAGGACGCACTGCACTGAATGTAAATAGCAGGAACGGATCTAGCTGAACACTGTGAGCAGGACGCACTGCACTGAATGTAAATAGCAGGAACGGATCTAGCTGAACACTGTGAGCAGGACGCACTGCACTGAATGTAAATAGCAGCAACGGATCTAGCTGAACACTGTGAGCAGGAAGCACTGTACTGAATGTAAATAGCAGGAACGGATCTAGCTGAACACTGTGAGCAGGACACACTGCACTGAATGTAAATAGTCTAGATAGAAGATAACAGGAACGGATCTAGCTAAACTGAATACAGTGTATATATATATATGCAACACCTGGGATGCATATATATACACAATACACTGTAAGTGCAGCTAACTGACTGACTGTTCTGCCTAATCTATCTAACTCAAATCAAATGACACTGTCTCTCTCTCTCTCTATCGCTCAGCACACCGGAACACACACTACACAGGGCCGCCGTGCAGGCGGCCTTATATAGTGTGGGGTGTGTACTAAATCCCCTGAGCCATAATTGGCCAAAGCCACCCTGGCTTTGGCCAATTACAGCTCTCTCTACTGACGGCGCTGTGATTGGCCAAGCATGCGGGTCATAGTGCATGCTTGGCCAATCATCAGCCAGCAATGCACTGCGATGCCGCAGTGAATTATGGGCCGTGACGCGCCACACGAATTTGGCGCGAACGGCCCATATCGTTCGCAATTCGACGGACGGTCGAACAGCCGATGTTCGAGTCGAACATGGGTTCGACTCGAACACGAAGCTCATCCCTAACCCTGATACAGGACTAAGGTGTTTCACCCTAAACACCATACTAATGCTTTTCAGAAGTATTATAAGAACCTTTACAATCTTAAGCAAGACCCTCAAACTTCCCAACCAACTGAATCACTAATAACCAACTTTTTAAACTCAGTTTCTTATATTTGAAGAAGTTGTGAATGAGCTAAATTCCACTATCACAGATGCTGAGATCCAGGCTGTTATAAAGTCTATGCCTAACAATAAATCTCCAGGGGCTGATGGCTTCACAGCCGAATACTACAAAACTTATCAAGATGTCCTTGTAATGCAACTTTTTATCCAGGCAGCATCCTTGGCATTCTTTCCCCAAGAAATGTGGCAGGCTGCTATTGTAAGATTGCCCAAACTAGGGAAGGTGCTGAACTGTCCAAATTTTTTGTCCCATTTCCCTTCTAAACTCAAACCTAAAAATGTATTCCAAACGGCTTGCAAATAGACTAGCTAAAATCACAGCCTGTCTCCCCTTTATATATGACAGAACACCTCATTTCATCCATCCGGTAACTACCTTGGGCCACCTAGGGAATGAAATATATTAAAGATCTTCCACTGGGGGACACAAATAATAGCCCTTTTGCTTTATTACAAGTTCGTCACCTAATATCCAAACAAAAATTCATGGAAATAGAACTAGATAGTGTAGTTTGGCAAGCATTACAGGAATGACTGTTTTAAAAGGGGAGGGATTTCTGGACTTTATACCCACTTACAATTTACAGAAAGCTTTGTTAAAACCTATCATATGCTGTCTTGGGGAAAAAGGCGTACACAGAACATTTGATTCCTCAGAATGGAAGCGAGCCCTAACTCTCACCTTTGAGACTTCCAGGTGTGTTAACCATTGGGATAACTTCCTGAAAACTCTCTATAGGAGCTACCTTACTCCCTTCAAATTATCTAGAATTTTACCTGACACTTCTCCATATTGTTGGCGACAATGTGGTGACGTGGGTAATTTATTCCACATGCTTTGGAACTGTAGAAGTCTCAGAAGTATTTGGAGAGGGACATTTTCCTTAATTTCCCAATTAACAGGTATACTAATGTAGCACTAATTCTCGGTGGAGCTGCTGGTTTAAGCGGGCTTGTTACCTTCCCTCTCCTTCCCTCTGTTTTACCGGCACCGGGTCTAGGGGTTCCGTTGACTTTACCTCTGGACGATACACGCACCAACACTTGAGTACGTTTTCGATGCTTTATTGAACAATTTACTAAGGAAATAGCAGGAAAGAGGCAGAAGGGAAACTGCAGAAAAACTCAAATATCTTCTTGTAAGGTTCTTGACAAATGTCCTGGTAGAATTTGGATATTATAATAGAATGCGCTCCCCTCGTGGGACACACTCTTTGCTTACCTGGATAGGCCTCTCTCACTTGCCTAGCAGCCAGTATGTAGCACAAACAAAAGTCTCTGCCACAGACTTGTTTGGGATAAACCAGTACGATCCTCTGCAACAGTCACAGTGCTTGAACCTTTAAGCCAACCCGGCAACACTATGCTGTATAGTTACTTTTAGGATACGTCCTCCAACCGAGTCACCAGGTCCTCCTCTGGGATCTCCTCGGCTGTCCAGCTTCCTCCCTTTGGATAGACAGCCCAGAACCATTCCTCGGCTGCTGTGGTAGGCCCCAGACAAGCTTCTGGGCCCACCCCTGCGCCGCAGCGACGTGGGCCTCCGGAACGGAGGACCACGAGATTGCTTCTCTAACGCATACCTGTCGGCCAGGAGGGCCAGCAGGTGGCTGTAAAACGAACCCCACAATATGGCGTCTGTCCCATAAATACCCTCGCCCAGAATGCATCTCGGAGGACCACCTCCACCAAAGAACATCCATACGCTTCGACACGTTGCATTTCCAACACTGACCAATGATAACAGCGACACCCACCGGTCAGCACGGAAACACACACAACGTCAGCCAAGCTGGAACAGAGGCAAACCTAACCTATTTAATGAACAAGTTACTAAATTTACCTAACATATGGTAGATCGCAAATCTACCAGCGCTACACTAACTTCTTCATCTCCAGATTTAGCTCTCTTAAATCTTAATATAGATAAGATTCCAAAACAATTTCACACACTAATTTCCCAAGTCCTTACTGCAGCTCGTCTCACAATAACTTCACATTGGAAAACGAACATAGCTTCAATATTTCAGAGGTTATCAAAAGGGTCCTTGTTTCTGTTCAACATTCATTTTTTTTCACATATAGCTCTAACACAATAAAACCATTTGAAGATAAATGATGTTTTTGGACTCAAATGTTTCCTAATCTAGGACAATAGGCAAGTGGAAGGATAGGCTCTTCTGAGTTTCATGTCTAGTGGTGTCTAATCATTTTATCGGTTATTTCTTATTGGTTTTAGTTTGTAGGTTTGTTTCCTGTTTACTTTTTTTCTTAACTCACACCACCTCCTTTGGGGTGAGGCTTAAAGTGCAAACAATGTTGAGCCTTTAAGTATACTTTATATGGTTTTTATATGGAGATGATGCCAATTTATGATATTTTACCAATGCAGGATGACATAATGTACGAAACTTATATACTATGACTAAAAAGATGTAACCTCAACAAG
The DNA here is from genome assembly GCA_037952925.1 of Lithobates clamitans. Taxonomy (NCBI): domain Eukaryota; kingdom Metazoa; phylum Chordata; class Amphibia; order Anura; family Ranidae; genus Lithobates; species Lithobates clamitans. The sequence goes on from JBBGZY010000865.1 coordinate 4,571,339, forward strand.
ACCTTTAAGATAATAGTTACTACTTTGTTTATGCCTGAGCTTTAATAAAAATGAGTTGAAAGAAAAATGATCCTTACTTTTGAAGCTGCTTCTGCTGTGGGGTCCCCCTCTCTGCCCTGCTGTTGGATACACGGTTCCAGCACCTCATGAATAAGCACTTGGTTTTTCTGACCATGCAGGTGTAGTTTGCTCTCTCTCTCACTCAGTGCTGCGGAGAGAGCGGACTGCGCATGTGTGTTTAGTTCTCATAGCTGCTTATTAGTAAGGTGCTTGGGCCGAGCATCCGATAGTTGTTTCACCCTGCTAAAGAGGGGAAGCCCACAGTAGAAGCAGCTTTGAAAGTAAGGATCGTTTTTAAAAAGGAGAACAGCATTTTAAGCTGTTATACATGTGGAATTAAAAAAAATATATGAAATGATTAACTAACCCTGTAGACATTAAAGCTGAACTCCAGGCAGATATAAAAGACAGAAATTGATGCAGCACTGCATCAAATGTACTGCTGCAAATGGCTAAAAGTCTAAACCAGGTCATACATGGATCAAAATTCGCTTCAGCAAGGAGCATACAAATTTAAATCTATGTATGTACTAGCTGGTTGTACAGAAGTTGATCTATCGATCGGCTTCTGTACAACAAGCCTGTCGGGTTTTTTCAAAGTAATCAGTGTCACTGGCTATAGCCAGCAACACTGAACATTGTATTTTCCTGGTGGGGAGGGCTTCCCGCCAGCAGAATACAGTAGCTTAGCAGGAGTGATTCCCCCATCCACATCGAAGGTGTGGATAGGGGAATGGATTTAGCCCACTGGTGGAACAAAAAAAAATGAATCATGCATGGCCAGCCTAAGTTCATCTTTTCCAGAAAATAACTTATGCAGTCATAGTGCCCCAATAGATGTTAAAAAAACTTGTTCGTAGGACATGAAAATTGTTGGACACTCACTCGCAGCAGAAGGAGGAGATGGCTAACTGGGAGTTTTTTGACTAAGCAAGATAGTGGGACCCAAATGGCCTTCAGGTATGTAAATAAAATAGTTTAACATTTTACAAAGCTGCACATTTATTTAAGACCTACTGCAGCTCCTTAATTGCATAGGGTATTTTCTGAAATATATTTAGTTTACTGAAGCACTGTGTAAAATAAACACTTGCCATTTTTAAATAAAATACTCGTTCTCACCTTTTTTAACCATGTTCTGTTACATTTCAGTATTGCCGATCTCCTAAAGCCTCTTTGCCGTTACTTGCTATCAACATGCATGCTCCTCAGTGATGGCTTCATACCATTTACCCAGTAGGTGCCAATAATGGACCATGCCTGGGTAATATGTACCTGTGTGACAGGGTAATAATGCAGGAGTACAACTGGAAGATACAGATTGTCAAAAAAAGGACCTTAAAGTTGTAGTAATCTCTACATTTTTAAACTGATCATACCTTAATGTGCTAGCATGCACCACATATTAGCACATCATGACGGAGCCCTCCAGCGCTGAGCTGTCACCACTTCTGGAGGTTCCATCTGCTCCCAGTCTTCCTTCTGGGTTTGCACTCTCCAGCTGTTTGAATGTGCACGGGTGTCACCATCGCAATACAGCGCTCTGTTCAAATAGGGCACACTCACTGTGCATGCAGAGCTACTGCGCATGCGCTAATAATGTAATTGGCCGATGTGAATATCTTCAAAACGGCGAAAGTTTAGAAGATATTCATGGTGCCCACAGGTAAGACTTGTAAGTTTAGCTGTAGGTACAAGTGTATACTAAGAGTTTACTACTGCTTTAATGGTAGGATTACCAGATATTTTAATGAAAGCCCCTGATTTTAAAATATTAAAATTTACCTTTGTAATAAGCTTAACCCCTTCATAACGAAGGAAAAAACAAATGCCTAAACCCAGTTTTGCTACTTTGGCATGTGTTAGTAAAACTGTACATATCATCGCAACTACTTAAAGTGGATGTAAACCCGGAAACAAATTTTTTAATTAAGGCTTGCACCTTGTACAGTGTAGGATTTCATGTGATCTGTGCCACAAAGAGTTAATCCAGCTCTGAGCAATCCTCTTATCCTTTTTCAGTGAGATTAAAACTGACACACAGAGAAATAGGAGTCAGTTCCCCCTTGCTGTGAGTGACAGGTGATTTACATATCTAATGCATGAGCCTGAGAGAGGCATTCTGTGTACTTCAGATCCCCTCCTTACTTCTCCAGCTCTCCCAGGATTGGCTGCTCCACACCTCAGCATGATTGGGCATGCTCAAGTCATGTGGTGACTTTTCTGTGTTTTGACTGCATGTTAGTGATCATAGCAGAAGTTCAGTGGAAAAAATACACAGGAGAAAATACATGTTGACAAGGGGAGTGTAGAGGTGGGCGTGGAGTCTACTGACACCACAACTCCACCCACCGAGTTCTGGACAACAGACCCACCCACAGAATCTGCATTTTTCGGGTCTCATAACAGACAGAGGGGAGACATTTGACAGGTAAGGATACATGCAAGAGGCATTTATATCCTTATAGATAACCACTATGGCAGTAGTTTACAAAGGATGAGAGTGGGTTTACATCCACTTTAATGTATCCAGGTGAGACAAACTGGACCTTCAGTTGGTAGTATATGGTAATGGATATCTACTGCTTTTTTTTTTTTATCAAAGGAAAATTGTCCGCAAACGGTAAAAAATTTGATTTTTTGTAATGTAGCTTCATTTTCTTTCCATTGCCATGATTTTCCACCAATGAACACCCCAAAACAAATTTTCTCTCTTGATAATTGCAAATTGCAGTAATACCACATACTGTATGTGTGTGATACTAAATTGAAGAATGCTTTTTTTAATCCTACTTAAAACACACTGACCCTGACCTTTGACCCTAACCTTGACCATAGCCATGACCTAGATCAAACTCTAAACTCGTTTTTTTATCTTAATTTTTTTTCACAGGAGGAGAAAAAACACAGGGACATGTTGTACAGTGACTGATCGCTGTGCAAGCTAGTCACAAGCTATCACAGTGATCCCTAATACAAGACTCAGAGTTGTTGATGACAGCTCAGTCTCTATGCTTGGAACATACTCTTAGCACAAACGCAGGTACGCACATATGTGGCCCTATGGAAGAAGAGGCTGCATATGTGTGTACACTCGGTGGGAAGGGATTAACATGTTAAAATTTATGTAGGATTTTTGTGATTGGAGTGTGACCTTATGAAGAAATTCACATCCTTTGCCAAGTGAACTTTGAAGATCCATTGTACATGTAGTGCCCAGTCAAGTACACAGAGCATTGTCCTGTACTCAGTCTATTAGAAAAGGTCTAGCCTAAGGGAATATAGAGAGTCAAATCTTGTGACTTACCAATACAAATGTCTGATAATTCATCTAATAAGAGTCGTAATTCCATGTTTAAAGGTGCCAGATAAAGAGGATTTAGACTCAATTGGTAGTTAGCCAATCGGTTCATTACCTTGTCCGCATTCTGGGTGGTGACTTCATTTTACTCCGATTATACAAGTAGGTTGCTTCTCCCGGTGAGGCACCTCACCAAACGAGCGTTTGATGCAGACCGGATCACTTCCCAACATAACAGGCTGGATGCTCCTTTGCCCTAACAGATAAGCTCAGCCTACAAAAGTCTAAAAATTTGACCAAACATGCTTGAAATCTTTAGACAGTTGTGGTCTTTTTGAAAGATGAACTGTGAACTTTATGTGGAAATCATGAGACAAAGAATGATAAGCATGTGTATGTGCTGGTTAGCCAAAGATGTTGGTGCAGTGCTATTGTGACTGCTCGTCATTAGATGTGCCTAATATTAATTGTTAGCTCAACAATGGTTATATTGAAAATGTCCTTAGCTCATATACTTTTGATCTAAGGCATGGTTCTTTGCTCAAGATGTACAGAAATGGGTGCAAATAACTTTAGTAAATTTTAAAATAAAACATTTATTGTGCATGAAAATATTGGAAGAAGGGTATCTCCAAATGCTACTGCCACTGCTGTGGCACTGTCTGACTGGATCCCGCCAGTTGGAACGTGCAGCATTGTAAGGCCGACCACAATGCTCAGGGCTCCAGAATATTGATGAAGATACAGAATTTCTCCGGCATGCATGTTCCCTGCACCGACAAGGAGTCCAGGACTCTTCTCCAGCCTGACATGCTTTTTGAGGATCTTTCAAGACATCGGAGTGAAGGATTTCCTGAACTCCAGAATTGGATTCTTGAACCACAAGGCCAGAGACACGTGTCAGGTGAATCAGTTTGTCCAGAGACTGAACCAATTTATCCCACAATAACAGGATGTTGTGTTGTAGGGGTCTAGAGTGGAACTGGGCAAATGGGACTGCCTCAAAAGAAGCTACTGTCAGCTACTGCACACTCATGCAGAAGTGAAGAGTCAAACAACTCCTGGACTGATGAGTCTGTCTGAGCTTGGGTGTGTCAGGGCTGGGCTCAGCCCTTCCTTCACTGAGCTGGCTGCTCAGCTATCGGCTAATTGCCAGCTCCTATCTCTCCACAGTGACTCACCTGTTGATGATATCCTGCTCGTCAGTCCTGCCTACTTAAACCTTCCAGTCCAGATGATCTCTGCCTTCTCCTTGGTCACATCTCTCGAGACACTCTACTGTGTTTCTGTTAAAGACTTGCTTGGCTGACATTCCTTCTGGCTCCAGATCCTGCTTGCTGTACTACTACGCTGTTCTCTAGCTCCCTGACGTTTTGGCTTGTCTGACTATTCTCTCCGCTTCCTGAACTCTGGCTATGTTTTGACTACGTTTACTTTGTTTACCTTTTTTTTTATTGTGGAAAAGAAAGATATCACCGCTCCAGGAGGACAGACAGAAGGTTAAACTCTCTCTCGGTTCAGAAGCCGTAGGTGCTGGCAATTGCTAGTAGCAATAAACAGGAACTGATTCTGGACATCGGCACTCTTGAAAAATAGCCTTATTTATTGGGAAAATTCACATCAAAATCAAAGATGAAAATCACAGCAGACAGAAGAGCTGACGTTTCGCACTAACATTAGTGCTTATTCATAGCTTCTAATAAAGGTAATCTTCCTCCATTGAAATCACAGTCATTTCTAGAGACATCATGATGTTTCTAAATTAACTTTTAAAATGTTAAAATGTTACTTTGTATCAGGATGCCAGATTCTCTTCTTATTGGCAAGTTAGGAAGAATGATGGCTTGCGCTTTTACATGGATAAACATGTAAAGGAAAGACAAATGTATCATTGCCCAAACATCAGATAAAGAATGCATCCACTAGTAGCACAGATAGTAATACACTCACCTATCCTTGTATGTGTTTAAGGCACGAAAGGAAAGGATCAGTTAGCCGCTACGAGCGCAGCTCCTCCAAAAGCCGCTGCTGCTGTTCTCAGATCTCGTTACAGCAGTGCTTGTCACTAGCTCCTCCCACGCGTTTTGTCACAGACCATGTGACTTTCTCAAGGATAACCCCTTGTTATCCTTATAGTGGTGGCCCTGAACCCACCTGTCTATGGATTTCATTGTGGAGTTACCCAACTCCAAAGGCAACACTGTTATCCTTATGGTGGTTGACCGGTTCTCGAAAATGTCTCATGGTATTCTTAAGAAGTTGCCCACTTCTAAGGAACTGGCTTCAATTTTTGCTCAGGAGATCTTTTGCTTACATGGGCTACCCAAAGTGATTGTCTCAGACAGGGGTAGTCAGGGGTAGTCAGTTTGTGTCCCGGTACTGGCGAGCCTTTTGTGCACAGTTGGGAATTCAGCTTGCTTTCTCCTCTGCGTATCACCCGCAGTCTAATGGGGCCACAGAACAAGCCAATCAGTCCTTGGAGCAATTCCTACGTTGCTATATTTCTGACCATCATAACAACTGGTCAGACCTTTTACTGTGGGCAGAGTTTTTCGCTCACATTAGTGCCTTGAATTCTGCTTCCCCATTGTCCCCGTTTATGGCGAACTGAGGGGGTACTGTCAGGGCTGGGCTCAGCCTTTCCTTCTCTGAGCTGACCGCTCAGCTGTCGGCTAATTGCCAGCTCCTATCTCTCCACAGTAACTCACCTGTTGATGATATCCTGCTCATCAGTCCTGCCTAGTTAAGCTGTCCAGTCAAGATGATCTCTGCCTTCACCTTGGTCACATCTCTCGAGACACTCTCCAGTGTTCCTGTTAAAGACTTGCTTGGCTGACATTCCTTCTGGCTCCAGATCCTGCTTGCTGTTCTACTACGCTGTTCTCTGGCTCCCTGACGTTTTGGCTTGTCTGACTATCCATTACGGTTCCTGAACTCTGGCTATGTTTTGACTATGTTTACTCTGTTTACCTTTTTTTATTTTTATTAAACAAGTGTAATTTAACTGTACTTCTGTCTCAGTCTGATTCATGGTTTCTGACAGGGAGCAGAGAGTTTTAAGTTTCTCTTAAGGGAGAAAATTTTGACATGAGCTGTGCTTTGGATAAGACCCGGATACTCCAGAATAACTGTAAGTTTGTGCTGTGATAGAGGCAGGTTTAAAGAAATAAATAAAGGCGGGGGCTGGGAGCAGAACTCTAGCTTGCCTGGAAACCACCTCCATTACCCAGGCATCTGAAATGTGGTCTGTCCAGGTATCTGCAAAGGCTAACAGACTTCTTCAAGTTTGTGTGGCACCTCTTAATGCTAAAGTTAGTAAATGAAAAGTTAGGCAGAGGATTTCTCAGTGGCACTGCATTTCATATAAATTCAACAATACACATAAAGATGCTCTGAGAGAGAACTGGGGTTTTTTAGGTGCCAAAAACCTAGTCCACATCATCAAATACAATTCATATATTTTATTTGATCAATTCATATTAAAAACAGTAAAGGACAAAAAAAAATATGAAAAAAGACATTTAAGATTAACTAAAAACATTGGATCATTTCATATTGGATATTCACAAAGTAATTATCAACAAATGGTTGTTGTGGTTTAACAATCCTGACATGTTTCGTCGAGTTATGGGCTTCTTTAGGAGATATATGCTACCACGCCTGGACAGATAGATCAAATACATGAATAAGCATATACAGTATATACAGTTGCAATTTGATAATCCAAAGATAGATATATTTCATAAATCTGTGACACATCAAAGAAACATCAGTCATTAAAAATAATAACACAAAGGTTGCTGAATTACCAATTTGATGTAATTATGTGAATACCAGTCCCAAAAATGAAGGCAAAGTTGTATTCAACAGAGAAGATTTTGGATCCAAAACTCAGCAAAGGGTTTAGTTACACAAGTCCATCCAGTTCAACCATAAAAAAAAAACAAAAAACAAAAAAAAAATATTGTACAATCCAATATACCCAATACTATACCCATGGTTTACCCAGAACAGTGGCGAAGCAATGTGGTGTTAGCCGCAGGAGGGATAGTTGGGGCAAGTGATGCATAAAGATCATAAAGATTTAAAGGAAAATTGGTCATAAGCATACCCATATGCATGGGGAACTAATACAGTATCTCACAAAAGTGAGTACACACCTCACATTTTTGTAAATATTTTATTATATCTTTTCATGTGACAACACTGAAGAAATTACACTTTGCTACAATGTAAAGTAGTGAGTGCACAGCTTGTATAACAGTGTCAATTTGTTGTCCCCTCAAAAAAAGTCAACACACAGCCATTAATGTCTAAACCGATGACAACAAAAGTGAGTACACCTCTAAGTGAAAATGTCTAAATTAGGCCCAATTATCCATTTTCTCTCCCCGGTGTCATGTGACTCGTTAGTGTTACAAGGTCTCAGGTTCGAATAGGGAGCAGGTGTGTTAAACTTGGTGTTATCACTCTCACTCTCTCATACTGGTCACTGGAAGTTCAACATGGTACCTCATGGCAAAGAACTCTCTGAAGATCTGAAAAGAAGAATCGTTGCTCTACATAAAGATGGCCTAGGCTATAAGAAGATTGCCAAGACCCTGAAACTGAGATGCAGCATGATGGCCAAGACCATACAGAGGTTTAACAGGACAGGTTCCACTCAGAACAGGCCCCGCCATGGTCCACCAAGGAAGTTGAGTGCACGTGCTCAGCGTCATATCCAGAGGTTGTCTTTGGGAAATAGACGTATGAGTGCTGCCAGCATTTCTGCAGAGGTTGAAGGGGTGGGGGGTCAGCTTGTCAGTCCTCAGACCATACGCCGCACACTGCATCAAATTGGTCTGCATGGCTGTCGTCCCTCTTCTGAAGATGATGCACAAGAAAGCCCAAAAAAAGTTTGCAGAAGACAAGCAGACTAAGGACATGGATTACTGGAACCATGTCCTGTGGTCTGATGAGACCAAGATAAACTTATTTGGTTCAGATGGTGTCAAGCGTGTGTAGCGGTGAGGAGTACAAAGACAAGGTTGTCTTGCCTACAGTCAAGTATGGTGGTGGGAATGTCATCGTCTGAGGCTGCATGAGTGCTGCTGGCACTGGGGACCTACAGTTCATTGAGGGGACCATGAATGCCAACATGTACTGTGACATACTGAAGCAGAGCATGATCCCCTCCCTTCGGAGACTGGGCCGCAGGGCAGTATTCCAACATGATAACGACCCCAAACACCTCCAACCACTGCCTTGCTTAAGGTGCTGCTGAGGGTAAAAGTGATGGACTGGTCAAGCATGTCTCCAGACCTAAACCCTATTGAGCATCTGTGGGGCATCCTCAAATGGACGGTGAAGGAGTGCAAGGTCTTTAAGCACTTGCTTACCGGGCACTTAAACCCCCCTCCTATCCAGACCAATTTTGAGCTTTCAGCGCTGACGCACTTTGAATGACAATTGCACGGTCATACAACACTGTACCCAAATGAAATTTTTAACATTTTTTCACCACAAATAGAGCTTTCTTTTGGTGGTATTTGATCACATCTGCAGTTTTTACTTTTTGTTAAAAAAAAGTCAAAAACTGAATTAAAAAAAAAATTTTTTTTAATTTTTTTATATTTTGTTATAAAAAATTTAAAACAGGTCATTTTTCTCCTTCATTGATGTACGCTGATGAGGCGGCAGTGATGGGCACTGATAGGCGGCAGTGATGGGCACTGATGGGTGGCAGTGATGGGCACTGATGGGTGGCAGTGATGGGCAGCACTGCTGGGTGGCACTGATTGGCACTACAGGTGGGCATTGATAGATGACACTTGTGGGCATTGATAGGTTGCACTTTTGGGCACGGTTAGGTGGCACTGTGGGCACTGTTAGGTGGCACTGTTAGTTGGCACTGTTAGGTGGCAGTGATGAGGCAGATGTGCCTCTACCACTTCGGGACTGATGTCCCTGACATCTGAGCCGGTGATAGGCTTTTTTTTCTACTCACGCTGTCAGCGTGAGTAGAAAAAAAAAAACGATTACCGATCTTTTGTTTACATCATGTGATCAGCTGTCATTGGCTGACAGCTGATCACATGGTAAGGGGCCGGGACCGGCCCCTTACTTAGATCGGTGATCACCCAAGTTTTAGTGACTCGGTGATCACAGCGCGCTCGGCACGCACCCTGCAGGGAATTCAGGTCCGCGCTGTGGCCGTCATTCGGCCATAGCACGGATGTGAGGTGGTTAACATCCACCCGCTCCGTGATGTCATTATGGAGGAGTATCAGGTACCATGAATCAGACCAAGACAGAAGTATAGTTAAATCACACTTGTTTAATTGAAATAATAATAAGGTAAACAGAGTAAACGTAGTCAAAACAAGCCAGAGTCCAGTAACTGGATCGGGTAGTCAGCCAAGCAAATGTCAGAGAGCCAGAGATAAACGTAGTAGTACAGCAAGCAGGATCAGGAGTAGGGATGGTGGGCTGAACAGACCCCTGTTCGGTTCGGACCAGAACTTTCGAACATCGCGAACGTTCGGAATAATGAACCCCATTAAAGTCAATGGGACCCAAACGTCAAATATCAAAAGTGCCAATTTTGAAGGCTTTAATGCAAGTAATTAGGCATACAATGTTTATAGGGGTCCAGGTCCTGCCCTGGGGGACATGGATCAATAAAAAAAAAGTTTGTGAAAAACATCATTTTTAAATGAGCAGTGATTTTTTTATTTTTAAAGTGAAAGTCTAAAAATGACAAAGTCCTTCCAATATAGTGCCAGGGGGGTCTCCTTAGTCTAACTGTAAAGTAGCAGATCTGTACCATGTCTAGAATCTGCTGCAGCAATAATAGAATTTATAAAACCAAAAAAATGAAATTTTTTCTGCAAGCTGCCTTTATTTTGCTAAGCAACAGCTGGGGAGCCAGTGTGTATGATGAGGCCACAATGTAGTGCACTGGGAACAAGATTAGAGATTTTTTAGTCACATTCTGGTGTCACTTTGACTTTGGATAGAAGTAACGGGTGCGTTAAAATTGGTCTTTGGGTGTTGGGGGTACCTTCCCACCGTAACCCTATAGAGATAATCTTGATGAAAGCAAGAATTTGCCTTGCTGTGAAAAATTGCATTCATATGCACCTGTCAAACAGGTGCAGAAAAATTGGTCTTTGGGTGTCGGTGGTGCCTTCCCACCGTAACCCTATAGAGGTACTCTTGATGTAAGCAAGAATTTGCCTTGCTGTAAAAAACTGCAATATGGCGTTAAACTGGCAGTAACGCACACAGAAGTAAATGGCATTAAACTGGCAGTAACGCACAAAACTATATGGCGTTAAACTTGTAGTAATGCACACAGAACTATATGGCGTTAAACTGGCAGTAACACACGCAAAACTATATGGCGTTAAACTGGCAGTAACGCACGCAAAACTATATAGCGTTAAACAGGCAGTAACGCACGCAAAACTATATGGCGTTAAACTGGCAATAACGCACGCAATACGATATGGCATTAAACTGGCAGTAACACATGCAAAACAATATGGCGTTAAACTGGCAGTAACGCACGCAAAACTATATGGCATTAAACAGGCAGTAACGCACGCAAAACTATATGGCATTAAACAGGCAGTAACGCACGCAAAACTATATGGCGTTATACTGGCATTAACGCACACAAAACTATATGGCATTAAACTGGCAGTAACGCACGCAATAAAATATGGCGTTAAACTGGCAGTAATGCACGCAAAACAATATGGCGTTAAACTGGCAGTAATGCACGCAAAATTATATGGCGTTAAACTTTCAGTAACACACACAATACGATATGGCGTTAAACTGGCAGTAACGCAATCAAATAGACGGTGTTTAATCGTCACTACACTGAAGCTATCTGAACTGTCCCTACTCTAGCTATATACTAATGTCAAGATTACTGACACGGTCTCACTACACTACACTGAAACTGGCAGTAACGCACACAGAAGTAAATGGCGTTAAACTGGCAATAACACACAAAACTATATGGCGTTAAAATTGTAGTAACGCACACAGAACTATATGGCGTTAAACTGGCAGTAACACACGCAAAACTATATGGCGTTAAACTGGAAGTAACGCACACAAAACTATATAGCGTTAAACAGGCAGTAACGCACGTAAAACTATATGGCGTTAAACTGGCAATAATGCACGCAATACAATATGGCGTTAAACTGGCAGTAACACATGCAAAACGATATGGCGTTAAACTGGCAGTAACGCACGCAAAATTATATGGCATTAAACAGGCAGTAACGCATACAAAACTATATGGCGTTAAACTGTCAGTAACACACGCAATACGATATGGCGTTAAACTGGCAGTAACGCAATCAAATGGACGGTGTTCAACCGTCACTACACTGAAGCTATCTGAACTGTCCCTACTCTAGCTATATACTAATGTCAAGATTACTGACACGGTCTCACTACACTACACTGAAACTATCGGAGCTGTCGCTACTCTAGCTGCACACTATGAAAAGCTGAATGACGGTCCTCCTCACTACACTCACACTATCCCTAGACTGACACTAAACTAATATTCTACACTGACAATTTAAGCAAAATAGCACAGTATAGCACACTAACTGATAGCACTGAACAGAGCCCTGTTCTATCTCTCTCCACACCAAAATCACACTGAAAATGGCTGCCATTGAAAGAATACTTTTATGCTGTGGGGCGGGAATGAGCCATGATTGGATAAAGTCATGATGACAGTATCCAATCATGACTCTGACAGTGCTTTGTGCCCTGATTGGCTGAAGCTTTCACTGCTTCAGCCAATCAGGGCTTGCAATGCACTGTTCACCACCACAATGCATTGTGGTCAGTTCGGGGGGGCCGAACAAACGGTCGAACGACCCGTCTGTTCGGCTGTTCTCCAAACGTCCGAACAACTAAAGTTAGGCCCGAAATTTTGCTCAGGCTGAACCATTCACCCATCCTCAGGAGCCAGAAGGAACGTCAGCCAAGCAAGTCTTCAGCAGGAACGCAGGAGAAAGTCTCTGTGATGGTGATAGTGGTGTTGACAAAGGCGAAGGCAGAGATCAAGTGAGCTGGACAACTTTAAGTAGGCAGGACTGACGAGCAGAATCAACAACAGCTGGGTAACTGTGGAGAGAAATGGGAACTGGCAATTAGCCAACAGCTGAGCGGCCAGCTCACAGAAGGAAGGGCTGAGCCCAGCCCTGACAGTACCCCCTCCTTAACGACCCCTCCCCCTCGGAGGACCACCGAGCTTGAGGGGAAAACATCCATGGATATCGCGGAGGAGGACAGGGGCATTTACGTCTGAGGATGAGACCCAAGAGCGTTCCTCTGGACCGTACCCCTTCCAATGCACCAGGTACTGTATGCGCCCACGGAATCTACGGGAGTCAACAATGGATTGTACTTCATACTCCTCATGGTTCTCAACCTGTATACGGTGAGAACGTAGTGCCGAGGTGGTAAAGTGATTGCAGACCAAAGGTTTCAATAAGGAGACATGAAAGACATTTGAGATGCGCATACTAGGAGAAAGGTCCAAGGCATAAGCCACTGCGTTAATCCTGCAAAGGGTACAGAAAGGCCCAAAAAAACGAAATGCCAACTTCAAAGAAGGAACACGAAGTCGGAGGTTGCGAGACAACAGACAGACTCTGTCCCCAACCTGGTAGGAAGGTGCAGGCAGGCGTCTGCAGTCAGCATGAAGTCTGTACCTATCATTAGCATGTTGCAAAGCCTCCTGAACTTGTGTCCAAGTGGAACGAAGACCACGGAGATGCAAACTGAATTCCCAACTGTGCACAAAAGGATCGCCAGAACCGGGAGACAAACTGACTACCCCTGTCCGAGACAATCACAAGCGAAAGATCTCCCGAGCAAAAATGAAAGCCAGTTCCTTAGAAGTGGGCAGCTTCTTAAGTGGAATACAATGACACACCTTTGAGAACCGGTCAACCACCATAAGGATAACAGTGTTGCCTTTGGAGTTGGGTAACTCCACAATGAAATCCATAGACAGGTGGGTCCAGGGCCATTGGGTATGGGTCGTAGGAGGCCCACTGGAAGGTGTCGTGGAGTCTTACTCTGAGCACACACAGAACAGGCAGTAACGAAAGCAGTTACATCAGCCCGTAGACTAGGCCACCAGAATTGGCCCATACGAGTTTATTCTTTTCAGGGTGGCCAGCTGCCTTGGGAGAATGGTAAGTCTGGAAGACGGCAGTATGGAGACTCTCTGGGACAAAGCAGCGGTCACAAGGTTTCTCAGGAGGAGCATGGACCTGAACAGCAAGAATTTTGTCACCCAAAGGAGAAGTAAGACTGATGCGAACGTAGCCAGAATACGATCAGAAGGAATCACAGGGACTGGAACCGACTCCAACTTGGAAGTGGAGGAAGATTGTCGTAACAAGGCGTCAGCCCTTACATTTTTAGTACCGGGTAAGAATGAGACAATGTAATTAAAACTCGGCAAGAAAAGTGCCCATCGTGCCCTTCTGGGAGAGATGCGCTTAGCCTCAGACAAGAATGTGAGATTCTTACGGTCAGTAAGAATGAGAACCGGCACAGTGGTACCTTCAAGGAGATGTCTCCATTCTTTCAGGGCTAAAATGATCGCTAACAGCTCTCTGTCATCAATCTCGTAATTGCACTCTGCAGGTGACAATTTCCTGGAAAAGTAGTCACACGGACGCATAGCGCTCTCAGAGTTAGGACGTTGAGACAGAAGGGCGCCAACTCCAGTCTCAGAAGCATCAACTTCTAGGATAAAAGGCAACGTAGGATCAGGATGTGCCAACACAGGAGCAGAAACAAAGGCAGCCTTGGGACTCTCAAAGGCCTTAATGGACTCTGGAGACCAACTCTGTGGGTTACCGTCGTTTCTGCTCATATCAGTCAGGGGCTTGACCAGAGACGAGAAGTTACAAATAAACTTCCGATAATAGTTGGCAAAGCCCAGGAAACGCTGCAGAAGACGTAAACCCACGGGTCGGGGCCACTGTAGGACTGCAAAAGTTTCTCTGGGTCCATCAAAAAACCAGCAGTGGAAATGACATAGCCCAGGAATTTAACCTATTCACGATGGAACTCGCACTTCTCCAGTTTTTTACAATAGAGATTGTTCTCTCTTAGTTTCTGAAGCACACGACAGACATCTGTGTGGTGGCTCTCCAGGGATTTATAAATATGAGGATTTCGTCAAGATAAACCACCTCACATAACAGCAACAAATCTCGGAGGACATCACTAATAAGTTCCTGGAAAACTGCTGGGGCGTTACAAAGGCCAAAAGGCATTATGAGGTACTCATAGTGGCCTGTTCTGGTATTAAACGCAGTTTTCCACTCGTCGCCCTCCTTAATCCTCACAAGATTATATACTCCTCTCAAATTAAGCTTTGTGAAAACCGTTGCTCCCTTGAGGCGGTCAAATAACTCCGTAATCAATGGAATCAGATTGAGGGGTGAAACGATTGAGACCCCTATAATCAATACAAGGTCTCAGTTCACCACTCTTCTTCTTCATAAAGAAGGAATCGGCACCAGCAGGAGTCGAGGATTTGCAGATGAAACCTTGAGAAAGTGCATCTGCAACATACTCCTCCATGGCCTTATCCTCCAAGACCAACTAAGGTATCCAAGAGACCATGAGAAAAAGCATCCACGAGGGCCTCATTGTGCCAGAGTACGGAATTCAATGGCCTTCACCTTCTGTCAGAAACCATGAATCAGACTGAGATAGAAGTACAGTTTAATCACACTTGCTTAATAATAATAAAAAAAGGTAAACAGAGTAAAGGCAGTCAAAACATAGCCAGAGTTCAGGAAGCGGAACGAATAGTCAGACAAGCCAAAACGTCAGGGAGCCAGAGAACAGCATAGTAGTACAGCAAGCAGGATCTGGAGCCAGAAGGAATGTCAGCCAAACAAGTCTTTAACAGGAACACAGGAGAGTGTCTCGAGAGATGTGACCAAGGCAAAGGCAGAGATCATCTGGACTGGAAGGCTTAAGTAGGCAGGACTGACGAGCAGGATATCAGCAGGTGAGTCACTGTGGAGAGATACGAGCTGGCAATTAGCCGATAGCTGAGAGGCCAGCTCAGAGAATTAAGGGCTGAGCCCAGCCCTGACACACCCAAGCTCAGACAGACTCATCAGTCCAGGAGTTGTTTGACTCTTCACTTCTGCATGAGTGTCCTGTAGCTGACTGTAGCTTCTTTTGAGGCAGTCCCATTTGCCCAGTTCCACTATAGACCCCTACAACAAAACATCCTGTTATTGTGGGATAAATTGGTTCAGTCTCTGGACAAACTGATTCACCTGACACCTGTCTCTGGCCTTGTGGTTCAAGAATCCAATTCTGGAGTTCAGGAAATCCTTCACTACAATGTCGTGGAAGATCCTCAAAAAGCATGTCAGGCTGGAGAAGAGTCCTGGACTCCTTGTCGGTGCAGGGAACATGCATGCCGGAGAAATTCTGTATCTTGATCAATATTCTGGAGCCCACACATAACTGCAACAAATCTCGGTGGACATCGTTAATAAATTCCTGGAAACAAATGTGTTACAAATGCCAAAAGGCATTACGTGGTACTCATAATGGCCTGTTCTGGTATTAAACGCAGTTTTCCACTCATCACCCTCCTTAATCCGCACAAGATTGTATGCCCCTCTCAAATCAAGCTTCTAGAAAACCGTTGCTCCCTTGAGGCGGTCAAATAACTCTGTAATCAACGGAATCGGGTAGGCATTCTTAATTGTGAAACGACTGAAACCCCTGTAATCAATACAAGGTCTCAGTTCACCGCTCTTCTTCTTCACAAAGAAGAAACCAGCACCAGCAGGAGACGAGGATTTGCAGATGAAACCTCGAGAAAGTGCGTCTGCAACATACTCCTCCATGGCCTTATCCTCCAAGACCGACAAAGGGTAAACCCGGCCATGAGGGGGTATGACACCAGGTTGAAGGTCAATTGCACAATCATAAGGCCGGTGTGGAGGTAAACTACTGGCTTGACCTTTGTCAAAGACATTGCTGAAATCGCGGTACTTCTCCGGCAGGGAGGAGAGTGAAGAGGTGCACAGGACCTTGGCTACCTTCTGGAAGCATGTCTCACTGCATTGTGGTGACCAGGAGAGAACATCAACACCAACTCCCACCTCTAAAGTGTATGTTTAGGTGTGGCAGATGCGCTGTATGCAAGTTTGTTGAATGCACGGACGTGTTCGCCAATTCTGATGGTAAAAGACAATTTTAAATGTACAACTTTACCAACTGTAATACCACGTAATTTACATGCTCACTTGCCCATGTGGAAAAAACTACGTGGGTAAGACTAAAAGGAAACTTAAGATTAGAATCGGTGAACACGTCCAAAACATTGTAAGCAAGGATGATGAGCGCCCCATTTCCCTGCATTTTCTTAAATTTCATGGTGGGGATCCAACCGGACTTACATTCAAGGGTATCTACAGGCTGAATCTCCCCTTGAGAAGGGGTAATTTTGAGAGAATCCTCTGTCAGAAGGAAAAAATGTGGATATATACCCTTGACAGTATGTCCCCCCATGGGTTAAATAATGAGTGTAATTTATCTGTGTTCCTTACACCCTAAATTATACCACTGAGATTTTCTTCTTTGCCTTCCCCTTGCTGTCATATCGGTATTTGAATTCAAACCTAATCCCGCTGATTATTTAATTTAATTACTATTCTATTTCTGTATTGCTTCTAATTCTTCTATCTATTTTCTAACTATTCTGGAGAGTTATTGCACCTACGGACCGGCCAGCTTTATTAATAAATTGTGTTGTCTTTTTGTATGAATGGCAGTCTATTGGTTACGCTATTGCCTGGACAATTAGAAGCCGTTGTATTCACGTACTTCAGCGTGAGGGCTATATAAGGTGACTGCCCAGGCCACGGTGCATGCTCTGAAGAAATTCCTGTGACGGATAAAACGCGTCAGCATGACGCCATCACGCCCTGCTTAGCGTGCACACAGACCCACCCACCAGCCTTGAGGATTCCGCTCGCTTGTTGGCGAGGCTCTTCTAACAGACCCGGGAAGTGGATGACGACCTATACCGCTCATATGCGGCACTCCTCAATTTATCACCACTACCCCCGGTCGTCATTGCATGTATCCCGCCAATAGATGAATGATATATAACCTGCTAAGCTGCACGGAGATGGTCTGAGAAGGATCCAATTGTCCTGCATGCCTGTTGCATACCGGTGTCTACAGAGTGGTGAGATTGAATCCGCTTACTCCCTACATGGGACTGTTATGTCTATACGAAAGTGTGTTTCTCTCCCCGAATTAGCACCAATGCTGTGACTGATTAAAAGTATCCATTCAGGCACACTCCCATCTCCACTTACTCACAGCTCTCTGCATAGGACATCATTCCTACATCACTGGCTACCTAGTTCATCGCATCCAATTCTACTAACTGTAGTCATTCATCACTGTAGCCCTGGTAGCAGGCCATTCATCAATCCTGGTGTTAGCATCCTGCTGGTGGATCCCCATCATTTACGGCTGCACACACCTGCCACCCTGTTACATACAGCAATTATTTGCACATATTGAGAAGATTTGCTTCCTCTTTTTTGATTAGTAGTGGGTATGTGTGTGTTAAGTGGTGGCCATCTGTGTTTTGTCTCTAGACAACGTTGTCTATTTTATTTAATGGTGATGGTTTTTTGGTTCATTATTAATCTGATTTTTTGATTGGTGTACATGTGAATCTTTTACATTTAAACTCATTTATATTTTTGCTATATTGCCTGTTCCTCATTGATGAATTCTTTTTGGGTGGAATTGGTATCCAATCCTGTTCTTTTCTCTTTGTTTTTTTGATATGTTCGGTTAATTCAGAGGAACACACCCATCTGAACGCCTTAGAGCACTGGGTGCTCGCAACTAGCTTAACACATACAGGTGTTGTTAGTATTCTATCCTCACCTGTTGTTACTAATACTGAATTAAGCAAAGTTATTTGGTTCATTTATTCTTTTGTTGTTTCCAGGAGAGAACATCAGCATGGAGCCAATCAAAAGAGGGGTTGTGCCTCTGTAACCAAGGATAACCAATAACCAGCAGAAACCTAGGTGAGGAAATAACTTAGAATTGGATTATCTCATGGTGAAGAGCCCCTACGGCCATGGACAATGGAACCGTCTCATGAGTCACATGGGCAGGCTGTAGAGGTCTCCCATCAAGAGCCTCAATGGCAAGTGGAGTGTCACGCAGCTGCAGCGGAATCGAGTGCTGCGATACAAAGGCAGCATCAATGAACAGGCCTGCAGCCCCAGAGTTGATTAGAGCCTGTATCTCGATGGACGACTCAGCCCAAGAAAGGGTGACCGAAACCAGGGGCTTATCCTTCTGGATGAAACAATAATGTGTGGCGCTAATGAAATGTGCTCGGAATCTACATTGGTGAATGTAGGGTCACAGTGGTGATAGTGACACACAAAGTGGCAAGAATGTGTAATCAAACCTATATATAATGTGTGACCACAAAGATATTGTAGTTCATATATCTGAGAGTCAAGAACTATGTTGGTGACCAAAAAAGGGTGGGAAAATCACACTAAATGTGACATCAAGGTTAAAAAGCAAAAATGTGTAAAACAAATTAGAAATGAGAAGAATAGGATCAACCAGAACGAAGTGAATGGTCCTAAAAATCACATTAATATAATAATGCAAACATAAGTGAATGAATGAGATAGACAATACCGCATGTCTATCACATCAAACTATTAAAATTCAAAGTACAGAAAATATATAATGCATGACATATGGGTATAACATTATACGCTTATAGTCCATATACAGAGTGGAGATTCAGGAAAGTGCAGATGTAACGCTGTTGATGCTCCAAACTTTTGTAAATGCTTCTTACAGCGGTGTTAGAGGCATACCAGCGTGCAGGATATTATCTTCTCCAAACATAACTTCAAGCAAATAAAAATGCAATGCCCTTACCAGAGGTGGTGGACTCACAGGCCGTTGGCAGTGAGTCAGATAAGCTTGTACCGTCAAGCGGTGAAGTAAATCTGGTTCCAATCCAGCAGATATGCTTGGTAGGGAAGGAGAGCCTTAAAGCTAATACGCCCCTGGAGGAGATGAGTTAAGCCCGAACTTCCTGCTGACCCAGTTTCCTATCCAGGGACTGGCTTGAATCATCCACCGAGTTCCACTCAATCTGCGACAATCCTCATGGTGTGACAAGGAAGAAAGAAAAAAAGTCTCCACATGGTGTAAATCTGTTGCAAATGGAAAATGTATTGGTATAAAAGATATTTCCAACATATGATAAACAAAATGGGCGGTAAAAATTTGGTTCAATTGAACTAGACAGCGCAGTAAAAGGTAGCTGGGGTAGCAAAATTAATCCAACGCGTTTCGTCCTCTAAGACTTCTTTTTTTTTTGGATGATTCAAGCCAGTCCCTGGATAGGAAACTGGGCCAGCAGGAAGTTCGGGCTTAACTCATCTCCTCCAGGAGCGTATTAGCTTTAAGGTTCTCCTTCCCTACCAAGCATATCTGCTGGATTGGAACCGGATTTACTTCACCGCTTGACGGTACAAGCTTATCTGACTCACCGCCAACGGCCTGTGAGTCCACCACCTCTGGTAAGGGCATTGCATTTTTATTTGCTTGAAGTTATGTTTGGAGAAGATAATATCCTGCACGCTGGTATGCCTCTAACACCGCTGTAAGAAGCATTTACGAAAGTTTGGAGCATCAACAGCGTTACATCTGCACTTTCATGAATCTCCACTCTGTATATGGACTATAAGCGTATAACGTTATACCCATATGTCATGCATTATATATTTTCTGTTCTTTGAATTTTAATAGTTTGATATGATAGACATGCGGTATTGTCTATCTCATTCATTCACTTATGTTTGCATTATTATATTAATGTGATTTTTAGGACCATTCACTTCGTTCTGGTTGATCCTATTCTTCTCATTTCTAATTTGTTTTACACATTTTTGCTTTTTAACCTTGATGTCACATTTAGTGTGATTCTCTCACCCTTTTTTGGTCACCAACATAGTTCTTGACTCTCAGATATATGAACCACAATATCTTTGTGGTCACACATTATATATAGGTTTGATTACACATTCTTGCCACTTTGTGTGTCACTATCACCACTGTGACCCTACATTCACCAATGGAGATTCCCAGCACATTTAATTAGCGCCACACATTATTGTTTCACTTATATTTACAATTAGTCTGATTGTAGTGTTGGCTGCTTTTTCTTTTAGAGTTGGCGCGGTAGTTCTCACATCCATTTTTATCCTTCTGGATAACTGGGGACGAAACAACACCACCTAAGGTCTGTCCATGACAGGACCTCAAGGTTCGGGCATTCTGGACGGGTAGGACAAGACTTCAAAAAGTGACCTGCCTGGCCACAAAAAAGGCACAATCTCTCCCTCCTCCTAAAGGCTCTCTCATCCGCAGAGAGATGCGTGAAGCCCAAGTGCATGGGTCCATCTTCACTGACCGACTCGGTACCAAGAGGCATGGGAGGTGAGGGAGGCACGGGTGGGATTGCAAAGCTCGGAGGCAAACGTACAGGAGGCTTCCGCAAGCACTCCTTAAAAGAGAGTCTTTCTCAGAGTCTGGAGTCAATGAGGATGGCAAACATAATAAACCTCTCCAGCTCAGTGGGTATATCTCGGGCTGCTATCTCATCCTTGATGGAATCCGAGAGACCATGAGAAAAAGCAGCCACGAGGGCCTCATTGTTCCAAGCAACCTCTGCTGCCAGAGTACGGAATTCAATTGCGTAGTCGGCAACAGTTCTCGTACTCTGTTTGATGGACATGAGGCATTTGGCAGCAGAAGTGGAGCGTGCGGGAACGTCAATTACCCTTTTAAAAGAGGCCACAAAATCAGGGTAACTCAAGACAACAGGTTTTTGCGTCTCCCATAGAGGGTTTGCCCAGGCCAAGGCTTTCTCAGAAAGCAAAGATATCACAAAACCTACTTTGCTTCTGTCCATGGGAAATGCCTGGGACAGCATCTCAAAGTAAATCTCAACCTGGTTGAGAAACCCTCTGTATTGAACTAGATCGCCCCCAAATCGCTGGGGAAGTGGAGCGGAACCAGACATACCTCTTATAGAGGAAATACACGAGCCGGGTGCCTGCACAGAGACTGGCACAGCAGCAGGGATGGCCTGCAACTCAGGTTGTACCGGAGCAGCCACAGTGGGAGTTTCCAGGTGAGCTGTGCGACTCAGGAGCGTTTGTAACGCTATGGCAAACTGATCCATGCGGTGATCTTGCTCATCCAATCTGGAAAAAATATTACCAACAAGTGGATTGACTGTATCTTTTGAATTCATGGCCTTCCCCTACTATCAGGAACCATGAATCAGACCAAGAAATAAGTATAGTTTAATCACACTTGTTTAATAATAATAATAAGGTAAACAGAGTAAGCGTAGTCAAAACAAGCCAGAGTCCAGTAACCGGATCGGGTAGTCAGCCAAGCAAATGTCAGAGAACCAGAGATAAAACGCAGTAGTACAGCAAGCAGGATCAGGAGCCAGAAGGAACGTCAGCCAAGCAAGTCTTCAACAGGCACGCAGGAGAAAGTCTCTGTGATGTTGACAAAGGCGAAGGCAGAGATCAAGTGAGCTAGATGATTTTAAGTAGGTAGGACTAAGGAGCAGAATCAACAACAGCTGGGTAACTGTGGAGAGAAATGGGAGCTGGCAATTAGCCGACAGCTGAGCGGCCAGCTCAGAGAAGGAAGGGCTGAGCCCAGCCCTGACAAGGAGTGGAAAAGGACTCCAGTGGCAATAAGGCAGTGCTGGAAAATAATGGTGACCACACAAAATATTAACACTTTGGGCCCAATTTGGACATTTTCACTTTTTTTTTCCAGCGATTTAGACATTAAAGGCTGTGTGTTGAGTTTTTTTTGAGGGGACAGAAAATTTACACTGTTATACAAGCTGTACACTCACTACTTTACATTGTAGCAAAGTGTAATTTCTTCAGTGTTGTCACATGAAAAGATATAATAAAATATTTACAAACATGCGAGGGGTGTACTCACTTTTGTGAGATACTGTATATGGTTGTAAAACATATGTACCTTTGTTATCCTCCTCTAAATATGCACAGCAAAGAGCACAGCATGTTGGGATTGCTATACCACAGCAACCATTTGTAAATAATTACTTTGTGAATATCCAATATGAAATAAACCAATGTTTTTAGTGAATCTTAAGTGTCTTTTTTCATATTCTTTTGTCCTTTACTGTTTTTAATATGAATTGATCAAATAAATTATATGAATTTTTTCTGATGTTGTGGCCTAGGTTATTGGCACCTAAAAAAATCCCAGCTCTCTCTCAGAGCATCTTTTCGTATCCTCTTAATGCTTAAGATTTGTTAGCAGGTTTGGGGAATTTGGAAGCCCAAGGTTTTAGGTTACACTGGGCACTTGACTTTGGTCTGTTTTTTAAGTTGAGGCCATGTAGTAGCAAAAGGAATTCTTCTTTCTCAGAGAGTGGGGAGTCTTCCCTGCCTGAGGTCTAGGCTTCTTCTACTGGTATAAATGAGTACATATACACCCAGTGATATCTTTGATGAGGAGGTTCACAGTAGCTTTGAAAAGACTATACCAGTTCTGCAGCCCAACTATTGAGACATCCACTAACCCATCCATGCAGTTGGTTAGAGCTGCCAGCATTAGCTCTAAATGCTTCACTAACAGTAGATCAGTTTAAAGGGAAACATTGTCTCCTATAATGACTCTAATATGATTCCACAAAAGATAGACAGCCCAGCATTCCGGCCAGGGCAGGTTAAAGTCAGGGTCAACCAGAAAAAACAAGGCTTTGGAAAGACAGTCTAAACATTTGTTTTAGGATCCAAAATAAAAAAAAGGTACGTTCTCTGCGGGATTCATCAGTGCTTTATTAAGATACTGATACTGCTGTGCCAATGATTGGAATAGCCAATTTCTTTTCTTTTCAATCTTAGTTTATTTCAATATAAGGGTATAACAGAAAGATAAAGTACTTTACAGTATAATATTGTATAAATTATACACAGAACAATAAGGGAACCCTTTACTATACACGCACAGGAATATATGCTTTAGTATACAGCTTCTGGTGAAATACTATATTATCACATTGTATATAGAGGATTTTAATGTAAAAATAGAATAACTTGTGTGGGGGACCCATCCTATATCCACCTTTGTAATTTCGCGTGTTTGTGTTATCTGGAGGTTCCTCCTAATCAGGCTGGAACGCCGTAGGGATCATTTAATCACTTATTATAAATATTCATGTTGTTGAGCAATTCTGGGCATATGATCTTTGTTTATATATTTGAGTGACTGGTTCATTACATAAAGAAAAGGAGACAGAGAGAGAGGGGTAAGAATGATAGCATGTAGAGAAATAAGGGATGACAACAAAAGTGGGAAGCACCCCAGCATGGCTAATCGGTGGGTAAAGATGGGGCATCCCTGACCCATATGGGGAAGTCATCAGAGTAACGAAACATTGACCATGAGATCCAGGTGATGGAGAACTGTTCCTCCTTCCCTGGTTCCTGCGCCAGCAGGCGCTCCAGATCTCATATCCGATCCACTTCGACAGCCCAATCACCCAAGGAAGGCACATCCATTGTTCTCCAATGTGGGATCACTGTCCTGACTGCGGCCAAAAAGTGGCGCAGTATGTCTTTTTTAATCAGCTTGAGTGGGCCCGGAAGCATAGATAGTAGGGCTATCTCTGGGGTGGGCTTAATTGAGGTCACCATCAGCCTGGTGTATAGATCAAAGACCTTTTGCCAAAGTTTCTGAATTGGAGGGCATGCCCACCAGATGTGGAGCATTGTCCCACTAGAGGACAGGCATTTCCAACAAGTACCTGATAGAGAAGGGTTAAACCGTTGGATAGTCACCAGGCATCTGTACCACCTTGTTAATAGCTTAAACCCTTTTTCCTGAGTCTTAGTTGCCAAAGAGATCCAATGCGTTAAGATAAAGCTTTTTTGCCAATCAGCAGGGGAGATGGAATGCTGTAGATCTGTTTCCCATTTCTGAGTGTACGTTGGAAAGTCAGGGGTAGATACGTTCAATAGAAGGGAATATAACAGTGGTACTACATGTGTTGGCGGGTCTGGTTGTAAGAGCAGCTCGTCAAAGTCTGTCGGGTCATCCAGGGTTTCTGAAATGGGGGAGAAAGTACGTATGTATGACATTAATTGACTCCTTTGTAACCACATGATTGGGGGCCCCGGACCCGTCTGGGGGGGTATGTCTGGTCTCAAAGATGGGTCAGCGCGTAGTACCTGTGCTAAACGTCGATGACTATCCCTATTCCAGGGTCCAAATCTCTCCTCATCCTCTGCCGGAGGGAAAGCCAGAGTCCCAAAGAGAGGAGTCATCGGGCCTCGAGGTTTGGATAATTTACTCGTTAATAGCAGTCGGTCCCATATCTGAAGAGTCTGACGAGTAAGGGCAGTAGAGAGGGTACTATCCTTCCGCCGAGCCGCAGGTATCCACGGCAGGGTGCAAAGATCAGTCTCATTAAGATGTTTCTCCAATTGAACCCAGAGCTTGGAGGAAGGGTGGTGAAACCAATCCACAATACGTGTGAGTACCGCTGCCTTATGATAGGAAGAGGCATCCGGGACCCCCGCTCCCCCCAGGGCCTTCGGAAGAATGATTGTGTCATACTTTATCCTGGGGCGGTTTCCTTGCCATATGAATTTAGAAAAAATCTGACGAAGCCTTTTGAAAAACGGGGGGGAAATGTGAATAGGAATGGTTTGAAAAAGATAGAGGAATTGAGGGAGGACATCTATCTTTAAAACATTCACCCTACCCAACCAAGAGAGCTGTTTAGATGCGTATGTGGTCAGATCCGCTTGTGTTCTAAGAAGTAGAGGGGTAAAGTTGCTGGTGAATAGTTGGGAAGCGTCTGTTGGGATATGAATTCCTAAATAACGTATAGATGTGGAGTTTGTCTTAAAAGGGAAGGAAGACGCGAGCTGTTGGAGAGCTGCTTCTGGGAGTGAAATATTAAGTATTTCTGACTTATTATGATTAACTTTAAAGTTACTCACATCTCCATATCTCTGAAACTCCTGCATAATGGAGGGTAAGGAGACTTGCGGTTGGGTCACAAATATGAGCAAGTCATCTGCAAATAGGGCAAGTTTAGTATGTATGGGGCCTATACTAACACCGTGGACAGCCGGGTTGTTTCTAAGGGCGATGGCTAGGTGTTCCATAAGAAGAACATAGAGAATGGGGGACAAGGGGCACCCCTGTCGCGTTCCATTGCGAATAGTGAATTTTGGCGCTAGAGATCCGTTTAGTCTAATCCTAGCGGAGGGAGAGGTATAGAGGGACATTATTCTGGAGAGCATGTTTTGGCCTAGACCCAGTTGTTGCAGTGATAGGCGAAGAAATTGCCAGTCGACGTGGTTGAAGGCCTTCTCCGCATCTACCGTGAGAAGACACAATGGGACATTGTGGGCTCGAGCATAGTCCGCAATGAGAAGAGTTTTCAGGGTGTTATCACGTGCCTCTCGTCCACTCACAAAGCCCACTTGATCTAAGTGTATTAATCGGGGTAACAACGGTTGTAGTCTATTTGCTAGCACCTTCGCATACACCTTCAGATCTACCCCTATCAGCGAAATGGGTCGGTAATTAGCACATATATTCAGGTCTTTGTCTGGTTTTGGGATGAGGGTGATATGTGCCTCTAGAGTTTGCGGCGGGAATACTGATCGCTCAGAGATTGAGTTAAACACTTTTGTTAAGAAGGGAGTGAGAAGGGGAGCAAATTGTTTATAAAATTTCGGGGTGAAGCCATCAGGGCCCGGACTTTTACCAGATGGGGTAGATGCAATGGCGCGGGCAAGCTCGTCTTCCAATATCGGGGCTTCAAGGTCCTCTATCGTTTCGTCATCTAGAGTAGGCAATGCATTTTATGCGATATATGAGGCTTGTGCGTCCGCTCTAGTGCAGGGGGGCTCAGTGGGGCTTGTTGTAGGTAAGTTGTAGAGGGATTGATAGAAGTCCCGGAAAACTTGTCCCATCTCAGAAGGTGACGAGACAGTTTTCCCAGAATTGTCCCGTATGTGGGGTATAAAGGTGTTAGGTTGTTTGGTATGTAGGGTGCGAGCTAGTGATCTACCACATTTATCCCGGAATTTGTATTGGTGAAAGGCTAGTTTGTTCACAAAGGTATGGGTGGAAGCCTCATATAATTCCCTAAGCTGAGAGCGAGCGGAAGAAACCTCCGCAAGCACCTCCACAGTCGGGGAGCGTTTATGGGTAGTCTCTAGTGTCCTGAGTTTGTGTACCGCCGTGGCTATCGCACCCGAGCGTTCTTTTTTCATGTGGGCACCCATTTGGATAAAACTACCCCGTAAAACTGCCTTTAATGCCTCCCATTTAATGGGTGGTGAGGTGTCATCAGAGGCGTGGTCTGTAAAAAAGTTCAAAATAGTCTCCGCTATCCGAGTATCGAACCCTGGCTCAGTCAGAATTGAGTCATTTAACCTCCATGTCCATTCTTTTATTGGGGCAGAGGGGACTGTAAGTGTCAGGAATATAGGAGAGTGGTTGGACCAAACCATAGGGTCTATTTCACAATTTGGGGACCAATCTAAGCAGCTGTGGTCGACTAAGAAATAATCTAAACGACTGTATAATCGGTGAACGTTGGAAAAGTGTGTGTAGTTTCGTGATTCTGGGTACAGTATCCGCCATATGTCTACAAGATGCATATTGTAGATGGCACGTTTTAGGGCCCGTATTTTAGGAAAGGATATGGAGGAACGGGATGTCGACGAATCCAAGAGTGGATCCAGGGGAGTATTGAAGTCCCCCCCCCCCCCCCCCCCCGGAGTATGAGCCTACCCTCTGCAAAACCCGCCAAGATCCTTAAATACTGCAAGGCCGATGGGACTTGGTGTGTGTTAGGCAAGTATAGATTAGCTATTGTAAATTTAGTCCCCCATAGAGAGATTTTCACAAAAACGTACCTGCCCTGAGGGTCTGCCATATGAGCGAGCAGTTCAATAGGGAGTATTTTATGAAACGCAATAGATACTTCCTTAGATTTTTGTGCTGGATTGGTACTGTGGATCCATCTATTAAAGTATCTACTGGAGCAGGAAGGGGTGGATTCAGAATGGAAGTGGGTCTCCTGCAACAAAAGCACGTTGACTCGTCTTTTGTGCATCTGATATAGTATTTGCCCACGTTTCGAGGCGATGTTCAGCCCGTTTACATTGTATGAACAAAATTTCAGTTGGGGGCGTGAGGTCACCGTGTGAGCCATGCTGGAGTGCTAGAGGTCGTATAGGAGAGAAAACAATAGGATATAGAAGAAAAGTACGTAGAACAGTTCGGGAAGGGTGGGGAGAAGGGGTGAAATACGGAAGTGGAAGAAAAAGAAGAGAAAAGAAAAAGAAAGGGAAGAGAGGAAAGAGAAGAGTATGAGGATAATGGAAGAAGTAAGGTGTAAATGAAAGGACACCTAAAAAAAAATGTGTCCAGTAAACTAATGTGTTTGCTAATGCAAAACACTGCGTGAGATATCACGCTTTAGGCACAAACAGTGCCTGTCCTACTGTGGCGGGAAGGTCGAAATGGGTGAACCTGAGCCGTGATCCCGACAGCGAATCAGGCATGTATATAGTGTATGTGGCACACTAAACATGTAAAACGTATGTAAACAGTGGGTATAAGTAGTTAACCTGGGATTATATAGAAAATAAATTGCAATTACATTAGCACCCACTTGTAGAGAAATCATTTAGCCAAAACTATAGTATGCGCATAGGGGGAACAGGAGGAGCGGGGGATCCACCCGAGGAGGCACCCAATCGCACCATGCGTGGCGCCTTTTAAACTTACATTCTCCTGAGGCGGAGATTAATTTAGACCGGAGGCCAGACCTCCCTCCAGAGTAGCATCCCCCACTCCCGCCACACCCCCCCATCGCACTCCACAGAGGAAGGGGGTGAGAGGGAACAATCTGACACAAAGCAGAACATTTTATTAAAAAAAAACGTTGGTGTATTATAGCAGTACCTGACGCCCTTCATAGTGAGAGTCCCAAGGTGACCATAGGCTATGTTCTCTCCCGAACCCCAGCCATATAATAAATTGGCAAAGAGCAGGAAAAGAGCCAATAGGTCCGACCCCTGTTTTCACTACATCTTTTACCAAGTTTTCCGGGAGTCTCGGGCTTTAGGGTAGATAAGTACAGTTCAAAAATAGGGGTAACTTTGCAAAACACCCCCAGCCGTCTGTCTCCTACCAACTTCTGAGTTAATCTTCTGGAGAGGTAGGTTGTCTCATCCCTGGGCCAGAAGACACTGACCTAGACCTAGGTCATCTGCCGCGCTGTGGGAGTGGACCAAGTCACAACTGTCTCGATCCGTCATCTGGGGGGTCCAGCCAGTTCAAGACGTCTACCGGCTCTTGCTCAATGAATAGGAAAAAGTCAGGTAGCTGATCTGGATCGGAGAGTGTGAACCTGCTGTCTCCCCGTGTCACCTTGATGCTGAAGGGGTGACCCCATGTATAGGAGGCACCGGCTTGCCGTATAAGGTCTAGTAGAGGGCGCACCACTTAACGCTTGTATAGCGTATTGCGAGACAAGTCAGGGTATAGGTGGATAGAGGCTCCAAAGAAGTCCACTGAGCCCACGTACAATGCTTTTCGCATGATCTCCTCTTTTAAGGTGTAATAGTGGACCCGACATAGGACATCGCGGGGGCGACCATCTCGGGCCCTCCCCCGGCCCGCCCACCCTGTGAACACGATCCAATTCAAGGGGTGTTGCTGCCTCTCTTCCCAGCACTTTGTTGAGGATGGATATGACAGTGGGTTTCAGTTCTGCTCCCGATGTTGCCTCAGGTAGACCTTGCAGTCTAATATTGTTTCTGTGACTGCGGTTTTCGCTGTCTTCTATGCGGAGCTGCTGGTGGCGTAGGCGACGGAGATGTGTCACGGATGCAGATTCAAGAGCTGTTATACGTGCCTCATGGTCATCCTGAGCAGTAGTTAAGACCGATACCTCTTCCTCATTAGCTGTGACTTTTTGTCTCAGAGCGTTTAGCTCTACCCATGATCTGCCCATGATTCAAAATCAGTTCTGAAGGCAGAGAGGAGGGCTGTAGCTTCCGTTCTAATGGGTACTCCCGACAAGGGATGAGGGGTTGTCTGGAATTCCCTGGTGTCTGTGTCTTGCGATGTGACTGACCTTGTAGAGGAGGCTGATATCTCTCCTCTGGAATCTTGGACTTTCTCATTTGTGTCTTCTGTCATACAGGCTGCTGCGGGAGTGGCGGTGGGTGGCTTGGTCTTCCCCGGGTTGCGGCCGGGCACCATCTTGTCTTTAGGGGTCCAGGGATCAGTCGGCGCTGTTCTAAGTAGATACCTCTGTATGGTGCCTTATTGAGGGTCAGCAAGCTTTGAGGAGTGTGAGCTAGCTGCCGCCATGTAAAATGCAGGTGTGCTGTATTGCGGGGATAGCCTGTAGCTGTCGAGATGGCACGGGACTCAGGGGTGTGCGGCTTCAGCCATCCATGGTCGATTGCTCTCTATCAAAACCCCCAGCCTCCATAAGAATGAGGGGGACTGGGGGGGGAAGGGCAGGCCCGAGCAAGCAGCAATGTCTCCCTGTCAGCGTGGATGTAAATTCTAAGTGTTGTGTGCGTGGAGGTACAGGGAGGAGAGCACTGTTTAATTATGACTCAGTACTTTAAAGTGTGGGCCCGTCTTCACTGTTAGGCCGCAAGATGGCGGCCGGTGCTGGATGTCCCCAAACAAGAAAAAAAAACACCTGTACCCGAGTCTCTGAGGTCAGTGGAGGGGTGTCTCCTGTACCCCCGATTGCGGTACTATAGTCCGGTAGTGCTGGAGGCCTCACAGGCCTCGGATCTGCTGTAGGCCGTGGGTGTCCTGGGCCTATTTCCGCAGATGCTTCTACAGGATCCTAGGTCCCCTCTCAGTCCGGTCAGCTCCGGAGTCAGCGGTCTTGGTTACAGGCTGGCCGATCGCCCTCCGCACTGCCGATCGCGGTACGCGAGTCCGGGGATGCCGGCTGTCTTGTAGGCCGCAAGATGGTGGCCGGCGTCTAGTACAGTGCCGGCAGCGGCCCGAGAGCAACTCAATCCGCCGGCTGATCTGGTCAATTGACCCCGGGAGCAGTGCAGCTAGCACCCAGCAATCGTGGGACACACCTGGGGAAGGATTTTAAGCTGTATGTGCTCTGCATGGCACTAGATTGCAGAGGGCTTGGCGGAGCTCCTCTGCAGCACGTCCAGCCACCTCGACGTCCGAACACGCCCCCCGGAATAGCCCATTTCTTAATAAAAGACTCCCTATAGGAATGCCAAGCATTTGGGAGGTGCGAACAGCTTATCAGGAGTCTTCCAGTCCATATAATGATGTCTAAGAACCAAAATGGTCTCTAAGCCTGGCATAAGGGCAGCAGCAGTGCACTTTTCAAGGGCAATATTATCTATAAATGATCTCTGAGACTCAGCATCACAGAGCCTTTGTGGCTGAAGGCTCAGCTACCACTAAGTCTGAGGTCAGATTCAGTAATCAAGGTTGCAATTTGGCCCATGAAATCCTGCATAACTGGTGGAATCCTTTCTCGGGTAGAACAGAGAAGACGGTCACACCTGACAGAGGGAAGGAAGACTCAGAGGAGGGAAGGGACTCAAGCAAAGGGCAACATTCCAGAGTTTTTGACTAGGCCTTAATGGCACGCAAACTAGCTACTGGTAGCAGGAAAGTTTCAGTCGGGCAGGATTGACCAGATCACTGTAGTCAGGCAGCAAAGACCAACTGAGGAAGATCTATGTGTCACTTGCGATAATGAGCAGTGCCAGTAATGTGTTACCTTGCATCAAATGGCGGGAAGAACAGTACGATGTGTGCACGCACAACACTCCACCAAAGGGATTGCATCAGTGCTCAATCCCTCAGCACTATCCAGTAAATGAACAGAAAAAATAGGGATAATAAAGTCATTGTCTTTGTACTATATGATTAAAATAATAGGGATAATAATGACGTCCAAGGGTTCTATTTAAGAGGTGGTTCCTGGTACTCGGCCCACATGGCCCTCCCCACAAAGTGACTAAATG
Source organism: Lithobates clamitans (assembly GCA_037952925.1). Lineage (NCBI taxonomy): Eukaryota > Metazoa > Chordata > Amphibia > Anura > Ranidae > Lithobates > Lithobates clamitans. The sequence continues at coordinate 4,602,929 of JBBGZY010000865.1, forward strand.
TACAAAAAAGAACAAACAAAAAAACCTGCCCTTAATCTATCCCCTGCTATATGTGCTCTAACTTGGGAGATTGAAAATATCAGAGTTAGGACTGCAATACACAGGGCATAGGCACTGAGGCTTATACATTTTTGGAAATGTATCCATTGTTAGACAGGGTCAATTTCATTGTTTTGCATTCTAGCTGATAAGTGTGCTTAGAAATATTTGTTTGTGATGTGCATTGCCCTTCTATGTCCATCTTACTGTAAAGTCTAGTGTTAGGTTGGGGTGGTTGCCAATTTTCTGTACAGTTGGTTGAATCAGATGCAAGTGCATGCTTGTGCCTTTAACCACTTGGCATCCGCGCTATGGCCGAATGACGGCCACAGCGCGGACCTGAATTCCCGGGAGGCCGTCATACGACGGGCGCGCGCCGGGCACGCTGTGATCACAGAGTCGGGTGATCACCGATCTAAGGAAGGGGCCGGTGCCAGCCCCTTACCATGTGATAAGCTGTCAGCCAATGACAGGTGATCACATGATGTAAACAAAAGATCGGTAATTGTTTTTTTTTTCTACTCACGCTGACAGCGTGAGTAAAAAAAAAAAGCCGATCTTCGGCTCAGATGTGAGGGACATCGGTCCCGAAGTGGAAGAGGCACATCTGCCTCATCAGTGCCACCTAATAGTGCCACCTAACACTGCCCACAGTGCCACCTTACACTGCCCACAGTGCCACCTAACACTGCCACCTAACAGTGCCCACAGTGCCAACTAACAGTGCCCACAAGTGCCACCTAACAATGCCCACAAGTGCCACCTATCAATGCCCACAAGTGCCACCTATCAATGCCCACCAGTAGTGCCAATCAGTACCACCTAGCAGTGCTTCCTATCAGTGTAACTGATCAGTGCCCATCACTGCTGCCTTTCAGTGCCCATCACTGCCGCCTCATCAGCGTACATCAATGAAGGAGAAAAATTACCTGTTTTAAATTTTTTATAACAAAATATAAAAAATAAAAAAAAAAAAATTCAGTTTTTTACATTTTTTTAAACAAAAAGTAAAAACTGCAGAGGTGATCAAATGCCACCAAAAGAAAGCTCCTTTTGTGGTGAAAAAAAATGATAAAAATTTCATATGGGTACAGTGTTGTATGACCGCGCAATTGTCATTCAAAGTGCGTCAGCGCTGAAAGCTGAAAATTGGTCTGGATAGGAGGGGGGTTTAAGTGCCCAGTAAGCAAGTGGTTAATAAGGGGTGGGCTTGCTCCACGCAAACCTGCCCTTAATTTATCCAATGCCATATGTGCTACAACTTGAGAGACTCTGAAAATTACAGAGTTAGCACCGCAGTACACAGAGTAGACTTGCAGGCACTGCAGCTTACACATTTGTTAGACAGGGTCAATTTGGTTTTGTTTTGCAGGCTAGCTGGTAAGTGTGATGGGAAATATTTGTTTGTTTGTGATCCCCACAAATTGAGTCTTCAGAGACTGAATCACACCAGAGGCTGTGCTACAGCTCTGGACATGAAAAAGCCTCCCTGGTAATGCAATACATTTATGTCTTTAAAGTGTCACAATGCAGAGCTGAATATCTGAAGGTTACATTCCAGCTAGCTAGCTCCACAGTCATCTAGTCCAGCAGGGCCTGGGTATGCCGAGGATATACTGATCCGGATAGCTTCACATCGAGACCAGCTCAAGCAATATATGGGAGATTCTTGATGGATAAAAAAAGGAATTTTGTCTAACCTGTAAATTCCATATCTTGAATAGGGATGAGCTTCGAGTTCGGGTCAAACACATGTTTGACTCGAACATTGGCTGTTCGCAAGTTCGCCGAACAGCGAACAATTTGGGGTGTTCGCGGCAAATTCGAATGCCGCGGAACACCCTTTAAAAGTCTATGCGAGAAATCAAAAGTGCTAATTTTAAAGGCTTATATGCAAGTTATTGTCATAAAAAATGTTTGGGGACCTGGGTCCTGCCCCAGGGGACATAGATCAATGCAAAAAAAGTTTTAAAAACGGCCGTTTTTTCAGGAGCAGTAGACTTGAAGGGCCTGGTATGGAATTTAGGGGGACCCCCACGTCATTTTTTTTTTTTTAATTTTGGTTCGGGGTGCCCCTGTGGGGAATTCCCATGCCGTTTTTATCAATGAACTTCTATGTGTATTGTCAGACCGGCAATGCAATAGCTGCGAGTAGTTTTAAATGGCTTTTTTCCTTTGAAATGTCATTTTACTGTCAGACTGTTCTAAACACGGGAAACATGTGCCCCTTTACAGGCATACTATAGACACCCCCCAGCTAAGAAATTTAAAGGGATATTACACTTTTATTGTTTGACTTTAAGCATTAATAAAATCACTGCTCCTGAAAAAACGACCGTTTTTAAAACTTTTTTTTGCATTGATCCATGTCCCCTGGGGCAGGACCCAGGTTCCAAAACACTTTTTATGACAATAACTTGCATATAAGCCTTTAAAATTAGCACTTTTGATTATTCATGTTCGTGTCTCATAGACTTTAACGGTGTTCGCGCGTTCGAACGAACTTTTTTCCCGTTTGCATGTTCTGGTGCAAACCGAACAGGGGGGTGTTCGGCTCATCCCTAATCTTGAATTAGAGTACAGGACACAGACTTGATACCCCTGGGTTAAAGGATTCTTTTCTTCAGGTGATTGGACACTGGCAAAGTAAAGTTTTTGGGGACATGCTCCCTGGGCTTCCCCCTATAACATTACCCCACTACATGAGTCCTTGATTTTATTGCAAGTAAAGCAGAGTGACACAGGAACAGAGGGAAGGGTGTGCTTTGTCCCATACTGGACTCCAAGATGTGGAATTTACAAGTAAGTCAAAATTAATTTTACCTAAATTGTACAGTACAGGACACAGGCTTGATATTTATAGACCCTGGGATGTCTCCAATGAATATGAAGTGTGGTCAACAACAAGGCAAATATAACTGTGCCAACAGACTCATCATACCAAGGGTGATTTTAGCCATTTTGATCGCTCTGAGTTATAAGATGTTGATAGGGAGCTTGGCTTCTTTGGATGTCTATATTCCCTGGACAGTGAGAAACTGAAACACTCCTAACCAGCCTGAGAGGCTGGCATCTAATTGCATCACCTTCTACTGGTAGACAGCACTTGTCCATTGTTAAGGCTGGGTTAGAAAACCCTCAAGCTAGAGAGTTCTTCTCTTGCCTGGACAAAAGCATCGGGAGATTTGAGAGAGGGAGCATGTTTGTTCCATGTCAATAGGACGTTTTACTGGAGACGCTTTGACTGGTATTGGGTGAATGAAACAACCTCGAAGAAGGCCACCATAAGCCCAGAACCCTCATTGAAAATCTAATTTTCTTTGATCTTAAAGGAGAAGTATGGTCAAAGCACTTTTGGCCCTACTTCTGCTGTAGGCTTCTGCACTCCTGTGCCTGTTTTCAGCCGACAGCAGGCTAAAGCTTGCTGTCGGCTGATATCAAAGAGCCACTCCAGGCTCTGCAAGGATCCCGACAGGAATTTCAAAATCCCCCAGAGAAGCCTAACTGGCAGCTGGCTGAGAGCCTGAGCCAGCCTCTCCTACCCCCTGCACAGCCCGGTGCTCCAGTGAGCGCTGGAGGGGCAGTGCAAAGAGCAGTCATACAGGTGAGTATGATTGCTTTTTATTTTCAATTCCCACACTTCTCTTTTAAGGCCCGAGTGTTAGATCTGAGAGGGACCAGTTTGTTTAATTAAAGAAAAGCTTTAATACTTCCAGTTCTGGCACCGCATGGAGTAGCTGACTCCTCTCAGGCTCCCGCAGACCTCACCTGTAAGCCAGCATACAACGCTGCCTGGGTAATCGGCACAGCCCGCTGTCACACAGCCCAGCTTCCCGCTTTCCATGGATCGTTTCCTGGATAAAAGAGGCTCCTGCTCTCACCCTGCACAGCTCCCCCCAGATACAGTAGACACGGCCCTGCTCTCCAACATGACGGAGCTGCCGGCCATGGAGGTGAGAGTAGCCTCGGCCTCTCCTCCACTGCAACATGAGGACACTCACACTCAGTGCTTAGTTCAGGCAGTAGCTGCTCTCCTGGCCCCGACCATCGTTGCCACAGTATAAAAAGCAGTACAGGCAGGCATTTCACAGATCAAAAAGGAGCTGGAAGAGCATAATATTAGACTTAATGACACAGAGCACAGAATCTCTAACATTGAGGACGAGCTCTATAAGGCTCAAGCCACAGAAGAGTCTCAAGACAAAACTAACCGATTTATCATTCAGAAGCTGGAAAATTTAGAAAACAGGTCACAGCGCAACAATCTGCGCTGTATTTCAGGAGTTTCTGAATCCCTACAAGCATCTGGCATTTAAGATTTCTGTGCATCACGCATCCCAGAAACGTTAGGTTTCTCTGCCCCTGCATAGTAGAACGAGCACATCATCTGGGGGCCCCTACCACTGACCGATATCTCCTCTTTCGATCATTGCCAAATATCTTAATTATGCGGACAAGGCTACCATTCTACAAAAATCCAGACGGTCCGGTCCACTGCAAATCGACTGGGTCAAAATCCTAATCTTTGCTGACTACTCCGCAGAGATCTCTAAAAAATGAAAAGCCTTCCAGCACATATGCTTGGAGCTCTTCAAACGCCAAATCAAATTCACCCTAGCATTCACTGCCATACTCCGGCTTAGGTCAACGAAAGGGGACAAGCTTTCCTTCCATGACCCATCAGAGGCTTAAAACTTTCTTCGCTCTCTAAACTCAGAGGCACAGATAAACCTTCCTACTAACACCCAACCCAACTCGTGCCCCCTGGACCAATGGAGCCCAAAGAAGGACCCCCTGAAACGTCTCAAACCCTCTGGCTTCGACAATCACTCCGGACATCGATGACGTTGCCCCCACCTTGGCCTCCACCTCTTTTAAGATGTTAGGGTAAATGTATTCTTGCTAGTTATCTAATCTGTTGTTGTTATGCTAGGAATATAATATATTTTGGTTACCGGTAAAAGCATTTACCCCTACGGGCAATGATTTTTCAGGCTTTCTCATGGGCTTCACTGGCCACCTCCCAATATTCACGTATGTGAACAACCAGGGCATTCCTTAGAGAGTTCATATTCACACGGGCACCAACATAACTCCTGATCCTCGGGTGGGCTCTTGGGAGCTGGCTCATGCAGTGATCCCATGCGGAAAAAAGCATGGAGCATAAATTTGTATGTTTGGATTATTTTCTCTCTGACCCTTTTATGTTTCTACCCCTGTTGTGCTTTCACACCTTTTATTCTAGCACATTTTCCTGATACACAGACCGTACCCATCCTCTCCATGCCACTCACTCGAAATCTATCTTGCTTTTTCACTGATTCTACCTTGGTGACCCCTTCCACTTGCATACCTATGCTTGGATCCACTTCTCTAAAGCACCTTCATGAAAATAACCTCATGGAATTTGAAAGGTCTTAGGAATAAAGAATAAAGACCGAAATTGCCCTACTGCAGGAGACGCATCTCACATCTTCCGACTTCTACCGCATGAAAAAGCTTTGGGTGGGCACTTTCTATTCTCCCCCCACAATGTATTTACAAGGATTGACTACCTCTTTGGCACTGACAACACCATACCGACAATTTCCCGAGGTAGAAATCCATGAGATAGCTATCTCAGACCATGCACCATGCATTATCCAAATATAGGGAAGCTAGTTCCCGACTTAAGTCTGCTCAACGGTCCTTAATCTCCCAAAACACCCCAGAACACAGGACAGAATGGCATGTAGCTAAACGTCCCTTCGACTTATCTGCCAAAAATCTAGACGCAACAGTGAAGCAACATTTCACCTATTTTGTCAACAAGTCTGGTAAACTCCAATCGAGACTATGTAAAGGCCCGTACTCCCTTACACATGTTACCTCTCTCTAAGACTCTACATGCTCCATCAAGTCACTTCCCCGGGAAGTAAATAAGATAATGCTCCAATTCTATTCCTCTTTATATGCTTCTGAACCTATAGATGAAAATCTGGCCTCAAGATTTCTTGAGAAGATCCATCTTCCAACCATCTCTCCCCTCCGACTCGAAACCCTAAACACGCCCATCTCCTTGTCGGAACTTAATGCAACAGTACATCATCTAGCTCCAAACAAAGCTCCAGGCCCAGATGGGTTCAGAAGCAAATTTTTTTAAGACTCTACAGGACATAGTCACACCCACCCTTCTTAATGTATATCAAGGAATCTGGCAAGGGGGTGCCTATCTGCCAACAGGTAACCAAGCCATTATTAAACTACTCTCTAAAAAAGGGAAAGACCCCTTAGAACCTGGCTCCTATAGACCTATCTCCCTTCTAAACCTAGATGTCAAGACACTCTTGAAAATTGTAGCGACCAGACTAGCCAACATCATCCCCTCCCTAATCCACCCCACTCAATCGGGTTTTCTCAGGGGAATAACAGCCACTCTAAACATCCGCAAGGTAATGATGGTTTTGGAACATGCTAGAACCAACTCAGGTGGGGATTTCGCCATCATCACTCTGGATGTGGAGAAAGCCTTTGACAACGTCAGCTTTGATTGGCTATCTCTGGGTCTGCCCAAAATTGTCTTTTCTGGTCCCTTCAGGCACCTGGTTATTGGTTAAATCAATGTATACTTCTCCGACAGCCAGACTGGTAATGGCGGGTCTCCTCACTGAGGAACTTAGACTATACAAAGGCACCAGACAGGGTTGTCCGCACTCGCTGCTACTAATCAACTTAGCCTAGCCTTGGAACCCCTATCCAAATTCCTGACTGATAAGATTCTCTTACACGGCTTCCACATAGGAGACCTGGAATTACGCTCTTTGCGGACGACGTACGAATTTTCACAGCTGAACCCCTTTCAGATATGACATCCATCAAGGCCATCTTTGATGAATTCAGGCGGTGTTCAGGCCTCCGCATCAACTATAATAAAAGTGAAATCCTACTTCTCTGTACATCTCCAAACCCTATCTGCTCTGCACACTGCTCTCCCTTCACAATAGCCAAATCTCACATAACCTATATAGGTATCAAGATAGGTATGATTCCTTCTTCCCTCTATACATTAAATTACCCTTCTTTAATTAAGAGAATCATACAGGAGCTTGAAAATTGGATGGATCTATCACTTCTGGGGAAATGCCACTTATTTAAAATTGTCTGTTTTGCCAGGTCATTATACCCCTTACAGACCATGGCAATTCTCCTAAAACATAAGTACATCACAAATTTGAATAAAGCTATATCCTCATTCATTTGGTGTAAAAAGTGCCCTTGTATTGCATTCTCCAAACTTTATCTCCCCAGAAGCGAGGGGGGCATAAGTCTCCCCAATATCAGGGTTAATAACCTAGCATGTCTGCTTCGTACAGACTTAGACTGGCTACTGAAAGTATCACAATACTCCAACTACCATATGAAATCTGAGATGGTACACCCCTATTCTTTGGAGGCCCTCTTACATGCTAAGTGGAAATCAGTTCACCCAGACCTTTAACAAAATCTCTTACTACAGGACACTGTGAAAGCATGGAGGAAAATTTGCAAAAAGCGCAATCATTCCCCTACATCTCCAGAAATCTCCTGATTCATGGCAATCCCATGTTCCCATCAGGCTAGGAACATAAGGCCTTCTCCCTGTGGCATCAACAATGCCTCACGAAATTCTCTTCCCTATATGACTTAAGCACTGGCACACCATATGCCTCCTCGGAAATAGCAGAAAAATTCTCACTTCCAACGGCTCACGCCCTCTATTACGGTCAATGTGTCCGTTTCTTGTGCTCTCACTGCAGAAATAGTGACAAGAGTTTCCAAGCCTCAATTCCGGACCGTCTACTCAAGATGGGAACATACTCCATTTCAGACATTAACACACCTTTGATTCACCCCTCCACTTGCCTCTTCCTCAACTGCCAATTGGGGAAAATATTTCCCTGACCCGAAGATCCTGGACAAAATTCTTCAAGGCTATAACCACATAGTTCACCTGATCCCAAATGAGCAATGGAGAGAAACACTGGTGAAAATTCTCCACCGTGCCTACATTCCATTCATATCAGATGCAGCCAATCCTCAAAACTACTTTATGTCCTCTCTGCTCTCACTTAAAGCGGGGGTTTACCCACACCGCCAAAAAAAAAAATATTAAAAGCCAGCAGCTACAAATACTGCAGCTGCTGACTTTTAATACATGGCCACTTACCTGTCCCGGGGTCCAGCGATGTCGGCAGGGGACGCCGAGAACCCGCTCGGTGCTCGGCAGCTGCCGCCGCCATCCTAGGTGAGGGAATCAGGAAGTGAAGCGTTGCGGCTTCACTTCCCGGTTCCCTACTGCGCATGCGCGAGTCGCGCTGCGCGTCCCTAGTGGTCCCCGCTCTCTGCTGGGAGCTGTGTGTTCCCAGCAGACAGCGCGGTCGGGACGGGAAGAGGCATAGACTCCCATGGGAGTCTATGCCGGAAGTGGGTGCAAATACCTGTCTTAGACAGGTATCTGCACCCCCCTCCCCCCTGAAAGGTGCCAAATGTGACACCGGTGGGGGGGAGGGTTCCGAAAAGCGGAAGTTCCATTTTTGTGTGGAACTCCGCTTTAAGGCCATCTCTCTCCCACCGCTTGTGGTAATGCAAATCCATTTCAACCTTCTGGGACCAGACATTATCCTTCATCCATAGAATCACCTCAGTGCAATTGCCAAAGGGACCTCTCCTACTAGTTTTTGGATATTGGAACAAACGCATTTTTTCAGGATCTCCAAACATTACCAACTCCAACAAATCCTGGATTCTGATATCTCTCTTAGTAGCACGGAGAACTATTCTAAAAAACTGGACTTCACCCATCGGTCCAACAATCTCTCTGATTAAAAGGGAACTTCAGCTACTATTATACAGAGAAAAAGTAGGTATTGACTTTACCCTTCCCTCCTCAAAGGCAGGCTTCTATAAGAGATGGGAGGCTTTCATGTTCTCCACTATGCCCATCAAGGAACTTGACACCTTTGAGGAGTCATTTTCCTATCTCCAACAACTCTATCACAAGCACGATACCTTTTAAGAGACTTATTGCCTAGAGTGCCTTATGCAGTTTTTTTTTTTACTACATGGTCGGCCTGCCCAGATAGATGTGCAACTTCCCCCTTTTATTGCTGCCCCCCCTACTCATTATCCATACAATTAAGATCCATCCTTTTTTTTAACCAACCCTTTTTGTTTAGTTGGTTATATCCTTGGTGTACTTCAATTAACGGCTGTGTTGCAAGCATTTTCTTGTATTGTATTGTATTTTTTAGCAGTAAACAATACTCAATATATAAAAAAGAAAGATCCCAGGTGACACTTCCCCTGTCACGTTGTTATGTCTTTGTACTTTGCTTCTTTGACAATAAAATCTTTTGAAAAAAAATAAAAGAAAAGCTTTTGTTTGGCTGTGTCTTGAGTGAAATTTAAGTGCTTCAGGTGAAGAGAAGGTTGGAAAGCAGGTTTTTGGTTACTCAATCAAAAGCCTGAAGTATCTGAAGAGTACTGTGGACTTTCGTGGATGGCTTGAAGGGAGGTGAGTGCATCAGGAAAAGGTTGTCTAGATACCGTTACCTGAATGCTCTAAGTTCTTAAGAGGGCAAGAAGGGGTACAATTACCTATGTCAATATTCTGGAAGCAGAGGAGAGATCAAACGGCAGTGTGACAAACTGGAAGTAATTGTCTCCTACTGTGAAGCGCACAAAAATCTGATAAGGGTGATAAATGGGAATATGTAGATATCCATGGATGTCAGGTATTACCCTGGTCTCATAGATGCAATAACTGACCTTTCAGATTCCATAGGATACTCTGGAACTTAAAGGTAATTTTCTATGGACTTTAAATCTAGGACAGGACAAATATCACTTTTGGGCTTTGGCACCGTGAACAGGTTTGTATAGAATTATTTGAACCTCTCCTTCAGAGGTAGTGGAACGACTACTCCCTGGGACAAGAGATGGTTCAAGCATTCTGCAAATTTGACTGTGCCTGAGCAGATTTTGGTTGGTTTGAGAGAAGGAAGCTGTGAAGGGATAGAGATTAAAACTCTTTTTTTGTACCCCTTTGAAACCCCCAATTGAACTCACAGGTCTGGGACATCTGTGACCCATAGAAGGGCAAACTGTAACAGATGTCCCCCAACTCTTAGGAGTGAGTGCACCCATTTATTGAAAATAAGTCTTTAGGGTAGACTTGGTGTATTTTGTGTTTTAAGTCTTGTGCCAAAAAAAAGTGCTGAAGTTAGGCTTAGCAGCAGAAGCTTGGGTGGAGCAATGATTTAATCTATGTTTTGAGGCGATAGAAGCCCCTAAGGGATTTTGAAATCTTCCCATATGGAAGAGCTTTTCCTTCTGTGACATCTTTGAGGAATTTGGCACGTGTCTCACCAAAAAGACACTCTCTCAAAGGTGTCTGTTTACAGGCAGCTACAGAAGACTCGGCTTTGAGCCACTAGATTCAAAGCATATGGATAGAAATCAAAGCCATTTTGGAGATTTGTGTCATGATTTGTTCTAGGGCATCCACACAAAAAAGCAAAGTAGAGGGTAATTGCTGTAATTGTACAGTCCAGTCCTGGAATACAGAATCGTGTTGACTGTTCATTGCAATAGTCCAGTTAGCTGCAGTTTGACAAACAGAAATCACAGTGTATAAATATTTAAATAGCTGGTTACAGACCTGAGCTTGTGAATGTAAAGAGAGCCTTTGAAGTGGTAGTACTCTCTTTTAAAAAATAAAATGGTTCACGTCATAATGTGCCAGTATACACTGTATACTAGTACATTATGACAGACTTACCTGTAAAGTGGATCCCTTTTGGGTTTGCACGCTACGGCCGTTTGAATGTGCCGTCCATGTGCTGAACTTGAGTATGCCGTCCATCCATGCGCTAGTGATGTCACTGGCTTCTACAAATGTGAATATCTCCTAAACGGTGCATGCTTAGGAGATATTCACTCCAGCTGTAGGCCTTATTATAAGCTTACCTATAGGTATAGGTGACTTTACTACTGCTTTAAGAGAATCTCAAACTTTCTGAGAGCAGAATCTTTAAATTAAGGAACATCTTCTATAGATAGATCCTGAGCTTTCACTGGATAGAGCTCAGCAATGATTCAGAGGGGTGACAATCTTTTCTGGATTGACCCTGTCATCCGCTTTCAAATGTCTTGACCTATACATCATTTTGGTAATTTTTTGAGTCAGCATATTTTTTTTTATATTATTAGAATTTTAATAGACTTTTGTACTTTTTCTTACACTACTTAAAGCCCAACTTAACATTTATATTTTAAAAGTGGGACGTAGTCAGGCTTGTCTGGGTCTCCAGCAGTTCCCACTGCAAACCCACTGCACAGAAGTGTGAGTGTTGCTGATTTAAACACTCTGTGCCTGAGGGGGTGGACACTGGTGACAATCTGCTGGACTCCAGCTAACACTTTTTAAGCAGTGTCTGTTTTTTCTTTTAGAATAAAGGTTTTAATTAAATGAATAAGACTTACTGGCAGGATCAACAGACAACAAAACAGAGGGTACTCAGAAAAACAAATGTTTTGCAATGCTATGTTAATGGTATTAACAGACTGAATCATATGGGTCATTTTTGATTTTGCCTATAGTTTCACTTTAAAGTAGAACTTTAGGCAAAACTTTTTATTTTTATTTTGGATAGAGCAAGGGAGGTTTATAATCCGTCAGATTTTTTTTTTGCCATCTGTGTACCATTGTGAAGATTTACCTTCACTTTCTGTCTCATAGCCAAACAGGAAGTGAGAGGAAATCCCTGCAAATTAAGGGAATTCCTTGGGGACCCCCACGTCACCAGAACTAGTGACCCTATTGGAATTTTTCCCCTCTATTTTTCTAGGAACAACCCAAAATTGGGGGGGGGGGGTTCTTTTACTTTTCTTTTTTTGTTAATACTGGTAAACAGGACAAATAGAGATCTCTAACGGGGACATAGACAGCAAAAAAAACTGACACGTGTTCTAATCTCTCTTCATTCTAAACCAAAAAAAAAAAGTGTGGCCTTTAGTTATACTGTAAGTGTGATATATAGGGTTGCCACCTCATCCCTTTAAACCCGAACACATATGAATTATTGATATGGTTATGAGGCCAATTTAATGCAGATAAGGCACCAAGTGGGTTTAATTACCACCTTAATTAGCCACAGAACCTGTGTAATTAATATGTGTTTGGTTTTAAAGGGATGAGGTGGCAACCCTAGTGATATACAGTAGCTTGAGACATTCAGTTTACTGCTGATTTTGCTATGCTTACCACAATACATTTTTTAATTTGCTGTCACTTCTGTCAAACCAGTACTAAACCAAAACTTTAGGATTAAAACTTACTGGTAAAGAAGTACTAATAATGTATAAAATCATTTAAAATGGATCAAGTCTACACTCAGGCCTCGTATACATGATGAGATTATCAGACGAATGATCGTCCGTTTTTTTTTGTTGCATGCTAGTCTCCATATCGAAAACGAAGAGGTTACTAAAGTACGAATATGCTTGTACGACAGAATAAAATTCAGAAGTGATGTAATGTTTTTTTTTTTATATTTTCAGACGAAAACTGTATTGACTAAACAAAAATTGTACAGTTTGTCCCTTTGAAAAATTTTGGACAAAAGCTGTGTACTAACGATCAGATTATTATATGATCGATTCGAAAGCGTAATTTTTTGTACGATATTCTGACTGTGTGTATGGGGCTTAACTCTAAAAATGGGTAACAGGTTCAGTCAAAATTGAATGCAGCTACTGCATTGTAAGGAGTGGAGCTACTGCAGTCCTCATCCCTGCCCACTTGTTATTTCTGATAGTATGAGTCAGAGAAATAAACACACGGACCACACTGCAGCTTCTGAGACAACTTCATGTATTTCGATTGTTTTGCAGCAAAGTGTAACAGAACAGTAAGAGTGTGGTATTCAAGTCCAATGGCATACAGTACAAATTAAATAATGTGCAACATTTTTACATCCAACCATTAGCCTAGACCTAAAATATTAATTTCCAAGCGCTGTTGTTTATATTGTGATTGCATTGTAAAGCGGTTGACAACGTGTGTGAAATATTGCCTGTCACCTGCACATAATGGAGTAGCTATTTGTGGGGGTTAACCAATGGGATCCATAGTAGTGCTAACCAATACTGATAAAGGAGCCACTTATGGCAGCATGATTCAGTGATGTTTGGCATTTACTTTTAGTATATGGGTTCTTACATCCCAAAACCCAAAGCTAGTACTTCCATCTCTAGCCTGCTTTGTTTGAGAAAAGTGAATCTTTAACTATAAACTTTAAAGAGTTAACATGATGACTGTCACTCAGGGATGATGAGCAGTCAGCTGGTTGAAGACCTCTTTACCTGACTTTCAGTGTAGCAGATTATAATGACAAGAGATAAAGAAATGATATTCACACATGTAGTACAAAATGAAGAACTTGTCCCTTGCTGTTCCTTTAATAAATAAAACACCTGCATTTTTATCACTTCCACATGAAAGCCATTACAAATGGGTCACAATTCCCATAAAAAACACGGCTACATAAAACTCACAAAACTTAGAGATAAGAGTGCAGATCTAGGACGCAGGCGGAAGGCAGTTAACATTTTTACTGTGCAATGACACCTTGAAAAGTTCTGTTAGGTATAAAAAACTTTTGTTCCACCTACAACCTTGCCTTTCTCTACTCATTTCAGTACTATGCAATGTGTGAGTTTTTATGGGCATTGTATCCAATTTTAGATGGTTGGTAAAGCTGAATTACAATGAAGACACTTTGTATTTTAACCTCTAAGCGCCGGCGCCTCCTGGCCCTTTAAGAGAGTTATGATGCCGGGAGGCGGGGCTTAAGACCACGTCACCGCCGTGATTGGCTGTCATGTGATCCGAAAACTCTTGATCGCTTCTTGCTTTCGGTTGGGCGACGGTAACTATTCTGGGAGCACTGTGTGCTCTCCACACAGGTGTATTGGCAGCAATTATGCAACCCCTCAGGGCTAAGGACCAGGCACAGAGAGGCCGCATATTTGCGTATGGCCAGTGCCAAGGGGTTTAAGAAACAGTGTACAGTCATTTGTTTTCTGATTTACACTACACATAATGTCTCTACACTGGAATTGGCACTGCAGTTTGAGTGGATCCACTGAGGGATATTATGGGAGGCTGCCATTCATCTTTTGTTTCAGTTGTTGAATAAATATTCACAGTGGTTGTTCATCTAAATCCAATCAATCCCTACTACTCATCTTAGGAAGAATTTCAGATTCAGCCACAAAAGCATTATGCGCTCCAAAGACCATGTTATAAACATGTGCAAATATATTGTACTAAAAAATTCTGGTACCTGCCAAGATCCCGATATGCAAATGAGGTCCTTTGGCAACCAGAGAGGAAAGATTAATTGTTGACATAGAAGTAATAGCTTGTCTATGAAGGAAGGGCATTATGTGAGTTCCAGCTTCTCTAGTATGTGATTTTCCCATCAGCGCTATATGCATAGCACCATCTAGTGGTTTAAACAGAGTTTTGCATTTGTAGGGAACAAAAGGATGCAAGGCTTCATGAATTTTTGTATGGCTCAGAGTTGCCGAAGTGACATGCAGAGAAGAAGGGAGTCACACTGGCATACTTCATGTTTGAAAGCATTACATTGTTTCCACAGAAGAAGGTGGTTGTTTCTCTAAAACTGCAGTGTTGAGATTTTGCTAAGAAGACAGTTTTGATAAATCATTGCTTTCTGGAGTTCTTTCTATATATTTGTGCTTGAACACAGGAGTGTAAAATACAGTGCCTTGCAAAAGTATTCACCCCCTTGGCTTTTTACCTATTTTGTTACATTACAGCCTTTAGTTCAATGTTTTTTAAATCTGAATTATATGTGATGGATGAGAACACAATAGTCTAAGTTGGTGAAGTAAAATTAGAAAAAAAAATAAATATATATAACTATTTTTCAGAAATAAAAAAATGATAATTGGCATGCGCGTAAGTATTCACCCCCTTTGTTATGAAGCCCATAAAAAGCTCTGGTGCAACCAATTACCTTCAGAAGTCACATAATTAGTGAAATGTTGTCCACCTGTGTGAAATCTAAGTGTCACATGATCTGTCCTTACATATACACACCTCTTTGAAAGGCCCCAGAGGCTGCAACACCTAAGCAAGAGGCACCACTAACCAAACACTGCCACAAAGACCAAGGGACTCTCCAAACAAGTAAGGGACAATGTTGTTGAGAAGTACAAGCCAGGGTTAGGTTATAAAAGAATATCCAAATCTTTGATGATCCCGATGAGCACCATAAAGTCTATCATAACCAAATGGAAAGAACATGGCACAACAGCAAACCTGCCAAGAGACAGCCGCACAAAACTCATGGACCGGGCAAGGAGGGCATTAATCAGAGAGGCAGCACAGAGACCTAAGGTAACCCTGGAGGAGCTGCAGAGTTCCACAGCAGAGACTGGAGTATCTGTACATAGGATGACAATAAGCCATATGCTCCATAGAGTTGGGCTTTATGGCAGAGTGGCCAGAAGAAAGCCATTACTTACAGCAAAAAAACAAAATGGCACGTTTTGAGTTTGCGAAAAGGAATGTGGGAGACTCCCAAAATGTACGGAGGAAGGTGCTCTACTCTGATGAGACTAAAATTGAACTTTTTGGCCATAAAGAAAACGCTATGTCTGGCGCAAACCCAACACATCACATCACCCAAACAACACCATCCCCACAGTGAAACATGGTGGTGGCAGCATCATGCTGTGGGGATGTTTTTCAGCAGTCGTATCTGGGAAACTGGTTGGGTTGAGGGAAAGATGGATGGTGCTAAATAGAGGGATATTCTTGAGCAAAACCCGTACCATTCTATGTGTTATTTGAGGCCAGGACAATGACCCCAAACACACTGCTAAAACAACACTTGAGTGGTTTAAGGGGAAACATGTAAATGTTTTGGAATGGCCTAGTCAAAGCCCAGACCTAAATCCAATAGAAAATCTGTGGTCAGACTTAAAGATTGCTGTTCACAAGCGCAAACCATCCAACTTGAAGGAGCTGGAGCAGTTTTGCAAGGATGAATGGGCAAAAATCCCAGTGGTAAGATGTGGCAAGCTCATACAGACTTATCCATAGCGACTCGGAGCAGTGATCGCCGCAAAAGGTGGCTCTACAAAGTATTGACTTTAGGGGTGAATAGTTATGCACATTGACTTTTTCTGCTATTTTGTCCTATTTGTTGTTTGCTTCACAATAAAAAAAAAAAATCTTCAAAGTTGTGGGCATGTTCTGTAAATTAAATCATACAAATGCTCAAACAATCCATATTAATTCCAGGTTGTAAGGCGACAAAACAAGAAAAATGCCAAGGGGGCGAGTACTTTTGCAAGAGACTGTAGATTAAGGGCTCAGTATTAACAGAACAAATAGTAATAACCTAAATATGTAAGGAAGAACAGTCAGGATCATATCAGGTCAGGCTGGTTTCAATTTCAAAGTACATTAACATGTTCATAAAGGGCCACTTTAACATAGCAGTAGTTAAAATAGATTTTTTTGTAATAAAAAATTACTTACATATGATAATATTATTGTTGGTTTCTATGCATACTCCTAAGTGGAGTGAGTCCAGAGTTCGCTAGCATTCTACCAAAGCCTGTACCCTACTGGCATATCCTCCAGGAAACTTTACTAATTTAAAAATAATACCAATCTCACAAACCCCAATCACTCTGTTTAGTTTGGGATGGTGTGGGTTTAATCCTCTATTAGGTCTTGACATGAAATCTTGATTCACTACCAGCACTGCCTTGAAAAGCTCTGCCGTGAGCAGAACTTCCTGGAGTGAACGCTCCATATATCCCTATGAAGAATGTATGTGAGAACACAATGCTGATGGCAAGGAATTCAGTTCATGGCAAAGCCTGGCTGTCAGATGTGGGAGTCTGGAGGTGGGAAAGGGCTCCCTACGGTGGTAACAAAACTGGTGTGGGCTCATAAAAATTCAGATACAGTCAAATACTTTTAAATAAAAAAAATTAAAAAGTGTCACGTTTCTGTTAACTTGTTTATATTGTTTTCTTGAATGTGGAGGGGCCCCTAATTAAATGCATTGGGGTACTCCTTGGCCTAGGTTCATACATATGCAGGTGTGGGACCACATGTAAATCGCACATGTTCCCTCACCCTCAGCCAAAATGCGCTGCTCTTTAGCTGATGCACAGGGGTGCCGCTAATTCTTTATTACACCCCTATGCATCAGAAAATACAGAACATTTGCAGGTGCGTTAAACTGCATGGCGCTGTTCCGTGCAGGGATGGAACAGTCAGGGACTTTTTCCCAGCGCTTCCTGCAGGTACAGCAGCCCAATCAAATGAACACACCCGCACAAAACGTGAAGATGTGAACCTAAACTTAAAGTGATTGCAGGTAGAGACCTCTTTTAGCCATTTATGAGTTTGGTTATGGTTTATTTTTTGATAATGGATACATAATTTTAAAATAATAATTACTAGTCCGTATTACCAAAATTATAATCTGCTTTAGAAAAAGAGCTACTAATAACATTGTTATCACGTTTTTGGGAAACTCTGAACATGAAGTAAACTTGATGGCACAGTAAATATCATTTCTTAGCTCCAAGCTTCCTCTGGGTACTGGTGGCAGAAGTCAGTCCAGGAAACAGGACCTGCGTGCAGGCAGATCTATTGATTGGCTCTCTCAGCAAACATTAGGTGGCTCTGTTAGCACACAGATTCCACATCTGCTGTGGCTTCAGCCAGGCTCTATTTTCAGAAGAGGGCACTGCAATCTTTATATTAAAATCTGACTGTAATGCAAATGTATTAAAACAATGTAGATTGTATATTAATTACATCTCTTAGTTCAACTGTTTAATGAAAGTAAAATCTTCCTTCACATTTGAATTTGAGCATAGGTCCAGGTAAAGGTTGAGTGGTTGATTATGGGAACCTTTGCAAATCTGTAAATTTTATCAGCAGATCTTTATTACAAGAAAACCTCTAAATTAGATTTATTGCAAAGTATACCAGTCATTGAAGGCAGACAGTTTCTGAATATGACCTACAGTAATTATAATGCATGTTTTCAATTTAATAGCAGCCACTGACAGCACTGTAGCTTGAAGTGCAATTGATTATGTATTCGGTACCTTAAAAATGTAATAAAAGACAAAACAAAAACTGCTTGTCCTCCTGTATGGGTAACAACTACATTGTAAAATTGAGGAGGTCGATTTTGTTATGTTCAATGCCCACTACTTGATGGACATGTATCTTTTTTAACCAACTACTAGCGGGTTATGATTGCATATTATGAGGATTATTTCTTGTGCTGCTACCATATTTTGATTTGATATGGCATTTCATTGATTGTGTTCTGATTGTTCCAAAGTTGAAACAAAATGGCTATAACCTGCGATTGTCATGTCAAATTTTCCATTAATGTCAGATTTTTTTTTGTGTGAGAGTCTGATGAACTAGAGTAATCAACAGTTGTTTAGGGAAAGCTAGACAAGAACAAAAGCCTACCTTCCAATGTACAGGTAAGGCATGGCCTGCAAAATCCATGTTTAGATTTGGCAAACCTACATTCAGCATTATATGGTGTGGGCATTTCAGCATTTAGAACCCTAAACTTACCAAAAATATCAATATTGATGTGTTCCTTATGAAATACTTTCCACATACATTATATAAGGCAAAATTGTGGGCTATTTAAATGTGCAAACTGCGGCACAGAGGAAAACAAAGACTCATGGATGTTGTATGTAACATGAGGGGAGGGGACATGAAGTGCACTTATAGAACACAGCAAGCATGTAAAAGAGAGCACTGGAGGAAGCCTTAAGTAGCCTCATTTCATTTTCATATAAGCTACTGTACTTGCTAATGCATCCCCAAGCTATACATCTATTACATAACTTCAACATACTGTACATACTGGCTTTTAGGCAGATAGTCCATTGTTAACAATGCTGTCATGTCAGGACAATTACCATTTTCAAGCTATATAAAATAGAGATAGGTTGACACCCAAGTATTGTATTTTTCTTCTGGGGTTTACAGAGACCCCTAGAGGTGTTGCAATTTAGAAACTCAGCTAACTGTGAACATTTGCAAACATTTATATGCTGGTGGTTTTAAAAGCTTCTAACCAATCTATAAGTGCTAAATGTGTAGACACATAACAAGAATTAAAATGTGTTTTTGTATAAGACAGCTGGCCTCACAAATTCTTCACTGTTTTTATACCAACGTGCATAATGGTCCTGTTAGGGAAAAATTCCCAGGTCCAGAATGCTTTGGACAGAGAAAAACCAGTAAGCCCTTCTTGGCAACATGAACAGGAGATCAGGAAAGACAGGCTCAAGTCACAAACAGGACAATATGTACAGGAGGGTCTAAATATACATACAGGTATTTACACAAGGTGCAGAATGCTCCTTTTTAGAGGAAGTTTGAACAAATGGGGCGCCATGCAAGGTGGATGTGATGAAATGACGCCTTTAAAACCACAAAACGCATACCGGCTTTGTAATGGTTTAGTGAGTGGCACACAAAAAGCCTTGTTCATCTTTACCAATGACAGCCCAAGGACCATTACAAGCTAACTAAACTCATTAGGCACCCATTGGAACTGCAAGAATGCATCTTTGGATTTCCCTTCATTGCTCATGAGCAGTACCAGTAAGCTTGGACACAGAAGATCCTCTTCATTTAACCTAGATTTAGGGATCTGTTATCCCCACTCCTTGCAAAGTAAGCAACATGAGTTCCCCATACACGCAACACTGGGGTATTTGTATCTGGGTTTCTTTTCTGTTGCCAGTCGTGTTATTCTGTGATTTCAGGATGGGAATGCAGGGTACTCTCTCCTCTTTGATATGTCTCCCAAAAGCTTCGCTCGAGCTGCTCAAGATGTGAACTAAGGGGGAGCTGCAGAGTCAAGTGCCTGAGCAATGAGTCCAGCCAGAGCTGAAGCTGTGAGAAGGTGGGCCTGCAAGACAATAACATGTGAAAAGAGACAGTGAGGATCCAAGAATGTTAAACACACTTCGAACATGAGCTAGAAGCCACAAAAAATGTAAAGGTTAATTTGATAATTGGAGAGAGAATTGTTTTGAATGAAACAGGAAACCTGTGCCAAGAGAAATATAAGAACTGCCATTACTAAAAAAACTTCTGAAAATGCTAGTTACTTAGCTGTCCTCAGCTTCACTGTCCTGGAAGAAGCAAGCAGCAACTGAACTCAAAACAATTGCTCTATGTATTGTTCTGGCACGGTGACTCAGAAGGTACTGCTCATTATGGCAAGACAACTAGCTTTTTCAGAAGAAGAGACCATCAATAGCTACCCTCTACATTTCTCCAAGCATAGGTTGCTTTTAATAGAGCAAGGTCTGCCAATATATATATATATATATATATATATATATATATATATATATATGTATATATATATATTTATTTATAAGCAAAATTATATTCAGCTATATTAAAATGTATCACATGAGTGAACATTCAGGTTACACTTAGGCTTAATGTACATGGGACATTTTACAACCTCTCCTGAATGATTTAACTTGACAGATAGTAACTGACGTTTAACCACATCAATACTGGGCACTTTTTCCCCCTTCCTTCCCAGACCAATTTTCAGCTTTCAGCGCTCTCGCACTTTCAATGACAATTGCGCAGTCAAGCTACGCTGTACCCAAATGAAATTTTTATCATTTTGTTTGCAATAATAGAGCTTTCTTTTGGTGGTATGTATTCACTACTCCGTTTTTTATTTTTTTGCGATATAAGCGAAATTTGGAAAAAAAAACAATATTTTCTTCTTTCTATTTTAAAAGAAATCCAATAAAATCGAATTTTGTCATAAATTTAAGCCAAAATTTATTCTGCTACATGTTTTTGGTAAAACATTTTTCGTTAAGTGTATAATAATTGGTTTGTGTGCTCACAGACAGATGTACGCAAATGATCATGTACAGATGTGCGCAGGGGATCACGGACATATGTGTGCAGATAATCATTGGGACATGTGGTTTGTGGGACATATGGGGGGAACAGGTGTTTTTATTATTTGGGGACATGTGTTTTGGGGATATGTGTTTTGGGGACATTGTGTGGGGACATGTGTGTTTTACATTGTGTTGTGACACTAGGTTGGTGATCAGTGAGTAAAAAGCTGTAAAAAACAGCTCATAGTCACTGAACATCATCCGGCTGCAGCGATCCCCTCTCCTCTCCTCACGACAACTTTTGTGTGAGGAGAGGAGAGCCGATTGCCTAGCAACCGGCTCTGTGTTTACATCACATGACGGCTGTGATTGGACACAGCCGCCATGTGATCAGGAGGGCCAATCACAGAGCCCTCCTGCCGATCAGACATGCGCCGTGTCCGGGTGACACGAGCACATCGGGATCCCCCTCCTTCTGAGGGATGTTCTTGAATGTCTACTCAGAAGGAGAGAGTGCCCACCCGGCCATTTATGTACATTGGCCGGGTGGGAAGTAGTTAAAAACGTCCGTTTTGCCTGCACCATTTTGGTGCGAATGCAATGTAAACTCTCGCATCGCACAGACATCGCATGTGATCTGCACAGCAATGCAGTGCAAATCACATGCGATGTCTGACATCGCAATAGTGTGAACCCAGCCTGAAAGTGGAATCCCACTTCTGACACCTATACTAGCGACCTTTTAGAAGGAAGGTTCATATACTTAGCTATTCTCAGGACACTCTGGTCTGGTCACAAGATTGGCTCCCAGCAGCCAGCTTCAGGGGAGAGGAGAGACAGCCATCAATGGATACCCCATAGTAAGCCTAAGGGTGACATCACCACCCAGGCATTCCATCCGTTGTTGACGTCTTCTCCTCCCTTGAAGCTGGCAGCAGGGAAGATAATGTGACTGGACCAGAGTGTCCTGAAAATAGGTAAATATCTGCATCTTCCGTCTACAGGATAGTTAGTATAGCAGGGGGTGGGAGCAAATTTAAGCTTATTTAGTTCTAGACTTGAATTCCAATTTAAAAATAAATACAAACACAACAAAGGATAACAGAGCCACCAGGGCTCCCTTAGCTCCTGCTCCATTTATAAGTGTGGGTGTGCTTTTCCTAGGTATGTGCCTGCAATATCTTCTAGCAGATACTGTATACAGTTCTGAGGGGCAGGCAATTTGGTTCTGTCAACTGACAGTGCATGAGAAAAGGTGTCAGTTACTTCTTGTCAACTAAGAAGCTTTCCTGTAAAATCTACCACTCTGGCAATGCTGTAGCTTGTCTTCTGGTAATTTTTCCTAATTATGACCCTTATTTTGATCTGACTAGGCTCCTAGTATCCGATCCTAATCTCCTTTTCTTCTTGATTATGAAGAAAAATGAAAATTGATTCCTGTTATTTGTCACTTGCCTTGACCTTATGTCTAGTTCCTAGACTACACCTCATTTAGTACATTACCTGCTCCCATGTCTGATCCCCAGCTGTCTCTACTGGTGCAAACCAGAAGTCTCTAACAATGAAACTTTCTGAAAGGAGCAGGAGTCATAAACAGGACCCTAACTTTTATTCAAACCTATGTGTTGCAGGAATGCGTTTATTACCACAATGCACCCTGCACATTGTGGCAACATCAATTTGTAACCCCCATTGCAACGCAAAACACAGTAACGTACTACCACGCATTGTGCTGCGCTGCATAGGAAAAAATTGTGCACATCTGATTTCCGGTCTATTGTAGTGCATTGGCAGACGATTAAACTAAATGGTCCCAACAAAAATGAACACACAAAAGCTGATGTTGTGTTGATTCTTAACTAATGCTTTAGTTACCCAATTTAGTGCTATATCTACATAAGACCGTGCCCAACATGCAGCTTGGTTCTTCTGCTGAATAACAACATTTAAATAAGACTAAGCCTCGGTTCACACAGGGCGACTTGTCAGGCAACTTAGCCGCCTGACAAGTCGCGTCCCGTTCTGTACTACGGAACCGTTCTAATAGGAGCGACGCAAGTCGCTCCGACTTAGAAAAAGGTTCCTGTACTACTTTTGGGGCGACTTGCATTGACTTCTATAGAGAAGTAGTTTTGCAAGTCGCTGCTGAAGTCCTGTGCAGGGCGTCTCTGTGAGTCGGCCTGCAAGTCGTGTTGCCCCTGTGTGAACCGGCAGTAAGGTAAAGCATAAATTACCTTTTCTCAGGGTCCAAGTCACAGCATAATACTGCACTAGGAAAGAAGCCAGGTGGACAATTTGGGGGGCAAAATCTGTCCAAGAAGGCACACACATTCAACCCAAAATCCATGGAGCGTGGGAGATAGTCAGGGTCTGCACTAACACGACCAATTATCTAATGGGAAAAAACAAAACAAATATAAGACTTGTTCATCTCAGGAAGTTATTTCAGTTAAAATTTGAAAAACTTTATGGAATTGTTACAATTTATGTGCAGAGAAAAGACAAAATACCAGAAGTTGGCAATGTAACTAACAGTACCTCACACAGTACAATTCCAAAGGAGAAAACATCCACTGACTCATCATAGATTCTCCCTGTAAAAAGAGAAAGCACCCCAGTCGACCACAGAATGGTAGCATAGGGTATTGATGATGATATAAGTAAATGTCATGAATAATGATCTTGGTCTCATATTATCACTTGATTTTCACTTGTTTTTAACATTTTTTGGAATCAAATATTTCTCAACAGTTTCTTATTGCCTATAGGAATGTTGATAACAAATAACATCTTAAAGTGTATATACATATATATACACAAAACTTTATTTTCTAGATTTGATAAAGTAATGAAGGAAGGTTTAAACAGAAAAAGATTAGAAAAATAGAAAATAACAAACGTTCACACAAATTATAATAATTGTCAAAATCAATATATCAACACAAAAGTGCTCTAAAAATGCTCAATGAGATCATCCAAATGTGTAGTCCATTCAAGTAGTCCACACTAAGATTCCAAAGAGCAGGTAAATGTTCCCACTCTCAACCATAAAGTGCTTTCATGCAGTAGAAAGAGGAAAGATGCATGGTCAATCCATATACTCAATGGTGCAAATCCTAAAACCACACTGCATTTACCAGAAGACTAACGATAATTAGCCTATATGTAGATTTGCAATGGGTAAGTTTGGGTTATTAAAGGGTTTGTTAACATAAAAAAAATAGATCCTGTCCCTTTAAAGCATGTTACACAGCACAGTGCTTGTGCTGTGTAATTTGGCCCACTGTATCACCTGAAATACCTGGCTGATCCTGACAGTTTCTACCCTCCCCTCTGTAAACTGACCACGGTTTATCATGGCAGCTGAGAACTTGCACCGTGGTCAGTTTATGTGCCTCCATCATCCACAGCTCTCCTGTCCTCCTCTGTCCTCTCTCCCTGCTTGCCTGTCAGCTAGTGACAGTGTCCGCCCCTCCCCCTCCTGCTGCTGGAAAAACATATATATATTTATACTATCAGCGCTGTCTCTTAATGCAGTGTGCCCCTGTGTGTGATTTATAAAAAAAAATGCCGATTATACCTAATTTCTGAGTGCCGATAGGCGCTCATGTGACCGGCCAGCTCTTTCCTTCTCCCCTCCTGACTGACATCAGTGGGGGAATCTCAGCCCTGCCTGCTGAATCTGTCAGATGGGTGGAGGAGAGAGCCAGCCAGTCACGTAAGCTGCTTTTGAATCGTTTTTTCTGCAATATCTATTACATGCATATGAAGGACTAAACTTGTGCAACATAATATGAAGCTTAAAGCACATTCCAAAAAACATCATCTAAAAAGACACTGTGTATCCTCTTTCTATTAGCTAATTTTACAGATCAGTTTATATCCCCATTATATTCACCATTTATCATTTCTGGTGCCATCCAATAAGGATTCCCCACCACAGTGTATCGTTTTCTTCTGTCTTTCCGCAAGTCCCGAGCTTCATCTGTTACTAATCGAGCCAAACCAAAATCAGCCACAACCACACTGCCATCCTGAATGAAAAAGAGCAAATTATCAATGTA
Source organism: Lithobates clamitans (assembly GCA_037952925.1). NCBI lineage: Eukaryota > Metazoa > Chordata > Amphibia > Anura > Ranidae > Lithobates > Lithobates clamitans. The sequence continues at coordinate 4,628,041 of JBBGZY010000865.1, forward strand.
ATATAAAAATCTTTTATTTATTTTTTTGCCATCCATTCACTTTGCTCATGTTCTTACAGAAGCTGGGTAAAGTCATAAAATGAAGTATCGAATTGAATTTAATCAAAAACTTATTTTATCTGGTGCAGGATGCAAGAAGTTGATACTCCGTTGTAACAAGAATGCTTCCAGTTTGAAGAAAAACAACATCAATAAAACAAATTTATTGGAGAGTTATGCAGATTGTATTGCTGCCCAAAAAAGAATAATATAAAGACATATACCGTATATATATATATTTTCATTTTATTGGAGCTGTAAACATTTATGAGCTAGTTATAAGCAATTCAAACTGAGCATATGATGGGATAATCATACCATACTTACCTTTTCCACTAGCCTACTCATGACAAAAGCCCCATTATACACCCTAGCATATTAGGCAACTTCTGATATTCTCGCCTCACCTGTAGCCTGGCTCCTTTCACAACACCCCTGACTTTATATCTAAGGATTAGTCTATTGTGACAAATTTCTTATGCTTGCATTTTTTGAATATATCTGCAATCTGCTCCTAAAAAACAGACTTTATGAGGGCTCTTTCCTTGATGTAATGATGTATGTTCTCCTTTCTTTACATTTTTATGATATCCTCTGATCTTGATATGGACAGTGCTTTATAATACACTATATTGTCAAAAGTATTGGGACACCTGCCTTTACACGCCCGTGTGTGTCCCAGAAGGCAGTGGGGGAAGGAGGAGGGGCCGGAAATGTCATAGATCAGTGATCTTACCCAGGAGTGGGAGCGGGTACCTGTCAAAACCAGGTACACGCCCCCCCCAATAAAGTGCCAAATGTGACAGTGAAGGGGGGGGGTGCAAACAAAGTGAGCTTCTTCTTTTGGGTGGAGCTCCGCTTTAAATATAAAGAATCTAATGTTGGTTTAATAATAATATTGGTTTAATAATAATTGGTTTAAGTCTCTCTAATTATCTTTTTCCCCTCTTCACATATGCTGTTGCCAGCTTAAGAGGACAGTAAACTGAAGACATCAAGTTCTGCTAGACATGGTCTACCAGCGACAGAGATGGCTGAACTTCAAGAAGCCACATACCTTTATATTTACTTAATGGCAAAACATCTATTGATTCTTTCTTTTTTATACACCTGCACAACATAAAAAAGCATTTACTGCATGCATCTTTACATGCTTTTCACTCTGATGTGCAATGTATGTTAATGTGCATTTTCTCTCTGTTTGTGTGCAAAACTGCAGCCAGGCTCAGTGCAAACTAACAGTTTGGGAGGAGTTAACATTTTTGAGGTTTATACTTCTTAAACTGATTTTTTATATCCTTATTAATATATGTACCGTATACGATCATGTCTAAGAAACAGCCAGCTCACTCACAAATTCATGGAGTGCACAATGAAAGTGTCCCTCGGCACCTTTAAACTATAGTCAAAATAGGAAAAGCCATATCCAAATGTAAACATGACCAAGGCGGTGTGCCGAAACGCGTCAGACTTGTCCCCTTAAAATAACTCAACACACAGCCATGTCTAAACCGCTGGCAACAAAAGTGAGTACACCCCTAAGTGAAAATGTCCAAATTGGGCCCAAAGTGTCAATATGTTGTGTGGCCACCATTATTTTCCAGCACTTCCTTAACCCTCTTGGGCATGGAGTTCACCAGAGCTTCACAGATTGCCACTGGAGTCCTCTTCTACTCCTCCATGACGACATCATGGAGCTGGTGGATGTTAGAGACCTTGCGCTCCTCTACCTTCCATTTGAGGATGTCCCACAGATGCTCAAGAGGGTTGAGGTCTGGAGACATGCTTGGCCAGTCCATCACCTTTACCCTCAGCTTCTTTAGCAACACAGTGGTTGCCTTGGAGGTGGGTTTGGGGTCGTTATGTTGAAATACTGCCATGCAGCCCAGTCTCCGAAGTAAGGGGATCATGCTCTGCTTCAGTATGTCCCAGTACATGTTGGCATTCATGGTTCCCTCAATGAACTGTAGCTCCCCAGTGCCGGCAGTACTCATGGAGCCCCAGACCATGACACTCCCACCACCATGCTTGACTGTAGGCAAGACACACTTGTCTTTGTACTCCTCACCTGCTTGACAGCATCTGAACCAAATAAGTTTATCTTGGTTTCATCAGACCACAGGACATGGTTCCAGTAAACCATGTCCTTAGTCTGCTTATCTTCAGCAAACTGTTTGCAGGCTTTCTTGTGGGTCATTTTTAGAAGAGGCTTCCTTCCGGGATGACAGCCATGCAGACCAATTTGATGCAGTGTGCGGCATATGGTCTGAGCACTGACAGGCTGACTCCCCACCCCTTCAACCTCTGCAGCAATGCTGGCAGCACTCATACATCTATTTCCCAAAGACAACCTCTGGATATGATGCCAAGTACGTGCACTCAACCTTTTTGGTCAATCATGGCGAGGCCTGTTCTGAGTAGAACCTGTCCTGTTAAACCACTGTATGGTCTTGGCCACCATGCTGCAGCTCAGTTTGAGGGTCTTGGCAATCTTCTTATAGCCTCAGCCATCTTTATGCAGAGCAACAATTCTTTTTTTTCAGAAGAGTTCTTTGCCATGAGGTGCCATGTTAAACTTCCAGTGACCAGTATGAGAGAGTGAGAGCGAAAACACCAAATTTAACAGACCTGCTCCCCATTCACACCTGAGACCTTGTAACACTAACAAGTCACATGACATCGGAGAGGGAAAATAGCTAACTGGGCCCGATTTGGACATTTTCACTTAGGGGTGTACTCACTTCTGTTGCCAGCGGTTTAGACATTAATGGCTGTGCGTTGAGTTATTTTGAGGGGACAGCAAATTTACACTGTTATACAAGCTGTACGCTCACTACTTTACATTGTAGCAAAGTGTCATTTCTTCAGTGTTGCCACTTGAAAAGATAGAATAAAATATTTACAAAAATGTGAGTGGTGTACTCACTTTTGTGAGATACTGTATATATAATAATTTGGACTAACATAATCTCACTAAAATTGCTACTATCGCTGAGCTATTAATATTAACTCTAACATTAACTCTATTTTGCAAGTGAAGAGTTATTACATGAGAGAGGATTCACAGAGTACTGTCTCTGTAAATCATAAAAATGTTGTACCTCTGCATGACATATGTTGGTGACTGCATAAAACTCAGGTACATGTGGGAAACAGATATAAGAATTTATTGCAAGGAGTGCGGAGCAGCACTAGAGCAGATTGTCAATGCTGGACACTTCATTCTCTGTGCATATTTAGCCCCCAGGGTGCACAACGTTCTTGGCTGCAGGTAAACTGTCGTCGGCACAGCGACAATGGTTGATAAGACTCATACCTGGGTCCCATTCAGCTGCCGGCTGGGAGATTTGAACCGTTAAAATAGTTTTTTTTTCCCCTTTAATACTTACCTAGGTGGATGCAGCATGGGACCAATGCTGCATCAGTCCCCCGGCGTCTCTACACTGAGAACCAAGCCACCGAACACCGCCGATGGCTGGGTTCTCACAGATCCCACAGAGAGGAGAGCTGCTGCCTGTCAGTCAGCAGCTTTCCTCTCTGCTCCTCCACGCTCACTAGAGCGTTGAGCTGTGGAGGGGTGGGGATCAGCCATCTCAGGCTCTCAGCGGCTCGCTGAGACAGGCATCAGTCAAGGCACCTGCCGGATCCAGACTTCATTGTCTTGATGACACGGTGCCTTCACTTATTCCAGTACTTTGCTGAAAACGGGTCACAGGAGTGCAAAATGAATTGCACTACTGTGACCCTAGAAGAAGTCCAGCCAAATGAGCTCAGGCTGGACTTCTCCTTTAATGAGCAGGATGAATGTACCAAGTTGATTGATTGATCAACTTGGGTACAACCAGCCTCCCAGATTCTCTTGCGATGATAGCAGCCACTAGCGATAATCACTGTCTTCTCCCGGTGGAATAGAACAATGACCCGGCAGGAGGGATTCCCGCATCAACACTGTATGTGTTGATGGGGGAATTAAGCTATTTTTTTTCCTGCAACCCGTGGTTGCAGGAAAGAAATTCGCTTTGTGTATGGCAAGCCTGAGGAGACTCTAGGAAACATGAGCCTAAAGCTCCAGCTGCTGGTTCAAAAAGATATTATTTCATATTTTTGATTCATTTTTGATTTTAATTTGAGCTGCAATGCAGCACGGTTGTCTGAACAGCATGCATAGGCACCACTCCAATAATGATTTTTCCTGTGTTTACATGCAGTTAAAAAACCTGCGTTACCTGCAGGCAGACACATAGACGTGACTGGGCCATTAAACTGGGAGGCTCTTATTCCCAGCTATGTTCTCATTTTTTGTATTCGTATAGGGTGTGTCTGGTGTATTTCCTTTAATAAATCACTGCAAAACAGTGTTGCTATATCAATAAAATATAATGTTGAAGGTGATGTTGATGAAGATACTAGGGCCCCTCCTTCACTGTTCATAGGTCCACTTGGGGACTGTCTGGTCTCTGGGAGGTTTGTTTGGTGGCTTTCCTTTGACTTCCCCCACTTTATGCCCCCTTATGGGCACTCCCCCAATCCTATCAAGGTTTTCCTTTTGACTGAGGATTTGCTCCTTCCCCCTTAGTGTACTCAAGGGGAGAGAGGAAAAATGGGTGGGTGAGAATGCCAACGTTGGTGGAATGTCACTCGATATGTGATGCTGTTTACCAGGGATCCCCATCATTGAACAAGAGAGCTGAGCTGAACGGAGCTGCGTGATAATGCCAAGTGGCTCGCTGGATGCGTATGATGTATGCATATGATGTAGGTGTCATGATACCCTCGGGGGGCCATTGCCTATTGCTGTAATTGCAATGGTCTATGGTTGCTAAATTGGCAGGGGGAGTGATTAATTTATAAAGGGCTGTGGTAAGCCTTCCCTATCCCCTTTATATGGAACCATGACTTATTTGTGCATTGGTTCATAATTTTCCCATATGAGCTCCCATATATTATTCATTGGTTTTCTGCTTCTAGATTGCTAGGGCTATGAGGTGCTAGTGTATATTTTTTTCCCCCATAGCTTGCCTAGTGGTCTTGACCACCAAGTCTGCCCCCTTGTTCATAGCCAATTATATAACCTCTACTATTACATATATTATCCATATGGAGATTAATATATTATCCAAGATAGGGCATGTTCGTTTTCCCCCTTCCTTCCTCCCCTGTGCTCTACAAAAAAAACCTTAAGCTACATTTATGTAGATGCTTGGTATTCAATATATAGATACATTACTTTTATTTTATATCATGCAGACCCTCCCTGCAATTATGTTCCTGAGGTTCTAGTGGGCAGGTGGAGGCCTAAGTGCCCTGCACAGTGTGCTCAAAGACCCTTCAGCCCTAATTGTTCTTAAATATATCCTTGGCTGATAAGTAGTTTGAAGTCATCAATAATATGTGGGTGCCTTATGTTGATACATATAAAGTATACTGTACAGGACGCCAGTGATGGGTCCTGAGCAGCAGTTATATTGCACCTTTAATGGGGATGGTTTGCAGTTTGATGACAATGCATCGTAACTCGTCCTTCTTGTTGCTTTTCTACCTTTTTAATGAAGTTAACAATAAAACTCAGATGGTTTTACAAAAATACACGTCTTTATGTCATAATAATACCTAAAAAGTGCCATATTTTCTTTATTATTATCGTTTAATACTTATGGGGATATAATTGTACCCAACCACCCCAAACACATCTTCTGAAAGAAATAGACATATTTGTTTTTAACAGAAATCTTATCTTACCTCTCGCACAAGGCAGTTGTGAGAATTCAAGTCTCGATGGATTATATTCATAGAATGGAGGTAGGTCTGAAAAGCAAAAACATTCTATTTTTAAGAGGAGACAAATGACACAAGTGGGTCCTGTAAAATAGTGATTATGTATTTAAAGTTTTGAGTAACTACCAAATGCACAGGAAGGATTCTGCAAAAATAAGAAATACATACTAAAGACTCACCATTCCAGCAGCTATATCTCTGGCAAAGCTGACCCTTTTATTCCAGGGATACTGAGCATCCTGCAGATATACATTTAAAGATAAGTATTAACACATTATTGCTCACAAACAATGTTTATGTGAACTTATATCAGTTGAATGTCAATGATATACATTTAATGCCAAATAATGAAAACTGACACATCTTTGTACCTCACTGTATCCAAAACTGGAAAGATATGTTATTGGCTAAGCCCCCATGTATTTCTGTTTGTGACCCCAGTGAGTGGCCTTTTCTTATCTTTCTGTTATTGCAACACTTGTACAAAAACAGGGGGTGCAGTTGTCACCTATCCTGACAAAGAGTGAGGGTACAGCTTCTCAGCTGGGACACAGACAGAAATAAAATCCTGCTAGAAGCTCTATCCCTCTTCACTCTAGCAAAAAACAAACTTTAGGCCAATTTCGATGATCTATAAATGGTCGATGAGTGTTTTTGTCCTTTAAAATGCCTTTTGACATATTACCTCCTTCCTGCCCTCCTCTCCCGCCCTTTTAAAGGCATCTAAATGCCAAGAGGCAGAGGCAGGCATGTGGGTCATGCATGCTGTGATTTGTAGTTACAGTAGTCACATGATTAGAAAGCTCCCGATCCCAAGTATGCATTGGGAGCTTTCAGGACCCCATTGGTGACTGTGCTGGGGGCGCGCAGGGTGTGCAGTCTCAGCAGAGAAAACTGTTTGCATAAGGCTTCATTTTTGCAGCCTCTTGTGTTAAAGCCCACCTGCCAGGAGGCGCATACATGTGCCATGTTGGCAGAAAGAGGTTAATTATAGTCCATAGTTTACATTTCTCTATTCATTTGTGTTCTTCAAGCAATGAATGAAGGTATAAAATCAATGCACAATGCTCACCATGCCCTTTATCACTCTTCGCAGGGTACCTCCAGGGATGTACTCTGTGATGAAGTTCAATCTCTTGTCCTTATAAAGCACTCCGATAAACTTCAGCACATTTGGGTGTTCCAGGCAGCGCATTACCTTCACCTGTCATACAAATTAAAGTTACAAACACAATTACCTAGATACCAGTTTATATGACTCGTGGCAGAGTTCTATAGTGGTTTTCACTTTGTGCTTCAAAAATTATTATTCCATGAAAATATTTACAATTATTATATCTACTTGACTACATTGGGATGATTTACCATAGAGAAGAGAAAGTTCACTTAGCAAAGTGAATAAAGTGAAACTGTTTTCAGTTTAATCATTAAATCCTGCACAAGGCAATTCATGTTTTTATTCCCCTACACATAATTAGTATTATCAGTGAACATAGTTTTATTTGTTCATTAAGCTATGCAAACATTCACATACTTAAGTATACCTTTACTTTAATAAATCAACATAATAAAATCATAAATACCCCTCCCTAGGCACTGGAAATCCTCCACAACACCAACCATTTGAGAGTTGAGTATTGAAAGAGTTGCTGGCCATTGCCAATGATAACTTTACCAAATTTTAAGATGTGCAGTGTTCGTGGATTGATTTTGCTGATTCCCCTGAGATCTTGCCTTTTCTTAGAAACCAGGTAGGCCAAATCGATAGCCAAGAACAGCTAGTTGGACCATTCCGTGGGACGCTTTACCCTCTCCTCTTGTCTTTTCTGCACCCCTCCTCTTCTGTCTCTATCGTGTCTCTTCTCTAGATCCCCTCTATCTTTATTTTAAAATCAGGAAAGGTGGCTTTATGCAAAATGTTACCCTACTCCTCAGCAAAGGTTTCCCTCACATGCTATGACATCTCATGCTTCATTAGCTGAGAGCCGCGTCAAGGTCTGGGAACATATTTTAGGTGCTGCTTTTAAAGCTGAAGTTCAGGATATGCCAGTTGTGTCTAAATACAAGAGACATGTGTATTCTTAGCATATAAAGATTGGGAAAACCCGAAGAATTTCTTCAAAGAAGACAAACTGGTGAAATACTAAATATCGTTTATTGATTATCCAAATGAACTATATCAAACACATAAATATTAAGAAAATTTCATAAACACCAACCTCCAACACATAATCTAAAATGAGACTAAACGTCTAGATGAAAGACAGGTGGCCACCATATCTGGATCGCACACTCCATTGCAATCACACACACATGCAGACACACAGCGATCCTATGGTCGGATCTGGGGATGGAATCCTGAGAACATGAAGTAAAAAGGGGTAAGAAATGGAAAAATAACTTCCTTATGAAGGATTTATATGGTATTGTAAAGCTATATCCCGAGTGGTTCAGCAGGATGCTACTTATATTCAGTAAAAAGTTCCCATAGAGATGTGGACAGAATGTTTATCATGTGTAGAGATCTCCCCGAGTATTAACTGACTGTGGATGCTGTACATAGAGGTCCGTGAGTTGGGAATAAGGAGGGCACTTTGATTGTGAATTGGAGACAACAAACAGGTACAATAGGAAATGACTTAGTACAGATGAAAAACGGGAAAGACTGGTAGTAGTTCCTTTATAGATGACAGGAATGAGATACAGCTCACCGTTTAACCTCCTCTGTGTAGATAGTCATAACCTCTACGGTCTTGTCTCAGTTTCAATCACCTCTCGTCATGCCGGCTGCATTAGGAGCCAGATACAGGATATCCAGTGGGGATGGTTCCACCCTTAGATGGTTGTAAGGGTTAGTAATCCCGGATCCTAGGGCTTCAACAATTGCAGAGATGTATCCAAAGTCACGGACCGGAGCAGCGCCATAGACATAATTGAAGTCAGCAATTGATGGTATATAACGGCTCGGGATGAGCTGGGGGGGGATCACCGTAAATGGTGGGGTTTACCATTTCTCTATACATGATAAACATTCTGTCCAAATCTCTATGGGAACTTTTTACTAAATATAAGTAGCATCCTGCTGAACCACTCGGGATATAGCTTTACAATAGCATATACATCCTTCATAAGAAAGTTATTTTTCCATTACTTACCCCTTTTTACTTCATGTTCTCAGGATCCCATCCCCAGATCCGACCATAGGATCGGTGTGTGTCTGCATGTGTGTGTGATTGCAATGGAGTGTGCGATCCAGATATGGTGGCCACCTGTCTTTCATCTAGACGTTTAGTCTCATTTTAGATTATGTGTTGGAGGTTGATGTTTATGAAATTTTCTTAATATTTATGTGTTTGATATAGTTCATTTGGATAATCAATAAACGATATTTAGTATTTCACCGGTTTGTCCTCTTTGAAGAAGTTCTTTGGGTTTTCCCAATCTTTATATGCTGACAATTTAAATTTCAGAGGACCACCACCCCTAGAGGTTTTTTATAAATTTTTCATTATATCTCTCAGGCTGACGGTGAAAGCGGATCTCTGTATCGGGTAAAGCTAATTGTTGGCTTAATTTCTTTAACCCCATCAGATCCGTACTAGATTGGATGAGCCCCAGGTCCTTTTTCCGTTTCTTTTTGATTAACATGTGTATTCTTACTTGAACCTTAGTGTTTTGTGTATTTCTTATATATCTGTGCAGTATTTCAATGTGAAAGTGTTCCTTTGTGCAGGAGCTTATACAATTAGGACCAGCCGCTGCTGCTCCTTCTTATCCACAGTGACTGGTCTTGTTTACGCCCACCCCCCTTAGTTTTCTGCAGGCACCTGTAGCGGAAGGATCTGCCCCCCGACAGCTCTACTCTCTGCACAAAATATGTACATCACAGTGATGATATCACTGCTTCTTTTATAGGGTAAGAACTGGGTTTGCAAAGGCATTATGTGTACACAAAGCAGATTAATTTTCTTCATGGCCATGAAGTAATATATTTAAATGTAAGCGTTTATTCCTGAAGTTCAGCTTTAACAACTGGATAGTAAAAAGGAAGCCTTGTGAAAGAGTGATCATGCTATTTTCTCTGGAAGTTCAGGAAGAAAAACTCTGGTGTATTTGGGGATTACCGGCATATCTGTGGCCTATTAGATATTTGAGAACTACTGTTACCGATTTTTTTTACAGTGAACTTGTGCTTTCCTAATGCAAACTCTGCCTCTTCTCAACTGTACATAATTCCTTTGGCCCCCCTTCTAAGCCACTGGGACTGAGGAGAAATACCTGGGCATGGGGAGCAAGTCACTCAGCTTATCTATTAGTTGCTCAGGCACCCAGGTACTTGTAGTTTTCACATTCACAGAACTGTGAATGAAGCACCGGCTGCCCACGGTATTTTAAAAATTGTAATCTTCTTCCCCTGTTCGCTGTCAAAACGGGGAATTGGGAGATGCGGGGGCTGGTGTATCTGTAACATGTTACATCCTGAATATGGGTGTAACATGTAATGCAGCGTACACACGACTGGACTTTCTGGCAGACTATTTCCGACGGACTTCCCGATGGACTTCCGGCGGACTATCTGAACGAACGGACTTGCCTACACACGACCGGACTTTCCGGCAGACTAAGTCCGCCGATCTTCCCGACGGACTTTCGACGGAGTTACGGCGGACTTCCAAATAAACGGACTTTCCCACACATGGACTAAAGTCCGTTCATTTTGAACATGAAGAGGTACGACGGGACTAGAAAAGGAAGTCAATCTCGCCGCTTTTACCGGCGAGATTGACACCTTGCGAGCCCCGTCTCAGAGCATACCAGGCCCACAGGTCTGGTATGGATTTTAAGGGGAACCCCCTAAATCCATACCAGACCCTTATCCGAGCACGTAGGCCAGGCCTACGTAGGCCCCCCCCCTCCTGAACCGTACCAGGCCGCATGCCCTCAATATGGGGGGGGGGTGAGTGCTTTGGGGGAGGGGAGTGCCCTGCGGCCCCCCGCCCCAAAGCACCTTGCCCCCATGTTGATGAGGACAAGGGTCTCTTCCCAACAACCCTGGCCGTTGGTTGTCGGGGTCTGCGAGCAGGGGGCTTATCGGAATCCGGGAGCCACCTTTAATAAGGGGGACCCCAGATCCCGGCCCCCCGCCCTATGTGAATGAGTATGGGGTACATCGGACCCCTACCCATTCACCTGGGGAAAAAAAAGTGTCAATAAAAAACACACTACACAGGTTTTTAAAGTAGTTTATTAGGCAGCTCCGGGGGTCTTCTTCCGTCCCCACCCCCTTTCCTGATCGGCCGGGCTGCGTGCTCGGTTAAGGGTCTGGTATGGATTTCGGGGGGACCCCTACGCCGTTTTTTCGAGGTAGGGGGTTCCCATTAAAATGCATACCAGACGACATTGTCGCCTCTTTTTCGTGCTCGCTGCAATATGAAAATGTGTTTTTTCCTATTGCAGCAAGCGTGAGATTATACCCGGTCGCCGAGAACCAGCGCAATAGGATAGCGCTGGAAAAATTCTTGCGGGCAGGTGCTGTAGCTGCCCTTGCTTCGTATTTGGTCCGTCGGACCAGCATACAGAAGAACGTGCTTCCTGATAGGAACTGGGTCCGGCGGAAAGATTTGAAGCATGTTTTGAATCTAAAGTCAGGCGGATTTTCAACCGAAAAGGTCTGTCGGAAGTCCGATGAAGCACACACGCGGTCTGATTGTCCGCCGTATTCAGTCCGTCAGACCAGTCCGGTGGAAAAGTTCGCTTGTGTATACGCTGCATAACATGTTACGAAAAGTGAACTTGTCCGTTAAGAAAGTCATGGTAGCTCCCAAATATTTTTTCAGGCAGTTCCTATTAGGTATTCCTCACACAATTATTGTTCTTCAAATAACTGTGAAAACATGCACACTACAAATAAACAGCAACAGATAGAAACAGATAAACTGCACCTGTCAAAGCTTTATTGTTTTTGTACGCCTTTAGATTCAGCCTCTATTTGTAGTGTTAGATCCATTTGGAACAATAAAGTTCTTAAAAGCTGATGTGTATTATGCAGACTGTGACTGTACCTGTTGCTGTGGACTGGGCAAGCCCTGGTACTGGCCTGAAATCTGAGGATGGTTGATACAGCCTGAGCAGACCTGGGGTGTTACTTCTTTTAGAAGTCAATTCAAATAAACAAATGTAAGAAATTTAAAATCTAGTGAGTATTAAAGTGGGAGTAAACTCCCATCTCTGACTTTTAACTGTAGGTAAGCCTATAATAAGACTTACCTATAGGTACTGTAATAATCTCCTAAACGTGCACCATTTAGGAAATAATTACTGTACATGCAGCCGGTCATGACACCGGCGCATGCATTCTAAAGGAATTGCAACCCGGGCCGTTCCTTCAAAGTCCTGTGCCACAATCAGCTGCTCCCGCACAAATGCGTGGGAGTGATGTCATCACGGCTCCGGCCACTCATACCCGGAGTCTGCAAACCCCGGAAGGAAGACCAGGTGTAGATGTCAGCCCTTTCAGCGGTGACAGCGCGGCGATGGAGGGCTTCGATTTCAGGTAAGCTTCATATAATGTGCTAGTAAGCGATGTATACTAGTACATTATGATATTGCCTTGCAGGTTGCAAAAAAGCAAAACAAAAACACACACATCGGTTTACTACTGCTTTCAATCTTTGGGTTATGCTGCCAACTACAGGATTGGACACTGGCAAACAAAACAAAAAGGTAGGCCAGCCCAATGTATAACCCCTCCAACTACCAATAAGCCTCAAGTTTATAGCAAAGCAGTGCTGAGGCTATGACCATAAAATAGATAAATAGATTTTATGGTGAGTACAAAAATCCTATTATCTTTGTAATCCATTGAGGGACACAGTAAGTCCTAAACCTTTGGGACTTCCAAAAGCAGTCCAATCGAGGGACGGAAAAAGGCAATCCAACTGAGGAGAGGGTAACACAGCAAACAATCACTAACAGGCCCAACATAACAACAGGAGACCAGAAACTGTCTGCAGCTCAAACAGCCACCTAAAGGACCTTGCATGAGAAGCTGGCATCAGATGAGGTTTAAACCTCCAATTGGTAGAAAGTAGAGAACATGTGCACAGAAGACCAGCTGGCAGCCTTACAAACTGGCAAACAGCTGCCCATTGTTGAAAGTCCTAAGAGGCGCTCACAGACCTAGTGGAGTGAGCCATAACAGGAATTGGGAACCCAATCACTGAGACCAACAGCCTGAATAATTGTCAGTCTGAGCCACTTAGAGATGGTAGAACAAAAAGCCAGGACACCCTTACAGAGCTCACCTGTGGGGTAAAAGGCAAGAAGCAAGTCATGGTTCTTTAGAAGAAAAGGTCACCAGTTCACACCACATGCCTCACAGAGGCGATAACTACAAGGAATGCCACCTTGTGAGTGAGAGAAGAAAGAGATACCTCTAATGTGTACAAACGGCAGCTTCTGATGTGCAGAGAGAACCAGATTCAGATCCCACAGAATCACAATGGAACGAATGGGGGGTGGTAGGGGGACCACATGGGAGACCCCCTGCACAAAGGTCTTAATTAAATAGCAAGGTCAATGGTCTTTGAAACAGAATTTAAATAACAGATACTTGGCTAAATGCTTCGCCAAACCTAACTGCAATATGGAGGGGATTCATCCCATGGGGAAACTCTTGGGGTGAAAGCCTCTAAACTTATACCAAGTGAAGTAAGCATTCCATGTCCAGTGATAGAACTTGCAGGAAGTAGAATTTCTATTCTTGAGCATCATAGGGATCACAGATTTAGATATGTCCCTGTCTCTTAGAACATGGGCTTCAACAGCAATAATGTTAAAGCCAGCGACCGAAAAGCAGGATGGCACTACTTGGGAAGTAGATCTGGATGGTCTGACAGGGCCCACAGTGTGTCTGCTAGCAGTCATACCAGGTCAGTATACCCCATCCATTTAGGTCAATTGGAGGCAATGAGGATCACTGGAATGCCCTCGATCCCTATCCAGCAGAGAAGTCAAGAAAGAAATTTCAAGGAAGGACATCCATAGATCAAGGTGTACTGATCCCACAGAGTCACCAGAGCATCCACTGCTTCCAACAGTGGATCCCTGCAGTGGGACACAAACCTGTCCAGTTTGTTGTTGAACCCTTATCTGGCATCTCCCATCTGTGACACACTTCTGACAAGGTCCTCAGATCTTCCCCCTATACCCAGCTCAAAGATGGGAAGAAAGGACTTTCCTGACTCCAGAGCTGATTTCCTGATTCCAAACCTGGGATAGCCTCGTCCTTGGCGTCAACCAAATTTATGGGAGTAAAATAAGTTCCAATATTGGTGTCAGTGCCAGCAATAACCCCCATCATATGTCAGGGCTAGCAATAATCCCAAGCAAGGGTCAGCAACATTAACCCCAAGCAAGAGTAAGAGCTAGCAATATCCTCTGACAAGTGTTAGAACAAGCAAAAACTCCACAACACAATAATCCCCAGCAAAATAATACATTTCAGCACAGTAATATCACAGTTATTTAACCACTTCCCGCCTGCCATATAACAAAATGACGGGCGGAAAGTGGTTTCATTATCCTGACTGGGCATCATATGACCTCAAGCAGGATAAGCTGCAATCGTGCGTGCCCCCAGTGCGGCGATCAGTGGTGTGTCAGTCTGACACACTGCATCTCTGGGCATGTGATCAGCTGTGTCTAATGACAGCTGATCACAGTGTAAACAGGAAATCACAGGAAATCGCGCTGACAGACACGAGTAGAGGAGAGCCGATTGGCTGCTCTAATGACAGGGGGGGTCGGCACTGATTGCCCCGAGAATGCCCACTGACGACCACCAGGGATGCCCACCCAGGACCACCAGGGATGCCCACCCATGGCCAGCAGGGATACCAACCCATGGCCAGTAGGGATGCCCACCCATGGCCAGCAGGAAAGCCCACCCATGGCCACCAGGGATGCCCACCCATGACCACCAGGTAAGCCCACTAGAGCCCACCAGGGATGGCAATCATTGCTCATTAGGGATGGCACTCAGTGCTGCCTATCAGTGCCGCCCATCAGTGCTCATCAATGCTGCCTATACGTGCCCTTCAGTGTCACCTATGAGTGCCCATCAGAGCCCACCTATGACTACCCATCAGTACCACCCATCAGTGCTGCTTATCAGTGCCTATCAGTGTTGCATATATGGGCCACCTCATCAGTGCCAATCAGTACTGCCTCATCAGTGCCCATCAGTGCAGCCTCATCAGTGCCCATCAGTGAAGGAGAAAACCTACTTAATTACAAAATTTTGTAACAGAAATAAAGAAAAATGTTTTTTTTTCAAAATTTTCGTTTTTTTTATTTGTAGCGCAAAAAATAAAAACCTCAGAGGTGATCAAATATCACCAAAAGAAAGCTCAATTTTCGTTTGGGTACAGCGTCACATGACCGCGCAACTGTCATTCAAAATGTGATAGCGCTGAAAGCTGAAAATTGGTCTGGGCAGGTGTACAAGTGCCCTGTATTGAAGTGGTTAAAAGTGGATGTAAACCCCATGTTCAACATTTAGAGATACATACACCATGTGTTAGTCCTTTCTTTAAAGATCAAAAGTACATTAATTGTACCTGCATTTTCTCATCTCTGTGTCTGTCACAGCCCTCTGAAAAACCCCAGTCCGTGGGCGTGTCTACAGGTTGGAGCTCAGTAGGCGGAGTCCTCATATCACAGGACTCCCCTCCCATCTGTACACTCCCCCTTTTCCCATCAATCACACTAGCTTAGCTTGAATGCTGAGCTGAAATGTGTAAAATCAGTTCTCCTCATAAACACTGGGCAGCATTTGAGGCACAGGGGAATGCACTTTCATAGCGGGAGAGCAAATTTCAGGAATCGGTACACGGACATTGCCATGCTGATCTGTGCTTATCCCTGCTAACGGAGGAGGAGGGGGGAGACATCACTGTCATCATTATTAACAGAGCCGAACAGCCTCACACAGATTTAATCCCACAGCTGCCAGGGAGAGTGCCCAATGGCTGGGCACTGTTACTGTGATGCCCTACTTTCAAGTAGTATGTAATACAGTAAAAGTGCCTAGCTGTTGAGGGGTTAATTGTATCCTCCTGCTTGGGTCTCTCCCTGGCAGCTGTACAGTTAAATCTGTGTGAGGCTGTTCTCCGTTAGCAGAGATAAGCACAGATAAGCACGGTGTCCTGTCGAGAAGTGCCCGGCTATCGAATAGTGCCCGGGTGGAACTGCACATGCGCCGCACAGAGCCGCAGAGCAGCTGAGCTTACGATCAGCTGTTGTCTCGCGTGGCCGAGGTGTAGGTGAAGGACAGATATTTACATGAAGGGGCGGATATTTCAATGATTGGCAGTGCTGGGGGCGGAATTTGTATTGATGGGCAAAGAAATCTGCAAAATAAATCTTTATCTGCTATTCATTTTGAACACTTGCGGGGCATGTTAAGTCAATTGAAGGGCAGCTTTTTCTATATTGCATAAAGATTTAATTAGCAGATTTGTTTGGCCATCGATAAAAATTCCGCCTACAGCACTGGCCATCATTGAAATATCCACCCCCTTCACATCTGTCCCTCACCTACATGAACGTGCCTCGGCAACGCGAGACAACAGCTGATCTTAAACTCAGCTGTTCTGAGGCTCTGTTCTGCGCATGCGCAGTTCCGGCCGGGCATTTTTCGATGGGGGGCACTTCTCGACAGAACAACGGCAGTGTCTCTCCTCGGACTGGAGCATTTTGGGAGCAATCTGTAATTGGCTGTGGGACGCACACCCCTTCTCTTATGCCCATGCATAAGTCTCCTAATTAGTCTGTCAGTCAGAGAAGAGGGAAGGTGGCGACCCAATTTTTTTTTGTGTGTCAGTTTTCTTCACTCTAAGAAATCAGAGAGTATTGTAGTTGACTGGCTGCTCCTTTCCTTACCAGACTGGGGGCAGATGGCTTCTGTTGCTTTGTTGTGTGAGGTAGACTAATTATTTAAATGTTGATGTTTCAGGTTTACATCCACTTTAAAGTATAACATGCCAAGTGGTTACATAGAGAAGCTAAAATGCAAAACATATGCACATTTGGAGGAAAGGGTCCTTTGTTGGGGACACTACAAGTTTTTACTGATATCACAGATCTACTTCTACAACTTAACTAGGGTGCCTCCAAGAATAAGGAAAAAAGGGAAAAAGAAAGACAGAGGCCGCAGGAGATTTCCTTATAATGTAGTGGTTTACCAGATGGTGGAATTAAATATAAGAAGAGAAGGTAAAATGCAATTGTGTACTCGCATTTGTGAGGTTACTGAGCTCCCAACTGGGGGATCAGACAACCTGGAGTGAAAGCCTGCCGGAAATATAACTTTCCCTGTGTACAGAACGGTCACACATGATACCGAGCTGGACAATCTAACGCACTGCGGTCTCTGTATTCTGGTGTATTCACAATAAGAGGTCTTTGAGCCCAAAAAATGGGAAAATGGTGTTAGCAGAGGAGCTCAAATTTGAAGGAGAAGCTGAGAAGTGGATTCTTCACAAATTCAATATTTAATGCTGAGAGAATAGTATAAAAACACTGTCAATGCATTTCATGGCACTAACCTAGCCACTTTCTCAGGATGGGTTTTCCTAACAACACCCCAAATGCAGATTGCTTTTGCCTGCGCCCAATCGTGTGGTACCAAAGTGCCATGTGGTCCAGTCTACAGTGTGTTTTTAAAAAGAGGTGCATGTACTACTTTTGGTGCAATGCAGTGCGATTTTGGCTTATTCAAATTGGTGGCCTGAAAATCGTGCCACATTGAGATCGCATAGGAATCGCACGGGAGTGTAGACCACGTTCCTGTGCAATACTAGTGTGAACCTGCCCCTAAGTGCAACAGTATTATCCATTCCTCCTTATGTTCACTTTTAGTCACAGACTCTGGTGTGTCACTTTCCCATTTTTGGGGCTCAAAGACCTCTTACTTCTAAAACTACTCACTACTTGTTTTGGGTTTTTACCACTTTAAGTATATTGTTGCTCTGAAGTTAGAAGTAAGAGAGATGTTTCTATAGAGTAGATGGAAGTCTTGGTTTAGTTTTGTCCTAACCACAAAACGCCTGGATCAAAGTGATGTGATAGCCTGTTTATTGTTATAAACTCTGTTAAAAAACTGTCGAACATTGACAGGCGAGAAATGCTGTGAATAAACTGTATGTACATGGGGGAGGTGTTTGCCATGCCTTGGATTGGTAATATCCCATTGGTGAGCTATATCTTGAATGTATACTATAAATATGCTGTACCAGGACCAATAAATCGAACAGTGTGTAATCAATCTGTGTTGAGTCACCTTTGTATACGCTGTTCCCTGCACAGATTTGGGCGTGACTAATGGAGTGATGCTGTCAATAAGGTAATTAGATGATAATAATAAGGAGGATAGTCAGGACTAGAAGTTATAGGTAAAAGGAGCATCCTAACACTCACAATAGGTTATGTTACATATCCACAGTCCATTTAAAATTCACTGTTACAAGCCAACAAGATTTGTGGTGTTCAGAAGTATCTGCTGCCGTATGGCATTCTGGTGCCACTGCTATAATAGCATTTACTGGTGTCAGTCAGTGGGAAGTAGTAAATAAAGGGTACTGCAATAGCCACAGCAAACAAGACAAAGAGAAAAAACTGTCAGATGAGCCAGCCAGCCATGCAGTCGGGACTCAGGAGGCACAATCTCTGTCCCAACTCTAATGCAGACTCTGATGATAGCAGCTGCTGGCTGGGGGGTGCTAGGGGAACTTTAAGGGGTGCTTTAGCACACCCATGCACCCCCCTGGTGCAACTACTGAAATACAACCTGATCCACTAAACCTGAGAGAGCCCGTTAGAGATCTGCAAGTCAGGAAACAAAGGAAGGTTGAAAGTTAGGAGGAAGAGAATGCAACTTGAGTTTGTAGCCCTGATACATCACCTCCTGCACTAAGGTATCCAGAATGCAACTTGTCCAAGTGTCTGCATAGGTCAACTGACATCCTCCCACTCTGGAAAGTGGAGGGTGCAATTGTATGCAGATAATGGCTTGTCTGAGGATTTGGAAGACTTATTTCAGACTTTGCAGGTGGACAGGGGGCCAAACTTGAACAAGAAATTCCCTTCTTATACAGTTTCCCCTGGAACAGGTGTCTCCATTGAAAGAATGGAAGTTTTGGCTAATCTTTCTATTAAGGAGCCTAAACGGCCAAAAAGGAATAATAAATGTATTTTGTCATTTGGTATAGCACAGAGCAATGTAAGAAAACGTACCTCTTTCAAAAAGTCTCGTTGAGTTTCCTCATCAAACCGAATTAACTCCTTCATCACCATAACCTCGCCAGTCTGACGATGAGTAACCTGCAACAAGAATATTTGGTGGCTGCCATCAAGTCTTGCTTATAGCTCTTGGGAAGATGGGAATTTATTCCACACATGCACATTTCTCCTGTTTTCATTTAAACTGTAGACATTGCTAGTTCTAACAATTGTTATTTAATACAGCTCATATTTTCCTTCCTACTGATGTCTGTGCATTATTTCTGATAAGGTATTGACACATCCAAAAGTTTTATCAGTTCTTCCATGGAACCAAATGCTTTGGCAGGGGTTGCACCTGCTTCACAGGACAACTCATTTGTGAACAAAATCTGCAAATGTTGGTAATGCTTTAAAGATGCATCCCAGTGGTTAATGGTTTAACATATATTCAATATGAATTTTTCATGATTTGTCAGAAGAAAGACAGTATTTAGTAATGACTCAGTAAGTCATTTTTTCATGTTGGAAACATAGCAGATAACACAGAAGTGTGTTGTTAGGCAGGCCTCTAAATTAGCATCTATTGCTAGTGCATTTGACGGACTCCTAATTGGAATGCCGATTGTGAGCCAGATCTTCTTGATTTCACAAATTCCCAGAGATACGCTCCAAAATCTTATAATATGTCTAGAAGCTTGGAGGCTTTTATTATCACAAAAAAAGGGAAGGTGGGGGGAGGGGGGGGTGAACTTCAAATTAATACCCATGGTTGTGGAATGGAATATCCAACAAGCTCATGGCGGTCATGTGTCTACAAAGTTTTGGCCATATGGCGTTGCTGTTAAAAGATGTAATTTAAAGGTACTTTATAAATGGACAAAGTAAGAGTGTACTAGAAACAGGCAGGTCTTTCATGTTTCATAGGAAATTGTATTCTACAAGAAACTTAATTGACAAAAGTTCACAGGACACAAGTCTAAAGACACTCACTTTAATTGCTTGACCAAAGCAGCCCCTTCCCAGGACCTCTCCAGGAATGAGGTCTGAGGGCCTGAATATGCGATGTGCACCTGAAACACCACGTACAGATTCAGAACGGCACATGTCTCGACGTGAACACGATGGGGATCCCACACAACTGGATCCAGGTGATCTGTCTATACTGCAGCTGCGCCTTTATAGAAAAAAAAGAGAAAAAGCAAGAGACCTTTATACCCAGTGATCAGAAATCTGCACAGGAATATTTTGTTGTGATGTTAACCCCTTCATGCTGACCGTATGCAAATTTGCGTTCATTGCTTCAAGGGGTTAAACCAGGGTGATGCCTGCAACTGCAGTCATCACCCCGGTGCCATTTTTAGAGCGGGTGGTTGGCTCTTTAGTGAAAACAACCGATGCCGCTCTTCCCGGGTCTCGCATATGCCGGCTAGGCTGAGACCTGTACGAAGCCGGATTTAGCTCCGATCAGGTCTCCGATGTAAAATTCCAGAATCAATGTCACAACGTCACTTCCGGTTTATTCGGCTGCCAATGGCGCAGATTTTTTAAAAATGACAGTATTCAGAATCAAAGTTTTTGCCGATCTGAATACTTTTAAGCGCAAAGGAGGGATTTGGGGTCCCACCATAAAGAATACCTATCACTGTCTATTACTGTCACAAGGGATGTTTACATTCCTTGTGACAGCAATAAAAGTGATCAGATTTTTTATTATTTTTTAAAGGAACAATGTAAAAAAAAAAACAAAAAAAACAAAAAAATGTAAAGCGCCCCGTCCCAACATGCTCATGTAGCAAAGAAAAGGCATACGTAAGTCGCGCCCGAAATGTAAATGGTGTTCAAATCACACATGTGAGGTATTGCCGCAATTGTCAGAGTGAGAGCAATAATTCTAGCACTAGACCTCCTCTGTAACTCTAACCTGGTAACAGTAAACATTTGTTAAAGGTTCGCCTATTGAGATTTTTAGGTACCGTAGTTTGTCGCCATTCCACGAGTGTGCGCAATTTCAAAGCATGACATGTTAGGTATCTATTTACTCAACGTTACATCATCTTTCACATTATACAAAAAAATTGGGCTAACGTTACTATTTATTTTTTTATTCATGAAAGTGTCTTTTTTTCCCAAAAGAAATGTGTTTGAAAGAACGCTGCGCAAATACTACCGTGTGACAAAATATTGCAATGATCACCATTTTGTTCCCTAGGGTCTCTGCTAAAAAAAAAAATTATATATATAGAGATATATATCTCTATATATATAGATATATATCTATATATATATAGATATATATCTATATATATAGAGATATATATCTCTATATATCTCTCTATATATATATATATATATATATATATATATATATATATATATATATATAGATATATATATATATATATATAGAGAGAGATATAAGGTTCTAAGTAATTTTCTAGCAAAAAATATGCATTTTAACTTGTAAGCAATAAATGTCAGAAATAGGCTTAGGCGTGAAAGGGTTAAACCTTGCCACATTTTTTAAATATTAGCAGATCACAGGGGTTAGGCTAAGACTAACATTGTTGAACTGTTACATATATCAGTCATTATATGCTCTATGAAAGCTTTTTTCAACCAGGGTTCTGTGGCATCTGGAGAGCCTTCTGTGATCTTCAGGAGTGCCTTTGCAGAATGCCTAAAAATTGTGTCAAATTGCCCAACAATTGTATAAAGTATGAATCAAGCTTGCCTTTTAGTTACACAAAGCCAAAATATGGTTAGACGATGACTGCACAATATGGGTATTTGCTTGTGTTTATTTATCTGCAAACCTCATTAAAGCTGGATATCAAGGGCGCAGTTACAATCAATGGGGCCCCATAAAAAAATTCTGATGGGACTTAAGGGTGACCTCTTTCTTTGGCACCTGGAAACATGAAAATGGGCTCCATTAACAAAGTGATATCTTACCACATACCGGAGTATGTGATAAGATACCGCATTTTTCAAAAAGTTTTTAGCATTCACTAAAAAACGCTATTAAAATCCCGCATGAGTTATTTTATGTAGTCATGCAGCATTTCAGTAGTGAAAGTCTGTAGTAATTTACCGCCGGCAGTAGCTGGCATCCTTACCACAGGCTGTCAAGTAGCTGGTTGTTAATGAGCGGATAATGACCGGTGTCCTGAACAACCAGTAACTGTCATGGTTGTTAAGGAGCGGGTGGCTGCCGCATCCTTACCAACCGTTAAGTCAGCAGCTGACAGGTGAATGCAAAAAACAAATGCCAGCTTTGCCCCCCCACCCCCCAAAGCAACTTGTCCCAATTTTGATGGGGACAAGGGCCTCTACCCACAACCCTGGCCAATGGTTATGGGGGTCTGCGGCCAGGAGGCTTATGGAAATATGGAAGCCCCTCTTTTACAAGATCTCGCCCCCCCACCCCAATGTGAATGAGTAAGGGGTGAAGTGTAAAAGAAAAGACAGACAGTTTTTGACAAGTCCTATATTTTAAAAAGTTTAAATAATGTGCCCTGGTGTAGATCCATTGTCAATCATGACGCCCACTGCCACCGGCGACTGGAAAAAGGAAAAATTAAGGTCCGCTCTGCCATCTGCCAGTTCTTAAATACAGAAGGGGTGGGTGCCAACTGGTGACCCCACCCACTTGTGATGTAATCGACCCATCATGCCCCTGACCGATTGCGTTATAAGGGGGTGGGGTCACCTGGTGACATCACTGGGTGTCCCCGCCCCTTAGATATTTAAGACTTGTCATACAGCGAAGTTGGCAGATGGCGGAAAAAGACCTTTTTTTTTTTTCTCTTTTCGGGTCGGCAGTGACAACATGCGTCGTGATTGATAATGGATCTACACCGGAGGACATTCTTTTTTATTTTTTGAAATGAAGGACTTGTCGAAAACTGTCTGCCTTTTTTTTACACCACACATTTTTTTAATGGTGAATGAGTAGGGGTACATAGTACCCCTACTCATTCACATATGGGGGGGCAGGATCTAGGATCCCCCTTTTTAAAGGGGGCTTCCAGATTCCGATAAGCCTCCTGCCCGCAGACCCCTACAACCACCGGCCAGGGTCGTGGGGAAGAGGCCCTTGTCCCTATCAACAATTGTTATTTAATGACCTTTTTTATTTAAATACAATATATATATTATTATAACTTTTTTGCATAGGTTGCAGGAACTGAGTAATGAAGTGAGGCTTCTGTGCATTTCTCTAGCTCCAACTATAACCATGCTCAAGGAAACAACTTATTTTCATAAAAGCCACTGAATGTCCCACTGACAAAAGACTCAGATCTTAAGCAGGTGCAGTATGTAGTATGTGTAGCAGTGGAAAAAGCCTCAAGTGCCCTGGTGCCCAGCACACGGCCTGCTGGTTCTTTTTGTGCTACCTGCAAGATATTTGGGCACCAGTTAACAGCAGAGTGGCAGTAGTGTGTGTTCCAGCACCTGGCCCTGAAAGAAAAGCTGTACTGTGAGGCATAGTTATCTCCCTCGCAGGACAAGTAAAGTCAGGGCCTGGGGAGAGAGAGTATATGGGAGTGTGTGATCAGGTAACTGATCACCAATACAGGGGGAAAGGGGGATTACATTTTAATGCCAGTGATCAGCAGGGGGAGTTAATAGTACAGACACCAGTGCTGGGGGTATTATTGCGTCCATTGTACCAATGTTGGGGCTTATTATTGTGTTTGCTGACACCAATGCTGGGGGTTAATATTGAGTCCACTTACACCAGTGTTGGGGGTTACTATTGCACTCACTGACACCAAAGTTGAGGGTTATTATTGCGTCCACTGACACCATTGTTTGGGTTACAATTGTGTCCAGTGACTGTAATGTAGGGGAATATTATTGCACTCGCTGACATCAATGATTGGGGTTATTATTGCATGCACTGACACCAATGTTGGGGGTTAATATTGCGTCCATTGACATCAATGTTGAGGGTTATTATTGCACTCACTGACATCAATGCTGGGGGATATTATTGTGTTCACTGACACCAATGCTAGGTGGTTATTGTACTCCAAAGTCTTCAGTGTGCATTGTGATATCCTGAAAAAAATGCGTTAGGACCAACATTTTTTTGTGTTAGGGATTGTTCTAGCCCACGGGCTGCCTAACTTGATGCAATGCATCTCAATGTACGAAAATGTGCTGCTATTGTGCGGCCCTCTGGAAGTACTGGGGGCTGCACTTGAGGCCCTCTATAATTTTCAAGTTGACCACCACTGCTCTTGTCATTGAGACAGCACTACAGTCTTCTCCATGCTCCGTGACAGTCGCAGCAGTTGAAACGAATTCCATTTCTGATGTATGGTAAGTTTCCAATGAAGGGGAGAAAGAAGAATGAAATAATGATGGGAAACTGGTAAGATTAGTCCCTACAACATGGCATTTGAGGGTATAGTTCAAACACCGCATGGTAACAAATTGAATAAGACTGGCATACTTACATACAGACTCAGGTATCAAGTTTAAATAGATATGTACACAATTTTTCAAGCAGCGATACAAGATAAGAAAACCGACCAAAATAACACGTTATTCTGGTTATTTTAAATATTTTATCATAATAATGACATTTCCACAAAACTTTGTGCCACAAAAGAAAATGTCTTACGTGACTGGTTTTTGACGCCTGACTCCGGGCTCTGTGCATGGAGTGGATATGGCACTGTTCTCATGAGGGTCATGCTCAATAGTCAGCTGCAAGAGACGACTGGTCTCCTGTATTAAGACATCAATCTGGAGAAAAAGGGAATAGGAGAAGCTTACCAGTATTGCAGAAGACAAAAAAAGATTCAGAAATGTTAAAGATTGACCACTCACCTCATCAAGTGGAACACTGCGAATAGGGGTGCCATTAATCTCCAGTATTCGGTCCCCAACATGAATTGAACCTTGAATGTCAGGACTAAGACAGCCATTGTCTATCCTGAAAAAAAACAACATACTGTTTGTTTTTTCATTATGGTATGAATGAATGTATAATAAAATGTGTATGCATTAGACCATGCATGTCCTGCTTGTGGTGGTTGTGATCATCTTTTGCAGTGGTCACCACATCCTGTCTACACCCTGTACATATATAACCAAATGTTTCTGAATACATAGTATGAAACATTATACTACCAGCGTTAGGACTCATGTTGAAGGTTTAAATGGGTAAATGCAGCCAGGCTCAGATGGCCAACTGGAGGAGCCTCTGGGGGGCCCTCAACTCAGACACTGGCTCTGCAGCTCCCACAGTGGGTGTGATTGCCAGTGAGAATGATACTCAAACTCCCTAGACACATGATAGACTGCATAATTTGGACTTCACTGTATACATCAGGTGAGTGAAGACCTAGGGGGATGGGGGCAAGATTATCCAGATGGCAATAAAAATGAAAGGACTAATCTAATGCGGGGGGTGATGGATGATTATGGGTGTGCTGTACATTGTGGAAAGGTGAATAATAGAGGAGGGATGTAGGTTGAGATCTGTTATGGAAATTTTATGAAGATGTATTTTAATATGTATTGTCATAGTGTCTCCCAGTGTTAGTACTCCCGCAGCCCGCTCTAAAGAGCTGACTGGGGCAGACTGACGCTGGTTGAGATCCGTTTGGTAGTGGAAAACTTCCTGAGGTTGGAGAGAAGTGTTTGCAGAGTGGGGCTATGTCTGCCAGCGAAGGGTTCCTGTGCGATGCACAGAACGATCGTCTGGGGGGAAGTGTTCGCTCTACAAAGACATTATAGGTTTAGCAGATGTGCGCTCGTGTCACCCCTGTATGCCTGATCAACATATTTGGTTTGCCATGGCGTGCACCTGCAGATAATCTCCCATCAGCAGAAACTGTAGTATAGTCAGGGTATGCGTTGCTCTCTGAACATCGCAGAATAAGGACTCACGAAAAAAGGTAAAAATGGGAGCCTTTGGGTGCGTTATGGTCAGACAGCGTCCATGATTTAACCCAGCCATGCGGCTTCCATTGCCTAGCTGAGGATAGCTTACAGAGACAGGGGGCGAAAAATCATACACGCTGCCCATGCCCAGACACGTCTAGAGACTCCACCAGTCATTGTTTGTTGTATAAACTCATATCCTGCCAGGTCATATCCTGTTTGGTCGTCATATCCTGTGAAGGAAGCGATTGGCTGTTAGGGCCAGGACTTCCTGTTTGTGATTGCTTTTGTTGTCTTTGAATAAAAGAGCCAGTGCACTGCTCGGCAGGCAGTTGGAGGAGTGATGGAGCTAAGACGGTGACTATTTCTGTTTACTTGGGGAAAAGGGGAGACACAGGTTGTTTAAGGATGCATTATACAATTATGCTGAAAGGGCGCTTAATAGCGCAAGAGTATAGTGGAATTTCCACAACAGTTCATTGGTGGGCCATGGTATGAGTGAACAGATACTCCTTTACATCGGATCAATCTTTGTCCGATGCTTTAGGTAGGTTCTGCTTTGCAAAAAAAACAAATTTTTCGTCTTTTAGTATAATGCTTGTTATGTGTAAGTGACCGTATGTTGTGTATGGTTTGTCAGTATTGATTGGGATTATTTGCCTCTGCTATGGGACCCATTTGGTGCAGCCTGGAATGTGTGTGTGACTGAGCAGTTTGTTTGGGTGGCTGATGATTGAATTTGTTTTGGGGCTGCCATGTGGCTTGCTGGGGGAGAGTGGCCAGGCATGGCTGTTCTATCATTTACAATGGGGACTGTTGGCTACTCCCTGTGTACAATAGCATGGGGGGAGATCGTTTTGTTTTGAAATAAAAAGATCATGCATGCAAGCACCACTCAAATGTTTGGTTTCTCATGGAAGCTGATGGCAGAGTAAGTATATGAACTTTATTTAGGAACAAGAGTATGTTTGAGACGTGTTATTTTGTGTTTTATGTAACGTTGTTGTTTGATTGGAGAGCCTGTGTTGTTGGTTGGTCAAGGTCCCTAGTAGTATATAGCCTAAAATGTTTGTAAGTGTTCATTTGGTGTCTCAAATGTGTAATTTTGTGGGGAGAAGTTTATGTTTCTAGTGAAGAAATCTTGGTTTTGGGGGGATCGGCAACTGCATTTCATGTGTTGGTGTTGTGTCATGTGTGACCTTTTGTCATCAGCCATTTTGCTGTCTACCATGCGGCCCAGCTCTTATGGTCGCCATGTGGCTGTGGCTTGATCTTCGTTTGTTGCAACTACCATTTTGTGTCCGTTGTGTTTTGGTTTTGGATGGAATTGCTCTGCTTTTGGGCCATTTTTAAAAATGTGATTTTGGTTTGTAGAGGCCCAGTTTAAGGATTTTATACTGTTTAGCCTGTAAATCATCCCAGAGTGGAAATTGCTCCAATTTCAGGGGTGAGACACTGGGTCGAAGGCACCATTTTTGGTTTCCTTTGTATGTGTGTGCAGCCATGCGGTCTGAGCACCATTTCCTTTTAAGTGAATTCTGTTTTTGTACTTTTTACATACTTTTCAGTGAAACTGTTATGTTGTTTGTATTGAGTTTTGGGTTTGAGTGGGGTCTCTACTTTGCACTGAATTTACTAGCTTTAACTGAGTTTTTGTATTTTTAGTGGTGTGTGTTATTCTTATTTTTAATTGTTTATAGCCTGCAGTAGAAAAGAAAGGCTTTTGGTTGACCTCCTTGAGCCATCTTTTTGCAGGAGTTTCAGTTTTTGGCTTTTGTTGATTTTTTGTAGATTTTTTTTTAACCACTTACCAACCGGCCCATAGCCGAATGACGGCTGCAGGGCGGTTGGATAACTCTGGGAGGGCGTACTATGACGTCCTCCCAGAATTCCCCTCTCGCGCGCCCCCTGGGGCGCGCACCCGAACACATCCGTGATCACGGATCCCGGTAAATGGCCGCTGATCGCGGCCGTTTACCATGTGATCGGGCCGTCAAATGACGGCGCGATCACATTTAAACAGACCGGCGTCATCTGATGACGCCGGTTCCTCTCCTCCCCTCCTGTGTACCGATCGGTACACAGTGAGCGGGGAGGGGGATGGATGGATGTCTGCAGCGCTGTGGGCTGTATGTGTAGTGCCCACAGCGCTGCACAGAGACATCCAGCCATCCATCCATCCATGCTCAGCCATCCCTCACTACTATGCAATGCTGTGCAATACTCTGCAATACCCCCACAATACTCTGCAATGCTGTGCAATACTCTGCAATACCCCCACAATACTCTGCAATGCTGTGCAATACTCTGCAATACCCCCACAAAACTCTGCAATGCTGTGCAATACTCTGCAATGCCCCCACAATACTCTGCAATGCTGTGCAATACTCCGCAATACTCTGCAATGCTGTGCAATACTCTGCAATACCCCCACAATACTCTGCAATACTCTGCAATGCTGTGCAATACTCTGCAATACCCCCACAATACTCTGCAATGCTGTGCAATACTCTGCAATGCCCCCACAATACTCTGCAATGCTGTGCAATACTCTGCAATACTCTGCAATGCTGTGCAATACTCTGCAATACCCCCACAATACTCTGCAATGCTGTGCAATACTCTGCAATGCTGTGCAATACTCTGCAATACCCCCACAATACTCTGCAATGCTGTGCAATACTCTGCAATGCCCCCAAAATACTCTGCAATGCTGTGCAATACTCTGCAATGCCCCCACAATACTCTGCAATGCTGTGCAATACTCTGCAATGCCCCCACAAAACTCTGCAATGCTGTGCAATACTCTGCAATGCCCCCACAATACTCTGCAATGCTGTGCAATACTCTGCAATGCCCCCACAAAACTCTGCAATGCTGTGCAATACTCTGCAATGCCCCCACAATACTCTGCAATGCTGTGCAATACTCAGCAATGCCCCCGCCATACTCTGCCATGCGCCCGCCATACTCTGCCATGCCCCCGCCATACTCTGCCATGCCACCGCCATACTCTGCCATGCCCCCGCCATACTCTGCCATGCCCCCGCCATACTCCGCAATACCCCCCCCATACTCCGCCATACTCCGCAATACCCCGCCATACTCCGCAATACCCCGCCATGCTGAGCCATGCTCAGCTGTACTCGCCCTCTGTATGTGGCCAGGCTGTGGAAGTCTCACACATGTGGTATCGCCGTACTCAGGAGGAGCAGGAGAATCTGTTTTGGGGGGTCATTTTTGGTATGTACATGTTATGTGGTAGAAATATTGTATAAATGGACAACTTTGTGTTAAAAAAAAAAAAGCGTTTTAACCACTTCCCGCCCGCCGGCCGTCATACAACGTCCTTGATTTTGTGCGGAGATATCTGAATGATGGTTGCAGCTACAGGCATCATTCAGATATCAGCTTTTTCAGCCGGCGATTCCCTACACCATAGAAACGATCATAGCAGCTGTTCCACTGCTTGATCGTTCCTACGGGAGGCGAGAGGGGATGTCCCCCCCTCCCGCGCTTCTACCGACTCACCGCTACGATCGAAGCCAGGATGGTTTTTTTTTTTTTAATTTCAGGCTTCCCAGCCTAGAGGTGAGATGTGGGGTCTTATTGACCCCATATCTCATTGTAAAGAGGACCTGTCATGCCATATTCCTATTACAAGGATGTTTATATTCCTTGTAATAGGAATAAAAGTGGTCAAAAATTTATTTTTTTGGAAAAAAGCATCAAACTAAAATAAATAAAGTAAAATGAACAATAAAAAAAAATAAAAAATTTTTTAAAGCGCCCCTGTCCCTGTGTGCTCGCATGCAGAAGCGAACGCATACGTAAGTCCCGCCCACATATGAAAACGGTGTTCAAACCACACATGTGAGGTATCGCTGCGATCGGTAGAGCGAGAGTAATAATTTTGGCCCTAGACCTCCTCTGTAACTCAAAACATGTAACCAGTAAAAAATTTTAAAGCGTCGCCTATGGGGATTATTGAGTAGCAAAGTTTGGCGCCATTCCACAAGCGCGTGCAATTTTGAAAGGTGACATGTTGGGTATCTATTTACTCGGCGTAACTTCTTCTTTCACATTATGTACAAACATTTGGCTAACTTTACTGTTTTGGTTTTTGTAAAGCACAAAACAGTTTTTTTTCCAAAAAAAAGCGTTAAAAAAATTGCTGCGCAAATACCGTGCGAGATAAAAAGTTGCAACGACCGCCAATGTATTCTCTAGGGTCTTTGCTAAAAAAACATATATAATGTTTTGGGGTTCTATGTAATTTTCTAGCTAATAAATTATGATTTTTACATGTAGGAGAGAAATGTCAGAATTGGCCTGGGTGCTCCAGAATGCCTGATGGTGCTCCCTGCATGTTGGGCCTCTGTATGTGGCCACGCTGTGTAAAAGTCTCACACATGTGGTATCGCCGTACTCGGGAGTAATAGCAGAATGTGTTTTGGGGTGTAATTTGTGGTATGCATATGCTGTGTGTGAGAAATAACCTGCTAATATGACAATTTTGTGGGAAAAAAAAAAGTAAAAAAAAAACCTTGATTTTGCAATGAATTGTGGGAAAAAAATGACAACTTCAAAAAACTCACCATGCATCTTTCTAAATACCTTGGAATGTCTTCTTTCCAAAAAGGGGTCATTTGGGGGGTATTTGTACTTTTCTGGCATGTTAGGGTCTCAAGAAATTAGATAGGCCGTCAGTACTTCAGGTGTGATCAATTTTCAGATATTCGCACCATAGCTTTTGGACTCTATAACTTTCACAAAGACCAAATAATATACACCGATTTGGGTTAATTTTACCAAAGATATGTAGCGGTATAAATTTTGGCCAAAATATATGAAGAAAAATTAATAATTTGCAAAATATTATAACAGAAATGAAGAAAAATTTATTTTTTTACAGATTTTTCAGTCTTTTTTCTTTTACGGCGCAAAAAATAAAGAACCCAGCGGTGATTAAATACCACCAAAAGAAAGCTCCATTTGTGTGAAAAAAAGGACAAAAATTTCATATAGATACAGTGTTGCATGACTGAGTAATTGTCATTCAAAAGGGGGTTTAAGTGCCCAGTTGTCAAGTGGTTAATGTGTTGATAGACATAGTTTGAAACTAGGCTTCCCCTCCCTCTTCCTGTTCATTGATATTTAAATAAACCAGTTAGATGTGTTTTCAGAGCTGAGAAAACAGGAAGTTATTCACAAGAAGTGATGTACAACAGGAAGTTCTTTGCAGGTGTGCAACAGGAAGTTGGTGGGAGGAGCTTGGGGTCTTTTGACTCGTGTTTGGAAGTATGTTTGATTTTTAATTTAATTCCAGTTGTTTTATACTGTAATACAGTTTTGGGTAGAGAGAAACTAGAGGCATCCATATTATTGTTGTAACATCTAGGTACAGAGAAAAGCCAATGTTCTGTAGAGAAAGCGGGCGTAAGTGTGCTGCGCAGTTTAGTCTGGCGACGCAGTGTACGGTCGTACAGCGCAATGCGCTTGTGTATGCATACATTGTGAAGGGTAGAGACATAATTCGGGGGGTGATCTTTGGTTGTTGACTAATCAGTTGGCATAGTTAATAGTTGGTTGCTAAAAGAGTGGTACTCTGTAGTTCTGTGCCAAAAGTGTTGGGACAACAAGCCATAGAGTTGATGCCTCGGTTAGGGTTTCTAGTTGGGGGACTGGACCAGATATAGTGGTTGAAAACCGTAAAAGAAGGCACCGGGTGGTGTTCTCCTAAATGGGTGCAATGGTTTCCCTGGACGCAGGGGTAAGACAATAAGCCGATTCGAATAGCAATGGGTAATGAGCAATCCGTGCAAGGGAAGGGATGCTAGTTTTGGGGAAAAGGCCAGTAAACCCCTTAAAGATTGGCATATATGGTCAGAGGGTACAGTAAGGTGTATTCCCTTGGAAGGTACGAGACCCAGAATAAAAATACCTTGGAAGTAGTTTAGCTGTGGCTTTAGAAATCTGTAATGATGAGTGAGTTGTTGGATGTGTAGTACACGCTTGTGTGATTAAAATTCTCAAGCCTACCTCGAAAAAGGTAGAGCCCACAGCAGTCTAACATTACTACAATTTGGCAAGGATGGGGGGGGGGCTGGCAGTACCACACTCTAAGATGTACTTTTTGGCATCTCAGCTGCAACAGCTTGCAGGATGGGATCTACATGACTCAGATAATCCTATTACACAGCTGGTGTCTCGCACCAATCCCATACTAACTGCTGGCTCACATTTGGAAATGGGTCTTCCGGGCATCCCTTCGTCCTCCCCAACAGCAATATTACTCCAGAAGGTTTGGAAGGCAGTCAAAACAGCACTAACCATAGATGGTCCAATGGAGTTTACTCCCATTTGGAACAACCCCAACTACCCTGAGATATCCAAACTACAGGGATTCTCTCTTTGGTCAAGAATAGGGATATTGTTCTTTGCACAATTATATGATGGCAATGTACTCAAATCATTTGAAAATCTATGCAGGGAATTCTCTCTAACTCGGAAACAATTCTACCAATACCTCCAACTCGGGCATGCGTTACAAACTCAGATACGGACGGTTAGTCTAAATATCACTACATCTTTTCTGATACAGGAGGTCCTACAAGCTAACAACCGCAAAGGTGTGATATCACAAGCTTATTCTACCTTAGTAGCCACAATTCAAAATCCTGCCCTACTTAAATGTAGAACAAACGCCCTGGTCCATGCATGTGGGTGATATAGACGGAGATCAGTGGGACATGGCCCTATAATCAATTCCGGTGGTGTCAGTCTCGGCTTCTCACAAACTTTCACAATTGTTTATACTGCATAGGTCATATCGTACACCCACACAACTACACAAATAGGGCAGAAGAGATTCCCCCTATGCCCTAAATGTACCATTCACAGGAGAGACTTTATACACATGATATGGCGCTGCCCGAAGCTTGCCAGATATTGGACAGAGGTCACACAGATTGTATCCACTGTGGCACAAACACCCATACCATGCACACCTCTGGTGTGTATCCTGGGATCAGCTGATGCTGAAATGTATCCAAAAGGCGTATATATAATGGTAACTAGACTACTATATCTGGCTAGGAAACTCATAGCATGTTATTGGCTGGCGACCAATGTAACTACAAAGGACCAGTGGATCGCGCATGTCAACTCCTTCCTCCTTAAGGAACAGCTGGCATACCGACACCGAAGGGCTCCAAAGAAATTTGACCTTATATGGCAAAACTGGTTAGATAACCCCAATCTTGCCCCTCCCCAGCTAATAATGGATAGACTGCTACAGTTATAGACTCTAATGTAATTGATAGGACCTCCTCCAGAACTTGAGGCCTTTCCTATAATGCATAAGCTATGCAGATGGTAACTCATGTGGTAAAAAGGCCCACAAGCCTGGAGGAAGGAGCTTATTCCTTATAATATTCTATTTCATTTTTCTTTATTTTTCTATTATTTAAAGGGGTTGTAAAGGTAAATTTTTTTTTTTTTTTTAAATAACAAACATGTTATACTTACCTTCACTGTGCAGCTCGTTCTGCACAGAGTGGCCCCGAACCTGGTCTTCTGGGGTCCCTCGGCGGCTGTTTCAGCTCCTCCCCGCAAGCATTAACCACCTTAATGCGAGCTCCCTCGCATGGTGGTGAGTGCTTGCGGGCGCGCTCCCGTGATACAGCCGGCGGCTATAGCCGCTCGCTGTATCACTCGGCCCCGCCCCCCGGCGCGCCTCATCATCTGATGTGATTGACAGCAGCGCGAGCCAATGGCTGCGCTGCTTTCAATCCATCCACTGCAGCCAATCAGCGACCAGGCTGAGCTGCAGTGGAGATGACGAGAACGAGCAGCGGAGATTCGAGGCGTCAGGTAAGTAAAACGGGGGGGCTGGGGGCGGCGGTATTGTCAAAAGTTTTTTCACCTTAATGTATATCATGCATTAAGGTGAAAAAATTGTTACCTTTACAACCCCTTTAAAAGTGTTTTTTATTAGTTTTGTTTGTTCTAAGTTCTAAAAAAAAAGATTATATGTGCTTAACAATAGGTAGCTGCAGTTTCTCTCATTGTATTTTTTTTCTATCACTAAAAAAGTGAAGGTAGCATTCGATCTTGGTTGTTTTTATTTTTTCATTTTTGTTTTGGGAACTATGAAATATCTCCCCCACATTTGTATCTAAATGTTTGTCTCATGTTTTAGTCTTCTCATTGTTTGTATGTAGTAACAAGAATATGTTTGAACCTACCGCGACAGCCCTCTTACGTGTCTTGGCTGTTGTATTTTAGTAGGAACGTGAAAGTAAGGGTTACAGAGGGTTTAGTTATTGTCGGTTTCGAGGAATGTCAGTGACAATTTACCAATGTACACAAATGTTGTATTGTTTATCATTATTTGCAGGTTTAATATGAAGGATAGAGTAATAAGTTTTGTTTATAAGTATCTTTTCAGGTCCAAGGAGTTTCTGAAAGTGTATGTACATAGAAAGCAGGTGTATGTAGATAGCTGTATACATGCATAAATACACACGCCTGAGAAGGTAAAAGTATCATAGGCTATTTCACTGTTTCCCTGTTTTTTTCTGCACCATTCTAAACCCTGCGTGTCTTCCTCCAGTTTGTAATGAGGAAGAAAAGGGGGGGGTGATAGTGGTGAGAATGTCAGTCAAATGACAGTCAAACCAATAATACTAACTGCTCTAATTCTAGCCAAGTTCTTTCTTTGATGGAATTTGAATCAGCAAGCAGCAGTCTGGTGAAGGATGCTCCCATAAGAACCTTTTTGTCAATGGTTCCAGGTATTACACCTCAGATGGTAAGCCATGCACAAGTTACGTAGTGACCACAGTCATTAGGTTCCCAGGTTTAAGATGGAATATTAAATGTCCCATATATGTTCAGAATGCCCCGCCCAGAAGTTTGTTTTCATGTGGTCGCAGGAGAAAATGAATTTAGAAACACATGTTCCTGAGGAGGGGAACAAGGAGGTACGTGGGAGAGGAATTGTGTAAATTAATTAGTGATCAAGTCAAGCATGGGATGTACATCTAGGGAATGTCCAGCTGAAGTATGGAGGAAGCATATCCAGCTAGACCCACTTGGTATGCATAGCACTAGGGTAGTACTCGTGAATGGTAAATCTAAAGAGTCATAAAAGCAAAGAAGAGGAAACAAAAACACTAAATACCCAGATAAGTAGATGACTGAATCTGATGTTTTGCAAAACACATGCAAAGTAGTAGCTTACCTGAGTTAAAAAAGACTCAAATATATATAGAGAGGTGGGAGAGATGTTCACTCACCCACTCGCAAGGCGCCTCTGACAGATCGTAGCGGCGGATAGCCGCATTCATATATTCCTCCCGTCCCGGCGGTGTCTGACATCACCGCTGGGACAAGGACGTAAGATGAAGATGCCCACGCGCATGCGCCAGGTATCAAAAAACAGAGTACGAGATGTTACGCTGTCAACGCCACAAAGTGAAAATGCCCACGTGCATGCGTCAGATCTCAAGAGCGGATGTGACGCTATCAACGTCGCAAGCAAACACACCATTTTGGTTTAGGGAATGCCCTGAAGGGATGGATTAGCCAATAGGGGTAAAGCCATGCAAGTAATAGGCATAGCAGCGAAAGGCTGCAATCACATATTGCCATGCAGGAAAGAAAAGATACCAAATGTGCAAGCCAGGGACTAAAACTTCTAGGGCTCCAATCAGCTGAGTGATTGATTAAACACACAGCTCGATTGGTGCCCATGGCGTCCGTACGGCCACTGGAAAAACAAAACCAAAGGAGAGGGCGGAGACAAAGAAGCAATACATGAGGGACTTATTCACATGTTAAAACACTGTGAATATAAGTAGTACATAAAATGAATATAATAGAAGATAGTTGATTTAATTTGCAGCTCAGAGAGGGTTCAAGTATGCCCACATATTAAAAGGAAATATACAAGTACATGGCACAAAAAATATATGCAAAACCTTACAACAGTTGTTAAAACGTTGCCAGACATTGAATGTATTATTTATAAAGAATAAACCAAATGAAGGAAAAAAAAAAAAAAAACACCGGGACGAGAAAGAGGAAGAAAACAGGAAAATCAGATGGATCATTAGAGAAAAGGTTTAAAACTAAAAAGCATCATTTAAACCGGGATACTTAAGGGCAGATAGATCATGTATCCAGCGTGCCTCACGCTTTATTAGCATTTTGTCATAGTCACCACCTCTTTCGCCTGGGGGGATATGCTCCAAGGCAAAAAAATGCATTTTGGAGCAGTCCAAATTGTGAAACAGGCCCATATGGCAGCTTATCCGTGTCTCCATTTCCTTTGATACAAGGGAAACATGGTCCCTAATACGGTGGAAGAATGGTCGCTTGGTTTTTCCCACATAAAAAAATAAATTTGGGTTTGTATAAACGCCCATTTGGGGTGGGTAATCTGTCATGCGGCGTGAATGTAGCGACAAAAATTGCAATTGTGACAAGGTCTTGTACCTTTAGCCCCCTTTGAAATTCCTGTCTGAGAGGTGTAGTGACTATGTACAAAATTATCTTCTGATCTTAGGATCTTCTGAAGGTGATCTCTGGGTATTTCTTAAGATGTTTTTATACATTGTCATCTCCCATCAGGAGATACCAATGTTTTTGCATGATGTCACGCACCTGACGGTGCTGACCCGAGAAACGAGTAATCAGCCTGACCCCAGGATTGGATCTAACAGGTTTGGGATCATGTATTAGAGAAAGTCTGTTTTTGTTTTTTCCATATATTTTTTGTATATTTGTTTCATTTGATCATTATTGTACTTTTTGATTATCTGCATATTTATGAAATGAAATAAGCGGTGGATCGGCATCCTCTCCTCCCCATCGTCTCCCAGAGCCCTGCAAAATCCAGGATGCGGATGGATCCCTTTTACCAGGCTGCAGACACAGTGAGTACAGGCCGAAACAATGACAATACTATCTCCTTGCTTCAATACTCAATAGTTGCATTCCCCACATCAGAGCAGCCTGTGCTAGATACTACTATCAAGGACATGCTCCTGCCACTCCAATCCTCCCTCATGACAAATCTATCTTCCCTGATTCATAAGTTTTCACTAGAAATAAAACACATGGGAGATAGATTGCAGTATATGGAAACCAAGATGGAGGAATGCACTGACACAGTGAATGACCTAGTTGATGCCTATAAAGAACAAAAAGATGAAAACTTGTGGATCAAAGCTGGCAGACCTCGAGGACCGCTCTCGCCGAAATAACATTAAAATACGCGGCATCCCGGCATCTACCCCGCCCACAGTGTTGCACAAATATGCTAGCACCATGTTTTCCACACTGCTGCCTGAACGATCTCCAATAGAGCTCACTATTGACTGTATTCATAGAATACCTAAACCACACCACCTGGAAGAAGCTATCCCCAGGGATGTACTCCTGAGGATCCACTTTTATCAGGACAAAGAACAAATCTTATCTAAAGCGAGGGAAGTATCCACCCTTCCAGCACCGTATTCAGATATCCAACTGTTTGCAGACCTATCACAATTCACCATGCAAATGAGAAGACAACTGAAAACGGTGACAAAAGCTCTAACTAACCATAAGATAACCTACCGGTGGCGCCACCCAGCAACTATACTAGCCAATTACAATGGAACCCACCATACAATCTCTAACACTGAAAGTGGCATGAAACTTCCCCACTCGTGGGGGAATCATACCGGAACCCCCCCGAAACCTGCCTGATGCACACGGGAAACCCAACCCCTTTCACTTTGGGCAAAACCGAGGGAACACTAAGTCTAAACACAAGTGATGATCCTTGTCCTACCATTACCAGGCTACAGTAATAAGTCCGATCTGGCTCTATGCTCAATCAGTTGTTTTTTTTAAATTTCCCACAAGTTTTGGTCAGCATCTCTCAATTTTCATTTCTGTTGTAGCATTCTTAACTTCCACCCTCTTGCAACCTTAATCCGAAGACTAATGCCCCGTACACACGATCGGACTTTCCAACAACAAAACCGTGGATTTTTGTTCAAAGGATGTTGGCTCCAACTTGTCTTGCATACACACGGTCACACAAATGTTGGCCAACAATTACGAACGTAGTGACGTACAAGGCGTACGTGATATCTCGATTACAAACGCTAGTTTTACAAGACCGAGCGTTTCTGGCTCGTACTTGATTCCGAGCATGCGTGGACTTTTGTCCGACAACAAACAATTGTTGGCGGAAAATTTCCGAACCTGCTAGCCAACATTTGTTGGTTGAAAGACAAATGTTCAATGGAGCATACACACAGTTGGACTTTCCGCCAACAAGCTCACATCCAACATTTGTTGTCGGAAAATTTGATCGTGTGTACGCGGCATAAGTGTTTACCTTTCATTGGCACCTTGACAAACTACCTTTCTTGCATCCCTTCTCAGAACATCCAAATTCAAAGGCTTCAACATCAACTGAATCGCTGAAGACACAACCACCGATCTATTACAGTAAGTCACCCACAACCAAGCTACACACCACCACTTCTTAACATCAACATCCTATTCCTAAATGCGAAGGGCCTAAACCATCCAGAAAAATGAGCCTCTATGTGGAAATCAGCTCTAACGCTTAAATGTGATATCCTTTGCATCCAAGAGACACATTTTGCTTGCGATGCAGCTCTCCAGTGCCGACATAGGCAGTTCCCCCATATTTACCAAGTGTGCTATGCTAAAAAACAAAGAGGCGTCTTAATAGCCATCAGGAACACTGTTCCCTTTCAACTTCACAACTGCATTACAGATACGGAAGGGCGTTACATCATACAACGTTGCTTCTGTCCATCTACGCCCCGAACCAACACCAGATGCATTTCCTCAAATGGACTCTGCATACAGTGAAAAAACTCCAACAAGGCCACATGCTGATATGTGGAGACTTCAATTTAGTCCCGGATAACATCATGGACTCGACCGCAGCCTCCAAAAGACACGTTTTCCCTCTAGACAAATTTATTACTTCTAATAATTTATTTGACATGTGGAGATGTCACGCGAGCGAACTTGATTATACTTATCTATCGCCACGCCAAAACACCTACTCACGAATTGATCTCTTTCTAGCTGATAAATGGTTACTTCAGAATGTATCGGCCTCAGCTATTCACACCACCACCTGGTCAGATCATGCTCCTGTCAGCATCACCATAGGTGCTAAAGCATCTCAACCTAACTCCTACCTATGGAGGGTTAATAATTACCTTCTCCACACTCCTTGCTATTCTACCCCACTCACACAACAACTTGAGGAATTCTTCTCAATTAATTCTGAGTCAGTATATGACCCGCTGGCGGTATGGAATTCCCATAAGGAAGTTATACGAGGTGTATTCATCCAAATGGGAGCTAGAGCAAAGAAAAAGAGGACACAGAGGATAGATGAACTAGCTGATGATCTAGCAGCCTCTGAGGCTGAGAACAAATCCACTCCCTCCCCTCTCCTCCAATTCAAAATATTCTCACTGCGCCATGAACTTTGATCCCCACTCCTTGAGGCATTCGAAAAAGTGTATAGCAAAGCGACAACCTACACCACAGGGAACAAAGCGGTTAAAGCAATGTCCTTACGTATCAAAAGGACATAGAACCAAGACTAAAATCCCATTTATATACCACCCTCATACTAACAAAAAACTACTTAAACCCAATGACATTGCTAATGCATTTATTATATACTATAGAGACCTCTACAATATTAAGGATGATAAAAACACTTATCAACCATCCCAGGAAGAAATCTTATGCCGCGTACACACGGTCGGACTTTTCAGCTACAAAAGTCCGACAGCCTGTCCGACAGACTTTCGACGGACTTTTGGCGGACTTTCGACGGACTTGCGGCGGACTTTCTTACGAACAGACTTGCCTACACACGATCACACAAAAGTCCGTCGAATTCTTACGTGATGACGTACACCGGACTAAAATAAGGAAGTTCATAGCCAGTAGCCAATAGCTGCCCTAGCGTGGGTTTTTGTCCGTCGGACTAGCATACAGACGAGCGGATTTTTCGACCGGACTCGAGTCCGTCGGAAAGATTTGAAGCATGTTTCAAATCTAAAGTACGACGGATTTGAGGCTAAAAAAGTCAGTTGAAAGTCCGGAGAAGCCCACCCACGATCGGATAACCAGCCAGCTTTAGTCCGTCAGCGTCCGTTGGACTTTTGTAGACGAAAAGTCCGACCGTGTGTACGCGGCTTTAACCTTCCTAGAGCATACTAACCTCCCCTCTATATCTCCACAACAACTTTCATCTCTAAATACCCCATTAACTATCCCTGAAATACTGCAAGTAATCAACAACCTTCCAAATTCCAAATCCCCAGGGCCAGATGGCTACACCGGAGAATACTATAAAAAATGTCAACATATTATAGCCCCTATGCTATGTAGGACCTACAATTCAGGTACCTCATCTGC
Organism: Lithobates clamitans; assembly: GCA_037952925.1. NCBI lineage: Eukaryota > Metazoa > Chordata > Amphibia > Anura > Ranidae > Lithobates > Lithobates clamitans. The sequence continues at coordinate 4,668,523 of JBBGZY010000865.1, forward strand.
AAAGTTCCTCACCGAAATGCTCAGTGCATTAATTGTGACCCTCCCAAAGCCAGGAAAATAGCCAACCTCACCAAAAAATTTCCGACCTATATCCTTGCTCAACATAAGATTTAAAAATGTATGCAAAACTTATAGCCACGAGATTAGTGGACATCTTACCAACCCTTATTCATAAGGGCCAATCAGGATTTACAAAAGGCCGCCAAGCCTCAGACGCTACCAGGAGAGTGATTAATGCTATCCACCATGTTGAGAAATCAGACACACCTTCCATATTCCTATCTTTAGACACGGAAAAAGTGTTTGATAGGGTGAACTGGGACTACCTATCATCAGTACTGGCCAAAATAGGGATATAAGGACAAATTTACAATGCCATCATGGCCTTGTACTCTGTCCCATCGGCCCAAGTATATTACAGCAGACATCCTCTCATTACCATTCAAAATCTCGAATGGAACAAAACAAAGTTGTCCTCTTTCCCTCCTAAACTTTAACTTCCTTATGGAACCCCTAGCTGAGAGCATCAGATCCAACAAAAAAATATCAGGAATACCCATCGCAGACCAGGAGCATAAAATCAGCTTATTTGCTGACGACGTTATTCTAACGGTCACAGATCCCGTTAAATAACGGTCACAGATCCAGTTAACTCCTTACCGGAAATTCAGAAGACACTGGCCTGGTTTAGTAATATTTCTTATTACAAAGTAAACAAAATTAAATCATATATCTTAAACCTAGGAGTGAATTCTGCCACAAGCGACTATCTCCAACAACAATTCCCTTATCCCTGGGCAGATAGAAGTATAACCTACCTAGGTGTGCAATTAACCATCTCAACTAAATCACTTTTTCATCACAACTATTTACCACTTCGCACTAAACTGCAAGAGGATCTCACCAGGTTGGCGTCATTTGAATTCTCCTGGATGGGGCGCTTAGCAGCCTTTAAAATGCTTCATCTCCCCCAAAAACTCTATCTATTCAGAACCCTCCCATATCCATCCATCTACTTTAAATCACTTCAAACTATACTATCTAAATTTATATGGCAAGGTAAAAGATCAAGATGCGCTCATGTAAAACGAATTAAGCATCGTCAAGCGGGAGGCGCAGGTTACATAGACTTTCAGGATTATTACTTGGTCTCTGTACTCACCCAAACGAGAGAATGGTTTCTATCTTCTTCCTCCCCAACAATTTTAGTAACACTCAAAACCTGGGACCGATTTACAAAAAGTAACTTGTCACACCCTCTCAAATCCACCCTCCAAATTCCTCTAGAAGCACTGCATAATTTAATGCACTCAACATCCTCTACAATGTGGAAAGCGAAAGGAATTACATATACAGTCAGTTCCATAAATATTGGGACATCAACACAATTCTAATCTTTTTGGCTCTATACGCCACCACAATGGATTTGAAATGAAGAAAACAAGATGTGCTTTAACTGCAGACTTTCAGCTTTAATTTGAGGGTATTTGCATCCTAATCAGGTGAACGGTGTAGGAATTACAACAGTTTGTATAAGTGCCTCCCACTTTTTAAGGGACCAAAAGTAATGGGACAATTGGCTGCTCAGCTGCTCCATGGCCAGGTGTGTGTTATTCCCTCATTATCCCATTTACAAGGAGCAGATAAAAGGTCCAGAGTTCATTTCAAGTGTGCTATTTGCATTTGGAATCTGTTGCTGTCAACTCTCAATATGAGATCCAAAGAGCTGTCACTATCAGTGAAGCAAGCCATCATTAGGCTGAAAAAACAAAACAAACCCCTCAGAGAGATAGCAAAAACATTAGGTGTGGCCAAATCAACTGTTTGTTACATCCTTAAAAAGAAAGAACGCACCGGTGAGCTCAGCAACACCAAAAGACCTGGAAGACCATGGAAAACAACTGTGGTGGATGACCAAAGAATTCTTTCCCTGGTGAAGAAAACACCCTTCACAACAGTTGGCCAGATCAAGAACACTCTCCAGGAGGTAGGTGTATGTGTGTCAAAGTCAACAATCAAGAGAAGACTTCACCAGAGTGAATACAGAGGGTTCACCACAAGATGTAAACCACTGGTGAGCCTCAAAAACAGTAAGGCCTGATTTGTGTTTGCCAAACAACATCTAAAAAAGCCTTCAAGGTTCTGGAACAACATCCCATGGAAAGACGAGACCAAGATCAACTTGTACCAGAGTGATGGGAAGAGAAGAGTATGGAGAAGAAAAGGAACTGCTCATGATCCAAAGCATACCACCTCATCAGTGAAGCATGGTGGTGGTAATGACATGGCGTGGGCATGTATGGCTGCCAATGGAACTGGTTCTCTTGTATTTATTGATGATGTGACTGCTGACAAAAGCAGCAGGATGAATTCTGAAGTGTTTCGGGCAATATTATCTGCTCATATTCAGCAAAATGCTTCAGAACTCATTGGACAGAGCTTCACAGTGCAGATGGACAATGACCCGAAGCATACTGCGAAAGCAACCAAAGAGTTTTTTAAGGGAAAGAAGTGGAATGTTATGCAATGGCCAAGTCAATCATCTGACCTGAATCCGATTGAGCATGCATTTCACTTGCTGAAGTCAAAACTGAAGGGAAAATGCCCCAAGAACAAGCAGGAACTGAAGACAGTTGCAGTAGAGGCCTGGCAGAGCATCACCAGGGATGAAACCCAGTGTCTGGTGATGTCTATGCATTCCAGACTTCAGGCTGTAATTGACTGCAAAGGGTTTGCAACCAAGTATTAAAAAGTGAGAGTTTGATGAATGATTGTTAATCTGTCCCATTACTTTTGGTCCCTTAAAAAGTGAGAGGCACATATACAAACTGTTGTAATTCCTACACTGTTCACCTGATTTGGTTGTAAATACCCTCAAATTAAAGCTGAAAGTCTGCAGTTAAAGCACATTGTGTTCGTTTAATTTCAAATCCATTGTGGTGGTGTATAGAGCCAAAAAGATTAAAATTGTGTCGATGTCCCAATATTTATGGACCTTACTGTATACCTGAGCTGCTCAGTGAGGAAAAAAATCAAATCATTCCCCACACTACAAAAAGAATTTCACTTATCAAACTCAGACCTTTTCCTCTACATCCGCACTCAACACTGCATAGCCAAATTTCCTACATGGGCCTGCACTATCCCCCTATCGGCTTGGATCTTCTTTAGAACCCAAACACCGCACCAAAAGGGAATTTCACTTTTTTATAATCTCCTTCAACAAAAGAACATCTTTATCAAGTCAACCCCATTACTTAGATGGGAATTGGATCTGGGATGTACCTATACCATAGATTAATGGGCTAAAGCTTGCAACTCCACATACAAATCCACCTGTTGTTCCACCCTCTGGGAACTATCAATCAAACTGACACAACATCGGTACCTGACCCCTGATAGATTGTCCAAATACGAAACTAAACTAGATAATAAATGCTGGAGGATGTGTGGACAGAGGGGAGATATGCTCCATATATTTTGGAAATGCCCCAAATTAACTAATTATTGGAAATCTATCTTCCACCTACTCTCTGAAATTACCCAAAGACCATTTCCCCTGAGACCTTCCCTGGCACTATTGTCTTTCGACCTGGAACACTACCCAAAACCATATAGACATACCATTACTCATATATTACTGTCAGCGAGACTCAACATTACCAGAAATTGGAAAAAATCGGACCCACCCACACTGTTAGATGTGGTGAACACAACCCACGTACACGTCATATATGAAAATACACTAGCACTAAGAAACAAAAACAAGGCTCACTCCTATAGATTGTGGCTACCATGGATAGACTGGGTTAGCTCCATGGGAATTGTCAAGGCTCTTAGCTCCTAACCTCAATATCTGGGAACTCTACTTTTCTTTGGTTTTAAGTTTAATGTTTGAATTACTTTGAAATCATAGATTTACATGATTATGGTATACATTATATGAGGAATGGGATTGCCTCCAAACCGGACACAGTTTTGCACCCACAGGGGTGTCCGGGATGGCAGTCAACCCTTTTGCCTCTGTCCTACACTGAAAAACCTAAAAAATGGCATGACAAACTATTATCCATCTTGATGTCGCTATACTACCTCATTTGCAGGTATACAGAGATGGTATATGATAAATGCTAACATTGCTCGACAGAAACTGTAATTTGTTTGTTTCTCTGTATGTTTACTTGTCTACTTAGTCTTGACATTTATGATATATTTCAATAACAACCTATTGAACGAAAAAATGCACCACTTTTACACTGTGGCGTAATGAATGAACCAAATTCAAAATAAAATACAGACAGTTCATATCGTATGAAAGTGGTGCTAATTAAGTTCAACTCTCTTTTGGTGTACAGAGAGACAATGGTGCAGACAAATTTAGTGAAAATGTCTTGTGTGTATTCTAAAAAAGAGGCAGTGTGCAAATTCAAATACACGTTCTAGATACTGTAGGTACTGTACATAAATTTGGTGCACGCTGCGCCACTTTTAGAACGCACTCAAGAAACTTTTGCAAAGTGAGGGTAAGCCTATTATATTGCCATCCTAACCTGAATAGGACAGCAGTGTTCAAAAGTATAAAATGCTTGCCATCTTTCATTGCTCTTGTACTGCTCAATACTCTGATGACCTAGTTGTACTGCTGACTGGCAGAATACAGTATGTTGTTTATGGCTATGAATACATAAATATACATGCCCATATACAGTACATAGGAGGGCAGTAAGCCATATAGCCTTAATATAACTTCCCTGTTGACTGTGGGAATGTTCTTTTAACAGTGCTCAAAGAGAAAGAGATGTAGTCAAACGTTTCTGGAATTGTCTATTAGGATATGGGGCATCTCCCTATTTGCTGAGATGCCAGCACACATCTTCACTGTGTTCTTTGTAGCTAGATGCTTGTGAAAGTAATCTCAGTAGGCTTATATGGTGCTAAGAGTGCCAGCATCTCAGGTTTCAGAAATATGTTCCCTGAATTGGGAGCACAGAGGTATTTGTAATACACATCACTACACTCACCTCATTCTAATCCAAGGATCTAGATTTTCAGAGATTCATCATTAATATTTGTTCTAAAGGCTGAAGATTTTTTATCTTAATTTAATGCATTCTCTGTGCAGCTCCCCCAGCCCCTCGCTTTATACTTACCTAAGACCAATCTCGATCCAGTGCTGTGCACGACAGCAGAGGCTCTCTCTACTCTCTTCCTCCTCATAGGCTCACAATGGCTCCTACTGCGGTTATTTACAGCCAGTGAGGAAGGAGCAGAGGGCGGGTCTGAGACACGCTCTGTGTGCCAATGGACATACAGAGCATGGCTCAGGAGCAAGCTCACAGGAGTGCCCCCATAGCAAGCAGCTTGCTATGGTGGGCACTGGGTAGTGGGGAGGAACCAGGAGCGATGGTGGGATACTCGAGAAGAGGTGGTTCGGGGCTGCTCTGTGCAAAGCTATTGCACAGAGCAGGTAAATATAACGTTTGTTAACTTAAAAAAAAAATACAGGTTTACAATCACTTTAAATGTCCTTGTTTACACAGCCCATTAAAGCCGCACAGCCATGCACATTAAAAAAAACTTAGCTTCAAGCAATGTTTTCTGTGTTCCTGTATTATAATTCAGTACAGTTTGCTGCATAAAACACCTCTGAAATATGCAAGATAATTCTGTTGTTTAATGCAAATTTATGTCAAAAGCAAGAGCAAACCAAATGACTAACAGTGTAAATAAATATTTTCTAATAATCATTTGAAACTGATTCTTTTCTGAGTTGCAGAAAACTGGCCAAGCATTTTATGAAGCCAGCTTAATGATCTGGAAACATTTTCAGTTTGACATGAACAAGAATACCTAATGTATTGCTCATTGTTGAGCCTGACCAGAATTTCTTCATTAATTACCTCATCCGTCTGACTGTCAGCATCAACTCTATGTTATCATTGTCTCATTAGGCTTTGTGTCCAATTGATAATTTGATCAAGATAATTTGAGAACAACATATACAAAACACATGGAAACCTCTGACTATGAACATATTACTACCTGACTACCCTATTGTTCAGTCACATTTCATAAATTATTACATTTGTTTATTTGTTTATGATCTCTGTTACAAATGTAAATCATTGGTACATATCCATGATTCAGACTATGGTATGGAATTCAGAACTCAGAACACTTGCAACTTGAAGAGATTCTTCACTTAATAAAAAAGAAAAGGGCTCATATTTCCCCCAATGGAGGGCAGGGAAGTCCACTTTACACAGCCCTCAGTATCTGACGCATTGCAGAACACTTTGAAGTCCACATCCCTCACCCTTAAAGGTACAAACTGAACCCTGCCAAGGAATTTTGTTTTTCATTCTATCACTGCTTGAGTACATCAGATCATCACTATGTATAATCTCCTAGTTGTTGTTAAATGGGTGCTTTGGAAATGCTTAATACTGAGCCTGTGATTCGAGCCAGTCTAATTATGCACACCCCTGATGCAATTTCATTATCCATGCTGATCACTCAGAAAGAAAATGATTAACTCCCCTGCTTAACCTCCACTGTAGTCTATTAAGAAACATCATATCCAGAGAGATGTATTTCTCAGGGAGTAAAGCTATACAACACAGTATAATTAGCAAGAAGCTGTAGCCCTGCCCACAGGTCAGCTTAAAGTCCTGTGTAATCAGGTAAAAGGATAAGCATTTTACAATGCAGTTAAACATATATTTGGTCAGCAGTTCACCTACTTCCTACGTACCCACCCATGAATAAATGAGAAGTATAACTAAACGAGAATGAGGAAACTACATACTACACATATGAGGGAACTATGTCACGGAAATAACAGCCACATTCCATATCACACTTTTCAAGAATTCTGACTTATACAAATTTGCCTCACAGCACATAAAATACTGAAGGTTATATACACTGTCATCCACGCAAATGCAGTTCAGTTCCATTTGTTTGGTGATCTAGGATTCTGATTCATCAAATAATTATTCGAGTTGTTTTTTAAACTATTATTAGAATCCTTTATCATAAATAAGTGCAACTTCAATCCAATTTTTTCAGCGTAGAGTAGGGAAGCATCCTTTTTTTTATAAATTGTATTTCTTTGAATGTACCCGGTTGAAAGATTTGCCTTACTTTCAGTGAGGTCCCTTGGGGCCGGATATTGGGGCAAACAGACAAAAATAAAAACTTGCATACCATTTTAAATTTTGTTAATGCTGCATATACACATAAAATTGTCCAATTATGCCTGATGACTGGTAAAATCTAGACTGACATAATAATGATCTATGACAAAATTGATGCCATTAACAATGACTGTTTGGAAACCTTATAAAAAAAAGCCTGGCAATTCTGGAGGGATAAAATAATATTCAGGGTCTGCCAGATTCTCTATGATATTAGGAAAAGATGCCTGGACCCATTTCTGAGTTTCATAATGCCCTGTTCTTTAACAAAAAATGATACATCTCATTTGCTGTATCACAAATATGCTAGTGTTAACTGGCTGGAAAATTTGTAGGCTCATCTCCAATTCATCTCATGTTCGTTTCTTGTTATGCATTTCATTTGTTATATCACAGTCTGTACTCTGCTTGAAAACATATTAGCCCCCTGCATGTGGATATAAGTCTCTACAGTCGATAGTTGATATAAAAGTTATTAAAATAATTGGAGCTAAAACTTTAGAAAGGAAAACTTTGAATTAACACTGGAGACACACAAACTACCTGCGTGAGGCTCTAATATGTATTCTTCAGTATTTTAAAGTAGCCCTCTTAAAGTTGAGTTGAATTAATAAGAAGAAGAGATCAGATTTAGGACCAATGCCAATATGTTTCCCAAATTGATTTGCATATATATTTAATCTGACCAAAGTATAAGTATCGAAAAATAAATGTCTTCCTAATGCACCCAGGGGGTGAAATGTGAACTGTCACATAAACCAAGTGCCAGTACATACTTTGATGGCCTCCCCTGTACTTGTGGGATAGTTCCAAACAGCTTTTTACATATTTTGTTCACACAACCCTAGTTGACAGGTTCTTCATCTTCTGAATGGGCCAGAAACAGACTAAAAATGTGCACAACTGCACATAAAAGAAGTTAAAAGTGGGGCACTACAGAAGGGTCATGTGAAAATCTCACATTATGGTCAAAATTAGAATTTGTATGAATTTGGTTGTATGAGATTACACAAAACTCTAATAAAATGTAAACTAAAGTATATAAAAAAGCATATTTTTTTGTTTTGTAGGGAATAGTTAAAGCCTATCTCTGGGTAAATGTGGCAATCTAGGCTAAGAGTTTTATTACCTGTCAGTTTTTTTGTGTTCTGTTGGGAAGATTTTTTTCTCCTGAAGTAAGTGAGGGGCATCTGTCACTGGAATAAGTGTTCCCATTTCAAGATTTATCATATATTCCTGTTTAAGTGACAACTATAAAAATGTGATATTCGTAGACCCTGGTTTATAGGCTGCTACGTTCAGGTTAGCAATGCAGAGTAATACAAAAAAGAGGGGAAGTGTCCTGTACTGTACACCAAGATATGGAATTTACAGTCAAAATTCCTTTTATCTTAATCACATTGTCTATTTTATATGTTCATGAATAGGACAGGTCTTTTTAAACATACCCAGAGAGACATCGTGAGACACCTCAGATTGAGAAGGTGGACAGAGAAGAAGCCTGGCACTTTTGGGCTCTGGACAGGAATGGCTGTATTACTGAAAGGCTATTGAGTTGCCCTAAACATTCTGACATAGTTGCTGAGAAACCCACCTTGGTGAGATAGGTCGCAGGTTGTATATCTGACATAGAGCTAGAATCAGATGCAGAGGCCGGTGTTACAGGTCCTGCTCTGGTAAATGTGTATACTATTCAGGAGACGCTCATCAGTGTGCCACAAGTACAGTAGTTGCATGCTTGCTACAAGGCTACAACATGCAGTCTGATAACACGATGAACCTGTCTTACCCTTCCACATCGATTTGCCCTTCATGGTTGGCATACTACATGAGGGGTCTTAAGGATCTGGGAACCATAGGAATGAATTACAGCCCTGGACCTATATAGCACCCTGCGGCTAACTACACTCCGTGTTGAGGTGAGCACCCAAACAAGACCCAGTGCCCATAACAACATTACAGCGTGGGGTCTGGGTATGGTTTCCAAGGTATTACAAAGGTTGCATTGTTCCATACTTCTTTCTCTGTTATAGTAGAGGGCAGTGAAGAGCTGATTAAAGAATTCAAAACAAACAAAAACTAGTTAGGTATTGAATCATCTTTATAAAGGAGATAAGATCTAACACTTTCAGCAAACTAGCAAAAAACTGAGGTCTCACAGAGTGGGGTAGGAAAATAGCAGTATGCTCAAGAAGGCTTGTCCAAAAGCTTTGTCAGTGTCCAATCACATGAAGGTAACAGCCTATAATCCAGGATATATAAATATCTAGCCTGTGCACTGTACTGTTCAAAGAGATAAAATGTTTGGCTTTACAAAAACATTAACTTGACTTTCTGACTTGCAATATTTCCTGAATGGTCTTTAGCAGTTGACTTATTGATTTTACCTTATTAGGCAATTCACTTATACATTTCAAGAATTTGTTCTTTAGCAGCTGCCCAAGTTTGGTATTGTGTGAGCCATTTTTGTGTCTATGTGTCGGATGACCAGTGCACAAATTGAAATGCCACTATTTAAAGCAGCCCTTGTCAACCTTTTCAACACAGAGGATCCCTTGAAATAACTTTCCAGTCTCAGGAACCCCTGCTAAAAAATTACTATATCTACAGCTCATGATACATTAGTGTGATGGTCATTGGGAAGAATTCCCCCCTTATAGATAGCTAAAAAGGTCAATGGTGTCAGTGGGAACTTATCTGTGAGGCAGAAATTGCTCATTGCTGAAGGACCCCTAGCAACTTTTGGAGGAACCCTGGTTTAAAGAGTTCATAGAGAGGTCAGTGACAAAATATGTCTATCGAAAAGAAAAAAAAACAGAAGTACTTACTCACGGACTCGCACAGTGTGAGAGTGCTCAGCACAGGATGGAGTGATGGAAACAGACAACCCACGTCTGCCATCTGATGCAGGAAGAGATACCAGAGTCACTATGTGCGGTGATCGAGAGACTGGAGAGTCAATCACTGGAGTCAATGAGATTTGATAGTAGCATGGTCCACTGTAACAAACATGAGAAACACATATTGTTATTTGTCTTCTTTACACATGTATTGCAACTGAATATTTGACTCTTTTTCTTGAGTTCAGCTTTAAATCCCCTTGCTTTATTTTTTTTATCTTTAAATATAAATGTTATGTGAATACCTTCTGTTTTAAGAAGAAATGCTGTACTTAAAGTGTATCTAAATCCAGGAAAAGAAATTAAATATATTGCAGCTTGCCAATCTGTGCCAATATGTGGTGGCCGCGTTACTTTTCTTTTTTCAATTTTTTTCCCCTTTATTTTCAACTGGTGATTAGGGATGGGCCGGACACCCCCCCTGTTCGGTTCGCATCCAGAACATGCGAACAGGCAAAAAATTTGTTCGAACACATGAACACCGTTAAAGTCTATGGGACACGAACATGAAAAATCAAAAGTGCTAATTTTAAAGGTTAATATGCAAGTTATTGTCATAAAAAGTGTTTGGGGACCTGGGTCCTGCCCCAGGGGACATGTATCAATGCAAAAAAAGTTTTAAAAATGGCAGTTTTTTCGGGAGCAGTGATTTTAATAATGCTTAAAGTGAAACAATAAAAGTAAAATATTCCTTTAAATTTCATAACTGGGGTTTTCTATAGTATGCCTGTAAAGTAGCACATGTTTCCCGTGTTTATAACAGTCTGAGAGCAAAATGACATTTCTAAAGGAAAAAAAGTCATTTAAAAGTGCTAGCGCTAGTGCCGGCTATTAATGAATTGTCGGTCCCGACAATACACATAAAAGTCATTGAAAAAAAAAATGCGTAGGGGTCCCCCAAAATTCCATTACCAGGCCCTTCAGGTCTGGTATGGATATTAAGGGGAACTACGCGCCAAAATTTTAAAAAAAATGGCGTGGGGTTCCCCCCAAAAATCCATACCAGACTCTTATCCGAGCACGCAACCTGCAGGAAAAGAGGGGGGGACGAGAGAGCGCCCACACCCTGAACCATACCAGGCCACATGCCCTCAACATGGGGAGGATGTCCCCATGTTGATGGGGACAAGGGCCTCATCCCCACAACCCTTGAACGGTGGTTGTGGGGGTCTGTGGGCGGGGGCTTATTGGAATCTGGAAGCACCCTTTAACAAAGGGAACACCCAGATCCCGCACCCCCCATGTGAATTAGTAAGGGGTACATTTTACCCCTACCAATCCTCAAAAAGAAAGTGTCAAAATGTTAAAGACGGCTTTGGACAAGTCTTTTATTAAAAATAAAAAAAGATTCCAGCGATGTAAACCAATAAATCCATGCTCCTACTCCAGCGATGTAATCCAATTCTCGATCTTCAGTGATGGATGATCTCCAGCGACTCCAGCGTGGAACACGCACAGGATCCTGCCTCCGCCGGAGGCACCCAGCCAATGACGCGGCGCTAGACGCAGCAATGACGCTCATGTGCTTTAACATTTTGACACATTCTTTTTGTGAAATGGTAGGGGTACAATGCACCCCTTACCAATTCACATGGGGGGGGCCTGGATCTGTGGGGCTTCCAGATTCCGATAAGCCCCCCCCCCGCAGACCCCCACAACCACCGGCAAGGGTTGTGGGGATGAGGCCCTTGTCCCCATCAACATGGGGACACCCTCCCCATATTGAGGGCATGTGGCCTGGAACGGTTCAGGAGGGGGCGCTCTCTCGTCCCCCCTATTGCATGCTCGGATAAGGGTTTGGTGTGGATTTTTGGGGGAACCCCACGCCATTTTTTCTTTAATTTTGGCGCGGAGTTCCCCTTAAAATCAGGTCTGGTATGGATTTTTGGGGGGAACCCCAAGCAATTTTTTTTCAATTTTGGCGTGGAGTTCCCCTTAATATCCATACCAGACCTGAAGGGCCTGGTAATGGAATTTTGGGGGACCCCCACGCATTTTTTTTGAACATTTTTCAATGACTTTCAATGACTTTTATGTATACTGTCGGGACTGACAATTCATTAATAGGTGGCACTAGCGCTAGCACTTTTAAATTACTTTTTTTTCCTTTAGAAATGTCATTTTGCTCTCGGACTGTTATAAACACGGGAAATATGCGCTACTTTACAGGCATTCTATAGCCACCCCCCAGGTACGAAATTTAAAGCAATATTTCACTTTTATTGTTTCACTTTAAAGTATTATTAAAATCACTGCTCCCGAAAAAACGTCCGTTTTTAAAACTTTTTTTTTGCATTGATAGATGTCCCCTGGGGCAGGACCCAGGTCCCCAAACACTTTTTATGACAATAACTTGCATATCAACCTTTAAAATTAGCACTTTAGATTTCTCCCATAGAATTTTAAAGGGTGCTCCGCGGCTTTTCCAATTTGCCTCGAAAACCCCAAATTGTTTGCTGTTCGGCGAACGGGCAAACAGCCAATGTTCGAGTCGAACTCATGCCATCTTAGGGTGGCTCCTTTATCTATTTAAGGAAACATTTGGGGTCTATTAGAACCTGGATGTCTCCATTATACTGCAGTGTAGCTAATTGAACACAGATTGTATTCCATCAGCTGCTTCCCCAGGCAGCGATCCAGATAAATGACAGCGCTGGACCAGCAAGTGACATCATAAATGTCCATTCACATTAGGGAGGAACAACGAATAGATACTGGTTGCAATCCCTCTGCTCCATCCAGCGACACTCCCCATGACCTGCAGGTAGGACCGCGGTGCCCGGTGTACATGGCGGGGGGGGGGCGTTCACACAGGGAAAGGTTGTGGAGGTGATCAGGCGGCTTCATAACCGCTTGTGTCACTTTCACATTAAAGCCAACAGTCGGCTTTACAAATGTGCACACACTCAAAGCCAGTGTAGCATCTGGGGCTGTAGTGGTAACAGAAAATAAAGGATTTTTTTTTTTTAAATTGATGGTCTTTTTTTCTATTTAAAAAACAAAACAAAAAAAAACAGTGGTTATTAAATACCACTAAAAGAAAGCTCTACCTGTCTAAAAAAATTATATAAAATCCATTTGGCTACATTGAGTACAGTGCAATTGTCAGTGAGACTATCAGAGCACTGAAAAATGGCCTAGTAATGATGGGGTATTACAGGCTGGTATACAAAGAAATGAAAAAATAATAGACTTAGAAGACCACCAGGTAAAAGTAAAAGGGAAAAAAGTAAAAGAAAAAAAGAAAACAAATGCAGTTACCACATCTAAGGATTTGTGAGCCACAATATATTACATTTTGGGTTTTGGGTTTAGATTAAGAACACCAACATTATTACCTACTATCAGGTCTTTTTGGTCCTCTAATTTTTAAAGCTATCATGTCTCAATGTTCTCCAAATCCTACTCCACATTTGTATCATGCAATGATTTGATCTAACAACTGTATGCCATTTTGATAAATAGTTATGAGGTGCTATGAACTGAATGCTTTGCACAACTTACCATGAGGGAATAAAGGTATTGTTTGCAGGGCTCATACAGTCTCTAAAGATGAGGAAAGCAAACTCTCTTTTTTGGATTACCATATTTATCGGCGTATAACACGCACTTATTTCCCCTGAAAATAGGGGGAAAAACGTGGGTGCGTGTTATACGGCGACAGCATACCTCGGAGGGGAACGAGTGCCGCCGGAATTCACCGAGCTGTCATCTCCTCTCCGCTCTCATGTCACACACACAGTCTCGCCTCCGCCACCGGCATTGGACCAGTGTTCTGTCTATCACAGGAGCTGGCAGTGTTAATTTTTTCGACTAAAACATTTTAGTCGACTAAATGAATACTATTTTAGTCGACTAAAACTAAAACAAACAATTGAGATGACTAAAATAAGACTAAAACTAAAATGGCATTTTAGTCAAAAGACTAAAATGGGACTAAAACTAAAATGGCATTTTAGTCAAAAGACTAATGCCCTGAACACACGACCGGTTTTGCCGTCGGAATAAACTCTAAAGGTTTTTACGACGGAGTTCCAATGGAATTCCGCTCAAGATGTCTTGCATACACACGGTCACACCAAATTCCGACGGTCCAGAACGGTGACGTACAACACGTACAACGGGACTAGAAAACGGAAGTTCAATAGCCAGTAGCCAATAGCTTCCGTCTCCTACTTGCTTCAGAACATGCATCGTTTTTGGTGCGTCGGAACAGCATACAGACGGGCGTTTTTTCTGATAGTAATTTGTTCAGTCGGAAAAATATAGAACATGTTCTCTATTTAAGTCCGTCTGAATTTTCGACAGAAAAAGTCCGATGGGGCATACACACGGTCAGAATATACGACGAAGAGCTCCCATCAGACTCTTTCTGTTGGAAATTCTGCCCGTGTGTACGCGGAATAAGACTAAAACTAAATTAAAATTTGACTTCAAAATTAACACTGGTCTGTAGTGCATGTTCATACCTCAATACCTTAAATAATACATGAGATGTTTCACTCCAGCAGTATATAATGAGTTTGGAAATTATAGAGAAATGTTAACTAATGCATTACAATTTAATTACACCCATTCGATTTTAGATGACTAAAATGAGTTTTAGTCGACTAAAATGTCCTGGAAAATTTAGTCAACTAAAACGTAGGACATTTTAGTCGACTTAAATGTACTGGAGATTTAGTCGACTAAATACGACTAAAACTAAAACAATTGCAGAAGACTAGAATTAATTTTAGTTTTAGTCCCAAGACCATTTTAGTCCTAAGACTAAAACTAAATCGAAATTTGCTGCCAAAATTAACACTGGGAGCTGGTCCAATGCCGATGGCGGAGGCAGGACTGTGTATGTGACTGCCAACTGAGAGCCGAGTAAACAGGAGATGATGGATTGATGGATCAGTGATTTCCTGCGAGAGATGAGAGATGGTGGGCTCCATTGATGGGAGAGATGGGCGCAGGTCAGGCTGCAGATGGGCGCAGATCAGGCTGCAGATGGGCACAGATAAGGCTGCACTGAAGCTGCAGATGGGCAAAGATTAGGCTGCATTGAGGCTGCAGATGGGCACTAATCAGGCTGCATTGAAGCTCACTGACCATTATTTTGCTTCAAAGTGGTTTATTTAAATAAAAAGTTTTTTTTCCTTCTTAAATTGGGGCGCGTGTTATACGCTGATAAATACGGATTATTGTGAAAATGACATGAAAATATCTTCTGTTTTAGCAATGCAACTGGTTTCTTTTACAGAATTTTAGTACAATCGCTTTTGTTTTTTTTTTGTCTGCTATTATTTCCGGAATGGATATTATTTCCATGTACAACAAAGTAACATTTAAAACCAGTCCAGTATGTTGTCTTTAGCCCCCAAAATAAAATGTTTTCTGTCTTACCAGTACAATTTGGACCTTTCCACTAGAGCATATGTCTCTCCATCACCAATGAAAGAGGTACATCGTGAACACAAGAAGCATTCTGGATGATACTTGTGCTCTCCCGCTACCTGTAAAAAAACAAAAATATAATTTGATTAAAATACTGCGCAAGAAGCATTAATTTCTGAGGACAACTTTTAGTCTAGGTTCAGACTATGAACTGTGTTGTGTATGTGAATCGCACAAGAATCGCACCACATTCCCATGCCATTCACATGCGATTCAGTGTGGTGCGATTTGAGCCCATTTATTTTGAATGGGTTCAAATCTCACCGTAGTGCAGGTACCTTTTTTGGAGCTGCACCGCAACCGCATCGCATGGTGGTTTTGTACCATGCAATCCAGTGTGAGCAAACTGCACTGTAACTGAGATGCGTTTGGGGTGTATTTAACTTTGTATTGACACCCAACACCGGATCGCAAACACTGTGCAATTTATATGAAATATACAGGGGTTGCTGTGTTTCCCACACTGCATGTGTGAAACATGGGTTATAGTGTTTCGGAATTGCGGGCGGAATCACGCGATTCTGTCTGAGTCTCCAGAATCCCAGCATTTGCGCTGGCATTATTTCTTAAGGGCACCCCAAACGTATAGGTGATTTTCCCACGACTGTCGTGCAAAAAAAAAAAACACACAAAGATTGCACCAAAAAAAAAGCAGCACCAAACGTGCTGATGTCGCTCCAAAAAACGCACCACGAAATCATGCAAAAAAAGGTGACGCTGCAACCTCTCTCTGTGTCGCTCAGGTGTGAACTTAGACTAACAGACATGGTATAAAATAAAATGTTTTAGATACCATTAGCACAGGGAAGGACCTAAACTCTTTGGCCTTGGGGGCAGATACAACCGACTAGTCGTTTCATGGTAATAACAGATCTCTGTGAGTTAAAAAAAGTGTACAATGGAAAGTGTGTCATGGTGTCTTACTGATTGGTGGGCGTAGGAAAGGGTGAGTGTTCCCAACAGCTATGGTTTATTGTGACAGGCGTTTTCACATAAGTTTCTTTTGCAGCTCTCAGCATTCAGTCACTTGACATCTCAGAGCTGCAAAAGCAGTTGCCGCTGAGAGACTTCTCTTTGTCAGGCGTGGTGATCACAGATCTGAACAGCGAGCAGGTAGCGATCATATGCAGCATGTGTCACTGACTGTTCGCTCTGCTCTGAGTAATGTCTGAATGTATCTCCAACCAAGGCCACCAGACCAACATATCTTATTAGCACATGACCCCCTACCTCCCTCAGCCAAGTTCTCCCCTGCAGTAGCATTAATAAGCTGTAGTATATTTAGCATTGTCTTGATAAAATGTATTATTTTTATCTCATACACTGCTTCATATAAAAAAAAAAATATACATATGAAAAGGCTGACAATACAACCATGGTTTCTGAAAAAGATTTGCATGTACTTGACATTGACACAGTATTAATGAGCCTTCTGAATTTCCGCTGAGAGGCTTGAGGCTTTATGCTCCTGGGCCGCCTCCAATAAATATGCAAAATCCAGTTTTAAATTGGCAAACTGAGTAACCATCTACATTTGCATGCTTTTATGGTTCAGCTTGCAGCGTTTGGAAGTAAAATACTATGTACATGAAAGATCTGGGTCTGTAGTAACATCCTACTTCTGTTAATTTCAGGTACCAACTAGCATTTACACAAAGTGCAACTCTAATCAACATAATGCCTCTGCCTCCATTCCCTTCATTAAAAACTTGTTTTCTACTGCAGTGAAACCACTTTTGAGCCTTTAGCATAGGGAATGCTGCAACTCGCAATCACAACACACAGAAACAAGAAGTATATATGTACCGTATATACTCGAGTATAAGCCGAGTTTTTCAGCACAATTTTTTGTGCTGAAAATGCCCCCCTCGACTTATACTCGAGTCAAGCACTTTTTTGCAGCAGAGAATTACATTTTCCGAACTGATTTTGGGGCCCCGTATCTCGGGGCCACTTGGTGCTAAGAACCCTAAATTTGGTATGCAAACCAAGTGGAACTAGCACTACAACATATCCAAAGCTGGGGTTCCTAGCGCCAAGTGGCCCAGAGATACGGGGGGCCCCAAAGTCGGTTTGGAAAGTGTCAAGCATTTTTCTGCAGCAGAAAATGACATTTTCCAAACCGACTTTGGGGCCCCTTATGTTGTAGTGCTAGTTCCACTTGGTTTGCACACCAAATTTGGGCCCCCAATTCGGTCAACTGGCAGCAATGTCATTTCAGGACCCTTTGGGTCCAGAGACCCCAAATTTTGGCTGCAGCTAGGGGGCATCTAGGAACCCTTAACTACCGAGTTTGAAGTTCGGGGGACCTATGGCTGCAAATGGGAACAGTGAGGCATGCAAATGGGCACAGTGAGGCTGCAAATGGGCACAGTGAGGCTGCAAATGGGCATTGTTGGCCCTCTTTTCCACTTACAGTAGCTGCGCATTTCTCACCCTAGGCTTATACTCGGGTCAATAAGTGTTCCCAGTTTTTTTGTGGTAAAATTAGGTGCCTCGGCTTATATTCGGGTCAGCTTACACTCGAGTATATACGGTAAGACCTTTGGGAGGTGGCAGTTGATTTTTACTGTACGTACCATTACTAGTCCTTTAGTGATATGCTCTAAGCAACCCTGACACATGCCACCAAACCGTGCCCAGTAGTGCTTTTTACAGAACAGTCTTCCATCCTTTTCATAGTACCGATGGGACAAAGACACACCACAGTCACTGCATCTGTAAAAGAGGAATAATATCGCTATTAAAATAAGCAAATATACATAAATATGATTAAAGTAATGCATTCTATGCATTAAGATAAAAAAAAAAAAACATTCTGTGTGCAGCAGCCCCTTTAGCCCACCTAATACTTACTTAAGCCCCATCTAGATCCAGCGATGTTGCCGCAGTGTCTCGGCTGCTCGGGACACCCTCCTCATTGGCTGAGACAGCAGTGCGACACCATTGGCTCCTGCTGCTGTCAATAAAAGTCAGTTTGCTAATGAGGAGAGAAAGGGGGCAGGGCTGGCAGCAGCTCCGTGTCTGAATGGACACACAGAGCATTGGCTCGGTTCGGATGCCCCCACAGCAAGCTGCTTGCTGTGGGGGCACTCAACAGGAGGGAGGGGCCAGGCGCATTGAAGCGGGACCAGAGAAGATGAGGATCGAGGCTGCTCTGTCCAAAACCATTACACAGAGCAGATAAGTATAACATGTATGTTATTTTTAACTAAAAAAACAAGACTTTAGTATCACTTTAACTTTTTTTATAAGAGTAATTTTTTTAATTAAAAAAATAATAATGTTCCAAGAAAGTACCACTATCTGACAACTATGGTAAAAACGTATACCATAGTCCTATAGACAGATCTATCAATCATGACCAGTGTAATTTATTGCTGAATTTTGAAGTATACCTGTCACGACAGAGCTGGCTGGCTGCTTGTGTGTGATCTAATACTTCTGAGTTAAAGACAAAGGGGGAGATTTACTAAAACTGGAGCACTCAGAATCTGTTGTAGCTGTGCATGGTAGCCAAACAGCTTCTAACTATACTGAACAGAAAGCCGCTCCAGGTGAGCACATTAGCCATCCATCCATAGCATAGCCGGGGTTTAGATAAAGGTGCTTGCCCAGCTCATCTGCGGATACACAATCAAAAGAAATCCGGTATTCGCCTCAACACTTCACCTTTATTGATCCTTCATGCAAAAGACAGCACAGACAGTGTTGGGTACATTAAAAGTTGACATGTTTCGTGCTGTAACTAGCGCTTACTCATAACTCAAACTAGGTTAGAAGTAAGTGCTAGTAATAGCGCACATCGTGTGAACTTTTACTGTATCCCGCACTGTCTGTGATGTCTTGAACAATCAAGGTGAAGTGTTGAGGCGAATGCCGGATTTCTTTTGATTGTGAGCTTCTAACTTCAGCTTGTTCAATTAAGCTTTGACAATTAAACCTGGAAACTGGTTGATTTCTATGCAGAGCTGCACCAGATTTTGCACTCTCCAGTTAATCAACCCCAGAATGTCTTAAAGCTTAGACATAAGTACAACAACCAGCAGTTCAAAAAGACCAGTTCAGCAATGGCAACCAACATATTTCTCTTGGGACAGATTTTCTTAAAGAAGATCTATCATTAGAATTTTTTTACAGTTTTGTCCTCTATGTACATGTAGTATTTTGTCCCATGTTTTTAAATTCTAACTAGTTATGAGTACTGACCTTCCTGGAGATCAGACAACAGCTATGAAGATGGCTGACCTAAATACGGGCGACTAGACATACACAACAATAAGATGTATATTTTGGGGCTTTCCCATCTTATGGACAGCATTTAAAATTTGCCCAACCAGCAGGACATAGCGACAGCATTAATGTGCATATTCTACTAAACGTATGGTAAAAATGTAGTAAAACGTAGTAAGATCCAGTAAATGCATGCTTCTGAAACTGCAGTTCCTTATACCAGACACTAGATGGTGCCTATTGTATGTAACACTGCTCCAAATTTGGCAATCCTGCCCACAACAGACTGTAGAACTGTCACTTTTCACCTCTGCCAAACAAAGGACCCCTCATCTATGAACCCTGTGTATATATGCAATAGTGTATATCATTGTTCTCTAAATATCAGAATCTAAACAATTCCTTGTTTTTAAAAAGATAAATGCCAAAAAAAAAAACAAAATCACACAATTGAAATATACTGGTTAAAAAGGAAGGCTTGCTGCAAACCACACCAATGCAGAAACTTTTTCCAACACATCACACTTGCTATACACCAATTATTTTTGTTTTTTAGAAGGATGAAAGAATTTGGCCTTGGGTGACAGGTAACATCAAGATGTACTTTAGCTGCTTGATATATTCTGGAATATCAAGCCTAATATTTCCTCATTAAACTGTATTCCTGAGCTCTGTATGTTTGATACATGCAACAACATGTAACACGTGAAACCAGTCACTCTGCTACTGATGCATTCCAGAACTCTGTAGCTGTTCTAAAATTACACATATCAATAAATGTACCTTCATTTGTAATCTACTTTAGTCATAGAAAACTCAAATACATTGCAGGGTCAGTAGAAGGGCACTAGTTGTATTCTGCTTCCTGCATCACAGTAAGGCCGGGTTCACACTATTGTCACATGCGGCTCACAGCAGGGGTCCGGTGCATCCCCGTTCACTGTTTTAGGTGCGATGTCGGCACAAATTTTTGGGCAGAATTCAGACCTGAAACAGACAAAAAGACGCACAGGACTCCTGTGCAAATTCACATCAGCGCCGCAGCGAAAATATGTGAACCGGGTCCATAGAGAGCTGGTCACAATCTCCTACCATGTGAATTGGATGCGGGGGAAACCCACATCCAATTCACATAGGTGTGAACCCAGCCTCAAACTTACTAGGCTGGACTGCATATGACTAGTGGCCACAAGAGACATACCAGTATTGCCTTTTTTAATAGGGTTTCTGCATTTGAGGCTGTTGGGAGAGTGTTCCAACATCACCACCAAGTGTATTATGCATAACCAGCCTAAAGACTACTAGAAAAGGGGAGTATAAAAACAGTATAAAATACAGCTGGGGACCGCCAAACAGGTACCTCCAAAAAGCATGGGGACAGGGGACAATAAGGAGGGGACTTGCATTTGGGTTTTGGCTGGAATTAACCTTTAAAAGAAGAACTTTGAGCAGAACACAGCAGCCCGAAACACATATCCAAAAGCAAATTATCTTGGCTTTTCTCTAATGTTTGGTATTAAAAAAAAGGTCACAAGTTTATACAGCAGAAAAAAAAACATCTGTGACTAAATGCTGCATCTAGGTCTTCTAGGTACAATTTAGTCATAACAAATATCTAACAGCAAACTGTCTCCAATCATCAAATTGTCTTCATTAGATACTATAGGTGAAGTGATTTGCAGGGAACTAACTTGTTAGGCTACCATTGCACTTTAAAATAAAATTTAAAAAAAAGGATAATTTTTACAATGGCACGTTCTTAAAACAACATTTTGTGGGTCTATAAGCAAATAGTATCAAGAAAAATAAAGCAAAAAACAAGAGGCTGGTTACTGCTCCCCTGGATCTATGTCACCATAAACTATTTCTCAAGTCCTGAATATCTGGCTATTGTGTAAGTGTATTGTTCTTTTTTATGCTGCAGAGATCTCAGTAATTCTGACATCAATCCCTAACTTGGCAGATGGCCATTTGGCAATCTGATTTAAAGGTAAATAAGGGGTTTAAGTCAATTATTTCTGTTGATATGTTTTCTAAAACTGTTGCTTATTTTATCTATATTTTTTATTTTGCAAATGGATATTTAATGCATTATGGGAAACCACAAAATAAACGGTTTGCCTTCAATCATTCATATGCATGAAGCGGGTTAGTTACTCAACTGAGTATATAAACTGGAACTTGCACAATTTAGCTCTATAAACCCAAAGTTTTTTTCTACAGTGCTATAAACAGAAGCTTGGGCTCCACTTGTTTAAAATGTATTTCGTATTTATTTGACAAAAAAAAAAGTATAGTTTAACCCCCAGCATTAATTACCGTATATACTCGAGTATAAGTCGTTCCGAGTATAAGTCAAGGCCCTAATTTACCACAAAAAAAATGGGAAAAACTTAGTGACCCGAGTATAAGACGAGGGTGAGAAATGCACAGCTACTGTAAGTGGAAAAGAGGGTCAACAATGCCCATTTGCAGCCTCACTGTGCCCATTTGCAGCCATAGGTCCCCCGAACTTCAAACTCGGTAGTTAAGGGTTCCTAGATGCCCCCTGAGCTGCAGCCAAAATTTGGGGTCTCTGAACCCAAAGGGTCCCGAAATGACATTGCTGCAGATAGACACAGTTGACCGAATTTGGGGCCCCGTATCTCGGGGCCACTTAGTGCTAAGAACCCCAAATTTGGTGTGCAAACCCAGTGGAACTAGCACCATAAAATTTCCAAAGCTGGGGTTTCTAGCACCAAGTGGCCCCGATATACAGGGCCCCAAAAATCAGTTCAGAAAATGTCAAGCACTTTTCTATAGCAGAGAATGACATTTTCCGAACCAGTTTTGGGGCCCCGTATCTCAGGGCCACTTGGTGCTAAGAACCACAGCTTTGGATATGTTGTGGTACCAGGTCCACTGGGTTTGCATACCAAATTAGGGGTTTCTAGCACTAAGGGGCCCTTAGATACGGGGCCCCAAAGTTGGTTCGGGAAATGAAATTTTTTGCTGCAGAAAAGTGCTTGACTCGAGTATAAGTCGAGGGGGGCACTTTCAGCACAAAAAAATGTGCTGAAAAATTCGACTTATACTCGAGTATATACGGTAGTGCTGGAGCTTTACTTGTACTGTGGGCAGAGAGAACTTTATCTCACAGTACAGTCTTTTTTTCAGTGTCAGGTGTTGGAGCACAGAAAGCATTCCAGAGCCCAGCAACCCACTGCCACTCTTCTGTCTGACTGCTGCCCAATAGCTCGCAGGCCTCATGCCTATTGGGCATCAAGGACATAATCAGTACATAAAAAAGAAAATACATACAAAAACACTACACGTACATTCCCTCTAACAACAGTTTTCACACATCAGAAGTATTTCTTGTCACACAGAATTTCTGGAAAGATTCTCTGCAATTGACCCAGTCTATCCATTGCATCAAGATAATGCAAAGAAGCATTTAAAAGGTATCCAAATGTTAACTTACAGCTAGATGGGGGGCGTGGCCTGACACCGCATGGAGTAGGACGCTGCTGCTCTGAGCTCCGTCTATTGATCCTCATCATCCATTAATCCTGCGGCTCACAGACAATTTTTCTGCTCCAACTTACCTGGGACAATACCCTAGACCACCCACAGCATGTCACCGACGAAAGCTCAGAAGGCTGCAGCAGCGAAACTCAAACAGTTCCGCCGACAGGACAGGGAGGACATGGAGGAAGATGGCGCCGCTGAGAAGGCAGGGGGGAGAACAAATGGTGGGAGACACTGACAGACTGCTTGAGGCAATCACACTCTGCCTCCCTGACAGCTCAAATTGAGGATGTGAAGATGGACATTTCACTCATCAGGCAGGACTCCCAGAAGCTCCACAATCAAGTTAAGGATACAGAGACAAGGCTGAGCACAGTGGAGGACAACATTCCACCCCTACAGACATCCTCAGACCGCATGCAGCAACAGATACACCAACTTCTCACTAAACAAGAACATTGGCTTCGTTTTGTGTGTGTGCGGCTGGTAATACATGCAGCGCATGACGTGCGAGCAGACACAATCGAGGTCATTCCAATTAGTTAATAGCCAGCGGAGAAATCGTTTGTATAAATGCCGGTTGTCATGTCATGAGATCACGCCCTCAGACGAAGTCAGGAAGTGGTGAAACACGTCAGGGTCATGATCTCCGTGATTTACCAGAAGTGACGCGTGTGTGTCATGGGCCGCCGTACAACCAGGAAGTAGATCGAACAGCTGATGTACACAGACGTCCCATCTGTACTATTATCAGTGGCCGGATGATTACCCTTGCACAAGCACTTTATTACTGCTTCATATTAACTTCTTTTTAGTACGTATATCTTGTAAGGGGGTTTATGGGTTTTATTAAAATCGGTATACAGTACCACACTATGTGGACAATTCATCTTTTCACGTGACTACTGGAGCCTTACAAAGTGTGACTAAAGTTTGGTGGAAGTTTTGACGGAGTGGTGGAGATTCGGTTTTGACTAAAGGCACAATAAATTTGTTTATGTTGTGAGTGTACCCCCAAAGGGGAGATTCCCTCATGTGGTGAAGTGTCTGGTGGATGGAGTTTGGTATATTATCAATTACAGCACAAGTCATTATTGATCTCCTCTGCACCATTGTCCCATATATGAACTTTGTATGGAAGCTCGCCATTTTTTATGATTTGACAAGAGCGCTGCTACAATATTATCAAGGACTCTTTTAGTTGGGAGTATTTTTAGTATTGTTTTCTTTATACTGTATCGATTTTTTTAGCGGCTGCTTTACAGAATCAGATTGCACAATCATTGTTGTATTTTTCATGTGTGACATCTTTTATTATATAGAGACCTTAAATTGCTTAGATCCTAAGCGTTGAGCGGTGCTTTTATAGGTGGGCCGGTTTTTAGCATCTTTGTATTTAAGACAATATAGGCTATACCTATAGCCTATAGGTATAGGCTATACCTATGTGGATCTTTATATGTTTTACATAAAATAATATTGCTAGGGACATGTATGAGCCTTAGGGTCCTAAGTGCTTTGTATACAGGAAAAAGAATGTTTAAAATGACTGGGATAAGTTATTCTAAGATTGTCTCCCTATGGCATCTCTAAAATTTCTCACGTGGAATGTGAGGGGCCTGCGCGAGAAAGTTAAGCGCGCAGCAGTCTTCACATTCCTCAAAAAACAACATGCAGATATTGAATGAAACACGTGCTGAGGGGAGCCTCCAGATGGCACTCTACCGCCCATGGGTTGGGTGGGCATTTCATTCTACCCACACATCCCATGCCAGAGGAGTCTCAATCTTAATAGCCAAGTCAGTACATTTTGAATTATGTGAGTTATCCACTGACCCACAGGGACGATATGTACTCCTATTTGCTAAACTTTATGGAGAACCCCTCCTCATACTGGCCTTCTATGCCCCCCTCCCCCGTTTAACATTGCCATAATTAAGAAGGGACTATCGTTCATGGCCCATCACCCTGCCATTTCTGCAGTTTGGTTGGGTGATTTTAACACCACGCTAAACCCAGAGCTGGACAAGCTCTAATTAGCACCACCCACCTTGAGAACAGCCAGTGAAACTAAATTCTCCAAGCTGACACCACAACTTCTGGAAGCAGCATTTTGCCCCAGGTTGTTATTGTTGTAATATGTTCACTGATTTATGTGGGACATTATAATATTGACTGTATGTGTACATACATATAATTACAACATATTACAACAGTTATAAGACCAGAGTCCCCACTGGATCACTTTGAGTATCCCCATTAATAAACCACCATGCTCCTGATGTTTAAACCTGTTTTGGCTCTCACTCCTACCAGAGGACAATGAGATTGTGAACAAATGGAAATGATACTTTACACAGAATGATCACTCTGCATCTCCCTCGGCAGTATGGGACTCTTTTAAACTATTTGCCCGCTCAACTTTAATTTTGCACATTAATAAAATTAAGGCGGTGGCGGACCTATCCTCCTCTGAGCGTGATTATGCTACCAACCCCAGCAAAGGCAAACTCGCTCAAATTGCAAACTAGAATAGTAACCCAGCTACAATTCCAGAAAGCAAGACAAAAACTATTTTTTTCTAAACAAAAAATGTTCGAGCATGGGGAAAAAGCGGGCAAGTTGTTGGCATACCTGGTACACAGCGAAGATAGGCCCCCCATTGTCATCACACTACATGGCCATGGAGGTCAGCAAATTACAGACCCACCCAAAGTGACGTCCATGGTTAGGGACTTCTTTGCTGACCTATATACAATGACAGCCCCCACTGCAACGGAATCAATGTCCCTCTTTCTTGAGGGTGTCACCTTTCCTCAACTGACAAAAGAGCAGGTAGACCTCTTAGAGGCACCTCTCACCACAGACAAAATCATGACTGCCATCGCCAGCTTTGCCAGTTCTAAATCCCCGGGATCAGACGGCCTCCCTATTGAGTTTTACTCTCAATTCAGTGAAATACTCACCCCTAAATTACTCGACTTATATAAACACCTTTTCGAGTCATTCACATTGCCCCCTCCATGACAGAGGCAATAATAGTCCTTATCCCCAAACCAGGAAAAGACCCGGGCTACCCAGAATCCTACCGCCTCATCGCCTTATTACAAGTTGACATCAAAATATTAGCTAAAGTACTCTCTATTAGACTCAATCAGGTCATATTATCCCTTATACATGCAGACCAAGCAGGTTTCATGCCCGGCCGCAATACCTCCTTTAACCTAAGGAAATTATTCATAAATTTACAAGCCATGCATGAAGATGTGGGGACGCGGGTCGTAGCGACTCTAGATACAGCAAAAGAATTTGATTCGGTGGAGTGGAGATATCTCTGGAGATGGTTGGAAGGCTATGGATTTGGTCCCTGGTACATCAAGTGGGTTCAACTACTATACCAGGTGCCTTCAGCTATAGTGGTGGCTAATGGGTAGCGGTCTCAAGCTTTTGGCCTTAGTAGAGGCACGAGACAGGGCTGCCCCCTATCATCACTGCTCTATGCCCTTGTGGCGAAACCCCTTGCGGTATCGATCCAAGCTAATCCGGAGATCAAGGGGTTGAAAGTGGGATCCTTAATTGAAAAAATAAGCATGTATGCAGACGATACACTTTTGTATCTGGCTGACTTGGGACCTTTTTTCCCACACAGCACTCCAAACGTTTGAACAGTTTGGAACATTCTCTGAGTTAAAAATGAATTGGGACAAGTCTCAAATCCTACCAATAGATAGTTTTCCACCCCTGGAAACCCAGGCTAGACTACCATTACAATGGGTCAGCGTCATGAAATATCTAGGGATTCACATATCCAGATCCCCTGCGGACTACACACCCCTTAACATTGAACCTCCTTTCTCCTTTATTAAAACTAAAATACGAATTTGGGCCCGTCTCCCGATGGGGATATGGGGCCGCATAAACCTAATTAAAATGGTTCTACTGCCCAAAATCCTATACATTCTGTGGCACACCCCTATACACCTACCTATGAAACATTTTAAATCTCTAGAGGCCCTTTTTAAACCTTTTGTCTGGGGAACCAGCAGACATAAGCTGGCATGGCAAACATTCAAAAACCCAACTCACCTGGGGGCACAACTCTTCCTGTTTTCAATCTCTACTACATCGCATCACAGTTGTCACTTGTCACAATTATTCCACTTAGACAAAACAGATAGCAAAAGATTCATCATTCAGGCAAACCTTAATTTACCATTACAGGCGAATATGGGACCTAGCCTCCTCAATACTGGGAACACCACAATACAATGATTAAACGCCGATATGGCATAACAAGAATCTCCCTGAATTCATAAAATACAGGACACGGGAGTCTGGACCACGCAGGGAATATTTTATCTATACCACCTCCTATCAGATGGCAACCTTAAGACCTTCAACACACTTAAAGAAGAATTCACACCCCAAAATCACATGTTCTTTCGATTCTTACAACTTCATTCACGCGACACAATCTCAGTTTCCAAACTCCCTCCTGCACCACACCTCTAATGTTATAATGGCAGTAATTAAGAGCACAGCCCCCCATAAACTTATCTCAGCCTTTTATAATATGCTTTCTACCCCTGCATCCACCAAACTAGCGTATAACCTGAAGCCCCAGTGGGAGAGGGAGGTGGAATCAATAGAGGATGAGGAATGGGGGGAGGCACTGGAGTCCTGTAAGGCTGTATCCCCCAAACTCTCCGACTGACTGTCGTAAATCTACATTATTCACAGAGCATACCTCACACCCCTTAGAATCACTAGATATAAACGTACTCAATCCCTAATGTATTTGATGTGTGGGCAAGAAACGGGCACATTCTTCCACCTCCTTTGGGCATGCCCAAAAATACAAGGCTTATGGAAGCAAATAGTAACCTTCCTGCATGGTACCATGGGCTCACCATTAGCACTAGACCCGAAACAATGCCTGTTGGGGTTATTCCCCGATACAATAGATAAATTCACGAAAATATTCCCCCATGAGACGTTGTTCTCGGCTTGGAAAATTATAGCTAAAAAATGGATGAGATCTTCACCTCCCAGGAATGTGGAGTGGAAGACAGAAGTAAATAATACCTTACCATACAAAAATGTATATATATATATATATATATATTAATAAAGGATGCCCAGCCAAATATAATAAAGTGTGGGACCACTGGCTGCAAGAATCCGAAACTTTGCACATAAAAACAACACAAACGATTGAAATAAAAACCACGAAGCATGTCTTAGAGCCCTTTCACCCCGGGCCGCCCATAGCGTCGGCGGTAAAACGCCGCTATTTTTAGCGGCGTTTTACCGTCGGATTAGCGGTGCATTTCGGCCGCTAGCGGGGCACTTTTACCCCCCGCTAGCGGCCGAGAAAGGGTTAAAAATGCCCGCAATAGCGGCGTTCTGCCGCCGGTATACCAGCGCTGCCCCATTGATTTCAATGGGGAGCAGCGGTGGAGGAGCGGTAAACACAGCGCTCCTTCACCGCTCCATAAAAGCTGCTGGCAGGACCTCGGGCTTTCACATGGGAGAAAATGCTGCAGCTGTTTGAGGGCGGATTGCAGCCGCTATTTTTAACGCTATAGCGCCTGCAAAACGCCCTCGGTGTGAAAGGGGTCTTACTGAATATTCTTTATTATAATGTATATACTCTTTAAATCTACCCATATAGCAAAACATCCTGTATTCTCTTTTGTACCCACAAGAGCGTATAGCCTTGAATGTAATAGTTACCAAGTATGTACGGAATGTAAAAATAATGTGTATGCACTATTTGATCAATAAAAAAACTTTGTTTAACGTAAAAAAATACTTACAGCTAGATAAATTAAGAAAACGGAAGGATTAAAATTGTGGCCCAAGCTCCTTCTATTGATGATTACATAACCAAAAAGGACAAATGTATTTGGGGGCCACTATTTTGGAGGCACAATGAATCAGCAGCAGTTGTAACCAAAACTTGTATGAATCAGCTAGCTCCAAATTAACACAGAATCACCATGATGAGGTTTCAATACAGTTATTCAGTTGCTACATTTTTGGGGTTCAAATAGGAAAAGGGTGATTAACAGCCATTCTGACCTGGCTGTTGAAGTGCACTGCAGTAAGCAAGGTGCCATTATTTTTAATGGCACCCAAGCACATTAAGGCTGATGTCTGAAGAAAGTGTATGTTTGATTTTAGGCCCTTTTGGTGCATTAACATAACACTCTATAACGTGACATAGCATGCAATAATGCACCACAACGATCAGCATACATCTTAGGGGGTCCTAAAGACTATACAAAAAATAGTGCTAAGGCCAGGTCTTAAGAGGTTATGTTTAGGGTTAAGGCTAGTAGGATGGATAAGTATTAAGGATCCTTTCAGAGTTAGGTTAAAGGATAAGTTCACCTTTTTTTATTTTATAAATTCAAGCTCCCCATGTACCAATATAGCATTAATGTACTTTTTTTGCAAAAATATCAAAGATTTCCATTAAATCTACAGTCACTTACTTCACTTGTCCGCATCCATGTTTCCAAACGTATCCATTGTTTCTGCCTTACTTCCTTGTCAGGTTTTAGGTCATGCCACAGGAAGGAGTTAACCAGTTGCACTCATTAGCACACACACTGCATCATCCACCCTCCTACCTACACACCCATTCCCAGATGCATGTTTTTTAAATGAAATGCAATCAATCAGTGATCATCCTTCTCACTAAATACAAAAAATACAATCAGATTGCATAGTGTATGGTCATCTCTATACAAGTACATAGGAGAGAGTGGACAGAAACACTCAGCTGTCAAGTCATGTTCACATCTCTACACAGCGGGAACTCGCATTCTCGCATGCGTTTTTTTTTTTGTTTTTTTTAGCAAGGTGGGGAGGCATTTTGGAGCATTTTCACTCATCATACAAAGGGCAGCCTATCCACCTGGATGGGCCACCCTGCACACAGCAATCGCCCCAAAGAAGCTTCAGAACTTTTTTTCAGAGTGGAGCTTGGTGCGTTTTTAAATCTGATTATTGGTGCAGCGCATTTCCGAAATGCAAGAAAACGCACATATGTGAATGGAGCTTCATTGTTCTTGTGTTAATGCACCAATTTCACTTTCAGGCCCCATTCACATCTAGCATAGTGGGAGCGAACGTTTTGTGGCTTGTTTTTCCTTCGAGCCGCATAGGGCAGCCTGTTGATTTCAATGGGCTGCACTACATGCAGCTTATAGGACAATTTGGCATTTTGTGGGTTGCATGTTATTTACTGTGCGTTTTGCAGCATTTGCCACCAGTTTTTTCAAATGGCAAAATGTGTGTTTGCTTCTGTGTTTGGTGTGCCGTTAACAATTAATGGCACTGAAAGTGCAACTAGTAATCTTAGGTGTATAAAGGTGTTCATACACTATAAAATCTGATTGTATATTGTGTATTTAGTGAGAAGGGTGATCACTAATTGATTGCATTTCATTTAAAAAACGTGCAGCTGGGAATGGGTGTGTAGGTAGGAGGGTGGATGATGCAGGGTGTGTGCTAATGAGGTCAGCTGTTCAACTCCTTTCTGTGTCATGACCTAAAGTCTGACCAGGAAGTAAGGCAGAAGCAATGGATACGTTTGGAAACATAGATGATGACAAGTGAAGCGTCTGTAGAATAAATGGAAAGCTTTGATATTTTTGCACAAAAAGTACATTAATCACTTCTCGCCCGGCCTATAGCAGATTGACGGCCAGGAAGTGGTTCAGTTATCCTAACTGGACGTCATATGACGTCCAGCAGGATAACATGCCGACACGCGATCGTGGTGACAGAGGCTTCTCATCACGTGATCAGCTGTGACCAATCACAGCAGATCATCGCTTAAACCAGGAAGTGCCGGTAAATGCCGTTCCTTGGTTCACGCTGACAGGGGGAGACAATCAGCGTCTTTCCCTGCCAGAGGGGGGGGGTCTGTGCTGATAATCAGCACATTGACCTATCGGCCTAGGCGGCCCAAGCAGAAGTGGGAGCTCGTCGGTAATCATGATGCATTATGATGCATCGCGGAATCGAATCTAATCGTTGACCAGATATTCGTAATCAAATCGAATGGTAAGACCAGTGAAGATGTGCACCTCTACTACCTATCACACTTTTGAAGGTCCTGGAGCACCAGGACAATGGAAACACCCACAAAATGACCCCATTTTGAAAAGAAAACACCCCAACTTGTATTCTATGAGGCATGGGATGGCGACAGGTACTCGGGTACTCTGATGGGCTGGTGACGGGTACTCTGATGGGCTGGTGACAGGTACTCTGATGGGCTGGTGACAGGTACTCTGATGGGCTGGTGACAGGTACTCTGATGGGCTGGTGACAGGTACTCGGGTACTTTGATGAGCTGGTGAAAGGTACTCAGGGTACTCTGATGGCGACAGGTACTCAGGGTACTCTGATGGCGACAGGTACTCAGGGTACTCTGATGGCGACAGGTACTCAGGGTACTCTGATGGCGACAGGTACTCTGATGGGCTGTGACAGGTCCTCTTTTTTTGGGGGTAGATCGGGAGCTATACTGTACATTTTTTTCTAGATCTCCTCACACACTGAGGAGGAGAACCTGGAAATGGCACTACAGACGTTTGTTGACATTTATGACCGGCTGTGATTGGATACAGCTGGTCACGTGGTAAAGAACCAATTTCATTGGCTCTTTACCCTGCTTGGGGATAGGCAGTGTCTGAGGGACACACCTCATCCCCGATCGCCGTGCACCCCCGGGGGCGAGCATGTGTGGCGATCACAAGCCTAACACATGTGACCAGCTGTAATTGGACACAATTTCATCGGCTCTTTACCCTGATCGGGGCTGGGCTGTGTCTGAGGGACACGCCTCATCCCCGATCGCAGCACTGCGGCCCCCCCGGGGGCCCGCAGGAGCAGAGAAAACCCAAGGCTGTCATATGACATCCACCTGGAGGAAGGAGATATTCCTGCCGGCGTCATTTTACAATGGCCCGGTATGGAAGTGGTTAATGGAAGAAAAATAGAGCTTTGATCCAATTCAAAAAACAGATGTTGACGGATGCGGATGGAACCATCCATTTACATTCATTTTTCCATAGAGGTGCATTGATGTCCATTTTTCATCTGTCAACAGTTCGCATGTGTGAAAGGGGCCTTAGGGGAACAAGGTGACTGGAGAAAGGCTGGAACATAATTTTCTCCATCAGTGGCGGCTGGTGAAGTTTTAAGATGGGGGGGCGCCAGACCCCGCCCTTCCTTTTTGACCCCTCCCACTTCTCATAAGTCTCACCCCTTATTGAATCCACCCACTCCGTCCCCTGTATTCCACCCATAGTGTCAGGAGTATACAGCCCCAGCATCACAGGACAGAGTATATAGCTCAGCATCACATATCAGGGTATATAGCTTAGCTTCACAGATCAGGGTATACAGCTGAGCATCACAGGACAGAGTATATAGCTCAGCTCAGCCTCACAGATCATGGTATATAGTGCAGCCTCACAGATCATAGTATATAGCTCAGCCTCACAGATCATGATATATAGCGCAGCCTCACAGATCAGGTTATACAGCTCAGCATTACAGATCAGGTTATACAACTCTGGTGATCAGACCTATAAAAGACAGTTGGTTTGTACTGGTAGTGGTATGGTTCTATGATCAGACTCAGAACACACAATTGGTTGGCAATTGTAGTGATGTGGTAATCAGACAATTGGTTGGCACTGGCAGTAGTGTGGTTGTATGATCCTACCAGCCCTGTGTGGCTGAACAATGTGGATGAGATGAGTGGTATGCCGATCAGATTGCTCCTCTCACCTGTCACATATAGCGCAGCCTCACGGATCATGGTATATAGTGCAGCCTCACAGATCATGGTCTATAGCTCAGCCTCACAGATCGTGGTATATAGCTCAGCCTCACAGATCAGGTTATACAGCTCAGCATTACAGACCAGGGTATACAGCTCTGGTGATCAGACCTAGAAAAGACAGTTGGTTTGCACTGGTAGTGGTATGGTTCTATGATCAGACTCAGAACATACAATTGGTTGGCAATTGTAGTGATGTGGTAATCAGACAATTGGTTGGCACTGGCAGTAGTGTGGTTGTATGATCCTACCAGCCCTGTGTGGCTGAACAATGTGGATGAGATGAGTGGTATGCCGATCAGATTGCTCCTCTCACCTGTCACATATAGCGCAGCCTCACGGATCATGGTATATAGTGCAGCCTCACAGATCATGGTCTATAGCTCAGCCTCACAGATCGTGGTATATAGCTCAGCCTCACAGATCAGGTTATACAGCTCAGCATTACAGACCAGGGTATACAGCTCTGGTGATCAGACCTAGAAAAGACAGTTGGTTTGCACTGGTAGTGGTATGGTTCTATGATCAGACTCAGAACATACAATTGGTTGGCAATTGTAGTGATGTGGTGATCAGACAATTGGTTGGCACTGGCAGTAGTGTGGTTGTATGATCCTACCAGCCCTGTGTGGCTGAACAATGTGGATGACATGAGTGGTGTGCCGATCAGATTGCTCCTGTCACCTGTCACAATGCCCATTTCACCCCATCCCGGCAGCTTGCAATCAATCTCTCCTGTCCGGATGGATGTGCTCCCTGTCCCTGTGCAGAGATCAGCTCACCTGGTAGCAGGCCTTTGTTGGACAGGGGCGGCTGGGGGCTTGCAGCACTGACAGCAACCCCCCTGCGGTGCTCACATTACACTGAAGGCAGCTACCCCCCCTGCAGGAGGTCTGGCCCTTCCACCCAGGCTGTGGTGTCCTCTCCTCCTGTGTCTCCTCCAGAGTGCGGGCAGCAGGCAGCAGCAGCGGCGGTGAATGTCTCCTCTTCCTAAGCGCTGGGCATCCAATAGAACTGCCTGGCGCTTTGGCCAATTGGGAAACAGGTCTCACTGACCTGCCTCCTGATTGCGGGGAGGCAATGTAGTGAGAAAAAAGCGAAAATTCATTCGCTATGGTCACACAATTTTGTGTGGGATCAGGGTGCATTCTCTGCGCCACACCGTATTTTGAAGCCTATTAGAGCCTCTGGCTCTAATCAGGTGCTTAAAAAAAAAAAAAACACCCCCGTCATAGGAGTCCATGCGTCTGGCATCCTGAAAGGGGCCGGGCGCATGGATAGGGAGGGCAGTGGCAGGGATGGGGGGGCGGCACCCGTGCACAATGCATGGGCCGCCACTGTTCTCCATTATCTCCTTCCCACCAACTTTACACATATATGTGGCCTCACGGAAATGGGTCTTTATCCGTGGGGCTACATATACAGTATGTGTACCTATGTTTGAGCTGGAAGTGCTGCATAGCACAGGGAACGGGCTCTCACAGAGAGCCCGGAGTCCTGTACTAACAATTGGGAACCCAGGAGGCCCGGTTCCTGTTCACTGTGATAGCCCCTGATTGGCTAGCACAGTAATCAGTCACTGTACAGCCCGCCCCTGTGTTTTTTTCTAGTCTTGAATGGAGAAAAAAAAACATAATATCCTTTTCTCCTTGCTAGAGGAGAAAGGTGTAAACAAAGAAAGTGTGTGTAAAAAAAATAAAAGAAGAAATAAAGAAAAATAAGTAGGTCAGGGTCAGAGTTAGGGTCAAAGGTCAGTCAGAGTCAAAGGTCAGCATCAAGGTTAAGTTCAGTCTACTTTAGTTAGGATTTAAAAAACAGCATTTTTTAAATTGGTATCTGTGTCAGGGTGTTTTAGGTAGTATAAACAACAGAAAGTTTGTCCAATTTGTCCTGAAAAAACAAGGTATAATTGACCTGGATAGACTAAGGGTGATGATGTCTATACAGTGTCAAAGTTGCTAAACTGTGTTAAGGCCTTATGATTTATTTTACCATCTGTCATGAAGGAGTTAAAGATCATTGCATGCAAAACAATTTGATTTTTCAATTGGTCTTTAATGACAAAAGCAAAAGTTCATGCTGAATCAGAAAATCAAATGCTTATTATATTGACAAAGAAGAACACTGTGCCTTTAAGAGACAGCTGTGTCATCCTATTGTCCTGGTTCATGCAGAGACTGTGCTGGCCAACCATAAGTAACTGTGGGAACCTGCATTATACAGCAGCCTGCAGCTCTTTCCTCTATGAGGAAATACATACATACATTAAAGCTGATGCATTCTAACAGCTGACAATGATGTAGATTACAATTCTATCAAGAAAAAAAATACATGAGCTGGACTGTACACACCGGTAATCAGCTTCAGTTAACATGCAATTAACTGTGAAGGATTCATTTGTGTTACTGAAATCAATGTGATTATAATACGATGGTGGGCTGCAAGGAGTTAAATCTCCCAGCAGCAAACTGAGAGTGTAGCCCTAGCCTAAGAGAACCCATGTGACATCCACCTTACTGTCCTGGGCTCATGAAGCATTTTGTTGCTTAGGTTACTTGCTTCTTATATTTTAGCATCCCATTATAACACACAGTACTTTTTTCAAAGGGGGAGATTTACTAAAACTGGAGAGTGCAAAATCTGGTGCAAATCTGCAAAGAAACCAATCAGCATCCAGGTTTTATTTCCAAAGCTTGATTGAAGAAACTGAAGTTAGAAGTTGATTGGCTATCCATGCACATCTGCACCAGATTCTGAGTGCACCAGTTTCAGTAAATCTACCCCAATGTGTCTAGTGTTAAGAAGCTCTAAAGCAGGGGTCTCAAACTGGGGGCCCTTCAGCTGTTGCAGAACTACAATTTCAAGGCTGACAGTTACAAGCATGACTCCCATAGGCAGAGGCATGATGGGACTTGCATAGTTGCCAACAGTCACGATTTTCCCGGGACAATCCCGATTTTGGGACCCTCGTCCCGATCGGAAGCTGTTCTGAATCAGGATTTTGCCTAGGGAAATCGGAATGTTTGCATTTCAATTTTTTGGGCAGCCGGCTTCAGCAAAATGGAAGCCGGCGCCGCCGCTACATCGTTCCCCCTTGTGTTCAGTGGAGGGAGGAAGGGGGCCAATGAATCGGCTTCTCTCTTCACACTGAATCCAGGGTTAGCTGCACGGATCGGCCTCTCCACTGATCACACGGCGCCGTCGGCCGCTCATGCAGCTATGTATGTATGATGTTTCATGGTGTATGATGGACGTGCTGGGGGGCGTTATGGGAGGGGAGGGACGTGCTGGGGGGCGTTATGGGAGGGGAGGGTCTGCACGGAGGGGGTCTTCACTGAGGGGGTCTGCACTGAGGGGGGTCTGCACTGAGAGGGGTCTGCACTGAGAGGGGTCTGCACTGAGAGGGGTCTGCACTGAGAGGGGCCTGCACTGAGAGGGGCCTGCACTGATGGAGGGGGGTTTGCACTGAGGGGGTCTATACTGATAGATGGGGGGACCGCACTGAGGGGGGTCTGTATTGAGGGAGAGGGGTCTGTACTGAAGGGGTCTATACTGATGAGGGGGGTCTACACTGAGGGGGTCTAAACTGATGGAA
This sequence comes from Lithobates clamitans, assembly GCA_037952925.1. NCBI lineage: Eukaryota > Metazoa > Chordata > Amphibia > Anura > Ranidae > Lithobates > Lithobates clamitans. The sequence continues at coordinate 4,705,270 of JBBGZY010000865.1, forward strand.
GGGGTCTGTACTTAGTGGGGGGGTCTTTACTAAGGGAGGAGGATTTATACTGCTGGAGGGGCAGTCTGTACTTAGTGGGGGGGGGGGTCTGTACTGAAGGGGGACCATAGTTGGTGGAGGGGGATGACACCAATTGTTTTCCGCACCAGGGGACACCAGCTGTAGTGACGACACTGGCTCTTGTCTCTGCAGCAATTTAACTTTAATGTACAGGAGGAGGGTTAACTATATACAGGAGGAGGGAGGTTACGTATATACAGGAGGGGGGTTAGCTATATACAGGAGGGGAGGATTAACTATATACAGGAGGGGGAGGGTTAACTATATAAAGGAGGGGGGTTAACTATGTACAGGAGAGGGGAGGGTTAACTATATACAGGAGGGGGTTAACTATGTACAGGAGGGGTTACTATGTACGGGGGGGGGGTAACTATGCACAGGGGGGTAACTAGGGGGAGAGGGGAAACTATGTACAGGGGGAGGGGGTAACTATGTACAGGGGGGTAACTATGGCTCTGCCTGGGACACTGATTTAAGGACTGAGGCTGGAAACACTGGTGTAAAGACTGACTCTGCTGGGAACACTGGTGTAAAGACTGACTCTGCTGGGGGCACCTGATGCAAGGAGGGACTCTGTTGGGGGCACCTGATGCAAGGAGGGACTCTGCTGGGGGCACCTGATGCAAGAAGGGACTCTGCTGGGGGCACCTGATGCAAGGAGGGACTCTGCTGGGGGCACCTGATGCAAGGAGGGACTCTGCTGGGGGCACCTGATGCAAGGAGGGACTCTGCTGGGGGCACCTGATGCAAGGAGGGACTCTGCTGGGGGCACCTGATGCAAGGAGGGACTCTGCTGGGGGCACCTGATGCAAGGAGGGACTCTGCTGGGGGCACCTGATGCAAGGAGGGACTCTGCTGGGGGCACCTGATGCAAGGAGGGACTCTGCTGGGGGCACCTGATGCAAGGAGGGACTCTGCTGGGGGCACCTGATGCAAGGAGGGACTCTGCTGGGGGACCTGATGCAAGGAGGGACTCTGCTGGGGGCACCTGATGCAAGGAGGGACTCTGCCGGAGGCACCTGATACGAGGATAGTCTCTGCCGGGGACACCTGATGCAAGGACGGACTCTGCTGGGGGCACCTGATGCAAGGACTGACTCTGCGGGGGACACCTGATGCAAGGACGGACTCTGCGGGGGACACCTGATGCAAGGACGGACTCTGCCGGGGACACCTGATGCAAGGACAGACTCTGCCGGGGACACCTGATGCAAGGACAGACTCTGCCGGGGACACCTGATGCAAGGACAGATTCTGCCGGGGACACCTGATACAAGGAAGGACTCTGCTGATGGCAGGCGACGTGGCTAGTGACACGCTCAGGGATCCCACTGTTCGGCATTATGGTGAGTTGAATGATTTCATTTTATATTACAATGTAATAATAGAAATAATGCGTTTCAATCATCCTGACACCATAACAATCATGGTGCCGGGTTAATTTAAGCGCTAACACCAGTGGTTTGGAGTATCTTTATCTGCTTGTTAAACTTTCTAGAATACACATTTTTCTTTTATATTGCTATGCCACGCCTAAAAACGCATGCCCCACCTCCTAATTATTATACGGCTCCGCCTACAGCCAAAAAAGTGTCCCACAAACTTTTTTTGCAATGTTGGTAACTATGGACTTGTAGTTCTGCAACAGCTGGAGGACAGCTAGTTTGAGACCTCTGCTCTAAAAGGAGCAGTTTGTTTTGGTGGGATATGACCTATAGAGCAGCAAAAAAAAGGATATAAAGGCAATACCTATATACACACACAAACTATGTAAACTAAAAAAAAGTACCGTATATACTTGAGTATAAGTCGAGTTTTTCAGCACATTTTTTTGTGCTGAAAGTACCCCCCTCGACTTATACTCGAGTCAAGCACTTTTCTGCAGCAAAAAAATTCATTTTCCGAACCGACTTTGGGGCCCCGTGTCTCAGGGTCACTTGGTGCTAGGAACCCCAAATTTGGTGTGCAAACCCAGTGGATCTGGTACCACAACATATTCAAAGATGGAGTTCCTAGCCCTAAGTGGCCCCGAGATACGGGGCCCAAAACCTGGTTCAGAAAATGTCATTCTCTGCTACAGAAAAGTGCTTGACATTTTCTGAACCGATGTTTGGGGCCCTGTATCTCGGGGCCATTTGGTGCTAGAAACCCCAGCTTTGGATATTTTATGGTGCTAGTTCCACTGGCTTTGCACACCAAATTTGGAGTTCTTAGCAATAAGTGGCCCCAAGATACGGGGCCCCAAATTCGGTCAACTGTGTCCATCTGCAGCAATGTCATTTTGGGACCCTTTGGGTTCAGAGACCCCAAATTTTGGCTGCAGATAGGGGGCATCTAGGAACCCTTAACTACCGAGTTTGAAGTTTGGGGGACCTATGGCTGCAAATGGGCACAGTGAGGCTGCAAATGGGCATTGTTGACCCTCTTTTCCACTTACAGTAGCTGTGCATTTCTCACCCTCGTCTTATACTCGGGTCAATAAGTTTTTCCCATTTTTTTGTGGTAAATTAGGGCCTCGACTTATACTCGGAACGACTTATACTCGAGTATATACGGTAAATGTTTAATGAGAATGCACTAATGATCACATGTATAAAGAAAAAGAAGCCATACACTATTGTAATGTGCATAAAGAGTTAATAGTGTGTAAACAAGAAGTGATGCTGCATACAATGAAAAGGAAGTGGTTTGTCTGGTTTTCTGTAGTTGTGTAGTACAGTAAAAGTAAAATCCTTGCCTCTGCTACCCCCTATATACAGCTATGAACATTTTAGGAGTTTAGTTCACCTTAACCATCTCAGCTTCAGAAGGATTTACCCCTTCATGACCAGGTCATTTTCTGCTATTTGGCACTGCACTATTTTAACTGGTAATTGTGCGGTCATGCAACGCTGTACCCAAACAAAGGTTATATAATTTTTTTTAACACAAATAGAGCTTTCTTTGGGTGGTGTTTGGTCACCTCTGGGTTTTTATTTTTTATTATATAAATGAAAAAAGACCAAAAAAAAAAAAAACACTATTTTTACTTTCTGCTTCGAAACATATTCAATAAAAAATGAGAAAAACTAAATTTTCTTTGGTATAAAAAAAAAAAAAAATCACAATACGTGATTACTGACTGGTTTGTGTGAAAGTTAAATCATCTACAAACTATGGTGGGATTTTTTTTATACTACTAATGATGGTGATCAGCGACTTATAATGGGACTGCGATGCGAGTGCGGTGGATAAGCTGACACTAACTGACGCTGGGGGGGGACTGACTAACTGCCACTGACATCAGCAGTGAAAACTAATACAGTGATCATTGATAATACTATAAATACCACAACAATGAAATGTGTCTGTGATTCTGCGCAAAAAACTATCCACTGGTAAAAAGTGAGCAATAAGTAATACCAATAAGTGCATCTAAAAAGATAATGCTCTATAAAAAACAAACATCTAAAGTGACTTCAGTGCTGGTATATACAGTGAAGTGACTAATGCATAAATATAAAGTGACTGAACAAAGTGCACGTGCGTTGATAGGAGATCTGGTGACTTTCGTGGTGTTTGGTCCCCACTCGGGGCTCCCAGAACTCTCACCTTGATGACACAATAAAAGTGCCTGTTAGAATCCCTTGGGTGTAGAACTCCTTCCACTTGAATCAGTGCTGGCGTTCTGGAGTGCCTCCTCTGCTACTTCTTCCAGTAATGTCTCCTCTTCGAGAGGTGAGTCGGGAGGAAGTAGAGAGGAGACATTACTGGAAGAAGTAGCAGAGGAGGCACTCCAGAACGCCAGCACTGATTCAAGTGGAAGGAGTTCTACACCCAAGGGATTCTAACAGGCACTTTTATTGTGTCATCAAGGTGAGAGTTCTGGGAGCCCCGAGTGGGGACCAAACACCACGAAAGTCACCAGATCTCCTATCAACGCACGTGCACTTTGTTCAGTCACTTTATATTTATGCATTAGTCACTTCACTGTATATACCAGCACTGAAGTCACTTTAGATGTTTGTTTTTTATAGAGCATTATCTTTTTAGATGCACTTATTGGTATTACTTATTGCTCACTTTTTGCCAGTGGATAGTTTTTTGCGCAGAATCACAGACACATTTCATTGTTGTGGTATTTATAGAATTGTAGGTAGTGGAGCGGTGTTCACTATTCGATTTTGCAGCAATACACAGAGCATTCCTATATCACTTTAGTAGCGCAGAAGTCCATCGCAAGATAACACACGATCATTGATAATACTATACACTGTCACTGTAATAATGACACTGGCTGGGAAGGGGTTAACATCAACATCTATGGCAATCAAAGGGTTAACTGTGTGCCTAAGAAGTGTTAATGTGTGTATTATGCAGGGTGGATTTGATTTAAATCAAGTTGATTCAAATCACTGGTAAAAAGGCTAGATTTAACCAGTTGCGGACCAGCTGCTGCATTTTTACTGCGGCAGGTTGGTTAATGTACGTGATCTCGCGAGGTCAGGATAGCAGGCACGCCGGCGCCCGCCGCAGGCCCTGTGAGTCTGACCGCTGGTCCCGCGGATTCAATGTCATTCAACACATCCCTAGGACACACTTAACCCCTGCAGCACCCCCTCCTGGTTTTTTTTTTTTTTTTTTTTTTTTTTTTTTTTTTTTTTAAATCTTTATTTCTCATTTTTTCATAACAAAAATTTTTTCCCGCCAGGGGCAGTTCTAGATACAAAATGATTTATAAATTCAAAAATTGCACAGATTTAACCCCTGAAACCCCCCCTCTACCCTCCCCACCCTCCACACCCTCCCCTTCCCCCTTCCCCCCCCCCCTTCCGCAGGACGTAGCTCGCTAGGTGCGGATCATATCCAAGTCGCTCCTATCAATCTGTAGTTCCCTTTCTTGTTTTCGATTTATATAAACTCCTTCAGATAGGACCAAGATCTTTTAAATTTAATCCAACCTGACCACTTCCCAGTGTGTTCAGAGTCCTCATCAGGTTCTGTTCCCCGCCGATCTAGACACTCCACATTAAATATATCATTGAGGCCAAGAAGCCAATCTCTCACATTGGGACTCGATGGTTTCAGCCAGTTTAAGGCAATCTGCCTCTTGGCCTCGTCCAATATTATAGGGACCAGCGAAGATCTATAACTCTTGACTGTTTCCTGAGTCCCATGAAAGAGGCAAGCCCATGGGTCTTCCTCAATTTCCCTCCCCGTCATATCCTTTATAAATGCCAGAATTCTTTTCCAGAAGGCCTTTATGGTGGGGCATTCCCACCAGATGTGGGCCATTGAGCCCACAGTTGAGCACCCCCTCCAGCAGGTGTTAGCCTTTGTTCCGTCCATTTTATTGACTCTGTCTGGGGTGACGTACCATCTTGCTAAGACTTTATAGTGGATTTCCGTTCTCCTATTATCTAGTGACGTGTAGTGAGCTAAACTCAAAATTTTTTCTACCATATTCCTATTGCACTGTGTCCCCAGTTCCTGCTCCCACCTTTTAACATACGGAGGCCCTACCCCCTCCTGCTCTGCTTCCAAAATTCTATATATTTGGGCAATAACACCACCTGCGTGTTCTTTCGTACAGAGTTGCTCCAATGGCCTGAGCTCCTCCATACCTCTGAGAGGCTTCGGTAGGTTTCCGATGAAATGGGAAAGCTGGAGATACCTCCATCTGTCAATCACCCAGAGTTCTGACTCTCTGCTCAATTCCGTGAAAGTGCGTATTTTACCCTTATCAGTGAAGTCTTTCAATTGAACGGAATCCTCCTTTAGCCAATTCCCCCCCACCTCCCTCCTCCCTGGTTCAAAAAATAAATTATTTTTCATGTGTATCAACGGTGAATTATATGTCCATTTGTGCTGTGTATGTATTTTGTCCCAATATTTAAAAGTGTTTTGCGTTAGTATAGATGTGTTAGTGCTGAGTGCTCTAAACTTTGGAGGATTCCATAGTGACTGTGCTAGGTTATTATTACTTAAAGAGAACTCGATATCCACCCACCGTTTATCCGTCCCTTTCTTACTCCATTCCGTGATCCGTGAGAGCACTACTGCAATATAGTACCTATTTATATCGGGAACTGCTATTCCCCCTTTTTTTTTCCCTCTACTCAGTGTTGAAAAAGCAATACGTGGTTTTTTGTCACCCCAGACAGCTTCGCTGATTAATTTCCTTAAAACCTTCAGATAGTATCTTGGTATAGGGATCGGCAGCAGTTGGAATTTGTACAGGATTTTCGGAGTGATCTTCATTTTGACCGTATTTGCTCGTCCGAACCATGAGAGAGGCCTAGACCGCAGTCTTCTAACCTCTTGCCTAATATCGTCTAACAGTGGTATAAAATTTTTTTGGAATAACCCTTTAATGGTATTGGCCAGCATAACTCCCAGGTACCCAATCTCTCTCTTCCAGGGAAAGGGAAATACTGTAGCTAGGTGGGCTTCTTCCTGCTTGGGTAGACTGATGTTTAAAATTTCGGACTTGGCGGGGTTTATTTTGAAATTGGAGACTTCTCCATATGTTCTGAGGATACGGAGCACGTTGGGGAGTGTTATCCTAGGATTTGAGACAAAGAATAGGACGTCGTCAGCGAACGCCGACAACTTGTGCTCCTCCGTTCCCACCCTTACCCCGCTGCAGTCCGGACTGTTCCGAATGGAGGCCAGGAGCGGTTCCAGGGACAGGACGAACAGGAGGGGGGAGAGCGGGCAGCCCTGCCTAGTACCATTTACCATCTCAAAAGGTTTGGAAATGGCACCGTTCACCCTTACTACTGCTGTTGGGCTACTATATAGGACCCTGATCCAGGAAATAAACCTGGGTCCGAACCCCATGGCTTCTAGGGTGTTCATCAAGAACCCCCAGTCTACCCTGTCGAATGCCTTTTCGGCGTCTATCGACAGGAATAGAGCTGGGGGTCCCCTAAGTCTACAGAATTCCGAGAGCAGGACTGCCCGAACCCCGTTGTCCCTGCACTGTCTTCCCGGGATGAAACCGGACTGGTCCGGGTGCACCAGCTCCGCCATGTAACTCTTTAGCCTATTAGCCATGACCTTGGCGTATAGTTTGACATCCGCGTTTAACAAGGAGATGGGCCGGTAGCTGGAACACAGCCCGGCATCCTTCCCTTCTTTCAGTATCAGAGTTATCGTAGCAGACAATGCCTCGCCTTCCATCTCATACTTAGTGCCCAATTCGTTCCAGTATTGACACAGCCTAGGGGCTAATATATGTTTCATTTTCTCTAAGTAGATGGTAGGGAAACCATCGGGGCCGGGGCTCTTACCCTTCGGGGAATCTCTTAGGGCTGATATAATTTCCTCTTCTTTGATTGGTTTGTCCAGGAGATCCCTGTCCTCTATAGGCAACACCTTTAAACCTGCTTCTTTTAAGAAAGCCCTGCTCCTAGCTGCCCGGGCCCTGACTTCCTCCTTCCTTCGCCCTAGTGAGTAGAGGTCAGCGTAAAATTTTCTAAACTCCTCTGCCATACCTCTGCTGGTCGCTATCTCTTTCCCTCCTGAGCTCTTTATTTTATCTATAAAATTCCGCCTCCTTTTTTTCCTTATTAATCTGGCTAAGTGTTTATTTAATTTGTTTGCCCAGAGATATTTATCCCTTGCTATTAAATTGAAGGTTCTCCTGGCATCCTGCTCCATCCTGTCCCTCAGCTCCTCTCTCCTGGCGACCAATAAGCGGTAACAGTCCTGGTCCTGCCCCTTTTTATGTGCTTGTTCCAGATTGAATATTGCCTCGATCAATTTTTCCCTTTCTTCCTTCCTTTTCTTTTTCTGACCTGCACCTATGGCTATAAGAGTCCCTCGGATGTAGGCCTTGTGTGCCTCCCATAAAATGGGAGGAGATACTTCTCCCGTATCATTTGTCTTAAAGAAAAAATCCACCTCATTCTGGATCTGCTCTATCACTGCGGGATCCCTGAACAAGTCCTCATTCAGCTTCCACGAGAAAGGACTTGCCGCCACTTCTGGTAGTTTTAGCCTCATCGTAACTGGGGAGTGGTCTGAGAGGGACATTATCTCAATTTTGGTTTCCACAACCCTCTCCAATAAATTGTGGTCTACAAAAATGTAGTCTAGTCTGGAGTACGTCCCGTGCACAGGGGAGAAGAAGGTGAAATCCCTTTCTTTGGCATGCTGCACTCTCCACACATCCATTAACTGGTTGTGGAATAGTTTTCGCCTTATTGCCCTTAGTGACACCTTCCTTATCTCCTGAGCACGGGACGTGCTATCCAGGGCAGGGTCTAGGCAAAAATTTAAATCTCCCCCTAAGACCATTTCCCCTTCCCCAAATGTCAGCAACTTCTCCAGTACTTGTCCCAGAAAGTTGGTTGGACTTTTGTTAGGGCAGTAGACATTGGCCAACGTAAACGATCTAGGTCCAATTGAACCCTTTAGGAAAATATAACGACCATCGGGGTCTACCAGTCTATCCCTCACCGAAAAATTAGACGCCTTGGAGAGCCCTATGGCGACTCCCCTAGACCCCTTGGTAGGGGAATCCCCATATACCCATTGAGGGATCCTAGAGGAGAACAGCCTGACCCCTGTCTCATGGGTCAGGTGGGTCTCCTGCAGGAAGACTATGTCCCCACGCATGAGACTCAGCTCCCCCATTATTTTGTGTCTTTTCCTTGGTGAGTTTAACCCTTTTACATTGTAGGATATAAATTTAATCTCGGACATAGTCAATTGAGCAACCGTTAACCTCTGTCCTCTGCTCCTCTCGAACCCGTCTTGCTGACTCCTCCACCCTCTTCTGATCCCACCCTCTACCTATACCCCTCCCCCCCCCGGCACCACCACCCTCCCCCACCCCCCAATTTCCTCCTCCCCCCTCCCCCCCTCGGTCCCACCCGCCTCCCCTTCCCTCCCGTCCCCCCCCAACCACCCCGTGGCGCTCATTTCGCCGAAAGCCCGCCCGTATGGAAATTTTCCCATTCCACACTGCATGACTTCTCCTCCAGGGGCTGGCTCCAGACACCGGCCTCCGTCGCCCCCTCCCCCGAGAGGGAAGGGGCGAGGGAGGTGGGAACACCAAGCGCCCCCCCCCAAAGATGTATCCCAGCTCCCACCGCCCCCCCTCCCGCCAGGACCATGCGTATGTTCTTCTATCCTTTTTAGCCTCCCATCCCCTCTTTCTCTCGCTTCTCCTCCTACGTTCTGACTATTCACGGCTGTCCGGCAGCTTGCCCGTCCCAGGACTCCCTCCACCTCTCGGTGTCGGCCACTGTCCCAAAGTACGTTGGTCTCGTGACCCTGAGAAACAAACATCCCTTTAATAGTGGAGAGGGGAGGCGGAGAAGGAGGAAGGAGAGAGGGGGGGCGGGAACAGTAAAAAAACAAAAAAAAAAAAAAAAAAAAAAAAAAAAAAACACAAAAAAAAAACAAAAAAAGAAGGGGTCCCCTCCCCACTCCCCCCCCGCCCGCCTCCCCCTCTCCCCCCACGCCTCCACCCCATTGCCTCCTCTATCTCTGTAACAAGTCAGGGATGGGAATGCCCAGACTGCCACAGAAGTCCTGCATTTCTTCCATGAATCTCATTCTGTATGATCTTCCGTCCTTGGTTACGATCAGGGATGTTGGAAACCCCCAGCTGTATTTTAGGTTTGCCTTCCTGAGTTGGTCGAGTATTGGTCTCATCCGTCTTCTCCTCTCCAGTGTACCAGCTGAAAGGTCCGTGAAGATCTGCAGCTCTCTGTTTTCGAAATTTATTGGGGGGGCCCCCTTTAGTTTTTTCCAGATTATTTCTTTGTCCTCGTATTGATGAAATTTTACAATGACATCCCTGGGGGAATCTTGCTTTATATGGGGGGGCTTCCTTACTCTGTGGACCCTATCGATTCTTAATATTTCGTCTTCTCGCCTGCCCAGCAAAGGGTTGAATATCTTCCTCATCTTCTCTTCCAAGTTTTCGTTGCGTTGTTCCGGGATGGATCTAATACGGAGATTTTGTCGTCGGCTCTGGTTCTCCTGTTCTTCCAGTCTGTACGTCAGCAGGCGGTTTTCGTTTTGTACATTCCTAATTTGTTCTTTTAAATCTGAAATGTCCTTGGCTTGGAGCACTGAGGCCTCTTCGGCTTCCTCCAGCCTGCGGAGGAGGTGGCCCATGTCGGAGCGGACATTTGAGATTTCTGCTTTAATCACACTTTCTAGTTTATTTTCCAGTTTAGTGAACATTTCACTCATGTCTAATTTACTCGGGGCTAGGGCCATCATTCGCTGCTCTTCGGTCATGTAGCTTGCGGGTACCCCCTCCAGGGCCGACTCTTCATGGGTCTTGTCCCCCTGTCCCCCCTTTTGTTTCTGTTGCTCCTTCTTCTTTGTACCCGTGTGTTTCGCCTCCATTCCTGGGCTCTTTAAACTAGCTTCTTTTAAGTATTTTTGTATGGAGCTAGTATTTAAGCTTTCTCTTGAACTATGGGGTTCTGTTGTTCTTGATGACCGGCCTCGCATTCTTCCGGTCTCGATCCTAATTTGCCTCTGCTGGTGATTGGGTTCTAACAGATGTCGCCGTCGTCCCCCTAGTCGCTTCACTCTTTTGGGATCTCCGTCCCTCTACGGGCCATATGGGAGAGGATCCGCTGTACCGCTGGGATCTATAAACTGTGTTAGGTATCTACAGTGTCTGTGCCGTTTCTTCCTCCTTCCGGGCCACACAATACCTTTACCCCCCTCCTGGTTAACCCCTTCACTGCCAGTCACATTTACACAATAATCAGTGCAGTTTTAATCGCACTGATAACTGTAAAAATGCGAATGGTCCCAAAATAGCGCCAAAATTGTCCGACATAATGTCGCAGTCACGATTAAAAAAAAAAAATCACTGATCACCGCCATTACTAGTAAAAAAAAAAAAATGCCATAAAACTATCCTCTATTTTGTAGACGCTAAAACTTTTGCGCAAACCAATCAATAAACGCTTATTGCGATTTTTTTTACCAAAATATGTAGAAGAATACGTATTGGCCTGAATTGAGAAAAAAATTAATTTTTTATTTTTTTTTTTGGGATATTTATCATAGCAAAAAATAAAAAATAATGCATTTTTTTTCAAAATTGTCGCTCTTTTTTTGTTTATAGTGCAAAAAATAAAAACCGCAGAGGTGATCAAATACCACCAAAAGAAAACTCTCTTTGTGGGGAAAAAAGGACGTCAATTTTGTTTGGGTGCAACGTCGCACAACCACGCAATTGTCAGTTAAAGCGACGCAGTGCCGAATCGCAAAAAGCGCTCTGGTCGGGAAGGGGGTAAATTCTTCCGGGGCTGAAGCGGTTAAATCATAATTTTTAAAGAGCAACTGTCATCTCTGTCCCGCAGCGGCTCCTCCTCTGACCCGCTGTTGACTCACCGATAGTCCCATTTACTTTAATGGGACGGCTGGCGATGCGGCAGTGATACAAAAAGGTGAGGGACGTGGCGGCAGCAGGTGAGTGGATGCCCGCTAACAGGCGCTGCCATAATGGATATGAAATGACAGGTGCTCTATAAATGTAAGGACTTAGTCTTTCTGGTAGTTAGAATCTTGAAAACTTGCAAACAAAATGAAGGTTTCCTATTTAGAATAATAAGCTGTTGGGTTAGTAAAACAGTGATATCAGAACCGATTCAATCATACAGTTTGTAGTGTACATAGATTTGCAAAACAATGGGATAAAAGGAATATTCCTGAACTTTGTTTTATTTGATAGTTTCTGTGCCATTGTGTGAATGCTTCAATGCAGTGCATGTTATCTCAGCTTGCAGAGCTTGGATTCATTGAATGAGTTTACTAAAAATGTAAATATTGCAGAATATACATCCTCATTCTACATAACTAAGCTCCATTGCATGCTAAATAAACTAAATTATTAATGTTTCTTAAATAGACAACTATCTTTAGATAGACTTTTACTCCAATTTTATTAGAATACATTTGAAAAAAAAAATGTATTAATTTTTTATCCTCCCTGGTATTATGTGCTGCTTTTTTACTAAACATCTCTTTGTTTCTATTCCCTGCTTTGCAGGGAGAGGAAACAGAGAGATTGTACCCTCTATAGAGAGCCCTGTGTTAATTGTCATGAATCACTGGCCGGGACCTGCTGACAGACTCCCGCTGTGTACAATGCACATGCTCTGAACCCGGAAATAGGCAGCGACGTACCAGAACATTGCTTTGCCTGTAAGGGACTCCTGTCCCCAGTATGTTGCAGACGGTGTGCAAGTGGTTAATTTAAAAAAAAACGCAGTCACATTACCTGTAGCAGTAACATACCTGTGCACCATATTTCTGATAGCAGATGCTGTAAAAAACTGCCACTGCTTTAATGGCTCCATCCTGTCTTCTTACAGCTGTTAGGGCAAGCGCCCACATATTCCTGATATGTGTCTGCTGTACCATGTACATGTATGAAAAAGTATCCTGTTCTCTTTGTATTGCTTCCTTTGTGTGAAATCCCTGTTGTCCCCGACAGTGCATTTGCCTTCCTATTAAAAACTGACTACACTTTGCAGGAGAGCACAGAGTGGTCAGTTCTCTAGCTGTGCTGGGAACTGAGTGTGCTGTCCTCCAATGATCAGACTTGTCCTGACATGCCCTGCATAGCATTTAGCCTCGCACACACGATCGGATTGTTGGCCAACAAAACTGTACACTTTTGTCCGAAGGGTGTTGGCCCAAACTTGTGTCTTGCATACACACGGCCACACAATTGTTGGCCAACAAATATGAACGTAGTGACGTACTACGTTGTTTTTCAGCTCTTTAGCGCCACCCTTTGGGCTCCTTCTGTTAATTTTGTGTTAGTAGAAGTTTGGTGAGTGTTGATTCGCGCTTTTCATTTCGCACCTTTCATTTCGCACTTTTCATTTTTCACTTTTCAGTTAGTTTCCGAATGGCGGTTCGTCAACTAGCCACGTTGCGGAATCGGAGGAGATAACGTGTTATTTATTATTGACCTTGGAGTTATTGCTTTAACATTATTTTTTTGATTGAATAATGATTTGATTTGGTATATTTTCTATGTTTTTCGATGAATAGAATGCACCTTTTGGTTAAGTTCTATTGGCAGATAGCATGTCTAATTTTATTTGTTTTCTTTTTTTAATGCACAATAAAAAAAATTGTGGAGATTAATACTTGGCTATGTGTTTTACAAATAACGTGTTGTGGAAACTTGCCCAAATAAAAAAAATGTTAATTCTCCATTATGTAATATTAGGGTGGTGCTGCGCTAGTCCTAGCATAAACAAAAAATATAATGAAGTAATAGTACCGATCAACTGTAGTGCTAGATAAACATACTAAGGTGTGGATAAAAGTAAATAACACTATTAAAAGTTATGAATAGTATGTGACCAATCCTGCATAAAAACCAAGCGCTAAATACGAAAGTGCAAACACAATGTATATGATAACTATAAGTGACTATCCATATCAAAAAATAACAGTGTGAAAATATCAAACAAGTGCAGAAATTGTTGTAGGAGTAAATTCTCCTATAAAAAGTGCAAAATGTCCAATGTAAACAGTAGATTCTTGTGTGAAGCATGCACAGACCAGGCAAAGAAATCAAAGTGACTTGTGCAGTAACAAAATCCATGTGACAGATAATGCATAAACTTCAAATCAATCAAAATGAGTGAACATTTGAAAGTCTTCCTTCACAGAGTGAAACCGGCTTCCTGGCATGCACATATTACAGTGAAGTGCTCAGATAAATCAAATTAGTGTTCCTCTTTGTGTTCAGACACACACTAGTAGGTAATGGCCCCTTACCTTAAGGTAATGGGGTAACAGCATAAGGCCAGTGTTGGGAATACCATCCCTTATTTTTCTCCTCTATCCTTGCGGTCCTAATACCGGAACATTATTCCCTTAGGTGGTACAGGGGACACGAAAATATAAAGAAGGAAGGTCCCAAATAGCTTAATATTGTCAGGCTAAAACTTGATTTTATTAGCATAAAACATGGGTACTCACATAACATCAGTGAAACAGTGGCTCATCTCCAACGAACTTTTATCCACACCTATCCACAGATATGTTTATCTAGCACTACAGTTGATCTTTACTATTACTTCATTATATTTTTTGTTTATGCTAGGATTAGCGCAGTACCACCCTAATATTACATTCATTGGTTAGCAGGGTTCGGTTGTACCCTATTCGGTGCAGGCAGCTTTTCCAGTAGCTCCTCTGTAACACACATGATAGCGCAGGAATAATCATATACAATTCTCCATTATGAATGCTAGTTTACATGACCAGCCGCTTCTGGCTCGTCCTTGCTTCCAGGCATGCGTGTTTGTACTTTGGACTTTTGTCCGACGGACTTGTGTAAACACGCTCGGAAAATCCGACAACAAACATTTGTCCGCGGAAAATGGAAAAACCTGCTAGCCAACATTTGTCCGCGGAAAATCCGACAACAACTGTCCGACGGAGCATACACACAGTTGGATTTACCGCCAACAGCCTGTCATCGAACATTTCCCGTCGGAAAGTCTGATCGTGTGTACGAGGCTTTTCACTGGCAAGCTCAGTGTTCTGCTGCTTCTCCATCTCCCAGCTCTTATGCGGCTGAGAACAGAGGGTATATGATCACTTATAAAGAAAGGGAAAAAAGGGTATTTATAATTTTTTATATCTATACACAAATGTTTTGCCTTTCATTTCTATTTTAAACGGAATGGGTTGTTTTATAAGGTGATCATTTAAAATCACTTTAAGGTAAACATATCCTTTACATGGCTGACATAATGCCATTGTTCTGCAGAGCTGCAATTATAGGGAAACCTGAATGTTCCATTTGAATCCTCCCAAGATTAGGACCTCCAGTAGAAATGTTGGATACAAGTGGATGCTTTCATTCACCCCCTTAGTAGCTCTAAGCCTGCAAAGCATATACTGAATTATGAGAACCACATAACAGAGTGAAAGTATGTCAACGCTAAGCTTAAAAGGGAATTAGAGCATCACTCCACTGATACATTTAAAGCCCTACTGACCCAGCGTATGACTTTGTACAGCATGGAGAAATATTTCACACATAACTCCTAATCCCACACACAGGCCAGCCTGTCAGCACCTCTTTGTTGTGTTCGACAGCTGATATCATGCTTGCGCTACGTAGATGAAACTACTTGGAATTCTATGAATAAATTCATTGCTAATAATATCACTAGACTTCAAGAACAGCTATACTTTTAATATAAATCTCAGACTGAAAACGTGTAATTGTGCAAAGTACTTAAAATGTTTCCAAGATACCGCTTCCACTGTTTCTTCCAGCACTACACCTCTTGCTGTAAAACACCACTTGAAGCAGGTCTGGTAGATCAGCTGTCCACAGAGGAGAAATTGTTGTGGAAGCGAACGTTCTACCAGGAGAATGCACCAAGGAGTTACCAGAGCAGGTATAGGAATTTGTTTTCCCTTGCACAGTTCTGATAAGATATATTAGTCTGGTGACTAAAGCCTCTTACACACAAGGTCAGAGCCACTGTACTAAAAATCCAATGTTAGTACAGCGATCTCCCCTGCTGTGCTATTGTGTTCTGATGAGGGGATAGCCACCCCGCCAGAACACTCTGGTCATTGACTGAGAGCATCGATAGGCATACCTTTTTCAGTTGGACCGGCTGGAGTACACACGGGCCTGACATTCAGCCCGTGTGTACTAGGCTTTAGGCTGGCCATACACATTTCGAATCTCGTCCGGTTCCCGAGTTTGGAACCGTTAAAGGGCAGGCAGAATGTACCAGCCTGCCAGATTCTCTTGTGATTATCGCTAGTGGCTGCTATAGCTGCTAGCAATAATCACTCTCTTCTCACTGTCACTGTCTTCCCCCCCCCTCTGCGCATAGACCAGTAGAATTTTTCTTCATTGCCAGCGTTTTAATATACTGTACTCATTTACTCTTGCGTGTACATGCTTACAGATGCATAAAACACGTGTATGCGCGTAAATTACTGCACTCAAATGTGCACTCAGGGGATCCCCCCAAGCCCCTTATACTTACTGTACCTGAGCCCAATCTTGATCCAGCGATGTACATGAGAACAGCTCCTGGCTCGGCCTTCCTCACTGGGGAGATTGATAACAGCGGGAGCCATTGGCTCCCTTGTGAATCAAATCCTATGACGTGGGAGTGTGGGGCAGGGTTGAGCTTTCTATAGGGGGAATTGGCAGGGGGAGAAGGCAGGAGCGCAAGCGGGGGAACCGAGAAGAGGAGGACGGGGCTGCTCTGTGCAAAACCAAGTATAACATGTTTATTATTTAAGTTTTAAAAAATTTACACTTTAATATTTTAAATATATGCAGTTCTCGTGCCATGCTTTGACACGCATGTAGATGCTTGTCTTTGCATACCTTTTTGTATGTTTATGATTCAAAAGAATAAAAAAAAAAAATTCATCACCTGGTCATATAATATACATTATTGCTACACAGTAAACTTTAGCACTACACCATTAAGACTCGGTTCACACAGCCATGACTTTGGATCCGACTTGTGAGACCCCAAGTTGCATGACATGAAATCCCATGTTAGTATATGAGAGCTGTCCTAATTAGCACTACTAAAGCCGCTCCAACTTTAGAAAAGATTCCTGTACTACTTCAAGGCGACGTCTATATCGTGCTTGTGCCTATAGACTTTAATGGAAGCCGCCTC
The DNA here is from genome assembly GCA_037952925.1 of Lithobates clamitans. Taxonomy (NCBI): domain Eukaryota; kingdom Metazoa; phylum Chordata; class Amphibia; order Anura; family Ranidae; genus Lithobates; species Lithobates clamitans. Next base: position 4,721,997 of record JBBGZY010000865.1, read on the forward strand.
CAAATCGGATCCTCATCTATATTGATGTGATTTGGAACCAACATTACAGGAAGATTACCCAGGCAGTGCTGTATGCTATCTCTGCATACCTGCAAAAGACAAAGTCACATCAAAGTAGTACTCAAGTTGCATCAAGTTGCCAGCAAATCTCCAGGAAGTTGCCTGGCAAAGTCGCACCGTTGGTCACAGTAGTGTAAACTGAGCCTAATTCAATAACCCCAAAACACAGTAAAATTCACTTGGGCTGAGTTTCCCACTATCTACTGTGACACTGAAATATGAAGCGCCTCGACTTTTTTGTTGACAATTCTGTATTTGATTCAGCTACTGCTAGGAACTGCCTAGATGTGAACACAAGCTACTAACAGCAAAGAGAATTACTTTTAGCACATTGGTGGGCAGTATTGCAATTTCAAGGTAAAAGAACGTGAGAAATGCTATGGGATTACTGAACAGGAAGCCATTTGTGGGTTTGAAAATATCACTGCCCACTACCACCTTCATTTAGCATTGGTGAGTTCTTGAAATATTTTCTTGTTTACACTTTAATAATATAAATACTTTTTAACAGCATATCAACTTGTAATTCTGTTAGTGACAATGGAACTTTTTGCACATTCGTACCTTGAACACATCATAATAGTATGTCATTGTAAGCTCTAATGAGCAGGGCCCTCTGATCCCTCCTGTACTGATTTGTATTGTAAGTGTACTGTCTGCCCTCATGTTGTAAAGCGCCACGCAAACTGTTGGCGCTATATAAATCCTGTATAATAATAAATTACACAGAGTAGCTAAAATGTTCAATTGCTATGTCCAGCACTGTGCCTCTTGCTGTAATCCACATTTTCTAATGAACAGGGTTGGGGTTCACACTGGTACGACAAATGCTCTGACATTGGGAGCTCACGTCGCATGACGTGTAAAAATCTATGTTACCCTATGGGAGCCGTCTTAACTGGTCTGACACAAGTGTCTTAGAAGATAATTGAAGTCCCTGGCATAGGGGGAAAGAAGGATTGTGAACCTTTGGCCTGGGGGGTATAATGCAACTAATTAGACCCAATTATGCTAGGTACAGATTTTTGTAAGCTAAATAATGTGTACCATGCAAAGTGTGCCAAGATGCTTTATAAATTGGTGGTTATGGTTAAAAAAATGTGGGTGTTCCTAAAGGAAATGTTTTAGGGTGCTTGTAAAGGGAATCAAAACATTTTTTACTGATTTGAAATGAGATGGATTATTGAGTAAAGATCAGTAATACAGCGATGAGTACAGAGCCTTAAAACAAGCCTTATTCCAAAAAAAACAAGAAAAGGTACAAACGCTAAAAATATACTGTGCGGAACCGAGACAATCAGAGCAATAAAAAAACAATCAGGAACCCAAGGGGGTTATAGAAGAAATGGGCCAAAGACTCAAAAGGTTAAAAGTAAAAATGCCAATTATTGTGATCATTAGAAACACACTTTCTACCTCTCTCTTAGGCCGGGTTCACACTGGTACGACAAACGCTCCAGCATTGGGAGCTCATGTCGCATCACGTGTAAAAATCTATGTTTCCCTATGGGAGCCGTCTTAACTGGTCTGACACAAGTCGGCATCTTAAAAAATGCTCCCTGCATTACTTTGGTCCGACTTTGATCCTTCTTCAGCCCATTGAATATGACTGAAGTCGGATCAAAGTCAGATCAAAGTCCTAACTGATCCGACTTTGGCATGCGACTTGTGCTGTTATGATCTTGAAGGGGAACTCCACGGCAGATAAAAAAAAAAACGGCATGGGTTCCCCCTCCCAGAGCATACCAGGCCCTTCGGTCTGGTATGGATTTTAAAGGGAACCCCCCACGCCAAAAAAACGGTATGGGGGTCCCCCCATAATTCAAACCAGACCCTTATCTGAGCACACAGCCGGGCAGGTCAAGAAAGGGGGTGGGGACGAGCTAGCGCCCCCCCGAACCGTACCAGGCCGCAGGCCCTCAACATGGGGGGTGTGGGTGCTTTGGCAGGGGGGCCCCCCACCCCAAAGCACCTTGTCCCCATGTTGATGAGGACAAGGGCCTCTTCCCGACAACCCTGGCTGTTGGTTGCCGAGGTCTGCGAGCGGGGAGCAGACCTCAGTAACGGTATGGGGGCAGGGAGCTTATCAGAATCTGGAAGCCCATAGATTCCGGCCCCCCACCCTATGTGAATGAGTATGGGGTGGGGTCACCGGAGGCCCGCCTCCTATGACATCACCACCCCATCATGCCCTGAGCAGTGATGTCATAAGGGGTGGGGCCTCCTGATAACATCACCCGGTGACCCCGCTCCATGCCAATATAAGTAGTGGCAAACCCCGCACCCAGCATTAGAGTGGGAGAGAGAGTCGAGCCAACATCGGAAAAAGAACAGAGGGAGAAGACAGCGGAGAAGACCTGGCAAAAGAGCAAAAAAGATAGCGGAGAAGACCCAGCAGAGGCAGAAGACAGCGGAAAGAGGGAGAAGAACCGGAGAGGGCTAGAAGACACCAGCGGAGAGCGCTGAAGACCCGCAGAGGGGAAAAGAGATCGGAAGAGACGGCAGAGCTGCCTTAATAAACTACTTTAAAAACAAAAAAAGTGTAATGTGTTTTATTTTACATAGGGTGGGGGGGCCGGAATCTGGGGGGCCCCCTTGTTAACCACTTGACGACCGCCTCACGCCGATGTACGTCGGCAAAGTGGCACGGACAGGCAAAATCACGTACAGGGTACGTGATTTGCCTTCCGCGGGTGGGGGGTCCGATCGGACCCCCCCCCGGTGCCCGAGGCGGTCGTCTTTTGTCCAGCGGCGATCGGTGATGAGGGGGAGACCATCCGTTCGTGGCCCCCCCCTCGCGATCGCCGCCGGCCAATCGAATCATTCCTTTGCTGCTGTATGCTAAACAGCAGCAAAGGAAATGATGTCATCTCTCCTCGGCTCGGTAATTTCCGTTCCGGCCCGAGGAGAGAAGACTTCACTGTGAGTGCACAAAACACTACACACACAGTAGAACATGCCAGGCACACAAAACACCCCGATCCCCCCCCCGATCGCCCCCCAATCACCCCCCCCCCCTGTCACAAACTGACACCAGCAGTTTTTTTTTTTTTTCTGATTACTGCATAGTGTCAGTTTGTGACAGTTACAGTGTTGGGACAGTGAGTATTACCCCCCTTTAGGTCTAGGATACCCCCCTAACCCCCCCTAATAAAGTTTTAACCCCTTGATCACCCCCTGTCACCAGTGTCACTAAGCGATCATTTTTCTGATCGCTGTATTAGTGTCGCTGGTGACGCTAGTTAGTGAGGTAAATATTGAGGTTCGCCGTCAGCGTTTTATAGCGTCAGGGACCCCCATATACTACCTAATAAATGTTTTAACCCCTTGATTGCCCCCTAGTTAACCCTTTCACCACTGATCACCGTATAACCGTTACGGTTGACGCTGGTTAGTTTGTTTATTTTTTATAGTGTCAGGGCACCCGCCGTTTATTACCGAATAAAGGTTTAGCCCCCCGATCGCCCGGCGGTGATATGCGTCGCCCCAGGCAGCGTCAGATTAGCGCCAGTACCGCTAACACCCACGCACGCAGCATACACCTCCCTTAGTGGTATAGTATCTGAACGCATCAATATCTGATCCGATCAGATCTATACTAGCGTCCCCAGCAGTTTAGGGTTCCCAAAAACGCAGTGTTAGCGGGATCAGCCCAGATACCTGCTAGCACCTGCGTTTTGTGCCTCCGCCCAGCCCAACCAAGTGCAGTATCGATCGATCACTGTCACTTACAAAACACTAAACGCATAACTGCAGCGTTCGCAGAGTCAGGCCTGATCCCTGCGATCGCTAACAGTTTTTTGGTAGCGTTTTGGTGAACTGGCAAGCGCCAGCGGCCTAGTACACCCCGGTCGTAGTCAAACCAGCACTGCAGTAACACGTGGTGACGTGGCGAGTCCCATAAGTGCAGTTCAAGCTGGTGAGGTGGCAAGCACAAGTAGTGTCCCGCTGCCACCAAAAAGACAAACACAGGCCCGTCGTGCCCATAGTGCCCTTCCTGCTGCATTCGCCAATCCTAATTGGGAACCCACCGCTTCTGCAGCGCCCGTACTTCCCCCATTCACATCCCCAACCAAATGCAGTCGGCTGCATGAGAGGCATTTTTATGTCCTCCCGAGTACCCCTACCCAACGAACCCCCCAAAAAAGATGTTGTGTCTGCAGCAAGCGCGGATATAGGCGTGACACCCGCTATTATTGTCCCTCCTGTCCTGAAAATCCTGGCCTTTGCATTGGTGAATGTTTTGAACGCCACCATTCACTAGTTGAGTATTAGCGTAGGGTACAGCATTGCACAGACTAGGCGCCATTTCACAGGGTCTCCCAAGATACCATCGCATTTTGAGAGACCCGAACCTGGAACCGGTTACCGTTATAAAAGTTAGTTACAAAAAAAGTGTAAAAAAAAAAAAAAATATGAAATAAAAAAAAATAGTTGTTGTTTTATTGTTCTCTCTCTCTCTATTCTCTCTCTCTATTGTTCTGCTCTTTTTTACTGTATTCTATTCTGCAATGTTTTATTGTTATTGTTATTGTTATTATGTTTTATCATGTTTGTTTTTCAGGTGTGTAATTATTTACACTTTACTGTGCTTTATTGTTAACCATTGTTAACCATTTTTTTGTCTTCAGGTACGCCATTCACGACTTTGAGTGGTTATACCAGAATGATGCCTGCAGGTTTAGGTATCATCTTGGTATCATTCTTTTCAGACAGCGATCGGCTTTCATGTAAAAGCAATCCTAGCGGCTAATTAGCCTCTAGACTGCTTTTACAAGCCGTGGGAGGGAATGCCCCCCCCCCCACCGTCTTCCGTGTTTTTCTCTGGCTCTCCTGTCTCAACAGGGAACCTGAGAATGCAGCCGGTGATTCAGCCAGCTGACCATAGAGCTGATCAGAGACCAGAGTGGCTCCAAACATCTCTATGGCCTAAGAAACCGGAAGCTACGAGTATTTCATGACTTAGATTTCGCCGGATGTAAATAGCGCCATTGGGAAATTGGGGAAGCATTTTATCACACCGATCTTGGTGTGGTCAGATGCTTTGAGGGCAGAGGAGAGATCTAGGGTCTAATAGACCACAATTTTTTCAAAAAAGAGTACCTGTCGCTACCTATTGCTATCATAGGGGATATTTACATTCCCCGAGATAACAATAAAAATGATTTTAAAAAAATATATGAAAGGAACAGTTTAAAAGTAAGATTAAAAAAGCAAAAAAATAATAAAGAAAAAAAAAAAACAAAAAAAAAACACCCCTGTCGCCCCCTGCTCTCGCGCTAAGGCGAACGCAAGCGGCGGTCTGTCGTCAAACGTAAACAGCAATTGCACCATGCATGTGAGGTATCACCGCGAAGGTCAGATCGAGGGCAGTAATTTTAGCAGTAGACCTCCTCTGTAAATCTAAAGTGGTAACCTGTAAAGGCTTTTGAAGGCTTTTAAACATGTATTTATTTTGTTGCCACTGCACGTTTGTGCGCAATTTTAAAGCATGTCATGTTTGGTATCCATGTACTCGGCCTAAGATCATCTTTTTTATTTCATCAAACATTTGGGCAATATAGCGTGTTTTAGTGCATTAAAATTAAAAAAAGTGTGTTTTTTCCCCAAAAAATGCGTTTGAAAAATCGCTGCGCAATTACTGTGTGAAAAAAAAAATGAAACACCCACCATTTTAATCTGTAGGGCATTTGCTTTAAAAAAATATATAATGTTTGGGGGTTCAAAGTAATTTTTTTGCAAAAAAAAAAACTTTTTCATGTAAACAATAAGTGTCAGAAAGGGCTTTGTCTTCAAGTGGTTAGAAGAGTGGGTGATGTGTGACATAAGCTTCTAAATGTTGTGCATAAAATGCCAGGACAGTTCAAAACCCCCCCAAATGACCCCATTTTGGAAAGTAGACACCCCAAGCTATTTGCTGAGAGGCATGTCGAGTCCATGGAATATTTTATATTGCGACACAAGTTGCGGGAAAGAGACAAATTTTTTTTTTTTTTTTTGCACAAAGTTGTCACTAAATGATATATTGCTCAAACATGCCATGGAAATATGTGAAATTACACCCCAAAATACATTCTGCTGCTTCTCCTGAGTACGGGGATACCACATGTGTGAGACTTTTTGGGAGCCTAGCCGCGTACGGGACCCCGAAAACCAAGCACCGCCTTCAGGCTTTCTAAGGCCGTAAATTTTTGATTTCACTCTTCACTGCCTATCACAGTTTCGGAGGCCATGGAATGCCCAGGTGGCACAAAACCCCCCCAAATGACCCCATTTTGGAAAGTAGACACCCCAAGCTATTTGCTGAGAGGTATAGTGAGTATTTTGCAGACCTCACTTTTTGTCACAAAGTTTTGAAAATTGAAAAAAGAAAAAAAAAATGTTTTTTCTTGTCTTTCTTCATTTTCAAAAACAAATGAGAGCTGCAAAATACTCACCATGCCTTTCAGCAAATAGCTTGGGGTGTCTACTTTCCAAAATGGGGTCATTTGGGGGGGTTTTGTGCCACCTGGGCATTCCATGGCCTCCGAAACTGTGATAGGCAGTAAAGAGTGAAATCAAAAATTTTCACCCTTAGAAATCCTGAAGGCGGTGATTGGTTTTCGGGGTCCAGTACGCGGCTAGGCTCCCAAAAAGTCCCACACATGTGGTATCCCCATACTCAGGAGAAGCAGCTAAATGTATTTTGGGGTGCAATTCCACATATGCCCATGGCCTGTGTGAGCAATATATCATTTAGTGACAACTTTATGGAAAAAAAAAAAAAGTGTCACTTTCCTGCAACTTGTGTCAAAATATAAAATATTCCATGGACTCAATATGCCTCTCAGCAAATAGCTTGGGGTGTCTACTTTCCAAAATGGGGTCATTTTGGGGGGTTTTGTGCCACCTGGGCATTCCATGGCCTCCGAAACTGTGATAGGCAGTAAGGAGTGAAAGCAAAAATTTACACCCTTAGAAATCCTGAAGGCGGTGATTGGTTTTCGGGGCCCCGTACGCGGCTAGGCTCCCAAAAAGTCCCACACATGTGGTATCCCCATACTCAGGAGAAGCAGCTAAATGTATTTTGGGGTGCAATTCCACATAGGCCCATGGCCTGTGTGAGCAATATATCATTTAGTGACGACTTTTTGTAAATATTTTTTTTTTTTTTTTTTTTTGTCATTTTTCAATCACTTGGGACAAAAAAAATAAATATTCAATGGGTTCAACATGCCTCTCAGCAATTTCCTTGGGGTGTCTACTTTCCAAAATGGGGTCATTTGGGGGGGTTTTGTACTGCCCTGCCATTTTAGCACCTCAAGAAATGACATAGGCAGTCATAAACTAAAAGCTGTGTAAATTCCAGAAAATGTACCCTAGTTTGTAGACGCTATAACTTTTGCGCAAACCAATAAATATACGCTTATTGACATTTTTTTTACCAAAGACATGTGGCCGAATACATTTTGGCCTAAATGTATGACTAAAATTTAGTTTATTGGATTTTTTTTATAACAAAAAGTAGAAAATATCATTTTTTTTCAAAATTTTCGGTCTTTTTCCGTTTATAGCGCAAAAAATAAAAACCGCAGAGGTGATCAAATACCATCAAAAGAAAGCTCTATTTGTGGGAAGAAAAGGACGCAAATTTCGTTTGGGTACAGCATTGCATGACCGCGCAATTAGCAGTTAAAGCGACGCAGTGCCAAATTGGAAAAAGACCTCTGGTCCTTAGGCAGCATAATGGTCCGGGGCTCAAGTGGTTAAAGGTGGCTTCCAGATTCCGATAAGCTCCCCGCCCGCAGACCTCGGCAAAGAATGGCTAGGGTTGTCGGGAAGAGGCCCCTGTCCTCATCAACATGGGGACAAGGTGCTTTGGGGTGGGGGGTGCCCCCCCTGCCCCCGAAGCACCCACTCCCTCATGTTGAGGGCATGCCGCCTGGTACAGTTCAGGAGTGGGCGGGGGGCGCTCGCTCATCCCCACCCCCTTTCCTGACCTGCCAGACTGTGTGCTCGGATAAGGGTCTGGTTTGGATTTTGGGGGGGGACCCCTTAAAACCATACCATACCAGACCGAAAGGCCTGGTATGCCCTTGGAGGGGGAACCCATGCCATTTTTTTTTAACATTTTGCGTGGAGTTCCCCCTAAAGATTAATACCAGACACAGTGTCTGGTATTGTCGGGATCAAAGTCGGATCCCTGTTCATTGAAGTCGGATGCATGTCGGACTTTAAGTAGCAGGGCAAAGTCGGATCCAAAGTGGTATGACTGTCGTGTCGTACCAGTGTGAACCCGGCCTAACAGAGAGGGCTCAATGACACAGGCAGCCAGAGACAGTAAAAGCAGGTAGCTGAGCCGCGGTTTTAATGGCCTGTTTCATTTGGCAGTACATGATTAATTCAAGTGAATGGGCTGTGGATGGTGTCAGTAGTTTTTATTATCTTATTATCTATTATTTTTTACAATTTTGTTGTTTATTTTTTAGATTTTTTTTTTCACAGTGCTTTTGGGGGAAGGGGATGGAGTATGAAGCAGTGGACGATGTCAGTCCATTTTATTCCCTAGGGTCGCTACAAAAAAAAAATTATATATAATATATATATATATATATATATATATATATATATATATATATATATATATATATATATATATATATATATATATATATAAATATATATATATATAATTTTTATTTTTTTTGTAGCGACCCTAGGGAATAAAATGGCGGTCGTTGCAATTTTTAAGTCACATGGTATTTGCACAGCAATTTTTCAAACGTGATTTTTTTTTTTTTGGAACAAAAACACTTTCATGAAAAAAACCACAATATTTACCCTGATCTTTTTGTATAATGTGAAAGATGATGTTACGCCGAGTAAATAGATACCTATTATGTCACGCTTTAAAACTGCGCACACTCGTGGAATGGGGCCAAACTTTGGTACTTAAAAATCTCCATAGGCGACGCTATAAAATTTTTTACAGGTTACCAGTTTAGAGTTACAGAGGAGGTCTTGTGCTAGAATTATTCTCTCACTCACTTGCGTAGTTTGAACGCTGTTTACATATGCGCATGCGGCCTACGTATGCGTTCGCTTCAGGAAAGCGAGCACGAGGGGGTAGGGGCGCTCTCAGGCTTTCCAGCTAAAAAAGATGTCAGTGTTTATATCTGCCGGCACCAGAAGTGACATCATGACATCGCTTTCGGACTTCCTGGGTCATAGAGATGGCCGGGGACCATCTGGTCCCCGACCAACTCTATGGTAAACCGCTGCCACCGGCATACATACATACATACATACACACACAGTCAGGTCCATAAATATTGGGACACAATTCTAATCTTTTTGGCTCTATAAACCACCACAAAGGATTTGAAATGAAACGAACAAGATGTGCTTTAACTGCAGACTTTCAGCTTTAATTTGAGGGTATTTACATCCAAATCAGGTGAACGGTGTAGGAATTACAACAGTTTGTATATGTGCCTCCCACTTTTTAAAGGACCAAAAGTAATGGGACAATTGGCGGACAATTGGCTGCTCAGCTGTTCCATGTGTGTGGCCAGGTGTGTGTTATTCCCTCATTATCCCATTTACAAGGAGCAGATAAAAGGTCAAGAGTTAATTTCAAGTGTGCTATTTGCTTTTGGAATCTGTTGCTGTCAACTCTCAATATGAGATCCAAAGAGCTGTCACTATAAGTGAAGCAGGCCATCATTAGGCTGAAAAAACAACACAAACCCATCAGAGAGATAGCAAAAACATTAGGTGTGGCCAAATCAACTGTTTGGAACATCCTTAAAAAGAAAGAACGCACCGGTGAGTTCAGCAACACCAAAAGACCCGGAACACCACGGAAAAAAACTGTGGTGGATGACCGAAGAATTCTTTCCCTGGTAAAGAAAACACCCTTCACCCAGAAGTCAAGTGCAAAGCAGCAGCCGTCATCTGCAACACCCTGGCCACGCAGACGGAGCAGACTGAGGAGACGTGCATGATGGTCGACTCTCTCCCAGCACCAGAGCCCTCTGCATCCTCATAATTTGTGGAATTGATGCAGGCTATTACCGCATGCCATACCACACTGACAGACAAAATAGATCATGTCTACACGGAGCTAGGATTGATCCGCCCAGATCTGGATACATTCCGAGGTCGCATGGCAGCGGGTCTCCTCGGCTGAGGATGTGCAAAGGGAACACTTGGCGGACCTCCACATGCTGAAAACCATGGTCAGGCACTTGGAGGCTAGAGTGGAGGATGCCAAGAACCGGAATCATCGGAAAAACTTGCGGGTCCTGGGACTGCCGGAGGGAGCTGAAGGTAATCACCCCAATATCTTTACAGAAAGCTTATTGCACACCCTTCTCCCCAGAGCCTCAGTTTGTGGTGGAACGGGCCCATTGTATCCCCCCTGTCAGAGGCCCTCAGGGGGCACCAGCGCGTACCCTCATATTTAAACTTTTGAACTTCCGAGACAGGGATCTGGTGCTGTGGGAGGCCCGTAATGTGGGGGAGCTGAAGTTTGAAAATACCTTATTTTCCCTGACTATTCCATTGAAAGCCAACAACTGCGGAAATCATTTGACCATGTCCAAACCCACTTCCGTGCAAAAAGTCTTAAGTACAGTATGCTTTTCCCTGCAAGATGGGGTAACTACTCAGTTAAGATGGTCCTGCTGACCTGGGCATGTCTGGCCTAAGTCCTAGCATCCGTAGCCTCGTGGAAGCTGGGCTACATTTTTTGACTTTTTATTTTCTTTTCTTCGTGATCTCAGATGTTTACTAGTTACCCAGGACGTTCCTGTGGAATGTAACAAGTTTTGTACCCCCAGCTTGCTGGGAAACCTGCACTCCATTTATCCTCCAGATGACCCTAGCTGTTATGCGTTAACAGACTAATGCACTGTATGCCTCTTGCACATGTTGCCTCCGTTGCACGGCAGCTTGCTGTGCCTGGGTCGGGAAAAGATACTGCCTTTAGTTTTAGGGGGGCGGTGGGGTGGGGAGGGATGTTCTGTTTTTTTATATATTGTTTTCTATGACCAAATGTATGTGACACAACTAGTCATACCTAATCTATGCTTAACCCTATTGGGCGACCCGGCGACTGGCTTCCTGTCGTGTGGCTGTGGCCAATCTGGACTGGCACCGATCCCTAAATTTCCTTCTATGATGCTGCTTCTAATACTCTAATGGCATCCCTTACTGTGATCTCCTGGAACACAAGAGGCCTTAACTCTCCTATAAAAAGGGTCCCTGGTATTCCAGTTCCTAAAGACCTATAATCCTCATATCTGTGTGTTTCAGGAGACTCACTTACTGGGGAGGAAGACTCTTATGCCGCGTACACATGAGCGGACTTTACGTCAGACTTTGCCCCGGCGGAAGGGATTTCGTCGGACAATTCGATCGTGTGTGGGCTCCAGCGGACTTTGTTTTCTCAAAAGTTGGACGGACTTAGATTTGAAACATGTTTTAAATCTATCCGTCGAACTTGAGTCCGGTCGAAAAGTCCGCTCGTCTGTACGCTAGTTCGACGGACAAAAAGCCACACTAGGGCAGCTATTGGCTACTGGCTATGAACTTCCTTCTTTTAGTCCGGTTGTACGTCATCACGTACGAATTCGACGGACTTTGGTGGATTGTGTGTAGGCAAGTCCGTTCATTCGGAAAGTCCGTCGAAAAGTCCGCCGGGCAAAGACTGCCGTAAAGTCCGCTCGTGTGTATGTGGCATAAGCCTTTAAAAACCCTGGGTGGGCCATAGTATCACTCGAGCTATTCTAACTTTGCCAGGGGTGCGAGTATCCTGATATGTAAATCCCTACCCTTTAGACTACTGGATCTGGTGCTTGACCCAGATGGGCGATATGTGGTGCTTCATGCTATGATGGAATCCTTAGAAGTTGTGCTGGTAGGACTCTATATACTTCTCCCTGCCTCTATTAAGTTGCTTCACAAGCTTACTTCTCTCCTTACCAAATACAGTACTGACAACGTGATCTTCATGGGGGATTTTAACATGCCACCTAACCCTGAGCTTGACCGTTTCACCTCTGAGGGGGGATCCTCATCAGACCTCTCTGGATGGGCGGAGGTTTATGGCCTGTGGGGGTCGAAACGCCCATTCACGTGTCACTCTGCCACCTATAGGTCTTTCTCCCGCATCGATCTGATGTACGCAGGGTAGCCTTATCCTCCCTAAAGTCTGACAGATAGATATACTCCCGAGGGGAATTTCTGACCATGCACCTGTGCTGCTTCGGCTGTCCCTGGAAGGCGAATGTATTGGTAGGCTACTAGCCTGGCTGGCGAGCAGTCGCCCTCTATGAGTATTCCCTGCATAGTTGACATGAACGGGATCCGACAGTCGGTGTCCAGGACAATTACGGACTGGAAGACCTTCACATATACCTCTCTGACGTTGACTTCCCTGTCCTCACCTCAACTTATAGAGACCAGCTTGACTCCCCTATCACCCTTAAGGAGGTTACGCGGGCAATGTCTTCTCTCCAGGCAAGCAAGATGCCAGGGTCTGATGGATTCCCTTTCCCGAATTCTACAGGAACTACGTAGAGGACCTGGCACCTAGAATCCACTCTATGTTATTGTCTTCCCTAGGGGAAGGAATCCCTGATGGCCTCAATGTCAGAGGCGGTGATAGTAGTGGTCCCCAAACTTGGCAAGGACCCGGAACTCTGTAAATCCTGCTGTCCGATATCATTGATAAATGTGGATGCCAAGCTTCTAGCGAAGATATTGGCAAACCGTTTGAATACGGTAATTACATCGTTGGTCCATTCGGACCAATCCGGGTTCATGCCGGATAGGGGGGACGGACATTAATATTCGTAGACTGTTCACCCATATAGATCTGGCCGAGGAGAGCAATTCAGGGGTGGTTGCAGCATTAGACGCCGAGAAGGCATTCAACTCGGTCGAGCTGCTTTTTCTCTGGCAGGTACTAGAATGCTTTGGCTTTGGACCTAAGTTCATTTCTTGGATCCAACACTTGTATAGTAGCCCAACCGCCAGAGTAAGAGTAAATGGCCTATTGTCTGCTCCCTTCAATTTGAGCAGGGGCACCAGACAGGGCTGCCCCCTCTCCCTGGGGCTCTTGGCAATCCTCTTGTGCCAGGACCCCAGGGTGAAGGGAATCCCAGTTGAAGTCCTTCCAGAAAAGGTGTCTCTTTATGCGGACGACATGTTGTTATACCTGCCTGACGTGGGTGTCCCCTTAAAGTCTGCTTTGGAAATAATTGACCAGTTTGGTCGATATTCCGGCATCCGTGTCATTTGGGACAAGTCAGTCCTGTTTTCCCTTCACCCCTCGGGCACTAGAGTTGACACACAGACCCCCTCCAGTGGGTAGAGGAGTTTACATACCTGTGGGTAAAAGTTAGAGGATCCCTACCTGCTTATTTAGAAGACAATATTCTGCCCTTGGTCACTCAGTTCAATAGGAAGTGCCAAACATGGAAGACCCTGCCACTGTCACCAGTAGGTAGAGTAAGCCTACAAAAATGGTCTACCTTCCCAAATTCTTATACTTTTTCAGAAACACATCGATCCCTATCCCTAAGTAGATTGGACACTCTCATAACTATTTTTGTCTGGGCAGGGAAAACCCCACGATCAGCAAAACAAGCGAAACAACTCCCTCTTTCCCAGGGAGGGCTGGCAATGCCTCATTTCCAACTTTACTACTGGGCGCATAGGAGTGCGCACACGGTGTGCCAGGTGTGCCCAGGCACACCCTAATCACCCTGTGCAGCATAGATTCCCCATACTGCCCTAGCTCCCCACCCTTCTCCCCGCACCGCTGCTGGCTTCCCTCCTCTCTTCTCCCGATGGCTGTTGCTGCGGGATGTTTTAGGATGAATGGGGGAAGGGGCCAGTAAATATGTAATTTACTGACCCCTTCCCTTTCTAAATGAACACAGTGAGCAATTGGTAGTGTGTGTTTGAGCTTTGGGGTGCACACCCTAATGCAAAAGGCTGCGCACACCTATGACTGGGCTGCAGTACTAATGATGGTGGTTTGGCCAACCCAAACAAAATCCTGCAGTGACACTGGAGGCAGCCATCTGACCTCTTAGATGCTTTGGCTTCTCAGCCTATTTACTAGGCTTACGTGTATCAACTATGTACTGTGTCACTGCTAATGTGTATAATTCTTTTTGAATAAAAATTCATCTGTTAAAAAAAACAAAAAAAAACAAAAACAAAGAGCTCTCTCACGACCTTCGCAACCTTATTGTTGCAAATCATACTGATGGCATTGGTTACAGAAGGATTTCTAAACTTCTGAATGTTCCAGTGAGCACTGTTGTGGCCAAAATCCGGAAGTAGAAAGAACATAATTTTACCATAAATCGGCCATGACCAGATGCTTCTCGCAAGATTTCTGACAGAGGAGGAATAGAATTATCAGAAGTTGTCCAAGAGCCAAGGTCCACTCGTGGAGAGCTTCAGAAAGATCAGGAATTAGCAGGTACAATTGTTTCAAAGAAAACAATAAGTAATGCACTAAACTGTCATGGCCTGTAAAAAAAGAAAAAGCATGTTGAAGCTCATTTATAGTTTGCTGCACAACATTTAGAGAAGCTTGTGAAATACTGGGAGAATATATTCTAATCAGATGAGACCAAAATTGAACTCTTTGGATGCCATATTACACACCATGTTTGGAGGTCAAATGGCACTGCACATCACCCCAAAAGTACCATAACAACAGTGAAGTTTGGAGGTGGGAACATCACGGTACTGGCAAACTTCATATAATTGAAGTAAGGATAAATGGAAAAATGTACCAAGACATTCTTGATAAATATCTGCTGTCATCTACCAGGACGATGAAGATGAAACGAGGGTGGACATTTCAGCAAGACAATGATTCCAAACACAAAGCCATGGAAACTCTCAATGGGTTTCAAAGAAAGAAAATAAAGCTGCTAGGATGGTCCAGCCAATCACCTGACTTGAATCCAATAGAAAATCAATGGAAAGAACTAAAGATCAAAAGGTCATAGAAGGGGGCCACAGAACTTTCAAGATTTGAAGACTGCTTGTGTGGAAGAATGGGCCAAAATCACACCTGAGCAATGCATGCGACTAGTTTCTTTATACAGGAGGAATCTTGAAGCTGTCATTACCAACAAAGGATTTTGTACAGAGTATTAAATACATTTCAGTTAGCGTGTTCAATACTTGTTCCCTGTGTCATTCCATTTTATTACACATAACTTCATTTCTGAACTTATATGTTTTGGCTTCTTTGTATGTATAGATTGAATGGGTTGTTATCAGCATATGGTGAAAAAAAAAATGTCAATAGCACCTTTAGAAATATATTTACCTAGAAAAAGGGTGACGTGTTCAACACTTATTTTACCAGCTGTATATATTTGTATCTATGATCAATATCTCAGTGTGTTTGCAGCTATTTTTTTTTGGTGTTGCATTATTTTTAACACTAGTGCAGTTTAGTATGTTCAACACTTATTTTATCAGCTGTATATATTTGTATCTATGATCAATACCTCATAGTGTGTTTGCAGCTATTTTTTTTTTGGTGTTGCATTATTTTTAACACTAGTGCGGTTTAGTATGTTCAACACTTATTTTATCAGCTGTATATATTTGTATCTATGATCAATACCTCATAGTGTGTTTGCAGCTTTTTTTTTTTTTGGTGTTGCATTATTTTTAACACTAGTGTGGTTTAGTATGTTCATTTTTCTGCACATATTAACCAGCCTTAAGTGATACCACATCCTATGTGAAAAAGCAGCTATGTTCCTTTTTAGCTACAGAAAGCTACAATAAAATGTTGCATTGAAATTCCTTTCACTTCTCACAAAGTGCTTGCATTAGGAAATGTAGGTGGAGCCCAGCTTGCCCCAGCAACAGGTCCTAGTGGCTCTACAGTCATAATAAGACTTTCACAATGATTATGCCATCAAAATATAATTGGTCTTTAAACCAAACTCCTAAACCAGCTTCTTCTTTTACAGCTTGGCATTCTGAGATACTGGAACTGCATCTGCAAACTGATGTAACATCTGTAGCAATTGAAATGCAAAAAGATGAAGAATTTATTAGCAGTCAACATGGGAAATATTGGACAGGCACTAAAGTTTTCTGAAAAGCTCCATAGAGGTGGGGGTGGGGGTGTAAAGATCAGAAAGCAGTTGACAGCAATTGCTGTTGTCTGCAAACCTAGAATGCAGAATTTGGCTGGATAATCGCAGTACTCCTCACTCTCTTTCCTTCATTAATGACCCCCAAGTGTTACCATATGTTTGGGTCATCCCCATGGAAGAATACTTGTCTAGGGTGGGAAGCTGTTTATATTTCAAGATGGTGAGCTCAAAATATCAGAATGCTAAATATTTTTATAATACTGCTGCACAGACAATTTTAAATGTTTTTTTTCTCTTTCAAACAGTAAGTGGAAAACATGTCTAGATGCCCCTTTGCAGCAAATCTTAAGGAGACACTCTTTTTTTTTAACATCTTCCCAACTGTTTTCTTAGCACTGGCAAGGATATTATCAGTTGGAATTCTTTTTTTTATAGTGGTCCCATTGCTGATCAGACTTCATTATTGTAAATAAAGCTGAACAAGGCTGTGCGGTTGAAGCCTCAGAGCAGCTCAAAAATGGAAGTACCTTCAGTTATCAGTAGTAGATAGGCAGATGATGTGTATTCTGCTTTCTTTTCGAAAGTAGAAGACCCTTTTACATTTATGTAGGCCATCTAGGGCACCAAATTTCCAAATTTTACATAATCATGTGACTTTTTACCCTTACAGTAATCTAGACCTAGTCAGACTTGCAAAGGGCTACTTCTGACTGCTAAAAAAGGAACACTGTGGGGGTATTTACATGGAGGAGCTGGGAGATCCCAGTCACAGACCAACCTACGCCACTATGGGAAAATTTTTTTGAGGTGAGACTCTCCTTTGGAGTATGATAACGATAATGCCATCCTTTAGGCTTACACTTATTGTTATATATATATATATATATATATATATATATATATATATATATATATATATATATGTAAAGGTGGGTATATTTACCTATGGAATTGATATTATCTCGTGATCAGTGCTGAGCTGGTGACAACTGATGGAGATAGAGATATATACATATACTTTTTGCCTTCCTCTCTTTTCCATAGGTGCTACTCTAAATGTTTGGGGCGTATTTTATCCTCTGTTACTTCCGAGTCCTGATCTTTACTCCTTTATATGATACATTGGGACTACAGTGGAACCTCGGTTTGCGAGTAACGCGGTTAACAAGCGTTTCGCAAACCGAGCACTGTATTTCTAAAAATCCTAACTCGGTTTGCGAGTGTTGTCTCGCAAAACGAGCAGGATTCAGGCCAAAAGCTGTGTGCAGTACCGCTTCTGGCCTGAGGTAGGGGGCGCCGGAGCCGAGCAGAGCCGAAAGTCGCCGATGGGCGCCTTTCGGAAATGCACAGAAAGGCCCGAGGACAGTTCGGCTGACCTCGGCAAACCTCGGAAAGGCTCATTAACGGAGTCTTTCCGAGGTTTGTCGAGGTCAGCCGAAGTGTCCCTCGGGCCTTTTTGTCCATTTCCGAGGCTCTCCGGCGCCCCCCGCCTCTGGCCGCATGCGGTATTGCATCCAATTGAAGTCAATGCGGAACTAATTATTTTCGTTTCCATTGACTTCAATGAGAAAACTCACTTTGATATGCGAGTACATTGGATTACGAGCATACTCCTGCTCGTAATCCGAGGTTCCACTGTACTCACCTTATGCTTGACTTTACTTCCAAATTTGTTTGGGTTTATGCTACGCCTTCCTTGACATAGCATATCAAGCACTGCTATTATATCTGCTACTGACTCAGTCCAGGTTTCTTAGCTATATCCTACTTTGCTTCAGGGCCTCTTGCTTTATACCACATGTGTCAAACACAAGGCCTACGGGCCGAACCTGGCCCTCCAGGTCATTTCATATGGCCCTGACACCTCTCCTGCAGCTGTAGCACCCCCGTCATTTCCAGCTCACCTTGTCTCAGCAGTCAGCAGCAGAGAGGAGGACAGAACTCCTCCTACTATATCCTGCACCTCTGTGTGCAGCCGCAGCACTTCCTCATTTCAGCCTCCCCTGGTCTCAGCACTCAGCAGACTCCAGCAGCTGACTCCAGCCTTCCTCTCATCCTCCTCCAGACCCTGCACTTTCTGCTTTCCAGCTCCACCCCCAGCTCTGCCCCCAGCAGCAGCACATGGTAAGGGGGTGCACTGTGATGTAAGGAAGGGTGGGGAACTTTTGAACTGATGGAGTGGTTGCTTTAGACATCTAGTCTTACAGATACAACCGGCCCTTTGAGGGCCACCATAATGCTGATGCAGCCTGTGATAAAATCGAGTTTGACACCCCTGCTTTATACCAACCACCTTCTGGGTAAGATATATATAAACTTACAATACTATTACATGGCTGCTCCGTTGATAATTAGTTCTTACTGAGTAGTATAATATATACATATAAAATAAAATGAAAAATATAAATGTAACGCTATTAATCTATCATCAGAGATGAGACCATAGCTGAAAGAAAGAAAGGAATTGTTTTGAGTCTTTCTGATATAGTTTTACGGTCTTCTTCATCTGAGTCATTTGTTCTTGCAGACAGGCACAGCGCTGGATCAAATGAGGGCTCAAGTAAGTGTAAGGGAAGGGGGGAATTGAGGGGAGATAGGAAGAAATGCATTAATGTAAAAAATGTTTAGGCTTTATAATCACTTTATGACAAAGGTAGAATTAGCAACAGAACAGCAGAGAATGCCACTGTTTCGGATGAAGTCAGCACCTATAGATGGAAAGGCAGAATTTGGGAGAAGTCCAGACTGGAACTTGAGTGAAGACTGTGGAGTAGAGAAGCAGATCTCTATAAACAATTCCTAGACTGCTGACTGCATGAAAAATATACACAATGCACCAACAATATGTTTCCCACAGCACAGCAATAATGTCCAGAAGTGACCTTGTACTAAAATAGTTGTCTGCACCACTCGGCAGATTTTTGCTGGGAAAGGATAAATGGTTACTATAATCAAATATCAGTCTACAGGGTTAGCTCTCTCCAAGAGGCTGCTGTGTGCTATTGGAGTTCTCTCCATGAGGCTGCTGTGTGCTATTGGAGTTCTCTCCATGAGGCTGCTGTGTGCTTGTTTAATAAAGTGACATAACAATTCTGCAACATAGCGTTCTGAAGTGTTCATTGCATCTAACTGATACATTGATATGTGTGAAGTTCTGACTACAGCAGTTTCCAGTTAGGTAAAGAATGTACTGTTCACACACACACACACACAAAACATGTCTAAAATTCTCAAGTTGTAGCATTTTCATGTCTCCAGAGTCCTAGAGGATACATCAAGCCTATACAAGCATAGTGGTGCATCGAAATGAACATTCTGGACCAAAACTGAAATGGACAGTTGAAAAACAACCAGTGCAATAATAATAGTAACCCATTTTTTAAAGCTGCTCAACACTAAGGCTGCTTTCACACTGGGGCGGTGGGGGCGTCGGCGGTAAAACAGCGCTATTTTTAGTGCTGCTTTACCGTCATTTTTGCAGCGGTATTCGGCCGCTAGAGGTGCGGTTTTAACCCCCGCTGGCGGCCGAAAAAGGGTTAAAACCGCTCACATAGCGCGGCTATAGCCGCGGTATTGCCGTGGTATAGCCGCGCTGCCCCATTGATTTCAATGGGCAGGAGCGGTTTAGGAGCGGTGAATATACCGCTCCTTCACCGCTCCAAAGATGCGGCTTGCAGGAGTTTTTTTCTTCTCCTGCCAGCGCCCCGCTTTAGTGTAAAAGCCCTCGGGCTTTCACACTGAACAAACAGCAGCGGCTGTTTTGGGTCAGTTTGCAGGCGGTATTTTTAGCGCAATAACGCCTGCAAACCGCCCCAGTGTGAAAGGGCTCTTAGGGTCAATAATTCAAATCCCATACAGTAAAATATAAAAAGACAGTGCAGAGCTAATAATAAGTCCATATGTCAATGGTCCACCAATGTTTGAGTCAGTGGTGCTACATTATGGTAAACATGCAGATGACTTTGTGGGTAAACCTCCACCAATGGAAGAAATGGCCGCTCACCTCACAGAATGGACCCTTTAATTAAAGAGGGTCATATGCACTTTTCCTCATAGAGTGTAATAGCGTGTCAGTGGTCAGCCGAAACAGACAACAGATCCTGATGGGTAATTTCTTGATAAGCGATACCAATTTCAAAATACCGAGTGCAGAGAGGGAGGAACAGAAGGGGGAGAGGCAGACAACCCTCTTTTAGAGATAGTTATCAATCTCTGTCTCCTTACTTTCAGGAAACATCTCAGAATTGGGGTAATGATCGCCATTATGGAGAAAATAGGAACATTTCAAATGGAGGGAGATCACCATTCCCTCAGGATAGATCAATATCCACTTATAACAGGTTTGCACCTCTACAGAACCAAGCCTCCTATGCATAGTTGCCAACAGTCCCGATTTTCCCAGGACAATCCTGATTTTGGGACCCTCGTCCCGATTTAATTTTGTCCCGAGTGTTTTCCTGAATTTTTGGGTTTGTCCCGAGAAAATCGTGAATGTTTTTCTAAAAAATGGCCGCCGTCGCCTCCACGAGTCAGTCAATTAGTTGTTTCCCCTTGTGTTCAGTGCAGGGGAGAGGGGCAGCCAATCGGCTTCTCTCTTCAGTGTACAAATAGAAGATTCTATTGTACACTGAAGCCTATTGGCTACAGGGATTGGCGACCCCTCCCCCCTGAACACAAGGAAATCCTCCCTCCGCTCTGCCCCGTGTGTGTCAGTGTCTCGTCATCTGGGATAGACGAGAAGAGAGGGGGGCCGCCGGGGAGCAGCTGCTCGTGAGTGTGAGAACTTACTACAGACACGCTTCCTGCGCTACTCTGTATACCGGCTAGTTGGTGATGTGCCCTATAATGTGCCCCCTGAGGTGCCCCATGCCCTAATGTGCCATGTGCCCTGATGTGCTATGTGCCCTAATGTGCCATGTGCTATGTGCCCCATAATGTGCCATGTGCCATAATGTGCCCTGATGTGCTATGTGCCCTGACGTGCCCCATGCCCTGATGTGCTATGTGCCCCATAATGTGCCATGTGCCCTGACGTGCCCCGAGCCCTGACGTGCCATGTGCCCTGACGTGCGCCGTGCCCTGATGTGCTATATGCCCTGATGTGCCCCATAATGTGCCATGTGCCCTGATGTGCCATAATGTGCCATAATGTGCTCTGATGTGCCCCGTGCCCTGATGTGCCATGTGCCCTGATGTGCCCCATAATGTGCCATGTGCCCTGATTTTTCCATAATGTGCCTTGATGTGCCCTGATGTGCCATGTGCCCTGACGTGCCCCATAATGTGCCATGTGCCCTGATTTTTCCATAATGTGCCCTGATGTGCCCCGTGCCCTGATGTGCTATATGCCCTGATGTGCCCCGTGCCCTGATGTGCCATGTGCCCTGATGTGCCCCATAATGTGCCATGTGCCCTAATGTGCCCAGTGCCCTGATGTGCCCCAGAATGTGCCATGTGCCCTGATGTGCCCTAATGTGCCCCGTTCCCTGATGTGCTATGTGCCCTGATGTGCACCATAATGTGCCATGTGCCCTGATGTGCCCCGTGCCCTGATGTGCCCCATAATGTGCCATGTGCCCTGATGTGCTATGTGCCCTGATGTGCTATATGCCCTGATGTGCTATGTGCCCCATGCCCTGATGTGCTATATGCCCTGATGTTCTGTGCCCCGATCTCCTATGCCCTGATGTGCCCCGTGATCTGATGTGCCTTGTGGCCCGGTGCCCCGTGCCCTGATGTGCCCCGATGTCCTGTGCCTCAATGTCGTGTGCCCTGATGTCCTGTGCCCAGATGTGCTGTGTCCTGATGTGCTGTGCCCTGTACGCTGATGTGTTGTGCCCTGATGTGCCCTATACGCTGATGTGCTGGGCTCTGTACCCTGATGTGCTGTGCCCTGTACCCTGATGTGGCCTGGTGTGCTGTACCCTGATATGCTGTGCACTGATGTGCCTTGTATCCTGATGTGCCTTGTGCCCTGATGTGGCCTGATGTACCGTACCCTGATGTGTTGTGCCCTGGGCTGGTCTGGATGAAGTCCAGGGCCACATTTTTGTCCCAGTCCAGCCTTGGCCCCCTCCCCTATATCACCACCATACCTGCCCCCCTCCCCCATGTCATCACCATACCTGTTCCCCCCATGTCGCGACTATACCTGCACCCCCTCCCCCCATATCACCACCATGCCTGCACCCGCCTCCCCCCCATGACAACACCATGCCTACATCCCCCTCCCCACATGCTTGCACCCCCTCCGGCCTAGTCACCACCATGCCTGCACCCCCCAGGTCACCATCATGCCTGCACCCCCAAATCACCACCCTGTCTCCACCCTTCACAAGTCAGCCTGTAACACCCCAAGTCACCATGCCTCCACCCACACACCTCTCTCCCCTTGTCACCACTCTTGAGGAGATGTAGCTAGACTGTAGACAACACTCCGCTGGGGACACCTGACGTAAGAGGTACTGTACTGGGAATGCCTGATGGAAGGAGGCACTCTGCTGGGGTCACCTGATGTAAGGACAGACTCTGCTGGGGGAGCCTGATGGCATCTGGTGGCAGGCGACGTAGCAGGTGACACGCTCAGTGGCACTGATTCTGCATTTTGGTAAGTTGAATGATTTCATTTTATATTACAATGTAATAGAAATAATGTGCTTCAATCATCCTGACAACACCATAACAACCATGGTGCCGGGATGATTGAAGCGCCAACACCAGGTGTTTGGAGTATCTTTATCTGCTGATGGTTAAACCCTGGAATACACATTGCTATTGTGGTGTAGGATCTGGGTCTGATGTCCCTCCATCCCTCTCCCTCTACCCCCCTGCATCGCTCATTCATCTCAGACTCTAACCACACCCCATTTTAGCCACGCCCATGTAAACCACGCCCATTTTTTTGCGCTGCGCACTGCATTTTTCTTTTTTTCTATGCCACGCCTACTGACGCATGCCCCCCCCTAATTATAGGCTGACTCCGCCTATAGCCAAAAAAGTGTCCCAAAATTTTTTTTACAATGTTGGCAACTATGCCTATGGTGGAGGGGATTTTTTTAGAGGCACAGAGGGGACAGGGGAAGGGACCTCCACCATACAAGCCCAATGTGGGAGAGTGGTGGAGACACCCACCACAACAAGTGCCCCCAGGAGATGGCCCCCAAAGAAAATGAAAAGAAAGAGAGGAAGCAGAGGGGGTAGGCAACTACAAAAGAATCAAACCCCAGTAGGAACAGGAATATATAACCTGAGTGGGATTCCATTGAGTGACGATGAAACCAGAGTTTTAAATAGAGGATTAAAATGTGCCCCTACAAAAAAATTAAATTAGTTTCAGACATATGTGAGCTTACAGAAATACATTAGGAATCTAAACATGAAAAGATATTACCTATCTAACCCCATTAACCACCTGAGATCCGCGCTGTAGCCGTCATTCGGACCTGCTTTGCCGGGACTACGTCCATTGACGTCGTCCCGTGCACGAGCAGCCTGCGCACCCCCCTGAAGGGCGCACGCAGCGCACTCTGTGATCAGCGAGTCTATAAGACTCGCCTGATCACAGATCGGAGTAAGGGGTTGATCCCGACCCCTTACCACATGATCAGCTGTCAGCCAATGACAGCTGATCATGTGATGTCAACAGAGGTGGTAATCGGCTATTTTTTCTCCTCGTGCTGACAGCGTGGGGAGGAAAAAAAAAAGCCGATCACCGGCGGCCGTGAGAAGGACAACAGTCCTGATCACAGCAAGCTGATAAAGATCCTCAGTGCCCACCTGTGCCCCTTGCCAGTGCCACCTAGTAATAGTCAGCAGTGCCACCCATCAGTGCCCACAGTGCCACCCATCAGTGCCCACAATCAGTGCCTCAACAACAGTGCTGCACATCAGTGCCACCTACCGGTGTCGCCCATCAGTGGCCACCTATCAGTGGTACCTATCAGTGCCCATCTGTGCCACCCATCCATGCCACCCATCAGGGCCCATCAGTGGCCATCAGTGCCGCCTTATCTGTGCCCATCAGTACTGCCTTATCTGTCCCCATCAGTGCCGCATTATCTGTGCCTATCAGTGCCACCTTAACTGTGCCCATCAGTGCCGCCTTAACTGTGCCCATCAGTGCCGCCTTAACTGTGCCCATCAGTGCCGCCTTAACTGTGCCCATCAGTGCCCATCAGTGCAGCCTATCAGTGCCCACCAGTGCTGCCTCATCAGCGCATATCAATGAAGGAGAAAAATTACCTGTTTGCAAAATTTTATAAACTATGAAACATGATTTTTTTTTTCAAAATTTTCCATATTTTTTTTGTTTGTTTAGCAAAAAATAAAAATCCCAGCTGTGAATAAATACCAACAAAAGAAAGCTCTATTTGTGGGGAAAAAATGATAAAAATTTCATTTGGGTACAGTGTTGTATGACCGCGCAATTGTCATTCAAAGTGCGTCAGCGCTGAAAGCTGAAAATTGGTGTGGGCAGGAGGGGGGTTTAAGTGCCCAGTAAGCAAGTGGTTAAGAATGTAGCACCACTAAGGGGGGTTCATTCAACACTTCATAATAAGTTAATTTTTAATCCTCTCAATGCGGATAACAAATTCCTGGAGGTGTTTAAAAATACGGTCTCCAAAGATTTAGATGGACTTAAAGTAAGGAAGTTAACAGATCCCCAATATATTTAGAGAGGTATGGAGTCCCTTGAGAAACGCAAAGAAATTGTCATACGTCCAGCAGACAAAGGTGGAGGTTTGGTTGTTCTAAGTAAACAATATTACCAAGCAGAAATGAATTGTCTATTAAGTGACGGTGATACCTATAAAATCTTGAATAAGGACCCTATGTTGCAATTTAAGGATGAATTGCACTCAATTATTGCAGATGGGAAGGATTAAAGGATTCTCACGAAGAAGGAGGCAGCATATTTGGACCCCTTTTTTGTAGAACTCCCATCATATATTTCTTGCCCAAAATACATAAAGATAGTGCCAAAACTCCTGGTAGGCCTATCGTTAACCACTTAAGCCCCGGACCATTTGGCTTGCTAAAGACCAGAGAACTTTTTGCGATTCAGCACTGCGTCGCTCTAACTGACAATTCAGCGGTCGTGCAATGTGGCTCCCAAACAAAACTGCAGTTTTTCCCCCATAAATAGAGATTTCTTTTGGTGGTATTTGATCACCTCTGCAGTTTTTATTTTTTGCGCTATAAACAAAAAGAGCAACAATTTTGAAAAAAGCACATAATTTTTTACTTTTTGCTATAATAAATATCCC
Source organism: Lithobates clamitans (assembly GCA_037952925.1). NCBI lineage: Eukaryota > Metazoa > Chordata > Amphibia > Anura > Ranidae > Lithobates > Lithobates clamitans. The sequence goes on from JBBGZY010000865.1 coordinate 4,747,456, forward strand.
CAAAAAATATATACATTTTTTTTTTCTCAGTTTAGGCCGATACGTATTCTTCTACATATTTTTGGTGAAAAAAAAAAAAAAAATCGCAATAAGCGTTTATTGATTGGTTTGCGCAAAGGTTATAGTGTCTACAAAATAGGAGATACTTTTATGGAATTTTTATTAACCATTTTTTTTTTTTTTTACTAGTAATGGCGGCGATCAGCGATTTTTATCGTAACTGCGACATTATGGCAGAGAGATCGGACACTTTTGGCGCTATTTTTGGACCATTCACATTTATACACTGATCAGTGCGAATAAAAATTCATTGATTACTGTGTAAATGTGACTGACAGTGAAGGGGTTAACCAGGAGGGGGCGCTGCAGGGGTTAAGTGTGTCCTAGGGATGTGTTCTAACTGTCATGACACTGATCACCGCTCCCGATCACAGGCAGCGGTGATCAGTGTCCTGTCACTAGAAAGAATGGGGAGATGCTTGTTTACATTAGCATTTCCCCGTTCTTCCTCTCTGTGAGACGATCGTGGGTATGCCCGCGGACATCGAGTCCGCAGGACCCGCGATCACACTCACGGAGCTCGCGGCAGGGTCGTGCGCGTGACCACGCGGTGGCAAATTTAAAGGGATGTACCTGTACACCCATTTGCCTGTCTGTGCCATTCTGTCGACGTAAATGTACATGCGGCGGTCGGCAAGCGGTTAATGGAATTGACTCAGTCTCGGCTAGACTGGGTCAATACATTGATTCTTTTCTCCAGCCATTAGTTTTGAATACCCCAGCATTCCTAACAGATACAAAACATATCATTCAGATTTTAGACACACTGAGATGTTCCCCATCTAGTATTCTTTTCATGGCCGACGTGAGCTCATTGTATACCATTTATTGGACACAATGATGCTATGGCCTCAGTTGAATGGGCTCTCTCTTTTTCCACTTTGTCACATCAAGAGTTCCTGTTGAACAGTTTAAATTTCTGCCTTTCCAGGAACTATTTCTGGTACAATAAGGAGTATTATTTGCAGACCAGAGGTGTCGCGATGGGGGCTCGTTTTGCACCCAGTGTGGCCAAATTATTCCCCCCGAACTGGTCTGCTACAGGAGATTTATCAACGATCTTGTTATGATTTGGGAAGGTGAGAGGTCAAACCTAGATAGGTTTATTCAGACTTTAGTCACTAACAGTAAGAATATCTCTCTTACGTGGCATATTAGTCATGAAAAGATGGTATTTTTTGATTTAGAGATTGTAAAGGATACAGATCATTTCAAGTTGTGCAATTATTTCAAACCCACTGACCGAAATGCTTACATTTCCTTGGGGAGTTGTCACCATCGTTCCTGGTTATGTAACATCCCCAGGGGACAATTCATTAGATTACGACGAAACTGCGCCCGTGAAGAGGATTTTGTCAATCACAAGTATTAGCCTTTAGATTTGAACAAAAGGGGTACGATAGACATAATCTAGATGGAGAAATAGAGAGGGTCAAGAAGCTGGATAGACAAGCATTAGTTTCCAATCAGATCAGGGACCCTAATATTTATGGAAATAATTTTAGAATGGTGTTAGACTATAAGCCCAATATAAAAAATTTGAAAAAATTATTTTAAAAAATTGGTCCATTCTTTTTTTTTTTTAAACATAAAGTTTATTTAATTTTAACAATCAGACAGGGAATAAATCAAGGTACAAATACATACTGTCAGAGAGGTTACCTGGTTGGGCGTCAGTGCGCGCCGGGGCGCGTTGGTGCGCGCGTTCCTGTGCGTGCTGGGGCGCGTGCTTCTGGGGGCACTGGCATGTCTAATCTGGCTGGCCGCGCTGTGCCTGGTGGTGCTGGTGTGCGCGCCGGTGTCCGGGGGCGCGGGCGTTTGTGCGTATCGGCGCGCGCACGAGCGCGGCGTTTGGCGCCAATCAGCCTATTTAGGTCTGCTGTTATCTCTGATCAGTGCTGCCTGATCAACAGCTCTGTGCCTAGTTCCTGTTTCCTGTTCCTAGTTCCTGTGTTCCTGAGTTCCTGATCTGTTGACGACCCGGCTTGCCTTTGGATTCTTCTGACCTCCGCCTGCATCTGACCCCGGCTTGTTTTGACCTTGCTTCTGCCTGCTCCTCCTGTACCTCTGCTGCCCGCCTGTTGCCAAACCCAGCCTGTGCATTGACCTGTCTTTAGCTCCTGCCCAGCATCCGTTGCCTGTGCCTCTAACCATCACCTGCTGTCTGAAGACTGCTAGCTTCCGAAATACGGACTCCTGCACAGGCTCTCATACCACTCCGCACTTGTGTGCTTCCTGTCTGCTCTACCAGGGGCCGCAAGTCGAATACGTAAGGGAGCCTACCCTCTGCCCAAGTGGACTCTCCGGTCTGGTAAGTGAGAGACCTGACACATACAGACATATTAATTTAACAGTAGTACAAGCTATTGCGGAAAAATTATTGTAATACAGGCATCAGTCAATTAGATTGCAGTTAACAACTACAGTAACAAAATGCAGTAGTTAGAGACCTAAAAGGCGGGGGGGGGATATGGACAGGCAGATCCCACATGTCCTATCAGATCATATAGCACTCACATACAGACTAGGGTTTGAGAATAACCATTGGGGTAAATGGGGGTAACGGGATATGGGGGGGGGCGAAAGAACCTCTGAGCCCTACGCAAGAGTGAGATGCCGCGCCTTCACCCAGGCGGTTCATATTTTATTGAACTTCTTTGGACAGTTTCTTCCCAGGTAGGTTAGTTTATAGAGAGGTAAAGCGGCATTTACCAGGGACAGCCAAAGCTGTTTAGTGGGGGGGTTGAGTTTGGTTCCAGTGTAGAAGGGTTGCTTTCCTAGCATAAAATGATGCATAGAAGACAAATAATTATTCCCCTGTGGAGCTTCAAGGAAGTCGCATATACCTAACAGGAGAGGGATAAAACTGAACGGGACCTTTATCTTCCCTATAGAGTTAATGTCGTCAAGGATTACCCTCCAGAACTCCTCCATTTTGGGACAGGACCAAACTAAATTGGTCCATTCTTAAACAAGACAAAGCGTTGGGCCCAGTGTTACCGGTACGGCCACAATTCATATATAAGAAAGCTCCATCATTAAGGGATCGTTTAACACCAGGTGTTTTAAATCCTTCCATTCTGTCAGAAAATAGATTATTTTCATTTGTTGGTGGCTTTTATGCCTGTGGACGATGCACTGCCTGCAAGCACTCCAAGGTTAATATTAAGAAGTGGAAATGTTTTTAGCATCAACCACCAACAAAGAGTACACCATCCAACAGTTCATCACATGTGATACTGATGGAGTGGTTTACATGCTGGAGTACAACTGTGGGTTGCAGTACATTGGGAAGATCTCAAGATCTTTAAATGTCCGCATAGGAGAACACATTAATAATATTAACCACTTGACAACTGGGCACTTAAACCCCCTTCCTAACCAGAACAATTTTCAGCTTTCGGTGCTCTCACATCTTGAATGACAATTACTCAGTCATGCAACACTGTACCTATATGAAATGTTTGTCCTTTTTTTTCCACACAAATAGAGCTTTCTTTTGGTGGTATTTAATCAAAAAATCTTTGTTTCTGTTAAATTTTATTGCAGAGTATTGGCGAGTACTGGCAGAGTATTGGCAGAGTATTGCACAGTATTGGCAGATTATTGCAGAGTATTGGCAGAGTATTGCACATTATTGCAGAGTATTGCACAGTATGGGCACAGAGCAGCGCTGTGGGCACTACAGATCCAGCCCACAGCGCTGCTAAAAAAGATCCCTCCCCCTCTTCCCTCGCACTGTACAGATCTGTACAGAGAGGGGAGGGAGGAACCGGCGTCATGACATGATATCGATTTGTTTACAATTGATCGCTCCGTCATGTGACGGAGCGATCACGTGGTAAACGCTGCTACAAGCGGCTATTTACCGCGATCCGTGATGCACCAGGTCTTCCGGACCCCGCGGTCACGGGTGTTTGCGGAGCTGCTCTTTGCAGCTCAACCACCAACCAAAAGGCCATCCTAGGACTGAACTCACCGAATGTTGTTCACCCCCTAAGTATATACCAAGGCAGGTCAAAACATGCTCAATGTGACTGGTCAGTCGCTCCTGTTGCTCACCATCCGGGTCACGTTTATTCATACAAAGGAAACCAGACAGGGAATCATCTTATATCACCTTTTATTTATACAAATCCCCATAAGATCAAAGTGTAACAATATCACGTCCTGGACATGAAACGCTGTAGCTAGCTGCCCCCTTTGATTTGACAGAAAAGAGGAGATGCCAAGACAATGGTCAGTTCTCCTTTTACCATCCAAGAAGAAACATCTGCCAAGTTGAGAACCGAATACCTAGCTCATCGATTGAACTCTGATCAACCCTCGGACATTAATTGCAAGTATTCTTCCTTCCCAATTCTACCTTATTTCTTTGTGGCTGTATATTGTCTTATCTTTTGAAATATCTTTTTTCTGTAAATGTTTTATTTGCATCAACTTTGACCTTTTCATAATAAACCCTTATGTTGAAAAGTGTTAACCTTGTCTCTAAAGCTCTTAATGCAAGCTATAAAACGAACCTGCCTCTTGAAGGGCGCTACTGTTGTATAGTAAGACTCTGAGCAGACCTGTCTGTGGTGGCAGTGTGTGTGGCAGATGCTTATTCTAAAACTATAATTGGTATTGCTAACATTACGAGTCTCCCCCGGCTCGGACTTTTAAACGGGGGTGGTGGCAGTTAAAGGGTTAATTGTGTAATTAGCCCAGTGACAATCACTATCAGGCTGCTCGCACCTAGATTGTGGCCCTGCAAGCTGGAAAATCTTTGTGCTGGGCACAGCTGAGAGTGGCATTGTTAGTTAAGTGACAGCTTGGTGTGAGGTTGGCCGGTCCTTCGTTTCAAGTTAGCGAGGAGGGCAGGGATCTGATACTCGCATTCGTCACACAATGTATTATACATTCACATTTTTGGGTGCCTATCCGGCACCAGTAACTATCTGCCATCAATCTGAGGTAAACCGCGATCATTCCATGACTCCATTAGTATATACAGCCAGTTTGCATTCCACCTGGCAGAAAGTGGAAGTGACGTAGTGCCATGCATGTGCCTCTCTGGTTTCCTTTGTATGAATAAACATGACCCGGATGGGAAGCAACATGAGAGACTGGCCAGTCACATTAGGCGTGTTTTGACCTGCCATAGTATATACTTAGGAGGTCAACAACATTCGGTTAGTTCAGTCCTAGGAGGGCCTTTTGGTTGGTGATTGAGTATGAAGATTTGCAGTTCTTTTGCACAACAAAGCACTTTACTTAGGAATATGCAGGAGGAGCACTTCTTTCAACATGATTGCACTTTTAAAGACTATTAGCACTTTTTAGGCACAGTTTGCACTACATATAGTAGCTGTCACTTTATAATTATAGAGGATAGCGTAGCAATTGTTATTATTCTTATCACTAATTGCGTTTAACACAAATTATAGCAGCAGCTTTCCCACTTTTTTTGTAATATTTTTTCTAATATTGTTGTTTTTATGGTACATTTGATAGATTTGAGTAATCACGGGAGGTAGCGCAGCTTACACATACTTACATTAGTGTTAACACGTGTTTATGCACACCTATGCGCTTTTGATCGTTTTTTTATGCTCAAAAGCTCCTGCCCTGAACACGACTTTGATGTGGGGGGGTTTTTGCCTCTAAATTCCTGTAAATGCCTATAGCATGCATGGACACATAGGCTAACATGGAGGGGAGTTTAGAGGCAGAGAGAAAAAAAAAAAAAGCCTAAATGCCTCTAACAGCAACGTTTTGTTTTTTTTCTCAAGTGTGCATGAGCCCTTAATGACCTAATAAATACACGCCTGAAGGGTGTTTTTTATAATGCCCTCACTTTTAAATAAAAGGGCTTATATAGAGACAGAGGGTGAAGTGACTCATAAATCATAATACTTGCAGACAAAGAAAACTACACTACATCTGTGACCTAATCTAACCACTGGACATAATCATAATACAGTTTATTCCAATGCACCCTGTTCTTGCGGTTTTAAAAATCAGGCCATGAATGTTGACTCCTGCAGAAATATGTTGTGGGAGGAGGGAATAACAGAAAAATTTATCAGGGGAAAATTCTTATCATTAAATTATACAATTGCAATATCCTGGTTGCTGCTCTCATACAAGAAATTTAGACACAAAGAAGCAGTGGCAAGGCCAATAAGCACAAGAATTTATTCAGAGGTGCACCGAAATTTCGGCCGCCGAAAATTATCGGCCCAAAATCTGTGTTTTTGTGTATCTGGCGAAAGAAAAAAAAAAAGGCTAAAGATGCGGGGTCTGCCACAGGTGCCGCCAATTGCTGGAGTGTCATCCTGGCACGCCCGGTCCTCCACTACCTTCTCCTCCCCTCCCTCCTCCTCTCCACGATCTCCATGTGCCACAAAGCTGAACTGCACGGATCGCAGTAACAATGCCCTGCCTCCTGTGATAGACGGCACACTGATCCAATGGCGGGACATTGAATCGGTGTGACGTGATCACAGGAAGCGGGACACTGTTACTGCAGCCCGGGCAATTCAAATCCGCTCCATGGACATCCTCCCAGAATGTTGTTCCCGCGCGCCCCCCGGAATATCCGTGATTCCTCCGGATCACGGTAAATGCCTGCTGACAGCGGCCGTTTACCATGTGATCGCTCCGTTAAATACCGGAGCGATCACTTGTAAACAAACCGGCGTCATGTCGGGTTCCTCTCTCCCCTCTCTTTACCGATCGGTACAGTGTGAGGGGAGAAATCGGGTGCAGCAGCGCTGTGGGCTGGGTGTGTAGTGCCCACAGTGCTGATCTGTGCCCATTCCAGCACTCATGCAGCCATCCCAGCAATATTCATAAATACTCATCTATCCCAGCAATACTCATCCATCCATCCATCCATCCCAGCAATACTCATCCTTCCATCCTCAGCAATACTTATCCATCCATACTCAGCAATACTCATCCATCCATCCTCAGCAATACTTATCCATCCATACTCAGCAATACTTATCCATCCATCCATGCTCAGCCATCCATACTCATCCATGCTCAGCAAAACTCATCCATTCATCCATACACAGCAATACTCATTCATCTATCCATACTCAGCCATCCCATCCACACTCAGCCATACCCACCCAGCCATACTCAGCCATACCCAGCCATCCCCATCCACGGCTCATCCATGCCACTACAGTGCCTCAAAGTGTAATAGGTAGTCAAATTAGATTTGAAATGTATGCCCCTAGAACGCCTGATGGTGCTCCCTGCATGTTAGGCCTCTGTATGTGGCCAGGCTGTGTAAAACACTCACACATGTGGTATCGACATACTTAGGAGGAGTAGCAGACAATGTTTTGGAGTGTCATTTTTGCCATGTACATGCTATGTGTTCAAAATATTGTATAAATGTACAACTTTGTGTAAAAAAAAAAAAAAAATGTGTTTTCATTTTCTTTCCACATTTTCCAAAAACTTGTAGAAAAAAAATAACATTTTCAAAAGACTTGATTTGCCTCATAGATTATACGTTGGGGTGTTTTCTTTCCATAATGGGGTCATTTTTTGGGCATTTTTATTGTCCTGGTGCTCCAAGGCCTTCAAAATTGCACTAGGTAATCAAGAAATTAGATGTGTAATTTATGCTCCTAGAACGCCTGAAGGTGCTCCCTGCATGTTAGGCCTCTGTATGTGGCCACGGTGTGTAAAAGTCTCACACGTGTGGTATTGCCATACTCAGGAGGAGTAGTAGAATGTATTTTGGGGTGTAATTTGTGGTATGCATATGCTGTGTGTGAGAAATAACCTGATAATATGACACTTTGTGAAAAAAGAAAAAAAAAATCTTGATTTTGCAAAGAATTGTGGGAAAAAATTACAACTTCAAAAAACTCACCATGCCTCTTTCTAAATACCTTTGAATGTCTACTTTCCAAAAAGGGTTCATTTGGGAGTATTTGTACTGCCCTGGCTTTTTAGGGTCTCAAGAAATGAGCTTAGGCCGTCAGTACTTCAGCACCATAGCTTGTAAACTCTATAACTTTCACACAGACCAAACAATATACACCAATTTGGATTATTTTTACCAAAGATACGTAGCAGTATAACATTTGGCCAAAATTTATTATGAAAAATTACTAATTTTCAAAATTTTATAACAGAAACAAAGAAAATTTTTTTTTTTTTTTTACATAATTGTCAGTCTTTTTTTCTTTTATAACGCAAAAAATAAAAAAACCCAGTGGTGATTACATACCATATTTCATATGGGTACAGTGTTGCATGACTGAGTAAATGTCAAAGTGTGAGAGCACTGAAAGCTGAAAATTGGTCTGGTTAGGAAGGGGTTTAAGTGCCCAGTGGTCAAGTGGTTAAGTAAGAGATTGCAGACATGATACAAGAGATGGTTAGAGACTGTGAACATGATACAAAAGATGGTTAGAGACTGCAGACTGCATTTTTCTTGACCTTTCTTGCAATAAAGTTGCCAATAATGGCCAACAATAAATTCATATTAATTTAAATTGATGATATTAATTAAAAAGTTGAATATAATACAATTCTATATAAAAATATAAATATTTTTTAAAAACTGTAATTTTCGATTTTCGGCAAAGCGCATCCTGCATTTTCGGATTCGGCACTAAAATTTCCATTCGTTGCACCCCTAGATTTATTATAAGAGCTGAGACCCGTCCTCCATGCCAAGTCATTTTTTTGCTACGTCTGAAATGCATCCACCTCAAGGCTGCATGCAATCAACCGATAGAAGTGGATGCAGATGAAGTGGCTGCACAAAATCACATTGAGTGCAAAATTAGACTCACATCTGCATAGAAACCAATCATCCTTCAGGTTTTAGGCCTGATTCACACCTATGCATTTTTAGTGCTTTTTGCATTTTGCAGATTTGCACTACAGAACGTGTTCCATAGGAAACCATGTTAAATGGACTGTAGTGCAAAATGCAAAAAGCACTAAAAATGCATAGGTGTGAATCAGGCCTAAGGCTCCATTCAAACTAATGCGTTTTTTGATGCATTTTGCAGAAATTGCATGGGAATTTTTTACCATGGGTTCCTATGGAACATGTTCACATCAATGCATTTTTGTGCCTCTGCGTTTTTGGAAAGGGTCAGGGACTTTTTTTCATGCAAAATGCAGCGTTTTGCATGTAATAGAATTCAATGGACCAGCATCAAAAATGCAAGTGCAGCGTTTTTACAGCGTTTTGGCAGCGTTTTTGGCGTTTTTTTTTTTTTTTTTTTAGACTGTATAGTCTAAAAAAAAAAAAGTGTAAAAAAAAAAAAAAACCTGCAAAACGCGTCAAAAAAGCGGCAAAAACGCTGCAAAAACGTGGCAAGCATCACAAAAAAAACTCCAGAAACGCTCAAAAGCAACATGCATAGATGTTCATTTAAGCTTCACAATAAATTCACAAGCTCAGGTTAGAAAGCTGATTGGCTACCATGCACAGCTGCACCAGATTCTGATTGCACCAGCCCATAGTGTCTGCATTTAGATTCGTTCACCTGCTGCTGCTGGCATGTCATATTTTGACATGTGACTATGTCCATGCAGCTGCTGCATCTACTTCTACAGGCTTTTCAAAAACAAACAAAAATTCCCAGCTCACTTACCAGCTAGCCTGCAACAAAACCAAATTGGCCCTAACAGTTCACGTTGCAAACTAAGGGTTTAATCGCACACATTTAAAAACGTGTGTAAGCCGCAGTGGCCACCTCACAGCACCCCAGTTTACTGCGGTCCTAACTATATGGTTTAGAGAGTCTCCCAAATTTGAGCACATATATAGCAGTTAAATAGATTGCCATTAGATCTTCGGCAGTAATATAACAATACTTAAACAGAAATCTGGTAAACCAGAGCACTGATAGGTCACTGCAAACAGCATTAGGCAGAGACTTTTACTAAATGCACAAAAAATTGTTAGGTCAGGCCTTCATGTTAGTCATAAATAGTTTAGCAGACAGTTAAGGGAATCCACAATCCTGTCTCAGTTTTTTTAACAGGTGGCTCTCAAAATCCAGTCATATTCCATTAATCCTGATCTGATAAAGTTATTACAAGTATCTACACAAAAGAAGGACAATTTTTTTTGATATCACAGATGCCTATGCTATAATGTATAGCAGGCTGATTGGTCACATTACATCTCCTAAGGAGAATCTGCATAAAATCCATGTCAAGTTTGATGTCTCTCAAATTGTGATTTCATGAGGTACAATAATAAGTTGGTAATCAAACTGTAAAATCTAGTCATGTAAAAATATGGATGCATTTATAAATCTAGTCTGACCGGAAGGTGTGCCGAAAATATCAAACGCTTCAGCTCTCCTACCTCTCACTCCTCAGACCCTTTATTGGTTATTTGGTTATGTCATTTCTGTACAAGTCCCTCCTAGAGACCAGAAAAGATGCCTGCATCTACAGCTTGCCAGCTCTGTGTTTCATGGAAACTACCCACAAATGGCAAGATTCATTCCGAGGGCCAGTGACTCCATCAAATATTGTACAAGCTCTGCAGTTAATTAGACTGGAACCAAAGACCAGGTGAACCTTGTTAAGTACATTTTATTTTAATTACATTTATTTTGCTTTGCTATGGTATATATACTAACATATATCTAAACCGCATAACTGCACATCTATGCAGTTTGCTTTTGATCCGTTTCTGCAGTGTGTTTTGCTGTGCGTTTTGCATTTTTTTGCACATGCGATTTTGCTGTGATTTGCATTTTGTATTTTTTAGGCTTTTCCTTGTCCAATTTGTTGTTGGGCAGATTAAAAAACGCAAAATAGTGGCAAAAACACACAACATGCTTTTCTGCAGCTTTTCCATTGAAGTCTATTGAACCAAGCAAGTAAAAAAAAGCACAGTTTTGTGTTGAAAAAAGTCCCTGACCTTTTCCAAACACGCAGCGGCTGAAAAAAGCATAGATGTGAATGTGTCCTTACTCCGGTAAAGCCAATTCAACTAACAGGTGTTTAATTTGTACTGGGATTTGAAAAGACCATGGATCTATAGACCATTCTGCAAATAGCCCACTCTTTTTTTGCCTTTTCCAAAACACATTTTCCAATAACTATTTTTATATGACTTTTACACAACCCCCTAAATAGAATAAGTGTGAAAGTACAAATCTGTCATCTTTTCTAAAGTGAATTCGAGAGTTATTAATACTGTTAGTAGTCAAATTAGGAAATACCCTGCAAAACCAACATAAACTTTACAGCCAAATGAATACATTCTTGTGATGATAATGATGTCTGATGAAAAACTAAGCAAGGAGAAAGGGGGGAGTTGTGTTACATGCAGTACCAGCCTCATGTCTCCAAAACAATTCATAAGTCTGCAACTTATGAATTGTGCCCCAGCCAGGCTGAGGAAAGTGAAAGGGGAACCAAAACCAACATTTTAAATGTTGTTTCTGGGTCAGCAAGAAGGGGAAGAGAGCAGATGAAATAACCCTCCCCTCTACCTGGCCGCACCCACCATGCTGGTCTAGGGCGTGCCAATGGGCGCGAGAAGCCCAGGATACATGGCAGTGGTGTATGTGCAGGGGGGAGGGTTGAGCAGCCACTACCAAGGGTGTTTGGAAGCAACTGGATGGCTGCTGAGCTCCCAGATCACTTCCATTCAACAGCCAGCTTGTCAGATATACACACACTCCCAGTGGCTCAGTTTCTACATCATTGGCAGTGAAAGGGTTATATCTCCTAAGTGCTATATGCATTCAATCTATCATGTTTAGTCTTTATCAAATACTGATTTCATTCTATTCAATAATACATTGTCGGATTGATCATTTTTTTGCTAGAAAATTACTCAGAACCCCCAAACATTATATATGTTTTTTTAGCAGACGCCCTAGGGAATAAAACGGCGGTCATTGCAACTTTTTATCTTGCACGGTATTTGCGCAATAATTTTTCAAATGCCTTTTTTTTGGGGAAAAAAAACGGTTTCATGAATTAAAAAATAACAAAACAGTAAAGTTAGCCCAATTTTTTGGTATAATGTGAAAGATGATGTTACGCAGAGTAAATAGATACCTAACATATCACGCTTTAAAATTGCGCACACTCATGGAATGGCGCCAAACTTCAGTACTTAAAAATCTCCATAGGCGGCGCTTTGAAAATTTTTACAGGTTACCAGTCTAGAGTTACAGAGGAGGTCTAGTGCTAGAATTGTTGCACACGCTCTAATGCATGCGGCCATACCTCACATGTGTGGTTTGAACGGAGTTTACATATGTGGGCTGGACTTACATGTGCGTTCCCTTCTGAACGCGAGCTACCTGGGACTGGGGGGGTTTAAATTTTTTATTTTTTTTTAATTTTACTTATTTTTTTTTATTTTTACACTTTTTTTTTACATTTTTTTTTTTTTTATCACTTTTATTCCAATTACAAGGAATGTAAACATCCCTTGTAATAGGAATCTATTGTGACAAGTCCTCTTTATGGAGAGATGCGGGGTCAATAAGACCCCACATCTCTCCTCCAGGCTGGAAAGCATGAGATCGAGAAAAAAATTTCACCAATATCATGCTGACAGCCGCGATCGCGACTTTGTTTACTTTCGGGAACCCGGCCTCCAACGGTCATAGAGATGACTGGTCTCTATCTCTATCGCCGTCATCCGACGTCAGACGATTCTTCCTCAGGGCCCCCGATGGCACAGGAGAGCCCGGAGAAGCCCCGGGGACGTCCTCTCCTGTCGCCTATAAGAAAGATCAAGCGGCAGAACTGCCGCTATGATCATTCTTATCATGCACAGAATCACCGGCTGGAAAGAATGATATCTGAATGATGCCTGTAGCTGCAGGCATCATTCAGATATCCCCTCACAAAGTTAAAGACAACATATGACGCCCTAAGGTATTGAAGTGGTTAATTGGGGAGACTATTTGCTTAGTAATACCCTCCAGAAGGTCAACAAAATACTACTGCAATTGGCAGCTGCAGCTTGCATTTTCCAAGAGGACCATGCCAGAATGCTTAGGCTACTTTCACACTGAGGTGCTACATTGCTAAAAATAGCGACTGTATAGCACCTGTAAAGCGCCTCTCCTGTGGGCTTTCACACTGGACCAGTGCGCTTGCAGGACAGCACAAAAAGTAATGCAAGCCGCATCTTTGGAGCGCTGTAGGAGCGGTGTATTCACCGCTCCTAAAGCGCCCCTTCCATTAAAAACAATAAGGAAGCGCCGCTAAACCGCCGGCATAGCGCCACTGTGCCGGCGGTTTTAACCCTTTTTCGGACGCTAGCTGGGGATAATAAAACCGCCCCGCTAGCGGCCGAATAGCGTCGCTAAAACGACGGTAAAGGGGCGCTAAATATAGTGCCGCTTTACCACCGACGCCCACAACGCCCCAATCTGAAAGTAGCCTAAAGGCCCATACACACGATCTGACTTTTTGACAACAAACATGCAAAGTAGCTGTTTTAAGGCAACATCCAACCGTGTGTACGCTCCATAGAACAAACTTTTTCGGTTTTCATCGGGCAAATGTTGGCTGTGCGAACAGACAAACTTGGCAGCAACAAAAGTCCGACGTCCGCAAGTCTGATCGTATGCGTACACAAAATCATCTGACTTTAGTACAAAGTACAAACATGCATGCTCAGAACCAATGCAAAAGATCAGACAACAATACAGAAGTTGACCAAAGGGTGGCACCAGAGAATTGAACGTCCTGCCGTGTGTATGCTTAACAAGTTCACAGCCAACGCCCTTTGTACAGAAATCCATGGGAAAGTTTGTATAAAGTCCGATCATGTGTATGAAGCTTAAAAGTGATTTCTGAGGGCCAGTGAGAATCAGACTTTCTCTGAAGTGAACTTGACTCTGCACAGAAACCAAACACCTAGGCAAAGTTTGAAAAATACCATCCATTTTTAATCCTATTTCACTTTTCCTATTGTCGGTTTTGTATTATTGTTTTTTGGAAATATTTTCTTGCACCATTTTTCTTTCTTCCAATAAAAATGTAAAAATCGGTAACCTAATTTCAGGATGATTTAAATAGGTAATTAAAGACAGCAGTCAAGGCAGTGATATCTCACCAATTTTAATTACTAGCTCACTTGTTAGTACTGCGTAATTATATGGCAGCACTGTGATCCCTCCTTGCTCTCAGACCCCTTTCACACTGAGGTGCTTTTCAGGTGCTTTCACGCTAAAAAAAGCGCATGAAAAGCTCACAAAAACCTATTTCCATTAAAATTAATTAATGCTTTCACACTGTGGCAGTGCACTGGCAGGGCGGTGAAAATTGAAATGAATTGAAAGCTCTTCAAAAGCGCTGAGTGTTTTACTGGCGGTTTAGAAGCGCCTCAGTGTGAAAGGGGCCTAATACCAAATGCTGCAAATGTTCATCTGTGTAAACTTTTACTCCAAAAAGTTACAAACCTAGACGGTTTGTAACTTTTCATGTGCATGCAGAAAGTGAAACAAAGACTGTCTTCAAATCAGCACTAAACTTGCAAGAGGTCACCAAATGTATGGAAGACTCTGGTTACACAAAGGAAACAAGGGAGGATACATGTAGAGTTAGGCTACTTTCACACTGAGGCGCTTTACAGGCACTACAGCGCTAAAAATAGCACCTGTGTAGTGCCTGTAAAGAGCCTCTCCTGTGTCTCCTTAGTGTGAAAGCCCGAGAGGTGTGCTTGCAGGACGGTCAAAAAAGTCCTGTAAGCCACTAGCAGCCGAGTAGAGCCACTAAAACGACAGTAAAGCGGCGCTAAATATATTGCGCGCTTTTCCGCTGATGCCCTCAACACCACAGTCTGAAAGTAGCCTTACCTATACCAAAGAAGTATCGATAAGACCCCTTTCACACTGGAGCCCCTTTCAATTTGTGGGCTAATAATAGCGCCTGAAAAAACACCTCCCCTGCAGTCCCCGTGTGAAAGCCTGAGTGCTTTCACACTGGGGCGCTGCGCTAGCAGGACGTTAAAAAAAAGTCCTGCTAGCAGCATCTTTAGAGCGGTGAAGGAGCGGTGTATACACTGCTCCTCCAATGCTCCTGCCCATTGAAATGAATGCAGGCGCTTCGGCAGCGGCGCTACACAGGAGCCTTTAACACTTTATTTGGCCACTAGTGGGGGTTAAATTCACCCTGCTAGCGGCCGTATTGTGCCGCTAAAATGACGGTAAATCGCCGCTAAAACTAGCGGCGTTTTACCATCAACACCCGCCCCAGTGTGAAAGGGGTATAATTGAGCGTATTCAAATCTTTTTTTATTTAGAGGTATCACAGGGGTGGTGTGTTATTGCATGGTGGTGAGGAATAGGCACAGACATATTTCCCCCAGAGTTTGTGAATAAGTTGATAATCTGCTGACCTCCATCAGCCAATCATGTGGAAGCAAAATGCAGTTTTATTTTCCTTGCACGTGATTGGGTATTCTTTGCAAAGTGAAACTTCATCTCATTTATTTTACCCAGGGCTTAGTGAATGAGATGAAATTTCACTTTGCAAAGAGTACCCAATTACATGCAAATCAAAAAACAAAACATAATTTTGCTTGCATATGAATGGATGATGGACGTCAACAAAGCTTCCACTTATTCACAAAATCTGGGGAAAATGTCCTTGCAAAGAGCAACTTCACAAAGTGAACAGCCTATTTCTTGCTTTAATATATCAAGCCCATTGGAGAATATTCAGTTCACCATAGTTTTACGATACATTTGCATTAGTGGACTTGCTGCAAGTTTTGTTTTAAACGAATGCTCTATTCACTGGTTTGGAGTAAAGGTTTACACAAATGATCATTTGCTGCATTTGGAATTAGAGCAAGGAGGGATCACATTGCTGCTCAGTGGCGGCTTGTCCATAGGGGGCACACGGGCGCCGCCCCCCCAAGCTGTAAAAAAAATTGCCCTTTAAGAGTGTCGGGGCGCCGGACAGACGGCAGTCTATGGGAAGCTTTCCAGCTTGCAATCATCTGATTGCAAGCTGGGAAGCTAATTTGCCCGTGTTTAGGGCATGTGCAGGGCGCAAAGGATGTGCCCGCAAACGCTCCCACTCTACACTGATTTGTTTCTGTCCTCCCCTCCTGTATTTTAATTGGCGGGGATCGGAGGACGGTGCTTTTTTCAGCACACCCGCGTCACTTCGGTTTCCTGGCTCACTGCAGTGTGAAGTGGACAGGAATTGACGGACTAAGACTGCCAGCACGGCTCTGTAATGGCAGAGGTAAGCCCCTATGCAGGGCAGTAAAAAGGCATGGACAGAGGAGAAGCGGCTCTGTATAGATGCAGGGACGAACTTGGAGTTGGAGCAGATGGTCCTCTCAGTAGCAACAAGCAAATGGAGGGGGAAGTAAATCTTTCACTCACTCACATGATAACAGAGCTCACTGCACACTAGGCTCAGCCTTATTTATTGCTGGAGAGACACCAATCTTTCCCTGTGACAGGTTGCCTGTCTGAGTGCTGCTATCTTCAGCTATCTCACTATTTGTTGAACTTGTCTCCATCTACAGTTATACTGTCCCAGCAGTAAATAAAGCTGAGCCATGGCTGAACTCGCATTAGATTCACAGGAAAAAAGGGCAGGGACTTTTTTTCCCCCTACACTGAAATCGGATCACATGGGTGTTCTCACCTATGCGATCCGATTCCTGTGCGAGTTCACAGTTCGCACTGCAATCTGTGATCCGATCTGGGGGTGTCATTAACACCACAGCAGTTCGCAGAGGGCAGTGTGAACTGCCTGCAGGAGAGATGCGATGCGGGAACCCGCGCTGGAATCACGCTGGTTTCCGCATCGCATCACTGTGAACCTAGGCTAAAGAACTAAGATCATCTCATAAAACCAACGCTGGTGCTCCATGCATCTAGATTAGAAGCATTCCCTATTTTAGAATTTGGAATTTAGAATTCAACTGTTTGTTGTACCCGGGTGTATTACAAGTAGGGATGCACCGAATGGGTTTTTTGGTGCCGAAACCGATACCAAAAATAAATGTTCCTTGATCCCGAAAACCGAAACTGATACCGAAACAGCACCAATACCGAAAGTGACTCTTTTTAAAAATATTTTTATACAGGAGATGGTCAGAGACTGGGGACGTGGTACAGGACATGGTCAGAGACTGGGGACATGGTACAGGAGATTGTCAGTGACTGCAGACACATTACAAGAGATGGTCAGAGACTGCAGACATGGTAGAGGAGATGGTCAGTGACTGCAGACATGGTACAGGAGATGGCCAGAGACTGCAGACATGGTACAGGAGATGGCCAGAGACTGCAGACATGGTAGAGAAGATGGTCAGAGACTGCAGACATGGTACAGGAGATGGTCAGAGACTGCAGACATGGTAAAGGAGAATGTCAGAGACTGGAGACACGGTACAGGAGTTGGTCAGAGACTGGGGACATGGTAGAGGAGATGGTCAGAGACTGGGGACATGGTAGAGGAGATGGTCAGAGACTGCGGACATGGTAGAGGAGATGGTCAGAGACTGCGGACATGGTAGAGGAGATGGTCAGAGACTGCGGACATGGTAGAGGAGATGGTCAGAGACTGCGGACATGGTAGAGGAGATGGTCAGAGACTGCGGACATGGTAGAGGAGATGGTCAGAGACTGCGGACATGGTACAGGAGATGGTCAGAGACTGCGGACATGGTACAGGAGATGGTCATAGACTGCGGACATGGTAGAGGAGATGGTCAGAGACTGCGGACATGGTACAGGAGAGGGTCAGAGACTGTGGACATGATACAAGAGATCAATGCAGCCCACGTTTGCCCCTCAGATGCAGCCTTTCTGTGCCTATGAGATGCAGCCTCACCTGTGCCCATCATGCAGCTTGCCAGTGCCCGTCATGCAGCCTGCAACCTATTATACAATGAGGATGATGATGATGATGACGACTGGTGTATTATACAATGATGAGGATAGTGATGACAGGTGTATTATACAATGATGATGATGAGTGTATTATACAATTATGAGGATGGTGATGATGGGTGTATATATGTATATGTATATATATATATATATATATATATATATATATATATATATATATATATATATGTATATATATATATATATATATATATATATATATATAATGATGACGGGTGTATTATACAATGATGAGGATGGGTGTATTATACAAGGATGAGGATGATGATGATGACGGGTATATTATACAATGATGAGGATAGCGAAGACGGGTGTGTTATACAATGATGAGGATAACCATGACGGGTGTGTTATACTATGATGAGGATGATGATGGCGTGTGTATTATACAATGAGGATGATGATGATGGGTGTATTATACAATGATGAGGATATCGATGACGGGTGTATTATACAATGATGATGATGACGGGTGTATTATACAATGATGATGATGACAGGTGTATTATACAATGATGAGGATGACAGGTGTATTATACAATGATGAGGATGACGGGTGTATTATACAATGATGAGGATGATGATGACGGGTGTATTATACAATGATGAGGATGATGATGACGACAGGCGTAATATACAATGATGAAGATGATGATGATGACAGGTGTATTATACAATGAGGATGATGATGACGGGTGTATTATACGATGAGGATAGCGATGACAGGTGTATTATACAATGATGATGGGTGTATTATACAATTATGAGGATGATGATGACAGATGTGTGTGTGTGTATATATATATATATAATGATGAGGATGATGATGACAACGGGTGTATTATACAATGATGAGGATTGGTGTATTATACAAGGATGAGGATGATGATGATGATGACGGGTGTATTATACAATGATGGGGATAGCGATGACGAGTGTATTATACAATGATGAGGATAACGATGATGGGTGTATTATACAATGATGAGGATAGCGATGACAGGTGTATTATACAATGATGAGGATGGCGATGATGGGTGTATTATACAATGATGAGGATGGGTGTATTATACAAGGATGAGGATAGCGATGACAGGTGTATTATACAAGGATGAGGATGATGATGGCTGTATTATACAATGATGAGGATAGCGATGACGGGTGTATTATACAATGATGAGGATAGCAATGACGGGTGTATTATACAATGATGATGAAAGGGTGTATTATACAATGATGAGGATGATGATAATGATGAAGGGTGTATTATATGGAGATGAGGATAGTGATGACGGGTGTATAATATGGGTTTAATAATGATGAGTGTATTATACGATGAGGAGTATGATGATGATGATGTGTGTATAATATGGGGATAAGGATAGTAATGATGGGTGTATTATACAATGACTGGAGCATCAGGGTGTCAGACAGTGTCAGTGAGTGTGCCACATCATGTCTTGCTGGCAGCTTTGCAATACATGATTTTGGGGATTTCTGCCATGCCATGTACTGACAACGTTACACTACATAATAGTCACAAATTGTGAGTACAACTGTCCTGTAATGTATACAGCTATATACACCCACCTTGTTCCTTCCTGTATATATGGACCATCCTCCATCATCACTTACTGCAGATATACATCACCTGTCCTGTTACTGTATATATAGCTGTATACAGGACAGATGATGTTTATATGCAGTCAGTGATGATGGAAGAAGGTCTCTATATACAGGAAGGAAGGTGGGTGTATATAGCTAGCTTCATACAACACAGATGATGTATACCTGTATACCCTGATCTGTGAGGCTGAGCTATATACCCTAATCTGTGAGGCTGAGCTGTATACCCTGATCTGTGAGGCTGAGCTGTATACCCTGATCTGTGAGGCTGAGCTGTATACCCTGATCTGTGAGGCTGAGCTGTATACCCTGATCTGTGAGGCTGAGCTGTATACCCTGATCTGTGAGGCTGAGCTGTATACCCTGATCTGTGAGGCTGATCTGTATACTCCTGCCCTGTGATGCTAGGGCTGTATACTCTGTCCTGTGATGCTGAGCTGTATATTACTGACACTATGGGTGCAATACAGAGGACGGAGTGGGTGGACTCTATAAGGGGTGGGGCTTATGGGAAGTGGGAGGTCACAAAGGAATGGCGGGGTCTGGCGCCCCCATCCTAAAACTTCACCAGCCGCCACTGGTGCTGCTATACAATTACGCAGTACTAACAAGAGAGCTAGCAATCAAATTTACTAGCTTGTTATTTGCATGACAGTGCGCCCTGGACATTGGGGGTTCCAGAAGTCAGAAAGAGTTAAAAGGTTTATGTAGACACCTCTGTGTTTTTCTAGATTTACACTTTGACCTCTATGATAAAGTTTGTCTTGAATAAAGACATTGTGAGTAACTTTCTAATGCATTACAAATCAAGTCAAATGCATGTTCTGCCAAACCTAAAATGACACAGCAATATGTTTAAACCAATTGCAAAGTAAGCAATAAACATGGAAGATTCCTCTTTTTGTTAAAGGTTTCACATGGTAAAGCATCATGTGGTTATTTGTGTGGAATGTTCCTAGCTAAATATTTAATTTATGCTGATATTAAGAAAAGGGTTGTGAATACATGAATGGCAGCAGTACCCAGGCCTGATTCTTCCAAACACAGCTCATCCATGATTGTTCGCTGACTCTTTGCTTTGTCCAGAATGTCCAGTAAATGCTGTGTGATTTTTTTTTTTTTTTTGTGACTGTGACTCATGGAAATTGACCAAAATTTCTCTCAGCAAAGAGAAAAGACAATGTTGACCATGCTGTCTGTTACCGCACATTTAACAATCCGTGCTGAACTTTCTAGTGGGATTATTGCATAAAATGTAGAAAAAGGAATTTAGAAAGGGTTTTGTTAAAATAGATAACCTTCAAGATACCACTACGGTACATATTAAAGCCAAACTCTGCCCAACCTTATTTCCGGTTTTGGAAAAAAGAAAACCTCTGGCTGATTTTCTCCAACTTCCTACGTATCTATAAAGACACAAAATACCTAGTATTTCTCTGAAGTGTAGCATTTACTTTACAATGTGCTTATTGGTTCTCTATTTTCTGTTGTTTAGGGAATGTCTGAAACTCTGACATTATTCTTTTTGGTTTGTTTATATTTACATGGTGTGTTAGGCCCCTTTCACACTGTCGGACTGTTCAGGTCCACCTGTCAGTTTTGTCGGCGGACCTGAACGAGCGCTCCACGCTAGTCTATTTAGCAACGGATGTCAGCGGTGACATGTCCGCTGACATCCAACCCGGTCCGATCCACTAAAATCAGACGGATGCCCCTACGTTCGCATCCGTCCCTGGCGGATCGGATCGGGTGAGATCTGATTAAAACAGACATGCTGTCCGTTTTAGTCCGATCTCTCCATAGGAAGCAGCAGTGCTCGACAGGCCCCTCCACGCTCAGTGAGCAGAGAGGGACCTGTCATCCACCGGCTCAGCGGAGATCAACGGAGAGATCTCCCGCTGAGCTGGCGGACAGAGGCGAAATCCGAGGCAGCGGATCCGCCTTGTGAGAATGATGCCTTTTTTGCAAATCACAAGGTTTGTCAATTAGAAACCTAACCTAAAAAAGAAAAAAAAAAAAAAGTGAATTTTGACCTGTAAATTACTACCTTGGAGCAGGGCTTGACAAATTTGCTTTGAATCTAGGAGCCAGCTAAAAAAGTAGGGAGGTAGTTCTTTTTTTTTTAATTAACAAAGCTTTATTTTCAAGGACAAAACCCCGGATGTGTACCATTACAAATGCTCAACACAGGTTTACACACAGTTCTGCCTCAGCTTTTGCCCGCTAACCTGCTTAGGGTTCCTAACCACTTCAGCCCCGGAAAGATTTACCCCCCTTAATGACCAGGCCATTTTTTTGCCATACGGCACTGACAATTGCGTGGGCATGCAACGCTGTACCCAAACAAAATTGATGTCCTATTTTTTTTCACAAATAGAGCTTTCTTTTGGTGGTATTTGATCACCTCTGCAGTTTTTATTTTTTGCACTATAAACAAGACCGACCATTTTGAACAAAAAAAAAAACAATACTTTTCACTTTCTGTTATAATACATATCCAAAAAAAAAATTTCTTCATAAATTTGGGCCAATATGTATTCTTTTACATATTTTGGTTAAAAAAGATCCCAATAAGCGTATATTGATTAGTTTGCGCAAAAGTTATAGTGTCTACAAAATAGGGAATAGATTTAGGGACTTTTCATTTTTTTTAATAGTTTTTACTGTTAATGGCAGCGATCTGCGATTTTTAGTGGAATTGCGACAATGCAGCGGACAAATCTGACCCTAAGTGACACTTTTTGGGGACCAGCGATACCAATATAGTAATTAGTGCTAAAAAAATGCACTGATCAATGTATAAATGACACTGGCAAGGAAGGGGTTAACACTAGGGGGCGATCAAGGGGTTATCTGTGTTCTGTGGGTGTGTTCTAACTGTGTGGGGGCTGGGCTTACTGGGACAACACAGAGATCGCTGTTCCTGATCACTAGGAACAGCAGATCTCCATGTTGTCCCCTGTCAGAATGAGGATCTGCCTTGTTTGCATATCATGAGTCAAAAAATTATTTTATTAACAAATCAATTAAAATGACATAAAAGACTTCAACAGTACCCTATTGTTGGACAAGGTCAACAGATACCCAATACAACAATTGTGAAGGTTTGAATCCTGGGTGGATAAAGAATTGAATATATACAGTATATAAATCTGTGTAATAAATTATGATCCAACCACTCCTCCACACATTGGAGGAGTGGTTGGATCATAATTTATTACACAGATTTATATATATATATATTTAATTCTCTATCCACCTAGGATTCAAACCTTCACAATTGTTGTATTGGGTATCTGTTGCATAGTTACATAGTTGGTAAGGTTGAAAAAAGTCAAAAGTCCATCAAGTCCAACCTATGTGTGCGCTTTCATGTCAGTATTACATTGTATATCCCTGTATGTTGTGGTCGTTTAGGTGCCTATCTAATAGTTTTTTGAAATTATCGACGCTCCTTGCTGAAACCACCGCTTGTGAAAGAGAATTCCACATTCTTACCGCTCTTACGGTAAAGAACCCTCTATGCAGTTTCAGTTTAAATTGCTTTTCCTCTAATTATAGTGAATGGTCGCAAGTATTTTTAAATGCCCTTTCACGGAAAGTTTTATTCCTATTGTGGGGTCACCAGTACAGTATTTGTACATTGAAATCATATCCCCTCTCTCAAGCATCTCTTCTCCAGAGAGAATAAGTTCAGTGCTTGTAATCTCTCCTCATAACTAAGGTCCTCCAGTCCCTTTATTAGCTTTGTTGCCCTTCTCTGTACTCTCTCCATTGGACCTTGTCCAACAATAGGGTGTTGTTTAAATGTTTTATGTCATATTAATTGATTTGTTAATAAAATAATTTTTATAATATTTATTTGCCTCATGATATGCCCACAAAGTCCGCCTTTTCTTTGGAAAACATTCTCAATCCTTACATATACTCATTGGATGTTGGCATAGTGGGGGTCTTCCCTTTCCACTAAATTATGTGATCAAGCTGTTTTAAGTCTGATAGAAGTGTGTGTATGTATTGATTCCCATTACGGGGACCAGGCACAGAACTATGTACATATTAAACAGCAGGCTAATGGTGAGTGACCAGTCCACAGGAGCCCCAAAATACTATAATCATCCCTTCTGGCATATACCAGAAGTGTCATATTGTCAGTCAAAGCCTGACCTATTATTATTACATTATGTACTATACGATTAGGGAAACATACATTTTTAAATGCATTTTATAAAAGTCACATAAAGCTCAATTAGGATAGCTTTAATATTATCTTAAGGCCCCATTCACACCTGAGTGATTTGTAGCTTGAAGCTTCAAAACTCTCAACATCCTAAATCACATGTGTTTCAATTGTGCTGTTCACATATAAGTACATATATGCCAGAAGCTTGATGCCTGCTGCTCCAAGAGCTACACAAACTATTTTTGAGGCTGATTTTTGGCCCCACTGACTTCAATGGAAATGCCTTTAAATGCTCAAAATGAGCTTTTTAAAAGACCCCTTTCACACTGAGGCTCTTCTAAACTGCCAGTAAGACCCCTTTCACACTGGGGCCGCCCATGCGTTAGCGGTAAAGCGCTAATTGTTCTAGCGGCGCTTTACCGCTGTCTACGTGGTGATTTTCTACCGATAGCGGGCCGCTTTTAACCCCAAAGTGGTTAAAAACGCCCAAAAACTGCCTCAGTGTGGAAGGGGTCTTAAACACTAAGTGCTTTTGCAGTGCTTTCCGGGTCCTTTTGAAGCGCTTTTTAGGGGCTTCCAAGTCGCTTTTTTTAGCTCTCCAAATATGCTACATAGATGCTGCTTGCAGGAGTTTTTTTCACCTCCCCGCCAGCACACCGGCCCAGTGTAAAAGCGTCAGTGTTCATGATTCAACAATAGAAAAAGACTGGGCAAAAATGGCTTCCATGGAAGAGTTCCAAGGCGAAAGCCACTGCCGACCAAAAAGAACACAAAGGCTCAACTTATATTTGTCAAAAAAAATCTTGATTATCCCCAAGACTGCGGCAACTATTCTGTGGACTGATGAGGCAAAAGTTCATAAAAAGAACATCATACCAACAGTCAAACATGGAGGGGGTTATGTGATGGTCTGAGGCTGCTTTGCAGCTTCAGGACCTGGACGACCTACCTTAATTGATGGAACCATGAATTCTGCGCTCTATCTGAAAATCCTGAAGGAGAACCAGAAAGGCCATCAGTTCGTGAGCCAAAGCGCAAGTGCAGTTGGGTTATGCAGCGGGACAATGATCTGATACACACCAGCAAGTCCACCTCTGATTGCCTCAAAAAAAAAAGTTTTGGAGTGGCCTAGTCAAGGTTGGGACTTAAATTCGAGTGAGATGCTGTGATATGACCTTACCCCCTTCCTGTCCGTGCTATAGCTGAAAGAAGGCTACAGCGTGGGCTTAATTTGCTGGGAGGGTGTACATGGATGTTTTCCTGTGCTCACGCTGCCCACACGCCCCCTATGGACTCAGCTGATCACAGATCGGGGTAAAGGGCCAATCATGGCGGCACTTTATCACGCAATCAGCTGTATCCAATGACAGCTGATCACAGAAGTAAACACAAGCCCGTTATCAGCTTTTCTTTCCTCACGCTGACAGTGTGAGGAGAGAAAAAGGGAGCTGATAGCCGGCTTGTGTTAAAGGGACATCGGAACTGATCAGTGCAGTCCCCAGAGTGCCCACCAGTGCTGCCAATCAGTGTTGCCAATCAGTGCCCATCAGTGCCTCCTCATCAGTGTCACCTATCAGTGCTGACTATCAGTGCCTATCATTGCCGCCTATCAGTGCCACCTATCTGTGCTGCATATCAATGCCGCCTATCAGTGCCCATCAGTGCCACCTATCCGTGCCAACTATCAGTGCCTCCCCATCAGTGCCCACCAGTGTCACCTCATCAGTGCACATCAGTGGCACCTATCAGTGCCCATTAGTGCCACCTATCAGTGCTGTCTCATCAGTGCCCATCAGTTCAGCCTTATCAGCGCACATCAGTGAAGGAGAAAAATTACCCGTTTGCAAAATTTAATAACAAACTATGAAAAATGTTTTGTTTTTTTTGTCAAAATTTGCGGTCTTTTTTAATTTGTTTAACAAAAAATAAAAAAACACAGTGGTGATTAAATACCACCAAAAGAAAGCTCTATTTGTGCGAAAAAAAAATAATAAAAATTTCATATGGGTAGAGTGTTGCATGACCGCGTAATTGTCATTCAAAGTGTGACAGCACTGAAAGATGAAAATTGGCCTGGTCAGGAAGGGGGTAAAAGTGTCCAATAGGCAAGTGGGTAAACAGGCTGTGTTCATGCAATGTGAAAGACTCATTGCCAGTTATCGCAAACGTTTGATTGCAGTTGTTGACACCAAGGGTGGCACAACCAGTTATTAGGTTTAGGGGACAATTACTTTTTCACATAAAGCCAGGCAGGATTAGACAGCTTTTTTCCCCTAATAAATGACATCATCATGTAAAAACTGCATTTTGTATTTACTTGGGTTATCTTTGTGTAATATTAAAAATTGGTTTGATGATCTGAATCATTTGGGTGTGACAAATATAAAATATAAAAAATCAGGAAGGGGGCAAATAGGGCAAATATTTTTCACAGCACTGTACATATATAGCGACCCCTTTCACACTGGGGCCGCCCATGCGTTAGCGGTAAAGCGCTAATTGTTCTAGCGGCGCTTTACCGCTGTCTACGTGGTGATTTTCTACCGATAGCGGGCCGCTTTTAACCCCAAAGTGGTTAAAAACGCCCAAAAACTGCCTCAGTGTGGAAGGGGTCTTAAACACTAAGTGCTTTTGCAGTGCTTTCCGGGTCCTTTTGAAGCGCTTTTTAGGGGCTTCCAAGTCGCTTTTTTTAGCTCTCCAAATATGCTACATAGATGCTGCTTGCAGGAGTTTTTTTCACCTCCCCGCCAGCACACCGGCCCAGTGTAAAAGCGTCAGTGTTCATGATTCAACAATAGAAAAAGACTGGGCAAAAATGGCTTCCATGGAAGAGTTCCAAGGCGAAAGCCACTGCCGACCAAAAAGAACACAAAGGCTCAACTTATATTTGTCAAAAAAAATCTTGATTATCCCCAAGACTGCGGCAACTATTCTGTGGACTGATGAGGCAAAAGTTCATAAAAAGAACATCATACCAACAGTCAAACATGGAGGGGGTTATGTGATGGTCTGAGGCTGCTTTGCAGCTTCAGGACCTGGACGACCTACCTTAATTGATGGAACCATGAATTCTGCGCTCTATCTGAAAATCCTGAAGGAGAACCAGAAAGGCCATCAGTTCGTGAGCCAAAGCGCAAGTGCAGTTGGGTTATGCAGCGGGACAATGATCTGATACACACCAGCAAGTCCACCTCTGATTGCCTCAAAAAAAAAAGTTTTGGAGTGGCCTAGTCAAGGTTGGGACTTAAATTCGAGTGAGATGCTGTGATATGACCTTACCCCCTTCCTGTCCGTGCTATAGCTGAAAGAAGGCTACAGCGTGGGCTTAATTTGCTGGGAGAGTGTACATGGATGTTTTCCTGTGCTCACGCTGCCCACACGCCCCCTATGGACTCAGCTGATCACAGATCGGGGTAAAGGGCCAATCATGGCGGCACTTTATCACGCAATCAGCTGTATCCAATGACAGCTGATCACAGAAGTAAACACAAGCCCGTTATCAGCTTTTCTTTCCTCACGCTGACAGTGTGAGGATAGAAAAAGGGAGCTGATAGCCGGCTTGTGTTAAAGGGACATCGGAACTGATCAGTGCAGTCCCCAGAGTGCCCACCAGTGCTGCCAATCAGTGTTGCCAATCAGTGCCCATCAGTGCCTCCTCATCAGTGTCACCTATCAGTGCTGACTATCAGTGCCTATCATTGCCGCCTATCAGTGCCACCTATCTGTGCTGCATATCAATGCCGCCTATCAGTGCCCATCAGTGCCACCTATCCGTGCCAACTATCAGTGCCTCCCCATCAGTGCCCACCAGTGTCACCTCATCAGTGCACATCAGTGGCACCTATCAGTGCCCATTAGTGCCACCCATCAGTGCTGTCTCATCAGTGCCCATCAGTTCAGCCTTATCAGCGCACATCAGTGAAGGAGAAAAATTACCCGTTTGCAAAATTTAATAACAAACTATGAAAAATGTTTTGTTTTTTTTGTCAAAATTTGCGGTCTTTTTTAATTTGTTTAACAAAAAATAAAAAAACACAGTGGTGATTAAATACCACCAAAAGAAAGCTCTATTTGTGCGAAAAAAAAATAATAAAAATTTCATATGGGTAGAGTGTTGCATGACCGCGTAATTGTCATTCAAAGTGTGACAGCACTGAAAGATGAAAATTGGCCTGGTCAGGAAGGGGGTAAAAGTGTCCAATAGGCAAGTGGGTAAACAGGCTGTGTTCATGCAATGTGAAAGACTCATTGCCAGTTATCGCAAACGTTTGATTGCAGTTGTTGACACCAAGGGTGGCACAACCAGTTATTAGGTTTAGGGGACAATTACTTTTTCACATAAAGCCAGGCAGGATTAGACAGCTTTTTTCCCCTAATAAATGACATCATCATGTAAAAACTGCATTTTGTATTTACTTGGGTTATCTTTGTGTAATATTAAAAATTGGTTTGATGATCTGAATCATTTGGGTGTGACAAATATAAAATATAAAAAATCAGGAAGGGGGCAAATAGGGCAAATATTTTTCACAGCACTGTACATATATAGCGACCCCTTTCACACTGGGGCCGCCCATGCGTTAGCGGTAAAGCGCTAATTGTTCTAGCGGCGCTTTACCGCTGTCTACGTGGTGATTTTCTACCGATAGCGGGCCGCTTTTAACCCCAAAGTGGTTAAAAACGCCCAAAAACTGCCTCAGTGTGGAAGGGGTCTTAAACACTAAGTGCTTTTGCAGTGCTTTCCGGGTCCTTTTGAAGCGCTTTTTAGGGGCTTCCAAGTCGCTTTTTTTAGCTCTCCAAATATGCTACATAGATGCTGCTTGCAGGAGTTTTTTTCACCTCCCCGCCAGCACACCGGCCCAGTGTAAAAGCGTCAGTGTTCATGATTCAACAATAGAAAAAGACTGGGCAAAAATGGCTTCCATGGAAGAGTTCCAAGGCGAAAGCCACTGCCGACCAAAAAGAACACAAAGGCTCAACTTATATTTGTCAAAAAAAATCTTGATTATCCCCAAGACTGCGGCAACTATTCTGTGGACTGATGAGGCAAAAGTTCATAAAAAGAACATCATACCAACAGTCAAACATGGAGGGGGTTATGTGATGGTCTGAGGCTGCTTTGCAGCTTCAGGACCTGGACGACCTACCTTAATTGATGGAACCATGAATTCTGCGCTCTATCTGAAAATCCTGAAGGAGAACCAGAAAGGCCATCAGTTCGTGAGCCAAAGCGCAAGTGCAGTTGGGTTATGCAGCGGGACAATGATCTGATACACACCAGCAAGTCCACCTCTGATTGCCTCAAAAAAAAAAGTTTTGGAGTGGCCTAGTCAAGGTTGGGACTTAAATTCGAGTGAGATGCTGTGATATGACCTTACCCCCTTCCTGTCCGTGCTATAGCTGAAAGAAGGCTACAGCGTGGGCTTAATTTGCTGGGAGAGTGTACATGGATGTTTTCCTGTGCTCACGCTGCCCACACGCCCCCTATGGACTCAGCTGATCACAGATCGGGGTAAAGGGCCAATCATGGCGGCACTTTATCACGCAATCAGCTGTATCCAATGACAGCTGATCACAGAAGTAAACACAAGCCCGTTATCAGCTTTTCTTTCCTCACGCTGACAGTGTGAGGATAGAAAAAGGGAGCTGATAGCCGGCTTGTGTTAAAGGGACATCGGAACTGATCAGTGCAGTCCCCAGAGTGCCCACCAGTGCTGCCAATCAGTGTTGCCAATCAGTGCCCATCAGTGCCTCCTCATCAGTGTCACCTATCAGTGCTGACTATCAGTGCCTATCATTGCCGCCTATCAGTGCCACCTATCTGTGCTGCATATCAATGCCGCCTATCAGTGCCCATCAGTGCCACCTATCCGTGCCAACTATCAGTGCCTCCCCATCAGTGCCCACCAGTGTCACCTCATCAGTGCACATCAGTGGCACCTATCAGTGCCCATTAGTGCCACCCATCAGTGCTGTCTCATCAGTGCCCATCAGTTCAGCCTTATCAGCGCACATCAGTGAAGGAGAAAAATTACCCGTTTGCAAAATTTAATAACAAACTATGAAAAATGTTTTGTTTTTTTTGTCAAAATTTGCGGTCTTTTTTAATTTGTTTAACAAAAAATAAAAAAACACAGTGGTGATTAAATACCACCAAAAGAAAGCTCTATTTGTGCGAAAAAAAAATAATAAAAATTTCATATGGGTAGAGTGTTGCATGACCGCGTAATTGTCATTCAAAGTGTGACAGCACTGAAAGATGAAAATTGGCCTGGTCAGGAAGGGGGTAAAAGTGTCCAATAGGCAAGTGGGTAAACAGGCTGTGTTCATGCAATGTGAAAGACTCATTGCCAGTTATCGCAAACGTTTGATTGCAGTTGTTGACACCAAGGGTGGCACAACCAGTTATTAGGTTTAGGGGACAATTACTTTTTCACATAAAGCCAGGCAGGATTAGACAGCTTTTTTCCCCTAATAAATGACATCATCATGTAAAAACTGCATTTTGTATTTACTTGGGTTATCTTTGTGTAATATTAAAAATTGGTTTGATGATCTGAATCATTTGGGTGTGACAAATATAAAATATAAAAAATCAGGAAGGGGGCAAATAGGGCAAATATTTTTCACAGCACTGTACATATATAGCGGGTAAAATAGGTATTGAACACGTCACCATTTTTCTAGGTAAATATATTTCTAAAGGTGCTATTGACATGACATTTTCATCACATGTCGTTAACAACCCATTCAATACATACATACATACAAAGAGACCAAAACAAATAAGTTCAGAAATTAAGTTATGTGTAATAAAAATATATGACACAGGAAAAAAGTATTGAACACATGAAGAAAAGGAAAAACATGGAAAAACATGGAAAGCCAAGACACCAGCTGAAATCTATCAGTAATTAGAAAGCAATCCTGCCCCTTGTCAGAGCAAATATCAGCTCGTTCAATCTCAACGGATGGCCTATAAAATGGTGTCTCATTACCAAGGTGTCACACAGGAAACATCTCATGATGAATAAAAGCAAGGAGCTCTCTCAAGACCTTTGCAACCATATAATACTAATAATATATTTATAAATAATATTTACTACTGATGGCATTGGTTACAGAAGGATTTCTAAACTTCTGAATGTTCCAGTGAGCACTGTTGGAGCCATAATTCGGGAAATGGAAAGAACATAATTTCACCATAACCTGGCCATGACCAGGTGCTCCTCGCAAGAATTCTGACAGAGAAGTGAAAAGAATTATCAGAAGAGTTGTCCAAGAGCCAAGGACCACTTGTGGAGAGCTTCAGAAAGACATGGAATTAGCAGGTACAGTTGTTTCTAGAAAATAATAAGTAATGCACTCAACTGCCATGGCCTGTATGCATGCTCACCACACAAGACAAGACATTGCTGAAGAAAAAGCATGTTGAAGCTAATTTAACGTTTGCTGCACAACATTAAGACAAGCCTGTGAAATCCTAGGAGAAAATAGTCTGGTCAGATGAGACCAAAATTTAACTCTTTGGATGCCATAATACACATCATGTTTGGAGGTCAAATGGCACTGCACATCACCCCAAAAGCACCCCCATACCAACAGTGAAGTTTGGAGGTGGGAACATTATGGTGTGGGGCTGTTTTTCAGCATACAGTACTGGCAAACTTCATATCATTAAAGAAAGGATGAATGGAAAAATGTACCAAGACATTTTTGATAAAAATCTGCTGCCATCTACCAGGATGATGAAGATGAACCGAGGGTGGACATTTCAGCAAGACAATGATCCCAAACACAAAGCCAAGGAAACTCTCAATTGGTTTCAAAGAAAGAAAATAAAGCTGCTAGAATGGCCCAACCAATCACCCGACTTGAATCCAATAGAAAATCTATGGAAAGAACTTAAGATCAGAGTTCATAGAAGAGGCCCATGGAACCTTCAAGATTTGAAGACTGTTTGTGTGGAAGAATGGGCCAAAATCACACCTGAGCAATGCATGTGACTCGTTTCTCCATACAGGAGGCGTCTTGAAGCTGTCATTACCAACAAAGGATTTTGTACAAAGTATTAATTAAATTTCAGTTACCGTGTGCAATACTTTTTCCGTGTCATTCCATTTTATTACACATAACTTAATTTCTGAACTTATTTGTTTTGGTTTCTTTGTATGTATGGATTGGATGGGTTGTTACCGACGTGGTGAAAATTTCATGTCAATAGCACCTTTAGAAATATATTTACCTAGAAAAATGGTGATGTGTTCAATACTTATTTTACCCGATATATAGAGATATTATATATATATATATATATATATATATATATATATATATATATATATATATATATATATATATATATATATATATATATATACATATACATATATATATATATATATATATATATATACATATACATATGGAAATATAGGGAGACAGTGGGAGAGGGAAACAGACATTTTTTTTTCAAATGACCAGATTATAAAAACTGATGAGTGTAGTTAAATGAAGAAGCTGTGTGCAAACAAAAATAGCATTTTCATTTCCTAGTGGAATGAAAGCAAGTACACAATCCGCATTAAAAAGAGTACGCCACTAAACAAAAATATCTGTATGATAAGTCTCTAATGGAAGTTGCTATTCTATAATTTTAAGGCTACAAGCTAGTTCCAGGGCCCCAAAATTTAACAAAACTATTTCAAGTTAAACTAATCCAGAGAATATGCCAGTACAAGCAAAAAACAATGTGTAAAGAATAATAATGTATAGAAACCAGTCGCCATTATATGTTACATTCCTGACTTCTGAAAACTTAATCTAATTGTTAGCAATGAGTTTCTTTACATAAGTAACAAACATAGCATTATTTTTATAGGTAATTCATAGCCAGTTCACCAAACCCACTCTGCCCAGTATTTATCAATTAGTAAAGTGACGCATAGGAAAATAGTGATGTTTCCTATAGTCCCCAGTCATCATTTAACTTTTTAATGAGAAAAAATAGTAGCTAAAAATGGTAGCTAAAATGTGAACTATTATGACAGCACATCACTTTCCAATATTACATTTTATAAAAAAATGTTTTTGCTCTATGAATAACATTATGTTGATATATACAAACTTTAAAGTGCAAAGTAAGAAAAAAAAAGCCACTAGACACACACGCGAAGTGCCTGCCCATACATCTAAGTGATGTTGTACAAACTTACAGTTTCTTGACAGGCTGCTGCTGCTCCATTGTCCAAGCAGTCAGTTCCCACAGCTGTCTGTCTCTCTCCCTATCCCCTGCTTTGTCTCCCCGACTCCCCCCACCCTTCTGTGAGTAATATGAAGGGAACAGGAAGTTCTGCACACAGCTGTTTTAGCATCAGACAAAAACCCCCACCCCCTTACATACACACAAAATCATCATCCACAGCTTCCGCAGAACAGCCTTCCGCAAATACACTGCTCTGATGGCTGATAATGGTTTGAGCAATGATGAATTGCAGCAACTGGGACATTTATACATTACCAAGAATGGGAAATTTAGTCTCTATATGCTATACAGTGTAGCCACAAAAAAAAACTATCCACAGGTAGTGGGGCAGTTAAGGAGAATTTTTAACACAGGATACTTAGATTGTTGCCCAATTTATCATTTCATTATATGTAGTTTTCTGCAGTAATCTGCCATGAAATTTGATCTAATTCTCATCTAAATTGCAACAATAGACAAACATAATGTGCTTAAAGCGGAGTTCCACCCAAAATTGGAACTTCCGCTTTAAGTGCAGGTGACCCCCTGACATGCCACATTTGGGGGAGCGGATACCCTCTTTTTAGAGGAATCCAGCTCCCACTTCTCTGCTCCGCGGCACCGGAAGGAAGATTCCCCCCCCCTCCCTCCCTGCAATCTTCTGGGACACGTCACAAGTCCCAGAAGTTGGCCTGGCCATTCACAGTGCGCATGCCGGGCGCCCACAGTAAGAATGCCGGCACAGTAAGAAAGCTAATTGGTGTCAGTTGTTTGCACACTTGGATTCCAATTAATGAAATGAGTTTGGAGGTGTGTTTAGAGCTACTTTGATAATAGAAGCTCAAACATTTTAAGATTGCTGTTCATAAGAGGCATCCGCTCATGTGAACCATGCCTCACAAAAGGGAGTTCTCTGAAGACATACAACCAAAAGTAGTTGAAAAAGGATACAAAGCAATCCCAAAGTGCTTAGGCATCCATCAGTTGACAGTTACTCAAATTGTTTATAAATGAAGACAGTTTAGTACCGTGGCTATTCTTCCTAGAAGTGGGCACCCAGCCAAGATGACTCCCAAGGCACAACAGAATCCTCAGTGAGGAAAGGAAGAATCCACGAGTAACAACTAAAGGCTTGAAGACAACACTGAAACTTGCAAACATCCCTGTTAATAATTCTAACATACGTAAGTCATTGAACAGGCAGGGTGTCCATGGCAGAACACAATGGAGGAAGCCAATGCTCTCCAAAAAATACATTGCTGCATGCCTGGAGTTTACCAAAGAGCACCTTGGGAAGCTGCAACACTACTGGGAAAATGTTTTGTGGACTGATGAAACAAAAGTTGAAATATTTGGGAAGAATACTCAGCACAGCTTACAAACATCCCAACAGTGAAGTATGGTGGAGGAAACATCATGATTTTGGCTTGCTTCGCTGCCTCAGGGCCTGGACCACTTGTAATTATTGAGAGGAAAATGAAATGAATTACCAAGTTTAACAAAATATCCTACATGATTTTGTCAGGGTGGCTGTCCACCAGCTGAAGCTTAGTAGAATTTGGGTGATGCAGCAGGACAATGACCCTAAGCATTGAAGTAAATCCACCACAGACTGGCTTCAAAAAAGAAATGTGCCTTTTGGAGTGGCCCAATCAGAGCCCAGACCATAATCCCATAGAGACGCTGTGGAATGACCTTGAGAGCCATTCACACCAGACATCCTACAATTGTGTCTGAACTGAAGCAATTTTGGAATGTTAAAAATTTCCCCCTGAACATTGTGTAGGTTAAATCCAGAGCTAGCGAAAATGCTTACTTTATTTTTTTTTTTTAAATGAAAATAAGAATATAATATCTTGCTACCATGATGTGATGTTATAATGGGAAGAATGCTTACTTTATTTATTACAGTTACTTATATAGCGCCATCAATTTACACAGCGCTTTACATATGTGTTATACATTCACATCAGTCATTGAAGTCATTGCTGTCAAAGGAGGTTCAAACAACTTATAACTCAAAGGGTGTTCAATAAAGCGAGAAAGTAGAGCTGGTTGTGTTATCAGCTAAACACATTGTGCTTGTCTATTTTGACTTAGATGAGGATCAGATGACATTTTAAGGCAAATTACTGCAGAAAACCAGGTAATTAAACTGTATGTTAGGAAGATCCAGGGATGTAGTTAAGAAGAAACCATTTATAAGTATTTAACACCTACTAGTATTGTATAAAACAATCAGATAAATATAGCAGTTGAATTGTTTATTTGTAAGATACAGCCTACCACTGTCTTTCCCAAACTTTTTCTTTTAATAGTTTTTATTCACATTTTCACAAAACAAATAAAATAAAAATTGTGACAATCAGTTGTTACAGTATAGTCCTGCCAAAATGATTAAGACTGATTGTAATACAATGTCAAGGCATCCATACAGCATTTGATCCTTTTAATGGAAATATGATTTTCTTCTCAACCCTTTTAAAATGGACGAACTCTTGATATAACTTCCTGTCTCAGGGAACCCTTCTAATAATTACTATATCTACAGCTCATGGCACATTAGTGTGCTGGTTACTGGGAAGAATGCTTCTTACATTTGTGGTCACTGGGAAGAATGCCCTATTTACAGATAGCTAAAAAGATAATTGTTGATCAGAGACGGAAATTGCTCATTTCTTAGGAAACCTCTAGCCACCTCTGATTCCATAGTAGCTTTTGGTTAAGAAAGGCTGGCCCAGCAGCTTATGTATGAAACTGTGCTAACAAGAACATTTATTTTTGCCTATAGCAACCAATGAGAATCACTGTTTCATTTCCCATCCTGCAGCACAAAAATACCAGTTGGAAGCTGTGGGCAGGAGGAAATTTGTTGTCAGCATATGTTTCATAAATAAGTGCCTACTAGAGTCTTGCTAGTCATTGGGTGCCTGAATATTCTGGTATTTATAAATGTTTATTGCATTATTCGGTTGTGGTATGGAGGATCTCACCTTTTAAATGTTATATTTAAAAAAGAAAAGACAAGCCAGCTTACTAGCAAAGCAGCATCCACTGTTAATGTTATGTAATTAAAGTGAGGTTTATCCATGTAAAATCCAACCACTGCACTCCCTACCAGCAAATAGTTTGGTTGGTGGGAATCCCTCTATTGGGACCGCTAGTATTCAGACTGCATTGCAGGGTTCCTGTGCTCCCACGTACTCAAGACATCTGTTCAGCAAACTTGTGGCTTAGGCAACCATATAAAAACACACTCCAATCGAAAATCTTTTCTGTAATGTGATCTGTGGGCCAATGGGAAAGGAAGTAAGGGACAGAGCCCATCATTTCCCTAGACTCTGTGAGCTATGTAGTTTGCCGTTGTCCTCGACATTAAGCCTAGGTTTACACTACTGTGATGCGATGTACTGCAAATTCGATCCATTTTTTTGTCCTGCGTGAGGTGCGAATTTGCCTTGCGTTTTAAAGCAGACAGAAGCAAATTTACCATGATTTTCCGCGAATTTCAGGAGGCGAACAGTGAACAATTCGCAGAGATGTGAACCGTGTGCTGCGAGTTTACTGCAAGTTCAATTGAAGCCTATGAAAATAAAATTTGCACTGCACCATAGGAAAGACATGGAATACTATGCTTTTTACATGACCTACGAATCTGTGTGTTCCTAAACGCATCAAACACTCTAAATTCGCATCAGTGTGACCCCAGGCTAAAGCTGAACTTTAGGCAGATATGAAAGATGCAAATGAATGTGTTCTGTGATCTAAAATACACCATTAAAGTGTTAATAAACGATTGATGCAAAACCCAAAATCCAATCCATAATGTCATAAGCTGCAGGCTTCTAAAAATTAGTAAATCTTCACTCAATAACTTTTTTTATTTACTCTGATTTCCATGCCTCCCCACTGGGGCTCTTTTTGTGTTACTTCAGTTTACTGAATATGAGTAGTAGTGCAAGTACAGTATATTGCGATTACGTGCCCTGCGCTATTTAAACTACATTTGACACGAGAAATGTGATATTAAACCCTCAGCAGTGGTGGCCCATAATGCAGGGAGCAGGGGAGCCGCCCCCTAATCTACATGCAGGGTGCGCCGGATGCATGGATTCCAGTGGGGGGTTTTTTAAGCACGTGATTAGAGCCAGAGGCTCTAATAGGCTTCAAAAAAGGGTGGGCTCACCCAGTTGTGTGACAATAGCAAATGAATATTCACTATTGTCACACTGACTCTCCTCCCGGCCAATTAGGAAGCGGGTCCTGAGACTAGTTTCCCGATTAGCTGAGAGGAGAAGTGAAGGAGATGGATGGGGTAAGTGCAGGGCTGGAAACCAACAGACCTGGGGGAGGCGTATTGTTTGCCGCCCCCCCCCCCAAAATATACCACCAGCTGACACTGACCCTCAGTATGCAGCTTGTTCATCTCTGAATCCTTGCTCCTGTTTAAACTGGTGCCATTACCACTGCCCCAGATTTCCCATTTCAGGGTGGCTTTGTTCTCTTGCAGCATTCTATGGAGCCACCCTTGCACATAGGAATAGAGCTGTGTTTCCTTATGCTGTGTTCATCAATAGAACCACACAGTGCAAAAGCCTAGGATGGCGAGGCACTCCCCTGCTCTTCAGGCTAACAGACTGCACTGTCCACTGGTAATGCTTTCCTGTAAATACTGGATGTTCAGGGAAGCCTCACTGACAGGAGGCAGCAGCATTGCAAGTTTTAAACTGCAAGTGCTTGGGTAAGGATTTTATCAAATAATTGACTGCGGAATGTGCACTCTACTCAATTCTACTTCAGCTCTGCGCTGCCCGGATGCTTCATCTTTGGCTGCAGACATCTTTGGTTGGTCTTCCAACATGGCATCACTTCTGTAAATGCGCGGAAAGTCTTATCTGGGGAAAATACTGAAATTGATTGGCTGGCTGAGATGATGCCACTCTCGAAAAATGCTCGGGAGTTCATTCATCTTGGCAGATGCTGAAATTAAGGACAGGCAGGTAAGATTAGTTTAATGCAGAGGAGATATATTATGCCTCTTCTGTATTAAAAGGCCTGCCTGTTCAGAGTTTTTTTTCCCTTAAAGCAGAGTTCCAACGACATATAGCAATTTTTTCTTTAAATCCATCTGTTATAATCATTGTAATGTTGCATTCATTAGCCTGGTAAATTACACCACTATTCATATTTTATTAAAAAAAACAAACCTTATATTCCTCCTGCTTGGGCGTTCCCATCTTGCTTGTGGGCAGGCGAAGGCCACAAGGATAAACTTCCGGGATACGGTGCTGCTGAATAACCAGCATAGCATACACCACCCGTTCTCGCGCATGTGCAGAAAGCACACCTCGCAGTGCAGGAGGTTTCCAAATAACGTGATGATAGCCCTCTGCGCTGCCCACTGACTCCTGGGAAAGAATGACACACATCTCCCAGGAGCACTAGCGAGCACAGGCGTCGAGGGAAATGACATCAATCGCCGCGGAGAGGAAGTGGCAGATTACAAGGGACCCCATAGCAATAGTGCAGAAGGGGTGATTAAACAAAAAAACAATTCCAAATGTTGTTGCTGAAGGATAATGCTGTTTATTTCTGTCTTATTTCTGGTCCCTTGGTTTCTGCAGCATGAACTGGCTGCCAACAGCAGCTTTAAATACCATCCATCTGGTTCTAATACCGGAAGCGGACCATGGACTGGGCTGCACAGGTGTAAGCATCGTCGTGGCTGCTTACTCCCCTGTCTGCCGCCGGGTCCTAAGGCCCGGAAGGCAGGACAAGACCGGGAGCTCCCTCTGGTGGTGAACGGGAGAAATCTCAGGTCTCAAGAGACACAGTGAGATAAAGAGGCCAGGACTGTCTCTTGAGACCTGAGATTTCTCCCGTTCACCACCAGAGGGAGCTCCCCGTCTTGTCCTGCCTTCCGGGCCTTAGGACCCGACGGCAGACAGGGGAGTATGCAGCCACGACGATGCTTACACCTGTGCAGCCCAGTCCATGGTCCGCTTCCGGTATTAGAACCGGATGGATGGTATTTAAAGCCGCTGTTAGCAGCCAGTTCATGCTGCAGAAACCAAGGGACCCATGCACATCAAACTCTCCACTCAGGTACTCACCTAATTAGCTTATTTGTGTTAAATTTATCATGCTTGTGACCGCTCTGTGCTGCTCTGATGCTTATACTGAAGGACTTGGTCCTCTTTACTGTTGTCATTCAGCAGCAGGTACTACATAGTATGTTTTGTGTTTTATTAGGTATTCTTTTAAAGTGATTTGTATCCTGGGAGGTGTGTGGTCCCTGGCATTAAGCCAGCTGCCGTATCTGCCTCTGTGAGTGTTAACCCTACTATTTATTGTGTGCCATGATGATGTGAAGGTTATTCCAGCTTACCCTCACACATTATAAGACACTATCGTTTTCTTCTATACTTTAGCTGGCCTTTTTGTACCATCTACGCTCACCTTCAGCGCGGGGTTCCCTCGGTATGGCGGCAGCATTTATCCTGGCAGACCTACCCCGTTCTCCCCTCTCCCCCCCCCCCCATCTTCTAGGAGATACAGGTAGGCAATCGCACTGTGACAGCCAAGATGCACATGCATGCAATTTGAATAAATGAATCCATATTTTCTGTACTCGTGTTCTGTTCTAACATACAATTATTGTTATATGTTAGAAGGCAGTGTATTCTGCATGTGACCAGCATCCCCTGAGGAAGCCCGACAGATGGGCGAAACATGTTGGGAAGTACATTGTTTTTGCTGTGTTACTGCATTTGCAATTAAATACATGTGGCACTTCCATATATAAATCTCCTTTTTACATTTTTATGTGAAAAAATATATTTTTATTGTACTTTCCTAATAAAATAAAAATCTTTTTATACAAAAATATTTTATATTTATTCAATTGATGTGCACCTTAAAAATCCCCACTCTCTTTGGTTTTAAACATTCTTTTTCAGGATGTGGTGCTAGAAATTAAACTTGGGCTCATGCTTATATAATTTTCGATGTCCTTCAGCTTAATTTCCATGGTTCCTCATGTGAAACAAGTACTGTTACCTGAACTGTATTTGCAGATGCAGAAGTTACAACGTCATTCATTAGACTAAGTGCTGCTTTACAGTCTGGTGCAGTAACGTTGGCAAAGGACATCTGTAATATTTCACTGGCTCCATATGAATGAGCAGCTTTCTGAAGGTCAGCAGAGGGCTACAAATATCACATGCACTGTGTTTTATGCGTCTTGCCTGCAGGTGTTATCTTTAATTTCTCCCTTTCGGTTTATATTTTAGGGTATTTACAACCATTTTAAACTGTCTTACAGATACACATGAAACACATGTGAAAGAGATGAATTAACCATGAATATACCCATTAAAGTGAACTGATGTTTTAAAACATTTTTCCTATTTAGAGGTTTTAATTATCTGTATATGGGGACAGTCATATGTGTTCTTACATACTCAAGATGATTCTCCTATCACACTGTAAGTATACAGCATACTGTCTAGTTTAAAACAGAAGGTTCCCTGTCGTTTAATAACATAAAACAGTCATAATTCTCCTGAAAGCCGGAGAACTCCTCAATGTGCTCTGTCTAATCTAGCAGTTTCTTAGTCATGCCAATATGGGAGGGATATTTATTGAGTATAAAAGTAAAATAACCATTCTGTTTGACAGGACTGAAGTTTTGCTTCAATTCATTTGTGGGAGTTAATTATCACAGAGCAAAGTTCAAGCTATTCAAGGCATTTTCCTGCAGATTCTTGCAAAGGAAATTAATTACTATACATGTGTGGTGAAATGACCATTTGCCATCCTTTTAAGGCAACATAAAACCCAAAAGCAAACATTTATTATAGTGCAACTTAACAATTCTTATTTGTGATGGCTGCATTCGTTTTCTGTTTTGAGCTTTCCCTCCTCTATTTTTCACCTGGTTCACTAGCCAGTAAGTCTGTTGTTTTTTCAACAGAACAAGCTCTCTTACAGATATAGTAGTTAGGGGGTGGAGACAAACCATTTACAACTGACAGGGTTGCTTACAATGATCAGCTTTCATTTATTCATGTAAAGCCTTTATCCCAAAAGAAAGCAAACTGTTAGCTGGAACTGTTTATAAAGTGTGAGCTGAAGATTGGCTTCAATTTGTTTAGCGTATATAAATCTGCTACATCAGCACAACCCCCCCCCCCATATTAACAATGCTGCTGTCCAAAGGTGTCTCTGTTGCACCTTCATCCAGAGTGGAGGCACTCTAATACAGATTGTGTGTTACTACTCAGATCACCAGGTGAAAGCAGAGAAAAACAGCCTAAAAAGGAAAACTAATGCAGCCACCTCATCTACGGATTAGTAAGCTGCAATCTATTAGATTTGTGACTTTGTGTTTAATAACCCTTTAAATGAATTGATGTGTAATTTTATGTTAAAATATGTAACCCAATTAACAATTATGTAATTGTTGTCCAACCATACTGTCCTTAATAACAGGTCCTTTGTACTTCATTAGTTGAACATAAGTCAGTTTATAAGTTATAATGCTGATTTTTAAACTGGTGGGCAATCACACTACTATTTGTAAATTTGCAAGGTATATTTAGTATGTCTTAACAAACCAGATTATTGTTTCCTTCATAAAGAGATGCTATGGACTCTCTACTGGTTCACCATATAGTGCCATAGCAGTTTGTGTTTAACCACTTGCTTACTGGGCACTTAAACCCCCTTCCTGCCCAGGCCAGTTTTCAGCTTTCAGCACAGTCATGCAACACTTTACTCATGACATTTTTATCATTTTTTTTTCCCACAAATAGAGCTTTCTTTTGGTGGTATTTAATCACTGTTGGGTTTTTTATTTTTTATAAATGAATTTATAAAAAAACGAAAAAAGACCAAAAATTTTGAAACAAATAAAAACTTTCATAGTTTGTTATAAAATTTT
Organism: Lithobates clamitans; assembly: GCA_037952925.1. Taxonomy (NCBI): domain Eukaryota; kingdom Metazoa; phylum Chordata; class Amphibia; order Anura; family Ranidae; genus Lithobates; species Lithobates clamitans. The sequence goes on from JBBGZY010000865.1 coordinate 4,789,419, forward strand.
GAAAATAGGTAATTTTTCTCTTTCACTAATGTGCGTTGATGAGGCAGCACTGATGGGCACTGATAGGCTGCATTGATGGGCACTGATAGGCTGTACTGATGGATGACACTGATGGGCGGTAGAGCTGCACAATTAATCGTTAAGAATCAAAATCACAATTCTTTTCCCTTCCCGATCTTAAAACAGCATTTCCCAATTTTTAAAACCCAGGCAGCCTGCCAAGTTTTATCACAACATCAGGGATAACTATACACAAAGTAACATTTCATTCTTAGATCAAAGGGATCTGTACATGAGGGAAGATTAACCACTTAAAGACTAAACCTTTTTCTGACACTTGCTGCTTACAAGTCAATATTTATTGCTAGAAAATTACTCAGAACCCCCAAACAATATATATATTTTTTAGCAGAGACCCTAGAAAATAAAATGGTGGTTGTTGCAATATTTCATGTCACACTGTATTTGCACAGCAGTCTTTCAAACGCAATTTTTTGGGAAAAAATTAGGGGTGCAACGGATCAAAGAACACACGGTTCGGATCGTTCCTCAGATCAGGAGTCACGGTTCGGATCAACAAAAAAAAATCTCCCCCACTGTAATATCCACAATCTCCCCCACTGTAATAATACATTTGCAGGGTATTGGCAGGGTATTGCAGGGTATTGGCAGAGTATTGGCAGAGTATTGGCAGGGTATTGGCAGAGTATTGGCAGGGTATTGGCAGGGTATTGCAGAGTATTGACAGGGTATGGCAGGGTATTGGCAGGGTATTGGCAGGGTATTGCAGAGTATTGACGAGTATTGACAGGGTATTGCAGAGTATTGACAGGGTATTGCAGAGTATTGGCAGGGTATTGCAGAGTATTGGCAGGGTATGGCAGAGTATTGGCACTGCTGCCATCTGATCTCTCCCCTCCACTGTACAGATCAGTACAGAGAGGGGAGAGAGGGGAGCGCATGTGTGCCGATCCAAACAGGCTGAACCGTTCGGATCATGGATCGGTGACGATCCGTTGCACCCCTAGAAAAAATACACTTTAATGAATTTTTAAAAAAACTAAACAGTAAAGTTAGCCCAATTTTTTTGTATAATGTGAAAGATGTTATACCGCAAGAATTGTGATCTTTATTCTAAGCGAAAAAATCATGATTCTCATTTTAGCTGAAATCATGCAGCTCTAATCGGTGGCACTGAAGGGTGGCACTGATAGGTGGCACCGATGGGCACTGGTTGGCAGCACTGATGGGCACTGATAGGTGGCAATGATATGCATCTGTAGGTGGCACTCGTGGGCACTTGCAGGTGGCACTGGAGGGCATTGCATAGCAGCAGTGCCTCTCCATGATCGGGACCGATGTCCCTCTGTCAGAAGCCGGTGACCTGTTTTTTTTTTTCCCCTCAGCTGCTAGAGCTGCATGATTCTGGGAAAAATGAGAATAACAATTTTTTTTGAATAAAGATCACAAATTTCGCGGCTTTCACCTTACACAAAAAATTGGGCTAACTTTACTGTTTAGTTTTTTTTTCAAGTTCATTAAAGCGTATTTTTTTTCCCCAAAAAATTGCATTTGAAAGACCATTGCCCAAATACAGTGACCTAAAATATTGCAACAACTACCATTTTATTCTCTAGGGTCTCTGCTAAAAAAAAGTAATGTTCTAAGTAATTTTCTAGCAAAAAATTATGATTATCTTGAAAGTAACAAGTGTCAGAAAAAGGTTTAGTCTTTAAGTGGTTAAACTTCCCTCATTTACAGTTCATTCCTTTAATCTAAAGAACAAAATGTTACAATGTTTATAATTAGCTCAGCAGCTGAGGAAGGTTGTGAAACTTGGTAGACTGCCTTTTTTTTTCACAGATGTCAGCTTGAGCAGAGAACTCTGCATAGAATTGGGAAAATGCTTTGTTAAGATCACGAGGGGAAAGAATTGCAATCTCGATTCTTAACTACTGATCGTGCAGCTCTAGCATGAGAGGGTAAAAAAGCAGATTACTGATCTTTTGTTTACATCATGTGATCAGCTGTCATTGGCTGACAGTTGATCACGTGGTAGGGGGCCGGGATTGGCCCCTTACTCTGATCTGTGATCAGCCGAGTCTCAATGACTCAGGGATCACAGAGCGTGCCGCACGCGGCCTGCAGGGGGCGCTCAGGCAGCTCATGTACTGGAGGACGTCTATTGATGGCCTCCCGACAACTGAGACACGCGCTGTAGCTGTCATTCGAAAGAGGTGATTAAATGAGAGTGCATCCCTCACATGATTTGCTCCCTGAGGACCAATGACAGACCACCTATCATTCCCTGTGCAATTAGTTACTAATAGAAAGCATAGCTTTGCATATTTCTAGGACTGTGGTATCATGATTCATTATCTGTAGCAAGCCATCCACATCTATTGCTATCTAATCACATTTTAAACACAATGGCAGTTAGGTGCCCAGTACTAAAAAATTTAGTGGGGAGTTTGCCTTTTGCTTACCTACAGTGAAAGCAAAACAGGTGAAAGCAAAACAGGTGAAAGCTTTGGTATTTGAGCCAACAGATTTTTTTTGCTGAATCCAAGAGTTATATAAGTAGATGCTTTATTGGCTGGCATCTATCCAACAGTAGACTTAGCTTTTAAAGTGTTAAACCCAAAACCAAAAATGTAAGATATTGCAGCTTACCAATCATTAGATGTGGTGGCTAAAGTAGATTTCCTTTTTTAGGCTTTTTCCTTCTGCTTTTACCTGGCCAGTAACACACCTCCTATATTAGTGGGCCTCCACTCTGGTTGAAGGAGCACAGAGGGCACCTTTGGACAGCAGCATTGTCAGTCAGGAGGGTAGTGTTAGATGGACTATCAGATTTAGATACACTAACAAATTGAAGCCAAACTCAAGTTAACACTGCAGTTACAGCAACAATTTTATTCTTTTGGGATACTTTTTTACTTAACATGAATAAGTAAAATCTAACCATTATAAGCACCCCTGTCAATGGTAAATGGTTTATCTTAACACTGTGGAAAGTACTTATCCTTCCCTCCAAGTGGAACAACATTACCATCTTTAACACATGTAGATTTCCATATACTTACATTACACTGAGAACTCTAGTCTGGGCCCTGAATACAATTTTTAGTATTAAGGAGGCACTCTGTTTTATTTTAGGGGTGCTCCCCCATGCAGTTGCTGGGGATTGAGTTTTTTTTAATATAATTGGCCAATTATTTTTAGCGCTGTGTGATTTTGTGCTATATATTGTTGTATGTTTTTTGATATGAATAAAATTATATTTTAGAGCAGTAGTGCCGAGTTGTCCCTATAGTCCCCTTGCTTTTGGATCTGGACACAAGTGGATTTTGTTAAGAGAGGTTGTGCCAAGTCAGGTCTTTTATTCTTTTCCTTGTATACTATAATTGCTGTACCGATGGCTCCCTCTGACAATTCGATTTTTTTTCTTTCTCTGGAGGGCATTTGTTTTTTGTGGTTCCCTCTGGCAGGTTTTCTTTTTTCTTTTTTGAAGATATATATTTATAATCCTTACACTGTAATAGGGCGTACACACGGTCGGACTTTGTTCGGACATTCCGACAACAAAATCCTAGGATTTTTTCCTACAGATGTTGGCTCAAACTTGTCTTGCATACACACAGTCACACAAAGTTGTCGGAAAATCTGATCGTTCTAAACGCGGTGACGTAAAACATGTACGTCAGGACTATAAATGGGGCAGTGGCCAATAGCTTTCATTTCTTTATTTATTCTGAGCATGCGTGGCACTTTGTCTGTTGGATTTGTGTACACACAATCGGAATTTCCGACAACGGATTTTGTTGTCGGAAAATTTTATCTCCTGCTCTCCAACTTTATGTGTCGGAAAATCCGATGGAAAATGTCCGATGGAGCCCACACGCGGTCGGAATTTCCGACAACACGCTCCGATCGGACATTTTCCATCGGAAAATCCGACCGTGTGTACGGGGCATCAGTGTGTATATTATCTGACTAGGACCTAGAGGACACATTTTTTATGTGGTGGAATTATAATAAATGTTTGCTTTTAGGTTTATGTTTAATACCACCTTAAAGTGTTACTAAAGTAAAAAAAAAAATGTTTTATTAAAATAACAAACATGTTATACTTTCCTGCTCGGTGCAGTGGTATTGCTCAGAGCGGCCCGATCCTCTTCTTCTGGGGTCTCCGGCGACGATCTTGGCTCCTCCTCTTTTTTTGAGGGACTATCATAGCCAGCCGCTGGCTATGGGGAAAGAGTAGTCTCCACGGCCCCGACCTGTGTGTCTATGGAGTCGAGCTCCATAGACTTACACAGTGGGACTTAGGATCGCCCCCACTTCCTCTTCACTGCATCTGATTGACAGCAGCAAGAGCCAATGGCTCCTGTTGCTGCTCGAATGCTGTGTAAAGAGGAAAAGAGGGGAGAATAGATGCAGCCGTGCACAGCGCTGATCTCTTCTCCCCTCTCTTAATCTTCAGACAGGGAAGGGAGAGCACAGGGAAAATGAAAACAATGCAATAAGGTAAAAAACGTTTTTTAGGTTTAATAACACTTTAAAGGGGTTGTAAACAGTCAAGGTTTTTCACCTCAATGCATTCTATGCTTTGAGGTGAAAAACCTCCTGTACTGCTGCAGCCCCCCCTAGCCCCCGTTTTACTTACCTGTACCCTCTCTATCTCACGCAAGGGACGAGCACACCAGCAAAAGCCGGTGTCTCGGGTACTGATTGAATTTATTGATAGCAGCGCAGCCATTGGCTCCCGCTGCTGTCAATCAAATCCAATGACATGGGTGCCGGGGGCGAGTCCTGCTTTCTGTGTGAATAGTCGCAAAAGCAGGACACGGGAGCGCGCCCGCACAGGTGTCCATGAAGGAGAGGCTTCTCCGATGGGGCACTTGAAAAGAGAAGGAGCCAGGAGCGCCACTGAGGGACCCCAGAAGAGGAGGATCGGGGCCACTCTGTGCAAAACCAACTGCACAGCAGAGGTAAGTATCACATTTTTGTTTTTTTAAAAACCCTGAACCTTTACAACCCCTTTAAGGCAATGCCCATAAAAGTTATTAATCACGGTGTTGAAATTTCTTACTTTAGCAAATATTATTTTCTTCTCTGCTGTAGCTGCGTAAAGTGCTACACGTAACCGGTACAGTTTGTTAAATCTGGTAAGTGAAGTATATCTTGAAACCGTATTTCTCCAAAAGACTGCATTATAAGAGATGTTAGAAACACAAAATATTCTTTATAGCACAAAAACAGGGCACAATGTGTAAAAAAAATGTGTAAATACACATGAAACAACAGTCCGAATCTCTATGACGAAGTGCAAGTGATAAAATGCATAAGGCGTGGCTTATAAACACATTGGCACATACCTGACATTGAATAAGACGTTGGAAAATCTACTGTAGCTATAATCTGGTACTAGTTTACTGAAGCTCTGTATACATATTCAATTATCCAATGGATAAGTGCTGAATCCACAGTGTCCTCTGCTGTTTTGTTTTTTTATAAAAAAAACCTATTAGACTATAAGAAGCCTCTTTAATGTTTCCTGAGTATTGCATTTTTATACGCCGGTACAAGAACATGGTGATGTGTAAGTGGGATATCTATCTTTATGGAGTTCAAGACTATAGAAATGAGAGAAATGAGTTGGATTCCATGGAGAGGACATTATCAAGTGCTTTTTGACTTATGATTATACAGTTGATCATTCTGATTTGATGAGTTGACGCCCAGTAAATGGTGGGATTGCACTTAGATGACACATTTTGTGGATTTATCAATTATTCAAGGGATACAGATTTAGGTTTCATGTTTTATTTTGGTTGGTTTACACATTTTATTTTTTACTTGTTGCTATTATGTGTGCTGCCTATTATTATTTTTATATTACCATTTGAAGATCTTTTTGTTAAAGTATAACTAACGGCAAAACTATTCTTTTGGTTTTGGGTAGAGTGGTAAGGTATTATAACCCCTATTATGTTTTTATCGCATTCTGAATCCCTGCTAGGGTGATCCGTTGTCATAGGACCGAGAGTAAGGGAAAATCTGAAGTTTTGAGTTGCCAACAGAACAGAAATAGAGGGGAAAATCTTTCAGTGTTGACTCTTGTTCTGGTGACAACTCTCTAAGAGAAGATTATCCCCACTTTCTACAGATTTCATTACTTTCAGTTGTGTCTACAGGACTGGAAGTGAAAAGGAAATCTCTTGAACCACAGATAGAAAAAAAACTGACAGTTTTACCTTTCCTACTCTATCCAAAATGTGAAAAATGGTTAGATAGACAACATGCTTGGTGTGCAACACATAATATATGTGTAGATAGATAGATAGATAGATAGATAGATAGATAGATAGATAGATAGATAGATAGATAGATAGATAGATAGATAGATAGATAGATAGATAATATATATATTAGTTGCATAGTAGTGCGGTGTTACTATATATATTTGTAAGTTATTCTTCATAGCAGTCCTTTCCGACATAGGGAAAATAATTGTTTGATTCCCTGCAGATTTTGTAAGTTTGCCACTTACAAAGAAATGAAGGGTCTATAATTTTCATCATAGGTGTATTTTGAATGATAGAGGCAGAATATCAACCAAAAATCCAGAAAAAACACAATACAAATGTTATAAATTGAGTTGCAGTTCTGTGAGTAAAATAAGTATTTGATCCCCAAGCAAAACATGACTTAGTACTTGGTGGAGAAACCCTTGTTGGCAAGCACAGAGATAAGACCTTTCCTGTAGTTGGTTACCAGGTTTGCACACATCTCAGGAAGGATTTTGGTCCACTCCTCTTTATAGATCTTCCCCAAAGCCAAGCGACAGCTCAAAGTTTCAGCTCCCTACACAAATTTTCTATAGGATTAAGGTCTGGAGATTGGCTAGGCCACTCCATGACCTTAATGTGCTTCTTCTTGAGCCACTCCTTTGTTGCCTTGGCAGTATGTTTTGGGTCATTGTCATGCTGGAAGACTCAATCATCTACAGTGTTATGGCTGAGGGAAGAAGGTTCTCATCCAATATTTTACAATACATGGCCCCGTCCATTAGCCCCTTAATGCGGCAAAGTCGGCCTGTACCCTTAGCAGAAAAACAGCCCAAAGCATAATGTTTCTACCTCCGTGCTTGACTGTAGGGATGCTGTTCTTAGGGTCACAGTCAGCATTGTTCTTCCTCCAAACACGGCAAGTTGAGTTAATGCCAAAGAGCTCAATTTTGGTCTCATCTGACCACAATACTTTCTCCCAATCCATCTCTGAATCATTTAGATCAGGGATATGCAATTAGCGGACCTCCAGCTTTTGCAGAACTACAAGTCCCATGAGGCATAGCAAGACTCTGATAGCCACAACCATGACACCCAGAGGCAGAGGCATGATGGAACTTGGGCCTGTACTTGTGCCTTCTTGAAGAGGGGGACCTTGCGGGAGCTGTAGGATTTCAATCCATGGCGGCGTATTGTGTTACCAATGGTTTGTTTGGTGACTGTGGTCCCAACTGCCTTGAGATCATTCACAAGCTCCTCCTGTGTAGTTCTGGGTTGATCCCTCACTTTTCTCATGATCATCCTTACCCCATGAGGCAAAATCTTGCATGGAGCTCCAGATTGAGGAGCAATTGATGGTTATTTTGTATTTCTTCTATTTGCGAATAATTGCTCCAACAGTTGTCTCCTTATCTACAAGCTTCTTGCTGATGGTCTTGTAGCCCATTCCAGCCTTGTGCAGGTCTACAATCTTATCCCTGACATCCTTTGACAGCTCTTTGGTCTTGCCCATGATTGTGAGGTTTAAGGCTGGGTTCACACTGGTACGACACAACTGTCATCCTACATTGACCTGCGACATCAGTCCTACATAGGTCCTACTTCTATCCGACATGAATGAACAAGATAAGATTTTGCTCCATCTTTGAGATAGTCTGACTTGTACGTCTATGATGTACCCCATACTCATTCACATAGGGTGGGGGGCCGGGATCTGGGGCCCCCTTATTAAAGGGGGCTTCCGGATTCCGATAAGCCCTCCGCCCGCAGACCCCGACAACCAACAGCCAGGGTTTTCGGGAAGAGGCCCTTGTCCTCATCAACATGGGGACAAGGTGCTTTGGGGAGGGGGGCGCAGGGTGCCCCCCTGCCCCAAAACACCCACCCCCCCATGTTGAGGACATGCGGCCTGGTACGGTTCAGGAGGGGGGGCACTCGCTTGTCCCCACCCCCTTTCCTGACCGGCCGGGCTGCATGCTCGGATAAGGGTCTGGTATGGATTCGGGGGGGACCCCCACACCGTTTTTTCGGCGTAGGGGGTTCCCCTTAAAATCCATACCAGACCGAGGGGCCTGGTATGCTCTTGGAGGGGGAACCCATGCCGTTTTTTTTATTTAAAATTTGGCACGGAGTTCCCCCTCAAGATCATCTGAGCACAAGTCGCATGCCAAAGTCGGATCATGTGAGACGGCGATCCGACTTCAATGATAGTCAATGAGCTGAAGTAGGATCAAAGTCAGACCAAAGTAGTACAAGGAGCATTTCTAAAGTCGGAACGATTTGTGTCGGACCAGTTAGGACGGCTCCCATAGGGAAACATTGATTTTCACACGTCAAGCGACATGAGCTCCCAATGTTGGAGCGTTTGTCACACTAGTGTGAACCCAGCCTAAATAGAAAAAAGATTCTGTCGACAGGTATCTTTTATACATAACAAATTGTCATTAGGAGCACCTAATTCTTAAATTGACAGAACTAATCTGTGTACCACATAAGCACCTACAGTAGCCAGTCTGTGGGAACCAGAATTATTTTTGGTTGGTAGGAGATCAAATACTTATTTTACTCACTGAACTGCAACTCAATTTATAACATTTGTATCATGTGTTTTTTCTGGATTTTTGCTTGATGTACTGTCTCTATCACTTAAAATACACTTATGATAACAATTATAGACCCTTCAATTCTTTGTAAGTGGGCAAACTTACAATATCTGCAGGTGTTTAAATAATATTTTTCCTGTATATCACTGCCCCATCCCCCCCTCACCAACTTTCTAATGTCTGCTTACCCAAGGACATTTTTAGTGAAAAAAAAAATCATAAGACACAAACAATTTTGTAGTGGTGTTTGCTTCTTATTTTGCACAGGAAACTGTATGACAGAGAGATAGTGAGAGAGATAGAGAGAGAGAGAGAGAATCACAAATACCTGAAGCAGTCAGTATGCCAGTCTGACTCCAAGGCCTGCAAATAGCGTCCATCGTATATACTCTGTCTGCAGCTGGTACATACTGGCAACTCATTACCTACAGCAACAGAGACATAAATACAACTTAAGCGAAATGTCTAGAGCAAGAAATATTTTTTTAAGGAGACAAAATACACCTTTACAATTTTGTAAATCTACTGTCATTCATTTTTGTGAGATCTATGTGCATATTACTTCTCCTGAAGAAATAGATTTTATCAAGTTCACATACAGAGATGAGCAAACCACTATACAATTCAGCACAGGCTGAGCAAATCAAGAAAAAGTGATGGCATTATACATTTTGCAGGGCAATCATTACCATGCATAAATATTGGATATTTTAATTTACCAAATCTTCCAGAGGTCAGTAGATTAGCATACTAGTTCAAATTCTCTATTTACCTGCAAAGTGCCTGATCCATCAGTTCTGACGATAAAAGAGAAGTGCGGGTTTTGAAAAAAATAAACATCTATACTTACCTAGGTGGATGCAGCATCTGTCCAATGCTGCATCTGTTTCCCCCTATCTCTAATGCCCCGTACACACGTTCGGATTTTCCGACGGAAAATGTGTGATAGGACCTTGTTGTCGGAAATTCCGACCGTGTGTGGGATCCATCACACATTTTCCATCGGATTTTCCGACACACAAAGTTTGAGAGCAGGATATAAAATTTTCCGACAACAAAATCCATTGTCGGAAATTCCGATCGTGTGTACACAAATCCGACTGACAAAGTGCCACGCATGCTCAGAATAAATAAAGAGATGAAAGCTATTGGCCACTGCCCCGTTTATAGTCCCGACGTACGTGTTTTATGTCACCGCGTTTAGAACGATCGGATTTTCCAACAACTTTGTGTGACCGTGTGTATGCAAGACAAGTTTGAGCCAACATCCGTCAGAAAAAATCCTAGGATGTTGTTGTCAGGATGTCCGACCGTGTGTACAGGGCATTAGACCGAGAACTGAGCAATCAAAAACCACTGACTGCTCAGTTGTCAGTCTTCAGTGAGCAAGTCACTGGCAGTCACCTTCTCTGCCCCTCCAGCGCTCACTGGAGCACCAGGCTGGGCAGGGAGCAGGAGCAGCTTCTCCTTTAAATATATCTAGGGGTGGGCAAATTCTTTTCCCAAGGGGCCACATGAGAAACTGTAACTGTTGTCAAGGGCTGAACCAAAGTTTAGCATATAGTAAAATTAACTTTGATTAAACTAGCAGCCTTAGGTCAGCAACTCAAGAAGTATGCTCCATCGAGTGACATTGGTGAAATCAGTCAGGGACCAGCACTGCTGGAGATGAGGGACTCTCCTAGCTGCCAGGGGAAGAACTCCTCCAGTGAGAGTGGGAGGGCAGCAAAGGGAAAGGAAAGGCAGATTCTGGTGGTAGGGGACTCAATTCTTAGAAGGACAGAGAGGGCAATCTGTAACCAAGACCTGAAGCGCCGAACAGTATGTTGTCTACCGGGCGCTCGGGTTCGGCACATCACGGATCTTGTGGACAGATTACTGGGAGGGGCTGGGGAAGACCCGGCTGTCATGGTGCACGTTGGCACCAATGACAAAGTCAGAGGCAGATGGAGTGTCCTAAAGAACGATTTTAGGGATTTAGGTGCTAAATTGAGGAAAAGGACCTCCAAGGTAGTGTTCTCAGGAATACTACCGGTACATCGAGCCACGCCAGAAAGGCAGAGGGAGATTGGGGAAGTAAACAAGTGGCTGAAGAGCTGGTGTAGTAAGGAGGGGTTTGGGTTCCTGGAGGACTGGGCCGACTTCTCAGTCGGTAACCGGTACTATAGAAGGGACGACTGCACCTAAATGAGGAGGGTGCAGATCTGCTGGGAATGAAGATGGCCAAAAAGTTAGAGGGGTTTTTAAACTAGGCGATGGGGGGGAGGGTCCAGAGACAGTGATAGCCAGCGGGGAAGATATTCCAGAGGGTAGTATTGGGGGCATTAGTGGTAGGTTAACCAAAGCACAAAAACACAAGGTGAGTATAGTAGCAAGTCCTAGTTGCAATCTTGAAACACCCAATACGAGGACAATATGCGACCGGTCTAAACTATGTGGCATGTTCACCAATGCCAGGAGCATGGCGGACAAGATGGGTGAACTAGAGATACTGTTGTACAAGGAGGATTTGGATTTTGTGGGAATTTCAGAGACCTGGTTCAACAGCTCTCATGATTGGCTGGCAAACATTCAAGGGTATACCCTATACCGCAAGGATAGAGAGGGTAAAAAAGGGGGAGGGATATGCCTATATATCAAGAATAATGTACAAGTGAATGTGAGAGATGACATCACTGAGGGAGCTGGTGAGGAGGTGGAATCTTTATGGGTAGAGCTCCAAAGGGATGAAGCTAAGGGGAAAATAATACTGGGAGTATGCTATAGGCCCCCTAACCTGAGGGAGGAAGTGGAGACGGATCTCCTATCACAAATTGGATTAGCAGCAAGGATGGGAAGTGTTATCATAATGGGGGATTTTAATTATCCAGACATAGACTGGGCGGAGGGAACCGCGCATTCATTTAAGGCTCACCAGTTCCTTAATGTCTTGCAGGACAATTTTATGGGTCAGATGGTAGACGCACCAACTAGAAATAAAACATTACTGGATCTACTGATTACCAACAATACAGACCTGATCACAGATGTGGAAATACGGGGTAATTTAGGTAACAGCGATCACAGGTCAATTAGTTTCAGTATAAATCACACAAATAGGAAACATGAAGGGAACACAAAGACACTGAATTTCAAAAGAGCCAACTTCCCTAAACTACAAACCTTGCTAAAAGGCATACATTGGGATAAAATATTAGGAACAAAGAATACGGAGGAGAGATGGGTTTGCTTTAAGAGCATATTAAATAAGGGCATTAGCCAATGTATCCCATTGGGTAATAAATTTAAAAGAGCGAACAAAAATCCTGGATGGCTTAACTCCAATGTAAAAATGCATATAAAAGCAAAGGAGAAGGCCTTAAAAAAATACAAGATTGAGGGATCATCCTCAGCATTCAGACTTTATAAAGAATGCAATAAGAAATGTAAGGGTGCAATTAGGACGGCTAAGATAGAACATGAAAGACACATAGCGGAGGAGAGCAAAAAAAATCCCAAGAAATTCTTTAAGTATGTAAACAGTAAAAAAGGGAGGACAGACCATATTGGCCCCATAAAGAATGAGGAAGGACATCTGGTTACAAAGGATGGGGAGATGGCAAAGGTATTGAATTTATTCTTCTCCTCAGTCTTCACGAGCGAATCGGGGGGCTTCAGTAACCAAAACTGCAGTGTTTATCCTCATGACACAACACAGGAAGCACCTACATGGTTAACAGAGGACGGAATTAAAATTAGACTTGAGAAACTTAACATTAATAAATCACCGGGACCAGATGGCTTGCATCCGAGGGTACTTAGGGAACTTAGTCAGGTGATTGTCAGACCGTTGTTCCTAATTTTTACAGACAGTCTATTGACTGGAATGGTACCAGCTGATTGGAGAAAAGCCAATGTAGCACCAATATTTAAAAAGGGCCCAAAAAACATCCCTGGGAATTACAGACCAGTTAGCCTAACATCAATAAAATGTAAACTCTTGGAGGGGATGATGAGGGACTATATACAAGATTTTAGTAATAAGAATGATATCATTAGCAGTAATCAGCATGGATTCATGAAGAATCGTTCTTGCCAAACCAATCTATTAACCTTCTATGAGGAGGTGAGTTGCCATCTAGATAAAGGAAGGCCCGTATACGTGGTGTATCTGGATTTTGCAAAAGCATTTGACACAGTTTCCCATAAACGTTTACTGTACAAAATAAGGTGCGTTGGCATGGACCATAGGGTGAGTACATGGATTGAAAACTGGCTACAAGGGCGTGTTCAGAGGGTGGTGATAAATGGGGAGTACTCAGAATGGTCAGGGGTGGGTAGTGGGGTTCCCCAGGGTTCTGTGCTGGGACCAATCCTATTTAATTTGTTCATAAACGACCTGGAGGATGGGATAAACAGTTCAACCTCTGTATTTGCAGACGATACTAAGCTAAGCAGGGCAATAACTTCTCCGCAGGATATGGAAATCTTGCAAAAAGACCTGAACAAATTAATGGGGTGGGCGACTACATGGAAAATGAGGTTCAATGTAGAAAAATGCAAAATAATGCATTTGGGTGGCAAAAATATGAATGCAATCTATACACTGGGGGGAGAACCTCTGGGGGAATCTAGGATGGAAAAGGACCTGGGGGTCCTAGTAGATGATAGGCTCAGCAATGGCATGCAATGCCAAGCTGCTGCTAATAAAGCAAACAGAATATTGGCATGCATTAAAAGGGGGATCAACTCCAGAGATAAAACGATAATTCTCCCGCTCTACAAGACTCTGGTCCGGCCGCACCTGGAGTATGCTGTCCAGTTCTGGGCACCAGTCCTCAGGAGGGATGTACTGGAAATGGAGCGAGTACAAAGAAGGGCAACAAAGCTAATAAAGGGTCTGGAGGATCTTAGTTATGAGGAAAGGTTGCGAGCACTGAACTTATTCTCTCTGGAGAAGAGATGCTTGAGAGGGGATATGATTTCAATTTACAAATACTGTACTGGTGACCCCACAATAGGGATAAAACTTTTTCGCAGAAGAGAGTTTAATAAGACTCGTGGCCACTCATTACAATTAGAAGAAAAGAGGTTTAACCTTAAACTACGTAGAGGGTTCTTTACTGTAAGAGCGGCAAGGATGTGGAATTCCCTTCCACAGGCGGTGGTCTCAGCGGGGAGCATTGATAGCTTCAAGAAACTATTAGATAATCACCTGAATGACCGCAACATACAGGGATATGTAATGTAATACTGACACATAATCACACACATAGGTTGGACTTGATGGACTTGTGTCTTTTTTCAACTGGGGAAGTCTGTAAGTACTTAAACATACAGTATAGAAAACAAACACCTGGCGCAAGAAATAAGTACAACTGCTCATGAAATAGTGTGCACACTCAAGATTATTAGAAGCAGTAGTGAAGAAATACCCTCTGCTGGACACAATGTTGGTGTAGGACAGGGGTAGGGAACCTTTTAAGCACAATGTGCTGAAAAATGTTTTCAAAGAAATTGAGAGTACCGATTTTATAACAAAAAAATTTCAACTTCACACTCTCAATCACGAAAAGGATTTTTTATAAAGCAAATGCTGTGAACGACTTTAGTAGTGAGAAAATAACTTCCCGCACTCTCACGCCTCAGATCAGCCCCAATTCCTGCAACTCCACACCTCAACTGTACCTCCTGAACATCTGTCCCACCTTTGTTCCCCCTGCTCTTCTGCCCCACCACTGTAACCCCTTTCTCATGTGTCCCACCAATGTACCTCTTTTCTCCTCTGCACCCTGCTGCACATCTGCCCCACCTCTATACCCCCCTGCTCCTCTGCCCCACCGTTGTAACCCCCTGTTCATCTGTGCCACCAATGTACCTTCTTTCTCCTCTGGCCCAACACTGAACCCTCCTGCTCATCTGTCCCACCACTGTAACCCCCTGCTCATCTGCCCCATCACTGTACCCCCCTGCTTTTCTGTCCCACCGCTGAACCCCCTTCTCATCACTCCCACCACTGTACCTCCTGCACATCTGCCCCACCACTGTACACCCCTGCTCATCTGTCCCACCACTGTAGTCCCCCTGCTCATCTGCCCCATCAATGTACCCCTTTTCTCATCTGCCCCACCACTGTACCTCCCTGTACATCTGCTCCACTGCCATATCCCCATGCTCTTCTGTCTCGCTACTGAATCACCTTCTCATCTATCCTAACACTGAACCCATCTGCTCATCTGCCACACCACTGTAACCCGCTTTCTCATCTGCTCCACCAATGTACCTCCTGAACATCTGTCTCACCTCTGTACCCCCCCCTGCTCTTCTGCCCCACCTCTGTTCTCCCTGCTCTCCTGCCCCACCTCTGTCCCCCCTGCTCTCCTGTCCCACCACGGTAACCCCCTGCTCTCCTGTCCCACCACAGTAACCCCCTGCTAATCTGCCCCACCAATACACCTCCTTTCACATCTTCCCCACTGCTCTACCCCCCTGATTTTCTGCCCCAGCACTGAACCCCCCTTCTCATCTGGCCCAACACTGACCCCCCCTGTCAGGAAATCCCTTCCAGCAGACGTTCTGGCACTAGAAGAATGCCTGTGCATAGAAGAGCCGTCCGGCGCATGCGCACTAGCGCGAATAGGGGCGCGCGTGGCGCCAACATGGGGCTATTTAAAGGAGACTGATGCCTTGCTTCCTTGCTGTCCGGTCTACAGCATTTCCTGAAGACGCCTGCTGCCTTGTTACCCAGTTTACCTGAATCCAGTACTTACTTGGCTTGTCCCTGACTTTCCTGTTTGCTGCCTGCCCCGATTCCGGCTTGTTTACACCTCCCTGCTGTCTGCATCCTGCTACAGGACTACAGTGCACCTCCCTGCTGTCTGCATCCTGCTACGGGACTACAGTGCACCTCCCTGCTGTCAGCATCCTGCTACGGGACTACAGTGCACCTCCCTGCTGTCAGCATCCTGCTACGGGACTACAGTGCACCTCCCTGCTGTCTGCATCCTGCTACAGGACTAGAGTGCACCTCCCTGCTGTCTGCAATCTGCTGCCGAACTACAAGTGCACCTCCCTGCTGACTACAGGATTCAGCCCTCTACTCCAGTGTTCCAGTCAGGCACTTGTGCCTCTTTGCACTCTCGAGCCCCTGTCAACACTACCAGGGGTTCCCGAGTCAGAGGTATAGGAGAGGCCGTTCTCTGCATTCCGGGCTCAACCTATCAGGTACGTGACAGTACCGGACAGCCATGTCCGAGCCCACGCAGGGAACGTCGCCTATGGAGGACTTATGCCACCATCTAACAGGACTCACACAAGCTGTTAAGGACTTGCAAGACGGTTATAAACGACTTGAAGAACGTGTCCAAGTTCTCTCTACCTCAGCTCCAGGTCCACCCACTGCTCCTTCAGTAGTAATGTTGCCACCAGAACCCAAAGTTCCCACACCAGAAAGATTCTCCGGGGACCGCAGCAAGTATAGGGCATTCCGTAATGCCTGTGAACTTTTTTTTGCACTACAACCCAGAACTTTCTCACTAGAAACCACTAAGGTGGGTTTCGTCATTTCCCTCCTACTGGGCGAACCCCAGGCATGGGCTCACCGACTCCTGGAGCAGAAGAATAGCTGTCTTATCCAACTGGACACTTTCTTCCAAGCCATGGCCCTTCTCTATGAGGATCCGCAACAAGCGGCTACCGCAGAAGCAGCTTTATTTTCTCTCCAGCAGGGCCGTAGGGTGGCGGAGGACTATGCATCTGAATTCAAGCGTTGGAGTTCCGACACAAACTGGAACGACGCTGCTCTACATCACCAGTTCCGCATGGGGCTCTCCGAGCCATTAAAAGATGAGTTGGCCCGGGTTGGCATTCCGGCAACACTTGAAGCTCTTATCAACCTATCCATCCAAATAGACAGGCGTTTAAGAGAACGAAGAGCTGAACGGACTGCTGGTCCCTCTCGCCCAGTATGGATGCTTCCACGTGCACCACATCCTCCTGTTCACACTTCTGCTGATACTCCTGAGCCAATGCAATTAGACCTGATCCGTCCCTCTCTGACTCCGGAAGAACGTCAACGCAGGCGGGCTAATAACCTTTGCCTTTACTGCGGGGAATCTGGACACTATGTGAGGACTTGTCCCGCAAAGACCTGTGAGCACATTACCCTCTCCTCTACCTCTTCACCTGCTGTGTTTAATAATGCAACTCATTTGGCTATCTCCATTTCTCTACAGCTTCCAGGAGGGAATACTCAAGCAACCGCCATAATTGATTCTGGAGCCTGCAGCCGGTTTATGCTCGCAAACTCCGAATCCCTTTACGACCCAGAGCACAGGGACTGTCTGTACACCTGGCCCACGGATCGGCTATTAAATCTGGGCCTGTAACACAAGAAACAGTTCTTAACACCATCATTTCCGGCAACCATCAAGAACTACTCTGTCTTGACATCATTAAATCTCCCCTGTTTCCCATCATACTGGGTATGCCCTGGCTCAAGGCTCATAATCCACAAATTGACTGGTCTACTGGATAAATCAGTTTTCATTCCCCCTACTGCCGTCAACATTGCTTACAGGGAGCTACCGATGTCCCGTCCTCCTTGCGGTGTATGGAAACCGATGCTGAAACCTGCCAAGCAGTTCCTGAGGCATACCATAATTTTCTAGATGTGTTCAGCAAAAAGGGGGCAGAGACACTTCCACCACATAGACCTTACGACTGCCCTATTGAACTTCTCCCTGGAGCAGAAATTCCCTTTGGGAGGATTTTTCCCTTAACCGAATTTGAGCTTGGTACCCTTCAAGAATACATAGATGACAATCTGAAAAAAGTGGAAAAGAAGGACCACTCCCTACGCCCCTGCGTAGATTATCGGGGCCTTAATAAAATTACAATTAAAAACCGGTACCCCCTACCTTTTGGTACCTGAACTCTTTCAGCGACTCGGAACTGCATCCATATTTACCAAATTGGACCTTCGCGGAGCCTACAACCTAGTCCGGATCCGAAGCGGGGATGAATGGAAAATTGAAACAAATAAATAAATAATAATGCGCCAACTAAAACGAGGGGAAGCCGCCAACACAACAATCAGACTAATTGTGAAGAGATAATGGGTACATAAGTGTGGCGCTAAATAATCATGTACATTAGTGGACAAGGCCTGACAGAATGGAAATCCGTGAGGAAAATAGTCCAATAAAGTGTATTAATGAAACACCAAAACAACTTGTGTGTTAAACTAGTGAAAATAATACATAAATACGTGGGTTAATCAGAAGGGACCAACCAACATTAAAGGCAGTACTGGTACGAACCCCTGACTATACCCAATGTGAAAAAGGGATCAAGAGATACTCTCTCACTAATCCTCATTCAAAAAGTGATGAATTTGGAAACCTTAAAAGTGATGTGGTGACACATATGCAAATTATAAATAGTGAAATACCATAACAGCCTATGTTGCTGTCATAAAAACGTCCAGTCAATAATTAAATGAGAAAACTTCAGTGACCAACATTCAGAAATAAAGAATCAAAAGTCTGTAGTTGTCAAGATGATTGATAGAAGACCTTCAGTCCAGGGATGGCATCCACAGGACAAGGGGCTCAGCATATATCAAGATGGAATAGGTAAAACATACTCTTACCGGAAATGGTGGACCCCTCGGCCAGCGGCCTGGGGGTCTAACAGGCTTAAGGATATGGGAGAAGACTTCCACGACAGTTGGAGGGGTTGGAGGGGACCCTCGACACTCACCAACCGACCTCTCAAGTAGTGATGACTCCCGGTCTACAAGGGTTCAATCGGAGGATGTTCACAAAAAAGCCGCTTCCGAAGGCCAGGTATGGGTCCTCAAAATGGGGTTTTAAAAGAAGGAAACCACCCCATAGTGTAAATCCGCTTACTCAGAAGCATTTATTAATAAAGCGAAGGTTAAACAACACGCCTTAACCCAGACACTCACAGTCAGGTATAGACAATAAAAAGCGCTATAGGATAAAAGTGGCAAGACAGGCATAACCACCCGACGCGTTTCATCCTACGGGACTTCAACCAGTTGAAGTCCCGTAGGACGAAACGCGTCGGGTGGTTATGCCTGTCTTGCCACTTTTATCCTATAGCGCTTTTTATTGTCTATACCTGACTGTGAGTGTCTGGGTTAAGGCGTGTTGTTTAACCTTCGCTTTATTAATAAATGCTTCTGAGTAAGCGGATTTACACTATGGGGTGGTTTCCTTCTTTTAAAACCCCATTTTGAGGACCCATACCTGGCCTTCGGAAGCGGCTTTTTTGTGAACATCCTCCGATTGAACCCTTGTAGACCGGGAGTCATCACTACTTGAGAGGTCGGTTGGTGAGTGTCGAGGGTCCCCTCCAACCCCTCCAACTGTCGTGGAAGTCTTCTCCCATATCCTTAAGCCTGTTAGACCCCCAGGCCGCTGGCCGAGGGGTCCACCATTTCCGGTAAGAGTATGTTTTACCTATTCCATCTTGATATATGCTGAGCCCCTTGTCCTGTGGATGCCATCCCTGGACTGAAGGTCTTCTATCAATCATCTTGACAACTACAGACTTTTGATTCTTTATTTCTGAATGTTGGTCACTGAAGTTTTCTCATTTAATTATTGACTGGACGTTTTTATGACAGCAACATAGGCTGTTATGGTATTTCACTATTTATAATTTGCATATGTGTCACCACATCACTTTTAAGGTTTCCAAATTCATCACTTTTTGAATGAGGATTAGTGAGAGAGTATCTCTTGATACCTTTTTCACATTGGGTATAGTCAGGGGTTCGTACCAGTACTGCCTTTAATGTTGGTTGGTCCCTTCTGATTAACCCACGTATTTATGTATTATTTTCACTAGTTTAACACACAAGTTGTTTTGGTGTTTCATTAATACACTTTATTGGACTATTTTCCTCACGGATTTCCATTCTGTCAGGCCTTGTCCACTAATGTACATGATTATTTAGCGCCACACTTATGTACCCATGAATGGAAAATTGCCTTCCGCACCCGCTTCGGACATTTTGAGTACCTTGTCATGCCCTTTGGGTTATGTAATGCTCCTGCCACTTTCCAGCATTTTGTTAATGATATTTTTAGAGACTACCTTGACCTGTTCATCATAGTTTATCTGGGTGACATCTTGATTTTTTCCTCCTCGCTGTCTACCCATCGGGAGCATGTCAGAAAAGTTCTAACCCGTCTTCGTCAACACGGTTTGTATGCAAAACCTGAGAAGTGCGAATTTGAACGCCAAAGCATTCAGTTTCTGGGCCTAATCATTTCTATAGATGGTGTCAAGATGGGTCCTCAGAAGGTCTCCGCCATCCTGGACTGGCCAGCCCCGACTGATAAAAGGGGAGTCCAGGGCTTTGTGGGTTTTGCAAATTTTTATCCCAAGTTCATCAGAGGATTTTCTTCCATCATCTCCCCCATCATAAGTCTTACTCGGCAAGGCAACCGGTTCCAATGGTCTCCTGAGGCTCAAACAGCTTTCACCTCTTTGAAAGAACAGTTTGTGTCAGCTTCCATCCTAAAACATCCTGACCCAGCTTTACCCTACAAACTGGAAGTAGACGCCTCCGAGATAGCAGTAGGGGCGGTTCTTTCACAGAGACAAAGACAAGGATCCAAGGCTCTATTACACCCAGTGGCGTTCTTCTCCCGCAGGCTAAGCGAGGCTGAAAAGAATTATGATGTTGGGGACAGGGAGCTACTTGCAATCAAAGCCGCGCTGGAAGAATGGCGTTACCTCCTGGAAGGAGTGGCCCATCCTATTCTGGTGTACACTGACCACAAGAATTTAGAGTACCTGAAAGTTGCCAAGAGATTGAAACCACGTCAGGCCAGATGGGCACTCTTCTTCACTAGATTCACTTTCCACATCACTTCCAGGTCAGGATCCAAGAATACCAAACCAGACACGCTGTCCCGGATGTTCAGCGAACCTGAAGTTCTTTCTCCTCCAGATACCATCCTTGCTCCTGGAAACTTCCTCATGCTTCAAGGAGACCTACTGTCCCAAATCAAACAGGCTTCCTCAACGGCCCCCCACCCAACAGACATCACTTTACAGTCGAGAGTTGATCTGCTATGGTACAAAGACAGAATTTTTGTGCCACAACAAACACGGGTTGCCGTCGTCAAATCCTGTCATGACCATGAACTAGCTGGCCACTTTGGTATACACAAGACTTCCGAACACCTTCAACGCATGTTCTGGTGGCCTCAGCTACAAAAAGATTGCAGACGTTATGTTGAATCATGCATTACCTGCATCCAGAACAAGGGCAGCAAGACCAAGGCTTGGGGGCTGTTAAGGCCTCTACCCATACCGGAAAGACCATGGAGGATGATCTCCATGGATTTCATTGTGGAATTACCACCATCAGAGGATTTCACCACTATCTTCGTAGTGGTCGACAGACTTTCCAAGATGGCTCACTTCCTGCCTATGAAGGGTACCCCATCTGCCTCTGAAACTGCAAGGATTTATATTAAAGATATCGTAAGACTCTACGGTATACCTGCAAACATTGTATCTCATCAGGGGGTACAATTTACATCCAAATTTTGGAAAGCCCTGTGTGGATCTCTGAAGATTGACCTTTCCTTCTCTTCTGCATACCATCCCCAGACTAATGGTCAGACTGAACGAACTAATCAGACCCTTGAGCAGTACTTATGATGCTATTCCTGTTTTTCTCAAGATGACTGGGTGCCCCTGCTACCCCTTGCTGAGTTCGCCTACAATAATTCTGTTCATTCTGCAACCAACCAGTGTCCATTTTTTTGCGAACTATGGGTTCCACCCCTTGTTTTTGTCTAACAACATTCCAGAGTGTGCAGTACCAGCTGCTCAAGAAGCCTTGAATTTCTTTAGCACAAATAACAAGCTACTCCAAGAGACAATGGCAAAGACCCAGGAACATAACAAAGAGACATTTGACAGAATGAGGAGAGGGGAGCTTGACCAGAAACCGGGGGATCAAGTCTGGCTGTCCACCCTGAACTTAATAACTTGCATGCCCATCCAGGAAATTGGGCCCAACATTTATGGGTCCCTTCCCGGTGGTAAGAAAAATTAATAATGTGGCTTATGAGTTGAAATTACCAGAGTCCTTCCGTATACATCCAGTTTTCCACGTGGCTTTACTTAAACCTTCAGTCCCGGACCCCTTCCTCAACCGGAACACCGGTCCTCCTGAGCCTGTACTCATCAACGGTGAAGAAGAATTCGAGATTGAATCAATCATGGATTGCCGGAAAAGACGTAATCGGGTTCAGTATTTGGTAAAATGGAAGGGTTACGGCCCTGAAGAGAATTTCTGGGAACCAGAGACTAACATCCATGCCAAAAGACTGATCCTAGCCTTTAAAAGATCCCACCCCAATAAAGTGGCCCAGTTGGGCATCTGTAGGCTGCCCATTGGAGGGGGGCAATGTTAGGAAATCTCTTCCAGCAGATGTTCTGGCACTAGAAGAATGCCTGTGCATAGAAGAGCCGTCCGGCGCGCGCATGCGCACTAGCACGAATAGCGGCGCACGGGCACGCGCGGGAGCGCGCCCCTTGTGACAGCACTTGGCGCCAACATGGGGCTATTTAAAGGAGACTGATGCCTTGCTTACTTGCTGTCCGGTCTACAGCGTTTCCTGAAGACCCCTGCTGCCTTGTTACCCAGTTTACCTGAATCCAGTACTTACTTGGCTTGTCCCTGACTTTCCTGTTTGCTGCCTGCCCTGATTCCGGCTTGGACTCTGACTATTCTTTTGGATTGCCCTTCTGTACCTGATCTGCCCGCCAATATCTTGACCCGGCTTGTCTGCACCTCCCTGCTGTCTGCATCCTGCTACAGGACTACAGTGCACCTCCCTGCTGTCTGCATCTTGCTACGGGACTACAGTGCACCTCCCTGCTGTCTGCATTCTGCTACAGGACTACAGTGCACCTCCCTGCTGTCTGCATCCTGCTACAGGACTACAGTGCACCTCCCTGCTGTCTGCAACCTGCTGCCGAACTACAAGTGCACCTCCTTGCTGACTACAGGATTCAGCCCTCTACTCTAGTGTTCCAGTCAGGCACTTGTGCCCCTTTGCACTCTCAAGCCCCTGTCAACACTACCAGGGGTTCCTGAGTCAGAGGTATACGAGAGGCCGTTCTCTGCATTCCGGGCTCAACCTACCAGGTACGTGACACCCCCTTCTCATCTGGTCCAACACTGAACCCCCCTGCTCATCTGGCCCATCACTGTACCCCCCTTTTCATCTCTTCCACCGCTGTACCTCCCTGCACATCTGCCCCACCGCTGTTTCCTCCTGCTCTTCTGTTCCACCTCTGAACCCCCCTGCTAATTTTCCCCACCTCTGTACCCTCCTGCTCATCTGCTCCACCGCTGTACCCTCTTCTCATCTATGATATGCGTGATATGCAGAGTGGTGAAAGGAAGCAGAGAGGAGACACATCTACCTCTCCTTGCACACTCATACTGCTGATTCACCTCTCGCATCCAGCCCATGTGCTTGTATGTGATGTATGTGATGTCACATACAAGCATATGGAATGGATGCGCAATGATGAACTCAGGTCAGAGGCATTTCTGAAAGCAGTGGGCCTGTGTGCAGGATCATAAGTTGGGCCCCCGTAGCTGAGAAAATGTGGTTGTGTGTGATTTTCATTGCACTGAATACTGGTTGTGGCTTAAAAGGGACACAGAGTGCAGGGGTTCAGTAGTAAGTGACACAAAGAGTAAGGAATAGTTAAAGTTCCCAGAAGCTTAACAGTAATTCCACAAACTGTGACCTGATTGTGGTTTTCTCAATCACAGTGAAATCCCTTCTTTCTGAGATTGGTAGTGGCAACCAATGTGTGGGGGCACAGTGCCTCCCCCTCAGTGCAGGTGCGGCTTGGGGATTTCTGAAATTGGAATGCATTAGTGTCTCACTGACACTTCCCTGCGCTGCTCTGCTGATGGGGATGGAGTCGAGTGCCTCAAAAGAGGCATCACTTGCCACTTGTGGCACCAGTGCCAGGGGTTGCCTACCCCGGTGTAGGATAAGGCTAGTAGAAGCAGCTGACAGGCACAGGGGTTCATAAACTGATCAGCCATTCTAAGTACCGACTGACAGGCTCAGGGACATAACTGGCAGAGCTGAAAGCACTGTGACTGGAAGGAGAGAGACTGAGATCAGGACAGTGGAGATTTTGTGCAGATATTGATCTGGAGTGAAGAACAGGTGCACGAATCCAGGGGTTAGCAGCATGCAGGCAGTAACGCAGGGAGGAACTTGGCCTGGGTAGCAAAGTGGCAGGAGAGTGGCAGAAAATCTCCTAGGCAATGCTCCCGCTAGAACCGAGTCTCCCTGCTGTATCAATCAGCTCCTCAGGCTCTCTCCTTCCAGCTCTTGCAACTCTCCACACCTGTTAGCATGCCTCTCTGACCCTGTCAGCTTCCTCAGTGAGGAATATTAATATCAACAATGTGTCGAGCAATAATTCTGCTCATGCAGGTGAATCAATGACTCATTTAGACCGAAACCCACCGCTGATTATACATAATACCGACATCTTGGCCAGGTATTGTTGAATACCTTTTCTTAAATGGTTAGATATTCAGCACTGTTGCACTTAACAGTTTTTTCTATATATATTTTTGTAAGGGATTTTTTTATGATTTTTATTCACTTAACCACTTCATTCCCAGAAGACTTGGCTGCTCAATGACCAGGCCAATTTTTGCGATACGGCACTGCGTCGCTTTAACTGACAATTGCGCAGTCGTGCAACGTTGTACCCAAATAAAATTGATGTCCTTTTTTTTCTCACAAATAGAGCTTTCTTTTAGGTTTTTATTTTTTGCACTATAAACAAAAAAAGAGCGCCAATTTTGAAAAAAAAAAAAACACAATATTTTGTACTTTTTGCTATAATAAATATCCCCAATTCTTTTTAAAAAAAGCTATTTTTTTTTCTCAGTTTAGGCCGATATTGTATTCTTCTACATATTTTTGGTAATAAAAATCACAATAAGCATATATTGACTGGTTTGCGCAAAAGTTATAGCGTCTACAAAATAGGGTATAGATTTATGGCATTTTTATTAATATATATATATTTTTTTACTAGTAATGGCGGCGATCTGCAATTTTTTTTATCGTGACTGCGACATTATGGCGGACACATAGGACACTTTTGACACATTTTTGGGATGATTGACAATTATACAGCGATCAGTGCTATAAAAATGCACTGATTACTGTATAAATGTCACTGGCAGGGAAGGGGTTAAAACTAGGGGGCGATCAAGGGGTTAACTGTGTTCCCTGACTGTGTGTTCTAACTGTAGGGGGAGGGGACTGACTATAGGAGATTACAGATCATGGTTCCTAGCTATTAGGAACTCACGATCTGCATCTCCTCTCTTCACAGAACAGGGATTTGTGTGTTTACACACACACGTCCCTGTTCTGCCTCTCGTGCCCATAATCAATTGTGGCCGGCGGTCATCGCAGGGCAGTATTCCAACATGATAACAACCCCAAACAAACCTCCAAGACAACCACTGCCTTGCTAAAGAAGCTGAGGGTAAGTTATTTTGAGGGGACAGCAAAATCACATAGCTATACAAGCTGTACACTCACTACTTTACATTGTAGCAAAGTGTCATTTCTTCAGTGTTGTCACATGAAAAGATATAATAAAATATTTATAAAAATGTGAGGGGTGTACTCACTTTTGTGAGATACTGTATACTGGCTATACAATATGCAAGTTTCTCTGAAGAAGTTATAGATTTAAACACCATGTAAACTAATCAAGGCTGGGTAAAGGGTATGAAAGCTTGAGCCTCATTGGTTGCTATGGATAGTAATCCAATTTTCACTGCTCACATTTTCAAACCTCACACGCTTAGATTGCATATACTGATGAAATAAACATACCACTATAAATGGCTCTCTGATGTATTGTCAGAAATCATGTAAATATTCAGCTTGAACCAAATTATTACATATCTACATACATTTCTGTTATAGTGATGCTGCCTTTTGCACGTAATGCTATAGAGACATACCATACCTCATCTTTTGCTTGCTCTGCGAATGATTATGCTAAACAGTGCATCAGTATGCCCCTTGTGCTCTTCATATAAATCAATGACCCCCGTGTGCAGCTCCAGCCATCATCCATCCATCTGTCAATAAAATGCAACAGAGCACAGGATGGGTCAAACCAACCAGAAAGTCTTAAAGGGGTTGTAAACCCTTGTGTATTTTCACCTTAATACATCCTATGCATTAAGGTGAAAAAACTTCTGACAGTGAGCGGTCCCCCAGCCCCCCCGTTTTACTCACCTGAGCCCTTCGATCCCTCGGCAGAGACGCGCTGAACCTCTCTGCCCGTGGTTCTTGGCTCTTGATTGGGTAGATCGATAGCAGACCAGCCATTGGCTCCTGCTGCTGTTAATCAAATCCAATGATGCGGGCACTGGGGCGGGGCCGAGTCCTGCATTCTGCGTCTATGGACGCAAATGCTGGACTCGGGAGCGCGCCCACAAGCTAACCCCCCGGGAGAGCGCTTCTCCTAGGGGGTAATACGATGCAGGGAGAAGCTGATAGAGCCGCTGGGGGACCCCAGAAGAGGATGATCGGGACCACTCTGTACAAAACGAACTGCACAGTGGAGGTAAGTATGACGTTTGTTATTTAAAAAAAAACAAAAAACGAGCCTTTACAATGACTTTAAAGAATTCCATACCTCCTGACTTTTAAAATGAAAAAGAGAGACTCCTTTTAGTACAAAGCTAAAAAGCAAATGGACATGCCTTCAGTTACTTGACTATAAAAAAGTATTTGGTAAAACCTATGTGTGTGCTTTTTTCACCACTCCTTTTTTCATTAATATTAAAGTTGGATGAAAGGTGTGGTACAGGATAATACTTTAAGCAGATAACTAATACATTTGGATAGTGGTCTGTACATTAGACCAGATATAGGGACAACAGAGGAGAAAAGAGATACTTGATCCCAAAGGAGGAACAGTCCCTCGAAAACGAGAGACATTTGGGAGCTATGAAGCTCAATTTTACATAATAATAATAATTCTTCAATATATTCTAACGGCAGAGATATGGACACACTAGGAACGGCTTTAGTAGAAACTCCATATTACAGACATTTATATAGCCCCATCAATTTTAACAGCGATTTACATACTGTACATCAGTCATAAAATAAGCTACCTGTCTGGTCAGCTTTACACTTTATAGTGAGCCTTTCCATTTCCTATGCAGGGCAAAATAAAAGGTTTGCTCAGCTCTTCCCTTCCCCAACTGCACATACTCACTCTTTCCTCCTTTCCCTGCCATTTTTGCTCATGCATTGGGACCATGGAAAAAAACCCTGTGTAACCAACTTGTTGGAGGGTAATGAACGTCTTTCTGTAATCAATGTGGTGACAATGACAATGGGCCAATTAGGAAGCACCTATCACTGTCACATGGCAGAGAGGAAGTGAGTCACACAGAAGTGTTTTTTATTTTTAAGTGACTGATCCTTAAAGCCTAGCCACTATCAGTCCTAATATTGTATTTCTTATGCCGCGTACACACGGGCGGACTTTTCAGCATCAAAGGTCCAACGGTCTTTCCGACGGGACTTTTAACGGACTTCAGACGGACTTTCGAACGAACGGACTTGCCTACACACGATCACACCAAAGTCGCACGTGATGACGTACGACCGGACTAAAATAAGGAAGTTGATAGCCAGTAGCCAATAGCTGCCCTAGGGTTGGTTTTCGTCTGTCGGACTAGCATACAGACAAGCAGATTTTTCGTCCGGACTCAAGTCTGTCGGAAAGAAATCTAAAGTCCGTCTGATTTTCGACCGAAAAAGTCCACTGCAGGTCCGATGAAGCCCACACACGGTCGGATTGTCCGATGGATTCGTCCCGTCGGCCAGTCCGGTCGAAAAGTCCGCCCGTGTGTACACGGCATTACCCTATTTTTTTGCAGTTTTCCACTGGTTGTTCCCTTTTCCCTCAACTGTTTAAAAACGCATTTAAAGGATAAAGGGCTTTGACAGAACAATTTATGTTGTCCATTTTGAGATCTGAATAAATATTAGCTCCTTTACCGCTAACATAAGCTGGCTGCAAATTCATAAGGCCTGCCTCTTTGTTTCACTAATGAAACCGCACAAAACTCAAAATGCAAATGTAACTGAAGCAGTCAACTGCTTTACTGCAGAATAGCACCCTGTGTTTACAGTATGTTGGTATACAGCAGTAGAACCCAACACCCGGTCATTCTCGATACAGGCACTGAAAACAGGCCTAAATTTAACCACTTCAATACTGGGCACTTTCATCCCCTTCCTGCCCAGGCCTATTGTCAGATTTCAACGCTGTCACACTTTGAATGACAATTGCACGCTCATGCAACACTGTACCCAAATTAATATTTTATCATTTGTTTAAGACAGATAGAGCTTTTTTTAGTGGTATTTAATCACAACTGGGTTTTTAATTTTTTTGCTAAACAAATGAAAAAAATCAAAATTTTTGAAAGAATATTTTTTTCTTAGTTTCTGATATAAATAGTTGCAAATAAGTAATTTTTGTTCTTCACTGATGTGCGCGGATGAGGCTGCACTGATGGGCACTGATAAGCTGCACTAATGGGCACTGATGAGGAGATCCACTGATGGACACTGATAGGCGGCACTCATAGGTACTGATAAGCTGCACTGATGGTCACTGATTGGGCTACATTGATAATCAAGGCACTAACAAAGTACTAACTGTGCCCGGTCAGACTTGCTGGTTATTGGCTCTCCTTTCCTCACACAGGGGCAGCTGATAACTGGCTGTCTGTTTTACATGTGACCAGCTGTGACTGAACACAGCTGATCACATGGTAAAGGGTCGCTGTGATTGGCCCCTTACCACGATCTGTGATCAACTGTATCCAAATAAGCACACAGCGTGCCCGTGGCAGAAAGTCCAAGCCTCATCTTGAATATTCAGTTCAGTTTTGGTCACCAATTTTCAAAGAAAGACATTGTTGAATTAAAAAGAGTTCAGCAAGGGGCAAGAAAATGAATGAGGAGAATGGAGGACCTCAGCTATGAGAATCGATTATATGGATTACAGTTATTCACTCTGGAGAAGAGGCACTCAAGTGGGGATGTGACTCCAAACTCCGATGGGTTTTACTTCCTCTTTTGCTCAACGCAAGGCCTGCAAATTAAAAGCATAATGGGCTAGTATGCATCGCATACTAGCCAATTATATGACACTTACCTGCAAAAGAAGCCTGTGCAGGCCGCGTCCATCTTACCCCTTTTCCTTCTGGGACCGCAGACTCCGGCTTTGTGACTGGCCAGAGCCACGTGAGGCCACTCCCGCGCATGCGCGCGGGAGCCCTCAGTCACGGCACATGATGGGGGGAAAAAACGGCACGCTGGTCCATTTCTTCACAGCGCATGCGCCGATGACGGCAATCAGCGTACTACAGGTGAAATATCTCCTAAACGGCACACGTTTAGGAGATATTTCTACTACCTATAGGTAAGCCTTATTCTAGACTTACCTATAGGTAAAAGTAAGACAAAAGGATTTACAACCACTTTAAGATTTAGCAGGTAAGTATTCACTTTCAAAAGACTGTATGACATTTTTTTCCAGGACCTAAACCAAAATGCAGCAGTGACTTCCCCTAACATCAAGTCTCAAAACCAGAAGAAGTAACTTGGATACAGCAGCAGGCAGTGGCCAATGGTTACATTTACAGAATAATTTAAGCCACCTACAATAAACAGTTAAAATGGTTGTAAAGGCTGAAAGTTTTTTACCTTTGTGCATTCCATGCATGAAGGTTACAAAACCTTCTGTGTGCAGCAGTGCCCCCTAATAATTACCTGAGCCCTATCTTGATCCAGCAATGTTCACAAGCGCCTCGGCTCTCCCGGGTCTCTCCCTGTCTCTCCCTCCTCATTGGCTGAGACAGCAGCGGTAGCCATTGGCTCCCATTACTGTCAATCACAGCCAGTGAGCCAATGAGGAGAGAGCATGGGGCGAGGTCGAGCCGCGCTCCATATGTTAATAGACACACCAAGCAGCAGTTCGGGAGCGAGCCTGCTCGAGTGCCCCCATAGCAAGCTGCATGCTATGGGGGCACTAGGAAGGAGTGAGGGGCCTGGAGCGCCAGCAGGGGACCTGAGAAGAGAAGGATCAGGGCTGCTCTGTGCAAAACCATTGAACAGAGAAGGTAAGTATGATATGTTTGTTATTTAAAGAAAAAAAAAAAACCTTTAATATCACTTTAGTGTAAGGGGAAAAGGTATTATTTATTGGAAGTTTGCTTTGAATGTAAATTACATTGACACAAATGTGACAACGGTGACAAAAACGGGTGTTGTTTTGAAAATATTGTCATATGGTAATGAATCAGATAAGGTCCAATTGTCATGTCCTATGAAGGTGAGGTATGCTCTGTTTCCTCTAAATGAGAGAACGCTGCCACACCTGTAAACCAGGAAACACATCCCAACAAACAAATCCCCACATACTAACATGTCTCAGAATTTCTAGCACTTAATGAGTTACTACTACAACCTAGCAGAAGCATTCTTTCCAGTTTGTTGCATTTATGGAAAGACTTAGCTGTGGGGAACATGTCAGGTATGATAACTCTCACATGAGCATTTTGCAGGCATGTTTAACCTATTTCATGAATGACTGCTAGCAACATGAACAGATTTCACTGTAGCACAAAGTACAGATGGGGAGACTTTAGGAAATGCTTAAATGTATGCAAATAACCCCCTCCAATGCTAGAGCGGACTTCTGGTGCAGAAAAAACAGTGCGATGCCTCAAACGCCTAGTAGTGTATTTATAAAAAGAATTGCAGTCCTATTTATCCTGTGAAACTGCATATAAATCTGTTCTGTGTGATTGGAGAAAAATCAAATGTTTTGGGCTGAGGATCGAAGGAATCAAATATTTATTTACAACATTTGGCATGAATGAATAACATTTGACCTAGAAAGAAAATAGCCTAATAACATAACATTTTTTCCCATTTACACAGAAAAAACACATGCAGTTTCACATGAGAAATAGCTTTGTGAGGTTTTTTTTGCCTACATACATCCCCTAGTGTCCTGCCAGCGTACATTCAAAAATGCATGTGGTTTTAGTATGCAGTTCTATGTACATGCATTGCAATGTAGCTTCAAAGTATTTTGTATGCATTTCTATATGGGTTTTTAAACAGTAAATGAATTTTGTGTGGGACCGAATTAAAACTTGTACAATACATATATGGCGTAATAATAAAACACAAATCTGCACAATACAGAACATTCAATGTATTTAAAGTGGAACTTCACTCTCTTAATTAAAATTCACTATTTATAATTCTTATGCTGCTAGCATTAGTAAATTGAGAGGAAAGTGTATCAAATCTATTTGTTTTAAACTTCTTTTTTTTACATTTCTTCAGTTACTTCCTGGTTTCCAGGCCTAGGCAAACAATGTCATATATCCCAGAAGTCTTCAGGAGGGTTTTCTCAGCTCAGCACACCAACCTGCCTGTATGCCTGAGCTAGGGGCACATGGATTCCAGGAAGTAAATGCTACATGAATCATCTGCACTTACTCAAGATGGTAAGTGCAGATAATGCTAGGAGGTGTTTTTCAAAGTGATTGCTCAGCATAATATAGCTTGGGAACATGGATGGATGGGGGAGTTTACATTGATTACTAAAAATTAAATAGTGTTTTTGGTTTGTGCTGTTCAGACACATACATACCGTATATACTCGAGTATAAGTCGTCCCGAGTATAAGTCGAGACCCCTAATTTACCACAAAAAACTGGGAAAAACGTATTGACCCGAGTATAAGTCGAGGGTGAGAAATGCAGAGGGTCAATAATGTCCATCTGCAGCTGCCTGCCTCCCTGTGTCCTGTACATGTGTCCTGTACATGTGTGTCCTGTACATGTGTGTCCTATGTGTCATGTGTGTCATGTGTGTCATGTGTGTCCTGTGTGTCCTGTGTGGTATGTGTGTCCTGTGTGGTATGTGTGTCATGTGTGTCATGTGTGTCCTGTGTGTCCTGTGTGTCCTGTGTGTCCTGTGTGGTATGTGTGTCCTGTGTGGTATGTGTGTCATGTGTGTCATGTGTGCATGTGTGTCCTGTGTGCATGTGCAGCCTACCTGTGTCCTGTGCAGCCTACCTGTGTCCTGTGTAGCCTTCCTGTGGCGATCTCCATCCTCAGACAGCGGCCGTGTGATGATACTGTTCGGCGGCCATTCCACAGTTCAAAAGCCGCGCCTCCTCCTTGTCTGTGATAGGCTGACCGCTGACTGCCTATCACGGACATTCTCTCATTCTCATACCACGGACGAGGATGAGAGAATGTCCGTGATAGGCTGTACACTGACAGCTGTTCAGCCTATCACAGAAGAGCAGGAGGCGCGGCTTTTGAAAGCTGGAATAGCCTCCGTGCATTATCCTCACACGCCGGCCGCCGTCTGCCTGCATGACACGCTGATCATGCAGACAGACGGCGCGGACTCGAGTATAAGTCGAAGGGAAACTTTCAGCCCAAAAAAAAGGGCTGAAAAATTCGACTTATACTCGAGTATATACGGTAAGTAAAACACAGATACTGGAGCCATTGGTGTTTACATGAGTTTTGGCCACCTACTGCTAGCCATTCACTTGCATATGGGTGGCTGTGAGCGTTTGGACGGCTGTACACAGCAACTACGGCTGTCTGGGCACAAGATGAAGACTTTGAATCCTCCAGACATTCACGAGGCCTTAAGCAAAGAAGAAACACCAAACTTAGGATTTATGTACACAGGACGTTTGAAAACCTTCTGAACGCTGGAACCTGACAGCTAGTAACCGACGTTTAAAAATGTTAGTTTTGCCGCGTTTACACGTGTTTAGCAGCGTTTATGCGTTTTTGACAGATAACAGTTTTTACGGACCAGTAGACCCTTCCTGAACGCAATTTTTTCCTTTAAAAACCTAAAACCTTTAAAAGCTTCTAACCTCTAAACTGCTATAAATGCCTGAGTGTACCCATAAGATAGCATTGAAGAGAGTTCAGGGGGCGCTGAAAAAAATGCCCAAATGCTCCTAAACGTCCGCTTACCAGCTGTAGGGTACTTGAGGTCTTACATTGCATTTCTTTTATTTGAGCACTTTCTAAAACTTTCTTTCCTTTCTTTAATTAGCTGCTTTGCAACGTACCAACATTGTGAGCTGGAATAGATAGTTGGAAATCCAAATATTCTTTAACCTCTTCCCGTCCACGCTATAGCCGAACGATGGGAAGGAGAAAAAAAAGGCGATCACCGGCGGCTGTGAGAGGGACATCAGTCCTGATCGCGGAGAGCCTCTGAAGAGTCATCTGTGCCCACCTGTGCCACCTGCCAGTGCCACCCACCAGTGCACAACAGTGTCGCCTACCAGTGCCCACCAGGACCACCTACCAGTGCCACCCATCAGTGCCCACAGTGTCACCTATCAATGCCCACAGTGCCACCTATCAGTGCCCACATTGCCACCTATAAATGTCACCAATCAGTGCCTCATCACAAGTGCTGGCTATCAATGCCACCTACCAGTGCCCATCAGTGACATCTATCAGTGACATCTATCAGTGCTCATCAGTGCCACCTATCAGGGTCCATCGGTGTCGTTTTATCAGTGTCGCCTTATCTGTGCCTATCAGTGAAGACCATAAGGGTCCATCAGTGCCCATCGGTGCAGCCTCATCAGTGAATATCAATGAAGGAGAAAAATTACCTGTTTGAAAAATTTTATAACAAACTATGAAACAGGTTTTTTGTTTTTTTTCAAAAATTTCTGTCTTTTTTTGTTTAGCAAAAAATAAAAACCCAAGAGGTGATTAAATACCACCAAAAGAAAGCTCTATTTGTGTGAAAAAAAATTATAAAAATGTAATTTGAGTACAGTGTTGCATGACTGTGCAATTGTCATTCAAAGTGTGACAGCGCTGAAAGCTAAAAAACTGGTCTGGGCAGGAGGGGGGTTTAAGTGCAGAGTAAGCAAGTCGTTAAAGTCAAACTTCACAAAATGTGCTTTTTGGATTTTATGTTGATGAAGCTGATTATTTTTTGGATGTTGTGTAATATTAAAATGTAACATTTTTGTTCACCTAATTTGACCAGAAAAGTTAGTCTTTCAGGACTTTTTAGATACACACTGGAACATAACATAATAAACTATAAAATGTATACAATAGTTATTCTATACTTGGCGAAAACATAAATTACTTGTGTTTTTTAATCACATACATTACATGATATATTTTATCATCAATTCTCTGTTCAAAACTTCTAATCATCTAGCCAACATCCTATCAAATCTGTTACTCATAATGTATATAATATAGAAGATACAATTACTACAATCTTCCTCTATCAAGGGTCCATGGGAGAGCCTCTCTATTTAATTCTTAGATTGGCGGACCACTTCCTCAGGAGAACATAGGAGGCCAACATTCCAAATAGCACATAACTTTAAATCTGTAATATGGTGATCAGACCTAATTCCCTCACAAGGTACCACTTAGAGTTTGTGTTACTTTGCATCACTGTGTGGCAAAAATTAAGCTACATGTCGAATCTGGGAGGAGTTGAAGCTTGTCAACTCCTTTCATACAAGGAGCTATGATAACATGCGTAAACGCACTTGTAGCATTTGCAGCACATTCACGGTGTGTTTACAGAGTGTTTGACAAGCATTTATCAAATATCAGTGAGTTAAAAAAAAAAACATTTCCCCCTTAATAAAAAATCACTTGGAGGGTGTCTGGGGGTGTGTTTTTTTAACACATCAAAAACACTAGTTATTGCTAGAGGAGCACTGGTTCGCGTTAGAATTGTTTGCAAGTGTGAACTTGGACAAAATCTCTAGTTGACTGTATCCCTCCTGGGGACCGCAGAAATTAAGTCTGTATGACCCTACAGGACATAAGCTACTTTGTGGTTGCGTGAAAACCCTCATGGAACAAAAAATGTGGGAATGAGGGATCTGTATGAGTCCCAATATATAGATGCTACTTCCTTTTTAAGGGGTCCTAGTTGGTCCACAGTTATCTCAGTCAGAGCTGATCAACAGTAAAGTTCTAGGAACAACTTTCTCAGTCTCTGCTATGGGAACCTTCTGAGGGGCATTAGTGTGTTGTAATATTCCATACCTGCAATCTTGGTCCCCTGGCTGTTGCCACAGATATGTTCACCTAAAAGGAAACCTCACTCCTCAAGGGGCATGGTACATAATTAATGTATCTACTGTATATCCCCACTGCATACCACAATGCCTCTCAATTAGTTACTGAGACACCCACAATGCATTGTGGGTTGCAGTGTTTATGCTAATCATAGTAAAAACCCGGAAGCTGCTGGTAAAATGCATGACATGAAGGAGCAATCAATATATGCTGAATTTGGCAACTGCAATTAGCCAGCCCTGAATTATGTCTAATAGGGACAGATGTTGTTAGTCCAATATGTTTGTCAATAAAGGTTTATTTGAACAAACCAGATTTTGTGATCGATTTCTAGGGAGGAATAAAGGGTAGTATAAATTGATGGAATTGTAGGGAAACTACTGAGATGTCGGTCTGAAGCTGGACGTCTGTTCCTGTAACAGAGTACAATGGAAGGCCCATTTAGCTTGAGGCAAAACCAACCAGCAACTTGCTTGGTAGGAATCACTTTCTGCATTCACGCTGATGTTGTTCCACATTCTTCAGTATATTATCAACACCATAGCAAAAACCTGCATAGAGTCAAGAGCTCTTCACACTACACTCTGCTTAGGAGCTACAAACAATTATTCATACCATGCACTCTGAGTGAAGTTGTGGGGCCCTGCAGGTGACAGCTTAGGCCCCTTTCACACTGGCGTTCTGTTCATCTTTCATATCTGTTTTCTGAATAAAAATGGCCAGCAATTCATTCCAAAGGGCTTGTGGATGTCAATTGATGACTATTATTACATCTGTGTCTGTTCTGGTCCATTTTTTTAAATGGAACAAAGCTGCATCCTTTTCATTCAGACGGATCTGAATGGCTGTAATCAGATGGTATCCGTTTTATGTCCGTGTATAGCAAGATCCATATTTTTAGTTTATACTTTTGTCATGATTAGTTTCTTCAGCAACTAAAAAAAAAATGGATGCAAAAACGGATGTAAACCGAATTGTTATTCATCAGTTTTTTTCTCAAAATAACATGACTGAACGGATGATGCCAGTGTGAAAGCACCCTACAATTTAGAAGGGAGGGACAGTTATACAAATAGCAGTAACGGGGGGGGGGGGGGGGGGATGAGTTGATGGGAAAAATACCAGTTCAGTTTTTTAGGTGGAGAGGAAGTTTTCAGGAGAGATATCTTTTCAGGTGTTATTCTGCCTTTTAGACTAAGGACCCTTCTTGAACCCTGTCGATTTTCATTTTCTGTAAAATTCATACAGGCTTTTCCCTAAAGCCCTACAGAAAAAAGGACTTCTTTTATAATCTAGGGGCTCAAAAACAATAATTATTACACCCAGTGTGGGTCTTAAATGATAAATTACACAGCCCTCTTTAGAGCCCATGAATAATATAGAACACAGGCAGCTGCGATAGAGCTTTTCTCTTTTATGAGAACCCACTGTACCCATTCTGTTTGTTACTACTGCTGTAAGAGCCCTCCATACTAAAATATTCACAGATACTCCTGCAGTATAGATTTCAGTTTCCTGCATAGTGTACATCACCATCCATGTCCATTGCAGCATCAGCACCTAAGGTATATGTCAGCATTTGAAAGCTAGTCTAATAAAACTGAAATTTTGCATACACTACACTGTATAGCTCATCCATGATGCAGTTTATAAAATCACTGCATTTGCTCTAGTTCACTGCACCGTCTGTGATTTTCAAAGGATGCAATTACAGGATTAAAACTTGTTGCCACCATCTGTCAACGTTCTGTACTTACTCTCCCAATTTTTCCTGCATCTGTCATTATCCACTGCACAAACATCCCATAGCACCTGTCACTAAAACCAGACCATCCCCCACAGCAACCATCCACTGCACTAATACTGCCACCTGCAATAACTGTCATCCACTATCATTGTTCACAATTTATGTTGCAATCCACTATAGACCATCCGAAGTAACATCCAGTCGCTTTACATTGTATCATTACTCATACAGTTGCAGTTTTTGGCTTTACTCTCCAATGTAATAATTGGCTTGGAAACTTCTGGTAGAGGTAGACTGTCAACCAAATCTACAGTCATGCACTGTACCGATACAATGTTCTTACATTGACTCACCCCCATAACACACCATTCCCCCTCTCTACCTTTTCAGCTATCAGTATAACTCTATATAAAAGGAATGTAGCAGGTCTTGTACTAAAGTTCTGGATCACACTAGTGCGATTTCAGAAGTGACTTGAGTCGCACAGAGTCACATCACAATAGAAATCACATTGTTTTCAATGGTGCCCATTCACATTAAAAGATATGTAGAAACATTATAAATACCTATTTTAATAAGTGATCACATTCCCTCTGTTCTCAGCTGCATGAGAGCTGGGGGGAGGAGAAACAGCAGAACACTGGCCTTCCCAGTAAATGGGGGGTGTCAGCACAAATCTGATCATTGGAGGAGAGCAGGCAAAGTTCCCAGCACAGCTAGAGAACTGATCATGCTGTGCTCTCCTGCTTAGTTTGGTCAGTATTTAATAGGAAAGCGGAGGGATTGGCAGGATCATCAGGGATTTCACACAAAGGAAGAAATACAACAAGAACAGGATACTTTCTCAACAAGTACATGGTATAGCAGGCACATATCAGGAATATAAAATGCTGGCTTTACATATTTTAAAGGTTAGTTGTTTTTTTAATAACAAACATGCCTATACTTACCTGCTCTGTGCAAGAGTTTTGCACAGAGTGGCCCCTATGTTCTTCTTCTTGGGTGCCCCGGCGGTGCTCTTGGCCCCTCCTCTTCATCCGGTGCCCCCACAGAGAGACACTTTTCATGGGGACACTTGCTCCCAAGTCCTGCTGATGTGTCCATTGACACAAACAGCAGGACTCAGCCCCATCCCCGCTCCCATGTCACTGGATTTGACTGATAGCAGTGGGAGCCAATGGCTATCCAATGAGGACGGAGACAGTGGCTGGAGTCCCTGGGCTCGTGCATGGCGCTGGAGCGGACAGGCTCAGGTAAGAAAAAAGGGGGGGGGGCTCTGGGGGGCAGCTGCAACACAGAAGGTTTTCACCTTAATGCATTGAGGTGAAAAACCTTGAGCCTTTACAACCCCATTAATGCAGGACAGCACAGACAGACTTTTGAAAAGGGTCCTGTGCTATTTTGCTGTAATTCCAGTATAACCTTGTCTCCATTGAATATGCAAACCAAATCCAAACTGAAACCAAGTCACACTATAAAATCACACTGAAAATTGGATCAAATTGCAGCTGCAGTAGTGTTAACAGAGTCTAAACTTTGTGCCCAAACATTTCTCCTGTCTGTTATCGGAAAACCTGTATGTCACTGAGCATCCAAACATCTGACAAATTATTATTATTAAGGCAAACAAAGCATAGCCTCACCATACAAAAAGGTAGGATCCTCTTTAGAAATAGCCCATATCTAATTACAGTAAAGTGATTCTGTGAAATGTATGCTTGGAATTATAGGAGACAGTGGTGGAGTCTACTTTGAAAAAAAAACACCCTCAGTAACTGTCTAGTAACAACCAGATTTACCATTCAGCATGGCAACAATTATAGCATGTTACAGCTCAAAGTATCATCTTATACATAAATAGGGGGAAACTATCAAAACTGGAGAAACAGGAATCTGGAGCAGCAGTCCATGGCATAAAATAAAAATAGTGCTGCGCTGTAAAATAAATACCAACAATAAGGTGTACTAAAATAATACACAATACAATAGTGCATGTCATATGGCCATAGCTAGGCAAATCACAAATAAAGTGACAATGTGCAAAAGTACCAAAGATATAAAAACACTGAAGAGACGTATGCTAAAAAGTGGACACTCAATCGACAACAAACGTCCCTAGTTTCTGATGAATGTTCAATAACATAAAATAAAATGTGGTATCATATAATGTTCTTTTCTTCCTAAAATAATAACAGTGAAAAACAATAAACAACCGAACTATGTCCGTAAAGTGTCTTCTTTATATGCAGTGCAACAAAGCAAAATAAAGTGCTGAAGAGCTGATGGTGAATTGTTATAAAAAAGTCTATGGCAACCAATCAGCTTCTATTTTCAGCTTGTCAGGTAAAGTGATTCTAAACCCAAACCGTTATTTACCTTAAAGAGGAACTGCAGTCTGCTCACCTAATTTGTATTTTGTAATAAAAACATCTTTGCCATTCTGAAGCTTCCCTCCAACCACTTTGCATATTATTTTATATATATTGTGATTCTGTACTTGTCAAATATGCTGCAGAAATCTCCCTCCACTGAGTCTGGCTGCAATCATTTTAACTTTGGGCAGCTGAAGCTGCTGCCTGTTCACTTCCTGGATTTACAGACACACAGCGACACACTTCCAGCTCTGCAGCTCTCATTGACCCTCTTATGACTCATATCCACCTCCCTGTCTTGCAAACTCTCAGGAGAGTGAGAGAGAGAGCTGTGCATGATGTCATAAGCCTAGGCTAATGACCAGACAAGAAACAAGAAGTATAAGTTATTTACTGGCAGAAAAAAATGTTTTACTATCCAAAGTTAAAACAACAAGGGCAGAAGATCTAATAGATGAAAAGTTGAAAAAAATGACTGAAGTTCCGTTTTAACCACTTGCCCTCTGGAAGATTTACCCCTCTTCATGACCAGGCCATTTTTTGCTTTGCGGCGCTGCGCTACTGACAATTGCGAGGTCATGTAACATTGTACCCAAACAAAATTTATAATTTTTTTTCACACAAATAGAGCTTTCTTTTGGTGATATATTAATCACTACTGGGTTTTTTATTTATTATTACATAAACAAAAAAAGACTGATAATTTTGAAAAAATTTTGAAAAAGTCTTTGATCAAAAAAAAAAAAAATCCCAGTGAATATTGATTGGTTTGTGTGAAAGTTATAATGCCTACAAACGATGGTATATATGGTATATATACCAGAATTTTTATTTATACTAGTAATGGCAGCAATCAGGGATTTATAACAGGACTGTGGTATTGTGGCGATCAATCTAACACTAACCGACTCTGGGAGGAACTAACTGCCACTGACATCACCAGTGACATTAATACAGTAATCAGTGCTAATAATACGCACTGTCACTGTACTAATGACACTGGGCAGGAAGGGGTTAACATCCAGGGCGATCAAGGGGTTAAAAATGTGTCTAACAAGTGTTTGTGTGTGTACTGTGTGCTGCTTTTACTGGGTATCTAGTTGTTTTCATTCCCTTAGTAGGGAATAAAAAAGCAACTAGATCCCCTGTCACTGAACACAGCTCTGTGCTGTTTACACTCACAGAGCTGTTCCGTGAAGCTCAGAGCTGATCGCCAGGTGCCAGCCATCAATTACTGGCCGGGACTCGTGATCAGCATGTACTGTGATGAATCACAGCACAGCCAGACGGGTGGGAGCGCACGCACCCTAGCCGGAAATGCAGAATCACGTACTGTATATATACGTGATTCTGAGCAGAGAGGCCGCCCTGAAGCAGCAAAGCTATGTGGGCCAGTTGTTAAATGGTTAATGTGTTTGTAAAGGCAGAAGTTTTTTTTTCCCTTACTGCATTCTATACAGCAAGGTAAGAAACCTTCTGCATGCTGCTGCCCCCACAGCCCCCACTAAATACATACCTGAGCTTGATCTTGATCCAGCGATATCCAGGAGATCCGAGGCTCTCCTGGGTCTCTTGCTCCTGATTGGCTCAGATGCAGCAGCAGGAGCTACTGGCGCCCGCTGCTGTCACTTAGAGCCAGTAATGAGGGAGGTGTGCCAAGCTCCACTCTGTGTGTCTTATGGACACTCAGAGCAGGGCTTTGGAGCGGCTTGCTATGGGGCTACTCAACAGGGGAGTGGAGCCAGGAGTGCCATGGGGGGACCCAGAAGAGGAGGATTGGGGCTACTCTGTGCAGTGGTTTTGGTAAGTATAACAAGTATAACATGTTTGTTATTTTTAAGAAGAAAAAAAACAAGGCTTTACAATAACTTGAAAGGAGAAATATGGCCAAAGCTCTTTTGGTCATACTTCTCTTGTGGGTAACAGGAGAGGTATGACCATGCCATGCATAAAAATGAATGGAATGTTTGTCACCTTGTGACATTCCAATAAAGATTAAAAAAATGAGGAAACAGTGCCTTGCAATGTAAAAATGTAAGGTACCGCCCCTCCCCTTTCCCTTTGTTGGCAGCTGTGATCACTACCTGCAAAGAACAACATAGCATTTTTCTCTGCATGTAGTTTCACTGAATTTTAGGTAGGAAAAAACACTTTTGTTTCTGGGGCCCACTACAGGTACAAACAACACATAATGCTTGCATATGTTGTATCATCATGAATGTCAGATGTAGAAGAATATACACTATATTACCAAAAGTATTGGGACGCCTGCCTGTACACGCACATGAACTTAAAGAGCTTGTAAACCTCCAAAAAAAATTGTAAGACAAAGGCATAATGAGCTATACTAGCTCATTATAACTAGCTATACTAGCTCATTAGGAAATACTTACCTTAGATCGATGCCCTGAATCGGCACCGGCACACCGCTGACAGGGCCGACATCTTTCCCAACGTTACTTCTGGGTTCGCGTGGCTCCAGCGCTGTGATTGGCCGGAGCTGCGATAACATCACTCCCGCGCATGTGTTCCTTCAGTGCGCATGCGGTGATTACGTCGACGGCAGCGTATATAGTTAATATCTCCTACGGTGCAAGTTTAGGAGATATTTACAGTACCTACAGGTAAGTCTTATTCCCTGTAGGTACAATTAAACAGGAAAACTTTACTCCCTCTTTAAATGGCATCCCAGTCTTAGTCCGGAGGGTTCAGTATTGAGTTGGCCCTCCCTCTGCATCTATAACAGCTTCAACTCCTCTGGGAAGGCTGTCCACAAGGTTTAGGAATGTGTCTATGGGAATGTTTGACCATTCTTCCAGAAGCGCATTTGTGAGGTCAGGCACTGATGTGGACGAGAAGGCCTGGCTCGCAGTCTCCATTCTAATTCATCCCAAAGGTGTTCTATCAGGTTGAGGTCAGGACTCTGTGCAGGCCAGTCAAGTTCCCCCACCCCAAACTCGCTCATCCATACACACTCCTAAATCTTGTGGACAGCCTTCCCAGAAGAGTTTAAGCTGTTATAGCTGCAAAGGGTGGGCCAACTCAATATTGAAACCTTTGGATTAAGACTGGGATGCCATTAAAGTTCATGTGCGTGTAAAGGCAGCCGTCACAATACTTTTGGTAATATAGTGTATTTTGGGTTGTTCTTTGGTGGTAGGCCACGGCTGTTGCAAGAAATAGCCAGACATTTCAAAAAATATTATTTTTACTCTCTTTGACTAGTTCTTTGATATTAAAAAAAGAAGATAATTAGGAGATACTCAATAACATTTATCACCAACTGAAAGCAAAACTTGTCCTAAAAAACAAGTTATCATTCACCTGAAGCAGTATTAAACCCAAAGGCAAACATTTACTATCTTGCAGCTTACCAATTCTTTTATGTGATGGTTGCATTAGTTATCATTTTAAGGCCCCTTTCACACTGGGGCGGTGGGTGCGTCGGCGGTAAAGCCGTCCCCGCCAGGAGAAGATTATTGCTAGTGGTTATAGCAGTCGCTAGCGATAATTGCAAGTTAATTCGGCAAGCTGCTTGTCAGCAGCCTGCCCATGCACAGTTTGAAGTTCCCGTTGAATCGGCTGAGATTCAAACCTTCTATGGCCAGCTTAAGTCTGTTGGTTTTCAAAAGAACAAGCTCTCTTGCAGAGGTAACAATGACAGGGTTGAGACAAACCATTTACCACTGACAGAAGAGGGGGGCTTACAATGATCTGATTTATTTATTTATGTAAGACCTTTATCCCAAAAGGAAAAAATGGTTTGCTGTAACTGCTTAGAAAGTGTGAACTGAAGTTTGGCTTCAATTTGTTTAGTGTATTTAATCCCCCGGTCACACCAGTGCAACTTGTCATGCAGTTTGATTTGAAATTTTTGTTTCAAATCGCATGACAAGTCACACCCTATTGTTCGCAATAGAATCGGTCAAATCCGTGCGACTCCATCCACTACATTGTAGTCACACCGATTTTGAAAGTAGTTCTTGCACTACTACCACTCAGGTGTGATTTGCATGGACATCTGTGCTTGAAGTTGCACAGATGTCTTCCAAGTAGCATTTGAAGTCTCACTAACATGTGACCTAAATGTAAATCTGCTAGTACATCTTACACTCCCCTCCCCCAGACTGACAATGCTGCTGTCC
This sequence comes from Lithobates clamitans, assembly GCA_037952925.1. Classification (NCBI taxonomy): domain Eukaryota; kingdom Metazoa; phylum Chordata; class Amphibia; order Anura; family Ranidae; genus Lithobates; species Lithobates clamitans. The sequence goes on from JBBGZY010000865.1 coordinate 4,832,854, forward strand.
AAAAGGTGCCCCCTTTGCTTCTTCATCAAGAGTGGGGGCACTCTAATATAGGAGGCGTGTTGCTGTCCAGATCGCCAGATGGGAAAAAGCCTAAAATAGAAAACGAATGCAGCCACCACATCTAATGATTGGTAAGCTGTAATATTACATTTTTTATTTTGGGTTTAATACCTCTTTATGCAGCTGCAAAGATATGTCCAGTTTTTACTAACACATGCCAAAGTTGCAAAACTGGGTTTGGGCATTAAGATTTATTTTGACCTTTGTCATCAAGGGGGTAATGAAATCTTCACAATTAGACTCATCAGAATTACTTTTTAAAACTGGATAGATATAGTAAAGCTTATATGAGATTTTAAGGGATTAGGCCCCTTGTACACAGGACGCTGCTAAACGCACGTTCAGAGGCAGTTGGACGCTTTTTCCAACTGCCCCTGAACTCATTTAATGTTATCCTATGTGACCATGTACACAGTCTTGTTTTTTGGCGTTTTTAGGCAGTTGCGTTTAACAGCGTTTCTTCGAAAGCAAAAAAATGGGTTCAGACGCCGGAGTTTCTGACGTTTCTAACGCCAAACGCGTCTATACGCGGCTAACCCACGTTTCGTTTATAGGCGTTTATCATTTTGGCCATTTAAAAAAAAAATTTTTAGAAACACTTCTAAACATGGCAAAATGCCACTAAACATGGCATGTAAACGCGGCAAAACTGACGATTTAAATGTGGGTTACTATCTGTCAAGTTAAATCGTTCAGGAGAGGTTGTAAAAACATCCCATGTACATAAAGCCTTAGTTTAACATCTACTTTTGATGTCAGCAACAGCCGGTCTCTGCTTATATGCATCTATGGGCAACCCAAAAGGGAATCCCTATGAGTGACACTCTGTCATCACATGGTTTTCAGTCCTGCATCTGTAAACATCCTCCTTAGAATCCCCAATAACACATGCACCCACTTCCACTGGATGGATCATTGGGGTTCCCTGTCCCAAGTTTATATACATATCATACATGGTAGACAAGCAGCTCTGCAACCAAGTATAGTACAGTATAATCTGCTTCAGAATTATCAGCTCCCAGTCCAGCCTGCACCTGCCAGCAGGCACCCTACAGAATACGGCCGGCATCATACAGAATATGACAGAAGACACCCTACACCACACACAACGCAGCATACACCCCTCAAAATACACAATGCACCCCACAGATATGGCACAACATCCACAATATACAGCATGCACCCCACATTATACACCGCGCACCCCACAATATACAGAATACAGCATGCACCCCACAGAATATAGCATACAACCCCACAATATATACCGTGCACCCCACAGAACATGGAATACAACCCACAGAATAAAGCACACAGCCAACATTATTTAGCAAGCACCCCACATTATACAGCATACACCCCACAGAATACACCCCACAACATACAGCATATACCGCACAGAATACAAAATACAGCATGCACCCCACAGAATACAGCATACACCCCACAACATACATCATACACCCCACAGAATAAAGCACACACCCCACAGAAGCCAGCAGCCTGTATACATTCTTATGGTGTCCATGCCTCCTCACCTTCCTCTTCCCCCATGTGTTCCTCACTCCAGCTGCAGCACAGTAACATCAACCTCATTCACCCCACGAAGTGTGAGGCCCCGGGGCAGGGAGGGAGAGAGGCGGCTGGCCGGTGTGTGAGGAGCGGGCAGTGTGAGGGGACCGTCCCGCCTCTATCCGTGCTTCCCTGCTCCTCTGTGTGTCCCCAGCATGGGAAATGTGCCGCTACCCACAGATGCTACAACACAGCAGAATGGGAGGAGGAAGGACAACCATCCACATTTCCCTGGGAAGGGATGCGCTGTGTGTATGGCAGAGCCCACATGAGCATTATGTCATAGGCGGTGTGCAGACAGGAAAACACCGCCGTCCTGTGTTCCCGGAGTGCGTCAAATGTGAATACAGCGATTAGTACACTGCAACAATACGTCATCTCACTGTACGGTGTTCACCTCACTACTACATTACGTAATCTCACTGTACTGTGTTCACCTCACTACTACATTACCTCATCTCACTGTACAGTGTTCACCTCACTACTACATTACGTCATTTCACTGTACTGCATTCACCTCACTACTACATTACGTCATCTCACTGTACGGTGTTCACCTCACTACTACATTACCTCATCTCACTGTACAGTGTTCACCTCACTACTACATTACGTCATTTCACTGTACTGCATTCACCTCACTACTACATTACGTCATTTCACTGTACGGTGTTCACCTCACTACTACATTACGTCATCTCACTGTACTGTGTTCACCTCATTACTACATTACCTCATCTCACTGTACAGTGTTCACCTCACTACTACATTACGTCATTTCACTGTACTGCGTTCACCTCACTACTACATTACGTCATTTCACCGTACAGTGTTTACCTCACTACTACATTAAGTCACCTCACTGTACGGTGTTCACCTCACTACTGCATTGCGTCATTTCACTGTACTGTGTTGACCTCACTACTACATTACGTAATTTCACTGTACAGTGTTCACCTCACTACTACATTGCGTCATTTCACTGTACGGTGTTCACCTCACTACTACATTATGTCATTTCACTGTACTGCGTTCACCTCACTACTACATTACGTCATTTCACTGTACTGCGTCCACCTCACTACTACATTATGTCATTTCACCGTACAGTGTTCACCTCACTACTACATTACGTCACCTCACTGTACGGTGTTCACCTCACTACTACATCACGTCACCTCCCTGTACAGTGTTCACCTCACTACTACATTATGTCATTTCACTGTACGGTGTTCACCTCACTACTGCATTGCGTCATTTCACTGTACAGTGTTCACCTCACTACTACTTTACGTCATTTCAGTGTACTGTGTTCACCTCACTACTACATTACGTCATTTCACTGTACGGTGTTCACCTCACTACTACATTACGTCATTTCACTGTACTGTGTTCATCTCACTACTACATTACGTCATTTCACTGTACTGCGTTCACCTCACTACTACATTGCGTCATTTCACTGTACTGCGTTCACCTCACTACTACATTACGTCAATTCACTGTACTGCGTTCACCTCACTACTACATTACGTCACTTCACTGTACGGTGTTCACTTCACTACTACATTACATCACCTCACTGTACAGTGTTCACCTCACTACTGGATTACGTCAATTCACTGTACAGTGTTCACCTATTATGTCATTTCACTGTAATTCATTACTGCATTACGTCATTTCACTGTACGGTGTTCATCTCACTACTGCATTATGTCATTTCACTGTACTGTGTTCACCTCACTGCTGCATTACGTCACCTCACTGTACGGTGTTTACCTCACTACTACATTACGTGATTTCATACATTGTATCATTTCACTGTACGGTATTCACCTCACTACTGCATTACGTAATTTCACTGTACGGTGTTATATATGTCAGTTTTGCTGCAGCAGGCTCTATACACGGTACAGATGCACCACTTTACAGGCAGACCAAGGGGACCCCAGGCACTATATTTAAAGGAATAGTAGCGTTCACCTCACTACTACATTACGTCATTTCACTGTACTGCATTCACCTCACTACTACATTACGTCATCTCACTGTACAGTGTTCACCTCACTACTACATTATGTCACCTCACTGTACAGTGTTCACCTCACTACTACATAACATTGTTTCAATGTACGGTGTTCACCTCACTACTACATTGCGTAATTTCAGTGTTCGCCTCACTACTACATTACGTCATTTCACTGTACTGTGTTTACCTCACTACTACATTAAGTCATTTCTCTGTACGGTGTTCACCTCACTACTACATTACGCCACCTCACTGTACAGTGTTCACCTCACTACTACATTACGTCATTTCACTGTACTGTGTTCACCTCACTACTGCATTATGTCACCTCACTGTACGGTGTTTACCTAACTACTACATTATGTCATTTCACTGTACTGCGTTCACCTTACTACTGCATTACGTCATCTCACTGTACGGTGTTTACCTAACTACTACATTACGTAATTTCATACATTACGTCACTTCATTGTATGGTGTTCACCTGACTACTGCATTACGTCATTTCACTGTATGGTGTTCACCTCACTACTACATTACGTCATTTCACTGTACGGTGTTCACCTCACTGCTGCTTTACAACACCTCACTGTACGGTGTTTACCTCTCCACTACATTACGTAATTTCATACATTGTGTCATTTCACTGTACGGTGTTCACCTCACTACTGCATTATGTAATTTCACTGTACTGTGTTATATATGTCAGTTTTTCTGCAGCAGGCTCTATACACGGTACAGATGCACCACTTTACAGGCAGACCAAGGGGACCCCAGGCACTATATTTAAAGGAATTTTTCATTTTTATTGTTTCACTTTACGCATCATTAATTTACTGCTCATTTAAAAACAATCTTTTTTTAAAAAATAAATTTGCATTAATACATGTCCCCCAGGGCAGTACCCGGACCCCCATACCCTTTGTGTTGGTCAAGCTTTTGCAAGAGCTACAGTTTATATACGTCTGGATCAGCATTGTTAGTGACTGAAAATGCATATTGGCAGGAAGTTTTTAAATTATTATGAGGGAAAGATGGGAGGTTATCTGTTCTCATGTATAGTTTAAATGTTTTTATTATATACAATCCTTGTTATTCCAGTTGTAATAAAAAACAACATTTTAAAAAAGAAAGTTTAGTTTATATACCGAATAAGCTGTCATTTTATTTAATGGTTAATACTTTTATATACACTGCATTTCATGTTCCCAATGTAACAAATAACTTTCAATCTGTAAAACCACCCCAAACTGATTTTTTTTTTTTTAAATCGTCCCAAAATTTCAATTTTTTATGGAAAAAACTGGGAAAATATGTTTTTTTCCCTATCGCTTCAAAAAAACCGAAAATGTTACATCTCTACTACCACGTTACGTCACCTAACTGTACTGTATTCACCTCATTACTGTGTTACATCACCTCACTTTACTGTGTTCTCTTCACTATGGTGTTATATCACCTCATTGTACTGGTGTAGTGTGTGCTACTAGTGTGAGAGTAGGAAAAAGCATAATTCTATCCAGGAATAACCTGTCATTAAATTCATGGTTTCTAAAGGCCATGGCTGGATAACTCATCCTGGCAGCTCTCTGGTGCCTCCCCCTGGTGTCTGGAAGGTTGAAAAACCTTCTAGAACTAGAGACTGGGGTTAGGAGGAGCTGCCATGAATATTTACAGAGCCCCAGTCAATCCCCAGCGGTGGGCTGGCAGGGCACTGGGACCACCCCATAAATAGACATGGGCCATGCCAGCAGGAGGAGTTGGGTGGGAGATGGAGAAGCAGTGCGAGTGAGGCTGTCAGTGGGCTTTGAGGGACCTACCTCAGGCTGGGTCACTGTGCTCAGGAAAGCAGGACTGGAAGGATCCTGACACAGGAGGCGGGGGAGGGATCCAAATCAGAGAGGCAGCAGGAAGGAGCAAGGAGAGACAGCGAGTAGCTCAGAATAGAGCAGGGACAGACAAGGGGAGAGGCTGCCATCTGCAGAAGGTCTCTCTTGAAGACCGCATAGTGCCAAGTCTTCATCGAACCTTGCTCTAGGAGTTCTCCGTGTGTGTGCCAGCCAGGCAAAACTGGGGCAGAATGTCAGTTAGGAGGACTGGGAGGAAGATCAGCCAGTCGTGGCTGGTGGCAGCCAGGTGGGCTAGCATTTTCTGCAATCAAGTGGAGCTAGGATCAGTGGCCACAGGGAAGCAGAAGGAGATATGTCATGCTGCTTGCTCACTGCACTACTTTGTCAAGGGACTGAGAGTTCCGGCCTGTAATGGGCCCTTGCTGAGCTAACAATAAAACTGTTAGTTCCCTCAAGAGTGAGCAGCAGGTGCTTTACGGTGACAACCACGTTTGTGCAGGAGGAAGGAAAAGTGGACTTTTGTAAATAGGAAGCAAGTGTTCCTTTGTGAATAGTTTTCAACATTTTTCAAGTTGGGCATCCCATAATTCCCTATCCTATCCAAGGTATCAGCCCCTAATAAAATATCAAAAACAAGCCAAGGACTGATTTCTGCATTGGAGTGCATGAAGGAAATGCTGCATGACTAGCTGTGCAGCAGTGGGGACAATAGCGACTCCTACTTGGGTAGTGCTACGCTTTTTTCACCTCATTACTGCGTTACATCACCTCACTGTACTGTGTTCACCTCGCTACAGCATTATGTCACCTGACTGTACCATGTCCATCTTACTATTGTGTTACGTCACCTCACTGTACTGTGTTCACCTCACTACTGTGTTACATTACCTCACTGAACAGCCCTCTCTTCACCACAGCATTACGTCACCTCACTGTACTGTGTTCATCTAACTACTGCATTGCATCACCTCACTGTAGCATGTTCACCTCACTACAGCATTGCTTCACCACAATGTATTGTGTTCATCTTACTACAGCATTACGTGACCTCACTGTACTGTGTTCATCTCACTACAGCATTACGCCTAGGTTCACACTTGTGCAATGCGGGAACCAGCGCGATTACAGCGCTGGTTCCTGCATTGCATCTCTCTCGCAGGTAGTTCACATTTGACACGTCCAGATCGGTTAACAGATCGCAGGGCGAACTGCGAACTCACACAGGAATTGGATCGCATACGTAAGAACACCCATGCAATCTGATTTCAGTGCGGGGGAAAAAAAAGTCTCTGCACTTTTTTGTCTGGGAATCTAATTTGAAATTAGCCATACAACTGTTGTGATTCTGTTTGCACAATTTTCTTGCAATTTTACGGCAATTTGGTGCCATTCAAAATAGCGGGAATCTCAAGGGCATCCCGCAATTTACCTAAAGTCACCTCACCTACACTGTAGCGCATGCACTGTGCTCACTTCAGTGCCAAATTACATCTCTTCACTGTACTGTATTCACAGTGCTTGCTTACCTCAGTGTCGCATTACATCACCTCACTGTAGTGCTAACCTCAGTGTCACATTACATCACCTCACCGCAGTGCTTACCTCAGTGTCGTAATACATCACCTCACTGTAGTGCTAACCTCAGTGTCGCATTACATCACCTCACTGTGTTGCTTACCTCAGTGTCGTAATACATCACCTCACTGTAGTGCTAACCTCAGTGTCACATTACATCACCTCACCGCAGTGCTTACCTCAGTGTCGTATTACATCACCTCACTGTAGTGCTAACCTCAGTGTCACATTACATCACCTCACCGCAGTGCTTACCTCAGTGTCACATTATATCCCCTCACTGTAGTGCTTACCTCAGTGTCGCATTACATCACCTCACTGTAGTGCTTACCTCAGTGTCGCATTACATCACCTCACTGTAGTGCTAACCTCAGTGTCGCATTACATCACCTCACCGCAGTGCTTACCTCAGTGTCGTATTACATCACCTCACTGTAGTGCTAACCTCAGTGTCACATTACATCACCTCACCGCAGTGCTTACCTCAGTGTCACATTATATCCCCTCACTGTAGTGCTTACCTCAGTGTCGCATTACATCACCTCACTGTAGTGCTTACCTCAGTGTCACATTACATCACCTTACTGTAGTGCTTACTTCAGTGTCGCATTACATCACTTACCTGTAGTGCTTACCTCAGTGTCGCATTACATTACCTCACTGTAGTGCTTACCTCGGTGTTATATTACATCACCTCACTGTAGTGCTTACCTCAGTGTCGTTTTACATCACCTCACTGTAGTGCTTATTTCAGTGTCGTATTACATCACCTCACTGTAGTGCAGTGGTTCTCAACTCCTGTCCTGAGGACCCACTAACAGGCCAGATTTTACGTATTACCCTGGGGAGATGCAGACTAGAATACTCCAATCACTGAGCAGCAAATGATATCACCTGTGATGTATTTCAGTTATCTTGCAAACTTGGCCTGTTAGTGGGTCCTGAGGAGAGGCGTTAAGAACCACTGCTGTAGTGCTTACCTTAGTGTCCTATTACATCACCTTACCGTAGTGCTTACCTCAGTGTCATATTACTTTACCTCACTGTAGTGCTTACCTCAGTGTCGTATTACATCACCTCACTGTAGTGCTAACCTCAGTGTCGTATTACATCACTTCAATGTTGTGCTTACCTCAGTGTTGTATTACATCACCTCACTGTGGTGCTAACCTCAGTGTCGTATTACATCACTTCACTGTAGTGCTTACCTCAGTGTCGTATTATATCACCTCACTGTTGTGCTTACCTCAGTGTCGTATTACATCACCTCACTGTAGTGCTTACCTCAGTGTCGCATTACATCACCTCACTGTAGTGCTTACCTCAGTGTCGTATTACATCACCTTACTGTAGGGCTTACCTCAGTGTCGTATTACATCACCTCACTGTAGTGCTTACCTCAGTGTTATATTACATCACCTCACTGTAGTGCTTACCTCAGTGTCGTATTACATTGCCTCACTGTAGTGCTTACCTCAGTGTTGCATTACATCACCTCACTGTAGTGCTTACCTCAGTGTCACATTACATCACCTCACTGTAGTGCTTACCTCAGTGTCGCATTACATCACCTCACTGTAGTGCTTACCTCAGTGTCATATTACATCGCCTCACTGTAGTGCTTACCTCAGTGTCGTATTACATCGCCTCACTGTAGTGCTTACCTCAGTGTCAGATTACATCGCCTCACTGTAGTGCTTACCTCAGTGTCGTATTATATCACCTCACTGTAGTGCTTACACTTTGTGCAGTGTTGCTTGGTGACATCCATTAGCATGCAAACTGCTGCATTCAGTCTGCTTATTTTGAAATACAAACACATTTCAACAGGACCTATAGCGACCTAAAAGCCATGTCAAACAGGCAACTTATTTGCAGTGGTCTTTTTTTGTTTCATAAAGCAATTTCTCACTGAGGAAATATAGTTATTTCCTTGGGAAATGCTCATTTTACAGAAATTTAGAGCTCAGTTGACCTCTATAGCTACAAATCACCAAATGAGAGTGTTGCTAGTTTTAGCAGTAACAAAACTCTTATTAGCAACAAATTGCCAATGACTATAGCAATGAAATCACAAGCTACATATCGTTGTTAATCGCTGGCATTTGCAAACTCTAGCAGTAATATATTGCTTTTACGTAATAACCCATTTGACGTGACCCTTAGGGTTTGTTCACATTGACAGTCAGAGAGACGGTAAAAGCAGGTGGTTGAGCCGCAGTTTTACCATCCTCCGACCACCCGTCTAAAGAAGGACATGCAGCCGCTCAGGTTTGCACACATGTCACAGCAGTCATGCTTTACTCTACAAAAATTTAATAGAATATCACATTCAGAAGGCGTAGTGCCACCAAATGTGGCTGCGCCACAACTGCCCCGCAACCGCGTGTACTGCAAATGTTTCCAACACAGTGGTGCAGCATTTACTGGGTTAAAATGGGTAGTGAGAACTGCAGTGTATGTGCGAATACGCTTTTCTTTTTTTTATGTACTAAAATTATAGTTTCAATTCACACAGCCCAAACAGCAGGATATGGACCCTTATTTTCCAAAAAGTTATTTTCAGCGTAGTTCAGTGACAGTGGAAAGTTACAGTCACATCACTAAAGATAAAGATGCTTATCATGGTATAAAATGTTAGTGGATTGTGTCTAATGCATGGTACTATGCAGGTTTCTCACAATTCAGGTCAAGTCTATAATGCATAACACGCACACATATTTTTTTTTCTATTACCACGCATTATGTAACTCTTATGACTAAAAATTATTTTATCAGTTCCCTTAACTGTATACCATACAGTTAAAGCAGTATTAAACCTAAAAGCAAACATTTATTATATTGCAGCTTTACAATTCTTAGATGTCTTAGTCTGCATCAGTTTTATTTTTTCTTAGGCTTTCTTTCTTTTACCTTCACTTGGTGATCCAGCCAGAAAATTTGTTTTCCACCAGAAAATGCCCTCCTGCAAGTTCATTAGTATAAGACCCCTTTTCACGCCAAAGGACCGATCGGATCCGCCTGTCCTTTTCTCAGGACCTGATCGGACCACCCATTGTCTTCTATGTAGCAGCAGATGCCAGCGGATATGTGTCTGCTGACACCCGCCGGAATCCGATTTGGTGGGTTGGATCAGATGATAGTCGGATGGAAATGGACAAGCAGTCTGTTTCCATCCGACCACCCCATAGAGAACAGCTAGCTGTGTCCATGTCCGCTTTGAATAGCGGAGGGAAATGGACTTGTCATCCGGCTGTTCAGTGGGGATCAGCGGACAGATACACTGAGCCGTTAGATCCGCTTGATGGATTCCGCGCTGTTTAAAAGGGGCCTAAGGTAGATTTAGACATGTGTCTTTAACCACTTCAGCCCAGGAAGGTTTTACCCCCTTAATGACCAGGCCATTTTTTGCTATATGGCACTGCATTACTTTAACTGACAATTGTGCAGGTGTGCAACATTGTACCCAAACAAAATTGATGTCCTTTTTTTCCCACACATAGAGCTTTCTTTTGGTGGTATTTGATCACATCTGCGGTTTTTATTTTTTGCACTATAAACAAAAAAGTCTGACAATTTTGAAAAAAAAAACCAATATTTTTTACTTTCTGCTATAATACACTGGCAGGGATGGACTGACAGGAAGAACACAGAGATCACTGTTCCTGATTACTAGGAACAGAAGATCTCTGTCCACTTCCCTATCACAATGGGGATCTGCCTTGTTTACATAGGCAGATCCTCGTTCTGCCTCTCTGTGGAGCGATAGCGGGTGGCCGGCAGGCATCGGGTCCGCAGGACCCACAGATTGGCTCCGTACAGCGGGCGTGCACACCCACAGTGTTTAGTGCAAGAAACAACATACAGGTACGTTGTTTCGCGCAATAGAGAACCATGCCACAATATATATGCAGTGGGCGGTCTTGAAGTGGTTAAAAATGTTTCACGAAAATCTGGAACTTCATGAGAAATAAAGCTTTGCCCAGATTTAGTAAATGTCCACTTAACGGCCAGCAACGTACACGTACGTCACTGGACTTTCAGTGGTTTTACAGGGATGATGCAGGCATCATCCTGGCACCATTTTTTAGAGCAGTGGTTGACTCTCTTGTATTACAGTCAGGTCCATAAATATTGGGACATCGACACAATTCTAATCTTTTTGGCTCTATACACCACCACAACGGATTTGAAATTAAACGAACAAGATGTGCTTTAACTGCAGACTTTCAGCTTTAATTTGAGGGTATTTACATCCAAATCAGGTGAACGGTGTAGGAATTACAACAGTTTGTATATGTGCCTCCCACTTTTTAAGAGACCAAAAGTAATGGGACAGATTAACAATCATCCATCAAACTTTCACTTTTTAATACTTGGTTGCAAATCCTTTGCAGTCAATTACAGCCTGAAGTCTGGAACGCATAGACATCACCAGACGCTGGGTTTCATCCCTGGTGATGCTCTGCCAGGCCTCTACTGCAACTGTCTTGAGTTCCTACCTGTTCTTGGGGCATTTTCCCTTCAGTTTTGTCTTCAGCAAGTGAAATGCATGCTCAATCGGATTCAGGTCAGGTGATTGACTTGGCAATTTCAAAACATTCCACTTCTTTCCCTAAGAAACTCTTTGGTTTCTTTTGCAGTATGCTTCGGTCATTGTCCATCTGCACTGTGAAGCGCTGTCCAATGAGTTCTGAAGCATTTTGCTGAATATGAGCAGATAATATTGCCTGAAACACTTCAGAATTCATCCTGCTTTGCAACCAAGTATTAAAAAGTGAAAGTTTGATGGATGATTGTTAATCTGTCCCATTACTTTTGGTCTCTTAAAAAGTGGGAGGCACATATACAAACTGTTGTAATACCTACACTGTTCACCTGATTTGTAAATATCAATCAATATCATAAATACCCTCAAAGTAAAGCTGAAAGTCTGCAGTTAAAGCACATCTTGTTTGTTTCATTTCAAATCCATTGTGGTGGTGTATAGAGCCAAAAAGATAAGAATTGTGTCGATGTCCCAATATTTATGGAACTGACTGTAGCAATCAATTGCTATTACAAGCAGTGGGAGGAAATGTCCCCCCCCACCCGTCACCCTGGAAGATCTGAACGACCAGTCAGCACATCCGCCGGCTGGCTGGACAGCCAAGCAAAGCTGGGATCGGCTTTGATTGGCTGTTCGTGATGGTAACCCAGAAGCGATGATTTGGCATCATATCCAGTTTACCCGGATGTCAACAGCTCCATTTATTAAAAATCTAAAGTTTTCAAAAACATCGATCCTGTTGTTTTGAATGCTTTCAAAGGCAGAGAAGGGATTTGGGGTCAAACTTCAGATAATAGGCAGTAATTCCAGCACTAGACATTCTCTGTAAATCTAAAGTGGTATCCTGTAAAAGCTTATAAATTGTTGTCTATGTATAGCATTATTTGCATTGTTTGTCGCCATTGCACAGGCATGTACAGTTTTAAAGTGTGACATGTTTGGTATCTATTTACTCGGCGTAACATCAGCTTTTATATTTTACAAAACCTTGGGTTATGTATTGTGTTTTTTTGCATTAAGTTAAGGCCTCGTCTACACTGGCGGCAGCTGGGCTACTGAGCTAGAACCCCAATAAGTTCGCACCACTGCACCATAGTTGCAGGACAATTGCAGCATGGCCCCATTCATGTGAATGGGTTACGTTCAGTGGCGGCACTACCCATCAAATGTGGCGGTGGGCGGTGCATGTGTACAGCCTGCTACATGTTCTTCTTTATAGTGTCACTGCCCACATCCTAAAAAACGATCAAAAAATACTGTATTACATGCTGTTCATACTCACTCAGTCACTATGATTGTTTTTCTGCATTCTTCAAAAAAAAAAAGGTTGATCCTGCTGCTCTCTATATCACCCTGTTCAAGTCCCTAAATCAGCTATGTGGCAACTCTGCACATGCTCAGTTTTCAGTGCTCAGCATTTCCTCCCTATCACATCTGAGCAGCCCATGTGACTATAGAGTCACACATATGGGCATATACAGAGAGGTAATTGACAGCCCACTCCCTCCCTCCTTGCTCACTAACCAGCTAAACACAATGGGGGCAGGATATTACATGTAGGAGGAGGCTTCACCTCCCTGTTATTCTAATGCCCTGTACACACGGTCGGATTTTCCGATGGAGAATGTGTGATAGGACCTTGTTGTCGGAAATTCCGACCGTGTGTAGGCTCCATCACACATTTTCCATAGGAATTTCCGACACACAAAGTTTGAGAGCTTGCTATAAAATTTTCCGATAACAAAATCCGTTGTCGGAAATTCCGATCGTATGTACACAAATCCGACGCACAAAGTGCCACGCATGCTCAGAATAAATTAAGAAAGCTATTGGCTACTGCCCCGTTCATAGTCCCAACGTACGTGTTTTACGTCACCGCATTCAGAACGATCGGATTTTCCGACAACTTTGTGTGACCGTGTGTATGCAAGACAAGTTTGAGCCAACATCCGTCAGAAAAAATCCATGGATTTTGTTGTCAGAATGTCCGATCAATGTCCCACCGTGTGTACAGGGCATAAGACACAAACTGGAGGGATGTGACACAGCCTGTGACTGGCAGAAATCCACCCAGACCATGTTATTGCCAAAACAATAATAAAGATTTGATTTCAAATATATACTGTATTTGTATAACAATTATTTTCACTCTGTATCACAAAGGCTGTTTTTTTGTTTTGTTTTATAACATGTGACCAGCAGCAGAGGACTAGAAGCTCCTCCTACTTATGTTTCCCTGCAGACAGGCTGGGAAAGATCTGGGTCATGTGACGGCTGTATATCGATTTGGAAAAAGATACTTAGAAGATTCTTTTTTTTATTATTAAAATAATTACGGTACCATCATCCATATACAGACTTTGAAGGAACAATGTAAATTTAAACAGTGTGTGTTTAAGATTACTTTAAGTTGGCGGTCAGGGGCAGTAAAATTGAGGTGTAGCAGCCTATTTCCTCCACAACTCCCTCACTGTCTGTGTGAATGAGGCCTGACAGTTAAAAAGAAAACAAAACTCAGTTGACCTCAGTATGAAAAAGTGTATGTGTAAGACTAGCTACAGACAGGCATCTGTGTCCCAGATAATGACAGGGAGACATCTGCCCCTTCTCAGTCACAGTGGGACCTGCTGATATGTGCCTTTTAACTCAGCCAGCAAAGAAATGCAAAACAAACACTATACTTTCCAGATCAATTTCTCCTGTGTTCAAATAAAATAAATGCAGGAGGCCTGGGTGAATTAGACCTTAATGCCCCTTTCACATGGACATTCGGGCAGTCCATTTTTGACCAGAGATCACATGGATCAAAAACAGACTGCAATGTATCCCTATGGATGGCTGGTTGTAAATGGATGTTAATCCGCATCCTATATCTGACTACATCCGGGTTAGTTTAGGACCAAATGAAAAAAGTTTCCATCCAGGTTTGCTCTTACTGACTTGACTGAATGTGGGTGGATATAGGTGGACGCACATCAGCTGACATGCGGCCACCATGGGTCTGCTTTTTCCTCCATCATAAGATAGGGAAAAAATCGGAACAGACAGAGATTTCACATGTAGCACCCTCTAGCTAGGTGCTAGTATATACAGTTGTTAGTGTATGAAATTTTGGCCTGGCTGAGAGGCTGACCTGGGCTAAATCTGGGTCAGGGATAAATAACTTAACGAGGCTGGATGACTCATCCAGCAGCACCTCTGGTAACTCCCCCTGCTCTCTGGTACCTTGGAGAAGCTTCCAGAAGTAGAGGGTGGTGTCTAGAAGGAGCTGCTTGGAGTATTGATATGGGCTCCAGCCAATCCCCAACAAAGTGGGCTGGCAGGGGATGGGCACCTCTTAAATACTCTTGGGTAATGCCAGCAGGGGCAGTGAGGTGGAAGATGGAGATGGTTAGTTCCTTTCTTTTTTTTTCTCAGTGGGTACAAGGACTGTTCCCATCACACTTGTTTTGTAACAAGCACTTCCAGTAGCTGTCTGACTTCTTAATGAAAGTGTATCTTAGCCCAGGAAGTAAATGTAATATATTGCGGCTTGTAAGCAGGGCCGTCTTTAGCGCAGGGCAAACGGGGCACTTGCCCTGGGCCCAATCTTTGTTGGGGGCCCGCGCTAGCTGTGAATTGGGGCCCCATAACAGCTTTGCAGAGTGCACAGAGGACACGAGATGATGTATTCCTCGCTAGCCAGCTGAGAGGGGGCGGGGCCGGGAACTCCACTGACGCTCTGACCCCGCCCACGTGCAGCCTGTGTACTCGGAAAAGAGCGTCTGTAGTGAGAGCCAGTGATCGGAGTGGGAGTGTCAGTGGAGCTACCGGCCACGCCCCCACTATACTGGCTGGTGAATACAGAGGTCCGGGGGCGGGGCCGGGAGCTCCAAAGACACTCCCACTCTGATCACTGGCTCTCACTACAGGCGCTCTATTCCCAGTACACAGGCTGCACGTGGGCGGGGTCAGAGCGTCAGTGGAGCTCCCGGCCCCGCCCCTCTCAGCTGGCTAGCGCGGAATACATCCTCCCATGTCCTCTGTGCGCTCTGCAAAGCTGTCATCGGGGCGACAATTCACGGGTGATGTGGGCCCAGGGCCCACCCAACAAAGCATCAGTGGAGCTCCCAGCTGCTTTAGTGAGAGCAGAGAGTGGAAGCCCCGCCCACAGTCCTAAAGGTATGTAGTAAGTTTGGCTGGCCAGGTATGTCCTTACAACCATAGAATGCCTGACTGTTTAAACCCTGAGCTGTGGTATTTAACTGTAAAGCTGTGCAGTGCTGAAAGTTCTCTGACCATCTCCTGTATAATGTCCGCAGTCTCTGATTGTCTCCTGTATAATGTCCGCAGTCTCTGACCATCTCCTGTATAATGTCCGCAGTCTCTGAGTGTCTCCTGCAGTATGTCCGCAGTCTCTGATTGTTTCCTGCAGTATGTCCGCAGTCTCTGATTGTCTCCTGCCGTATGTCCGCAGTCTCTGATTGTTTCCTGCAGTATGTCCGCAGTCTCTGGTAATCTCCTGCAGTATGTTCGCAGTCTCTGATTGTCTCCTGCAGTATGTCCGCAGTCTCTGGTAATCTCCTGCAGTATGTCCGCAGTCTCTGGTAATCTCCTGCAGTATGTCCGCAGTCTCTGATTGTCTCCTGCTGCATGTCCGCAGTCTCTGGTAATCTCCTGCAGTATGTTCGCAGTCTCTGGTAATCTCCTGCAGTATGTCCGCAGTCTCTGATTGTCTCCTGCAGTATTTACACAGTCTCTGAGTGTCTCCTGCAGTATGTTCACAGTCTCTGGTAATCTCCTGCAGTATGTACGCAGTCTCTGATTGTCTCCTGCAGTATGTCCGCAGTCTCTGATTGTCTCCTGCAGTATTTACACAGTCTCTGACTGTCTCCTGCAGTATTTACACAGTCTCTGAGTGTCTCCTGCAGTATGTCCACAGTCTCTGATTGTCTCCTGCAGTATGTCCGCAGTCTCTGATTGTCTCCTGCAGTATGTCCGCAGTCTCTGATTGTCTCCTGCAGTATGTCCGCAGTCTCTGATTGTCTCCTGCAGTATGTCCGCAGTCTCTGATTGTCTCCTGCAGTATGTCCGCAGTCTCTAATTGTCTCCTGCAGTATGTCTGCAGTCTCCGATTGTCTCCTGCAGTATGTCCACAGTCTCTGATTGTCTCCTGCAGTATGTCCGCAGTCTCTGGTAATCTCCTTCAGTATGTCTGCAGTCTCTGATTGTCTCCTGCAGTATGTCCGCAGTCTCTGATTGTCTCCTGCAGTATGTCCGCAGTCTCTGAACCTCTCCTGTAGTATGTGTATTAATGTGCCCCTTTACTTGCTCAATTATTTGGGATTGCTCCACTGCTCAGTGAGAGGTAATGATGTGCATGAACCTCTAGCAACCAATCAGCAAACAGTAGTGATCTGCTTTAATCTCTAGCAACCAATCAATAAGTGCTAATGATGTGCTGTAACCCCTAGCAACCAATTAGTGAGCGCTAATAATGTTCATTAACCTCTAGCAACCAAATTATGTGCATAAATTATGTGTTGTAACCTCTAGAAACCAGCCATTGAGCAGTAATGATAGGCTGTAACCTCTGGCAAACAATTGCAATCGCTGCGTGATCTGCTGCAGTAAACTGATTTTGAGTCTACCTGCTATTTTTTGTATGTCTCAGAATGGAGGGGGGGGGGGCCCCAAGAAAATGTTTGCCCAGGGCCCAATCAAAATTAAAGACGGCCCTGCTTGTAAGGGGGCTTCTGATTGGTGTTGGTACCAAGATGTAGACAACAAATAATGTGCTGCGCTGCAATTCAAATTAATCAATATGTGCCAATAAACAATTAGATAATATATAATAACAATCTAATAACATGAATAAATAAAACATCCCACATAGTCTAAAAGAATAAAATAGTGTGAAGAAATGACGATCCTCCAAAAACAACTCTCATTAGGTGTTTCACCACCACCACACAGAGACACTTTTCAGCTTTCCAGAACAATATGACTATAATATTATAAAGAGTCACATCTTGCTTGTATTAGTTACTTCTTCTGTAGCTATGGCCTTGACTCCTAGAGGCCCAATGGTGACCTCCAGAGTCAGGGAGAGCTGACATCCACCTTCACAGTGTGGGTTACTATGCATAGTGGGTGTGGTGTAAGTTGGGCTCCAGACACTTTGAGAATGCAAAAAGAGATTTATTGTCCCTTAACAGAACTGGGGAGAGAGGGTTAGGGCCTGAACTACCTTAGGCACATGCAAAAATGCTTGGCAGACTTCGAGACAAAAATAGGAATAGAAGAACAGCTATACAATATAAGGGCCTGTAAACTGAATTGTAGACCACTGTCTCCTATAGCAACTGAACTGGTAGCTTCAATGCAGATCACAACTCACAATTTCCCATTGTAGATCCTCTCACTGAGCTCCCAGTCTCTCACTAGACTCTTTAGATCCCAGCCGCCACTGGATCCCTTGTGCTCCTCCACAACTAACCTGCTGTGGCTTCCAAGTGTCACCCACGCTGTCCCGCTGGGTCCCTAACTTGGCTCTTCAGCTAACCTGCTGAATCCTCTACAAGCATCCCCCACACTGTTTTGCTGGGTCTCTAGCTTGACTCAGCTGAAGCTTTCCCAACTTCTTCACCAGCTAGTGAAAAAGGCTGCCCTGGTACTTCTTCAGTCTCTACAGAACCTGGACTCTGATAACAAGAGAGATTATCCCTTGCTGGCGACTGTGTCCCCTTTACCTCTGACTTTGGTTATCGCTTGCCTCTGGCGACAGGAGTGGTAGTCTCTGATGGCAACTGCTTTCCTTCACCTGTGGCAACTACTTGGTTCTCCAGCCGGCAGAACCCCTGCAACTTGGTTTAGCTCCAAGCCTGAAGCCCCAACCCCGTGCTGCTTGCTTCCAACCTGAATAGGCCTCAGACTGCATAGCAGCCAGGTACTCCCGGATAGGCCTCAGGTTTCTGACCTAGCAACCTAGCCTTTTCAACACATGTCCACCCAGACAGCCGTCCAGGTGGGACAGAACCCCGATCACCTGCCTCCTCCCGAATAAATAGGCTCTTCACGCAGGCCAAGGGCAAATAAACCCCTGCCAATTGGTTGAGACAACCCATCCACTCCTAGTCCGGATTTACTATGCCCTTGTCCATCTAATGTCCCAGGTAACAACTAGGGTTGAACTTGCACCAATACCGATACTAGTATCGGTATCGGTGCCAATACCAAGTATTTGCCCGAGCAAATGCTCCCGATACTTCACCTGATACCTTTGTATGTAGACTGGCTCCCGGAAGTCAGTGGGCGGAGTGGGTGGAGAAAGCAGAGCGCGGGTCCCGGCACAGTTAGAGTGAGACCTTGCAGCCGAGTCCTTGCAGCAGAAGGTAAACTTATGGGGCAGGGGTGTGGGTTGCAGCTGCAGCCGCATGTGCCATCCATCAGCATCGGTGACCCGGGCCATCAGAATCGTTAACGAAAGTGAAGGCCCGAGTCTCCGTCTGAGATTTACACTGCAATGCCCATCTTGGTACACCCTGCACTCGACCTCAGTAGCCTGCAGTAACAAGGCGGCAGCAGACATCTTGTTACACCCAGCCCATATAGTTCACTAACTATATGGGCTGGGTGTAACAAGTTGTCCGCTGCTGCATTCTGACTAGGCTTACTGAAGCCGAGTGCAGGGTGTATCAAGATGGTCTCTTGTATACTCACTCACTCACTCTTTTATTAATTTTAATTTTATCATGCCAGGCTGCCAGCAATTATTAGTGCTGCATTTCAGTGCCACTGCCTACCAAACAGTTCCACCTATCATTGCCCATAAGTGCTATCCATAAGTGCCACCTATTAGTGCCCATAAGTGCCACCTATCAGTGCTGCATACCAGTGCCACTTATCAGTGCCCATAAGTGCCAAACATCAGTGCCAGCCATCAGTGCCGCATATCAGTGCCCATCAGTAAGTGCCAGCCATCAGTGCCACATATCAGTGTCCATCAGTCAGTGCCACCTATCAGTGCTGCAAATCAGTGGCCATCAGTCAGTGCCACCTATCAGTGCCCATCAGTAAGTGCCACATATCGGTGCCACCTATCAGTTCCCATAAGTGCCAGCCATCAGTGCCGCAAATTAGGGGCCATCAGTCAGTGCCACCTATCAGTGCCCATCAGTAAGTGCCACATATCGGTGCCACCTATCAGTTCCCATAAGTGCCAGCCATCAGTGCCGCAAATCAGTGGCCATCAGTCAGTCCCACCTATCAGTCTTGCATATCAGTTCCAGCCATTAGTGCTGCAAATCAGTGCCCATCAATACGTGCCACCTATCAGTGCTGCAAATCAGTGCCCATCAGTCAGTGCCACAAATCAGTGCCCATCAGTCAGTGCCACCTATCAGTGCTCATCACTGCTGCTGAATATTAGGGCCTCCCCAATCATGCCACTGCGACCCCATCAATGCCCTTCATTGCTGCCTCATCCGTGCCACCTAATCCTATCAGTTCCCCTCAGTGCTGCATATTAGTGCGTCCTCATCAGTGCCACCCCATCAGTGCTCTTCAGTGCCACCTTATCAGTGCCCCATCAGTGCAGCCTCATTAGCGCACATCAGTGAAGGAGAAAAAGTATTTATTTACAAAAAATTTTGACAGAAACTAAGAAAAACTTTTTTTTTGTAGCAAAAAATCAAACCCAGCTGTGTTTAAATAATGACCACCAAAAGAAGCTCTATTTGTGTGAATTTTTTTTAAAATGATAAACATTTTTTTATTTGGGTAGTGGAATAATCTCTTGAGTTACAGTCCTTCATAATTATAAAGAAGATATCGTTAGTCTATATTGTGCTTTGAAGACTGTCACTTGACATTAAAAAAAAAAGTATCAGTACTTGTACTCGGTCTTAAAAAGTGGTATCGGTGCAACCCTAGTAGCAATGCCACCTAGTGACAGAAGAGAGAGGTGCATGAAACCCAGATTTAGGGAAAGGTCAGTGGATCTCCCAAACAAGCAGCCAGGCTGGTTACCACCTAGCAAACTAAATGTGTTAGTAACCCTGCCTAACACCAGGGTGCTACACTTCAATCAAGCAATCTGGGTCATTGCAGGATGTTTTCATTTACTCCAGCAAGAACGCCACAATGAACTGGCTCTCCAACCAAATGGTGGGTAATGGTTTCTTTAACATTATTCTTCCTCAGTGTCACATTGAAAAGCACCGAAGCTACAAAATGTGTCAGTCCTGACCTCTCATTCCCACTCATAAATAATACTGTTTCCGCACTTTATTGATGTTTCTTCAGAAGATGGCAGTAACCAGTCATATGACATACTATCTGGGGTCACTTGACATTACTTTGTTAATAACATAGTGGACAAACCGTAGCAGACATTATGTGAACGCATTGTATAGGAAATGGAAAGTGGATGTGGCACTGCTTAAATAGATAAAGCACTATGGACTAGTGCTAAACTACTACAGCTGGTGCCAGGGTAAAATCATTATAGTCACCTTCAGTGAATTCCTAATTATATCCATCCAGTGATTAGGTGAATAAAGTGCAAATGCAATTATGTATATACAATAGTACTAAGTATAAAATTGATGCGCTTTAAATAAATAGTGCACAATATGCTGCTGCGACTAAGCTTAAATCCAGGAATAAAAAATGCATACATGTGAATAAAATAGATAAATAATTATGGTGCTAATACATGTGTTAAAATTGCCAAAATAAATCTTCAAATTGGTGATGTGACGGTGAATATAAATAAAATAATAATGACACTCTGAGTACAATGTCCAGATAGAGATAAATAGTGGGAGAAAGTAAAAATAATTAAACAGTTCCTTCCCTTAATCCAGATTGATTGACTCACTGGGTTAGATCGTTTGTATCAGGATATTTAGTTTTTCTTGCATCCCACTTTAGCCATAATACTGCTGATGATTCGGCTCTCAGGATAAAGGTTTTATGCGAAGCAAGCAAAGAAAAAATAGATCATTGTGCAGTGAACTTACTAGATAGTGCACAAGCAAAACAGAGACAAGAGATACACTCACAAACTCCCGGTCTATTAGAAGCATTCAAATATGCAGATTGCAGTCAGCCGCTGTGGACGAGGTTTCCCATAGAGAAACAGCTGCTGTTAACCTTCAGGTGTATTGCAGCACTGAACGTCCTAAGCTCCTCCAAAACAAAAAAAAAATCTAGTAAGTTCACTGCACAATGATCTATTTTTTCTTTGCTTGCTTTGCATAAAACCTTTATCCTGAGAGCCGAATCATCAGCAGTATTATGGCTAAAGTGGGATGCAAGAAAAACTAAATATCCTGATACAAACGATCTAACCCAGTGAGTCAATCAATCTGGATTAAGGGAAGGAACTGTTTAATTATTTTTACTTTCCCCCACTATTTATCTCTATCTGGACATTGTACTCAGAGTGTCATTATTATTTTATTTATATTCACCATCACATCAACAATTTGAAGATTTATTTTGGCAATTTTAACACATGTATTAGCACCATAATTATTTATCTATTTTATTCACATGTATGCATTTTTATTCCTGGATTTAAGCTTAGTCGCAGCAGCATATTGTGCACTATTTATTTAAAGCGCATCAATGTTATACTTAATACTATTTGTTTGGTTATCTGATCAACCTATATTGATAGCAGCTTTAATTTACTGATTTTATTATAGCACTAACTATATTGGTTTATATATTTTTTAGCACAAATTATTTATATCACACATATCTATCCACATCAGCGCTTGGTTTTTATTCATTTTTTTTATATACAATAGTACCTCCATAGACCAATTTCTAATATTTGTTTGAGTGGGGGCAGCAGCTTTTTATTTATACTTTTATATACAGCCTGGTCCATAAATATTGGGACATCGACACAATTCTAATCTTTTTGGTCATATACACCACCACAATGGATTTAAAATGAAACGAACAAGATGTGCTTTAACTGCAGACTTTCAGCTTTAATTTGAGGGTATTTACATCCAAATCAGGTGAACGGTGTAGGAATTACAACAGTTTGTATATGTGCCTCCCACTTTTTAAGGGACTTTTAAAGGGACCAAAAGTAATGGGACAGATTAACAATCATCCATCAAACTTTCACTTTTTAATACTTGGTTGCAAATCCTTTGCAGTCAATTACAGCCTGAAGTCTGGAATGCGTAGACATCACCAGAAACTAAGTTTCATCCCTGGTGCTGCTCTGCCAGGCCTCTACTGCAACTGTCTTCAGTTCCTGCTTGTTCTTGGGGCATTTTCCCTTCAGTTTTGTCTTCAGCAAGTGAAATGCATGCTCAATCAGATTCAGGTCAGGTAATTGACTTGGCCATTGCATAACATTCCACTTCTTTCCCTTAAAAAACTCTTTGGTTGCTTTCGTAGTATGCTTCGGGTCATTGTCCATCTGCACTGTGAAGCGCCGTCCAATGAGTTCTGAAGCATTTTGCTGAATATGAGCAGACAATATTGCCCGAAACACTTCAGAATTCATCCTGTTGCTTTTTTCAGCAGTCACATCATCAATAAATACAAGAGAACCAGTTCCATTGGCAGCCATACATGCCCACGCCATGACACTACCACCACTATGCTTCACTGATGAGGTGGTATGCTTTGGATCATGAGCAGTTCCTTTCCTTCTCCATACTCTTCTTTTCCCATCACTGTGGTACAAGTTGATCTTGGTCTCATCTGTCCATAGGATGTTGTTCCAGAACTGTGAAGGCTTTTTTAGATGTTGTTTGGCAAACTCTAATCTGGCCTTCTGGTTTTTGAGGCTCACCAATGGTTTACATCTTGTGGTGAAACCTCTGTATTTACTCTGGTGAAGTCTTCTCTTGATTGTTGACTTTGACACTCATACACCTACCTCCTGGAGAGTGTTCTTGATCTGGCCAACTGTTGTGAAGGGTGTTTTCTTCACCAGGGAAAGAATTCTTCGGTCATCCACCACAGTTGTTTTCCTTGGTCTTCATGGTCTTTTGGTGTTGCTGTTGCTCACAACTCCCTGCATGTTGTTCCAGAGACAGGATCACTGCAGCTGCACCTCTAGAATTTTTACACTTCTCCCAGGTCCTCCAGGGGAGTAGAACTAACAGTAGACAACACTTGAACTCGCCTGAAAGACCTTTTGCAACCTGCTCTAGCCTCCACCAACCATAAGAGACAGAAAGACTACAGCTAGCTCTTCTGTGTGCAATACCGTCACAACTACCTCACCCTGTTCTTGGCCCTATCCAGGGCCTCTGTACAGCTAACTACATCTACATGCAGGTGGGGTATCTGCTAGGCACCTCCCAACCTGGCTTTTATATGGGCATTGACTACACTCATTACATCACTAAGGAAGGACTTATCTAAAAGGGGAGCTATCACTTGCTTATAACTTTCCCATTTACCATGCTATAATGAGAACAAAGAAAGTCAACTAACTGAACCTGCTTACAAGCAGAGTCTATAACAACAGATAGCCAAGCTGAGAATCACTGCTTTAGTACAGCAGTTCAGAACACAAACAGCAACTCGCCGTTATCAGTGTTAATTTCATTGATGAAAACATTTTCGTTAAAATATTCCTTAGCGGCCTTTTTACAGTGACGAAAAAAAGACAAAAAGTACACCACATTTTTGTCCACTGATGAAAACTATGATAAAAATCAGTTTCGTTCTTGTTAATGGACAAAAACGAAACAAAAATGTGAGGGATGGATGTTTACTGTTGTGAAGTTCTGGTTTCCACGGAGCTCGACCTGTGTAGAGTCTGTGAGTGCTTCCACTCCCAGCAAGCAAGTGAGTCTGTAGCGTGCTGTGACGACCTTCCAGAGCAGTACTGTGCATTACAGGCCCCCTGACGAGAGTCCCGAGTGATGACTGTACAGAGCAAAGCACTGTGAGTGTGTACATTACAGACCTCCCCTCAGACCACTGTCCAGAGCATTGTGTGCATTACAGGCCTCCTCTGACCACCAGCATCCAGAACACTGTGTCTTGCAAGCCACTCAGACTTCCTTCACAGAGCACTGTGCATTACAGGCTTCCTCAGACCACCGTCCAGAGCACTGTGTGCATCACAAGCCTCCTCAGACAGTCCAGAGCACTGTGTGCAATGTATTACAGGCCTCCTACTCAGACTGTCCATGTCCAGAACACTGTGTGCATTACAGGCCTTCTCAGACTGTCCAGAGCACTGTGCATTACAGGCATCCTCAGACCACCATCCAGAGCACTGTGCAGCATTACAGGCCTCCTCAGACCACCGTCCAGAGCATTGTGCAGCAATAAAGACCCCCTCAGAGCGTCCAGAGTGGCTAAATCTGTATCTGTGAGTTTGTTCAAACCTTAATACCATAAATAATAACATGATATTAGATTTTTTTTACTCCAGGAGTATATAATGAGTTTAGAAATTCTAGAGAAATGCTTAAATAATGCATTACAATTCATTGTAACTAAACTCATTAGATTTTAGTCAACTAAAATGATTTTAGTTGACAAAAATGTAGGACATTTTAGTCGACTAAAATGTATTGCAGATTTTAGTCCACTAAATACAACTAAAGATAAAACAATTTCGTATGACTAAAATGGGACTAAAACTAAAATGGCATTTTAGTCAAAAGACTATGACTAAAACTAAATCAAAATTTGATGTCAAAATTAACACTAGACATTATCTTCATGAGCTGCATCCCTTTCAGCAAAGTCCTGGGTAGCTCTGGTAACACAGGCAATCAGCTGGAGGGGTCCAAGGACCGAGGGCACAGGAGGGCCATCCCTCTAGAATTAGCATACTATAGTAACAATTAGAGAGAGGTTCTCCACAGTAGCTGGGTCTTCAGGGAGAACCTGTGTGCAATTAGGCTCCTGTATGCTGGTACTGACAGTGGAGGGTTGCCCACCTGGCTGCAGATCACCTAGTTCTGAGGGAGGGAAGCTGAGAAATGTATACTCTCTGGGCATCTCAATTTAGTGACTGTTAAGTGCACTCCTGTGACCCACAAGAGAAATATGACCAAAAAAACCTTGGCTATACTTCACTTTTAATAATAAAAATAAGTGTATAAAATTAAAAAACAATTCATTGCCAGCTCCTATCTCTCCACAGTTACTCAGCTGTTAATGATATCCTGCTCGTCAGCCCTGCCTACTTAAGCCGTCCAGCCCAGAGGATCTCTGCCTTCGCTTCGATTAACATCACAGAGACTCCTGTGTTCCTGTTGAAATGTCTGACATCCCTTCTGGCTCCAGATCCTTCTTGCTCTTTCACTACACTGATCCCTGACCTTCTGGCTTGGCTGACTATCAGTTCCAGCTACCGAACTATTGGGTATGTTTTGACTACGTTTGTTCTATTTACTTTTATTATTAAACAAGTGTGATTTAACTGTACTTCTGTCTCGGTCTGATTTCATTGTTTCTGACAAATGGTTTTATTGGCTAAAGATATTATTGTGCATGAACAGTGATAAATATCACAGATTTATCTGCAAATCACATAGAACTTTTTTTTTATGTGTGCTTTAATATGATGGCTAATAGTAAGTAAAATACAAACAGTTGGTTCCCGCTAAGCAGTTTATCGCAGCGTCTGACCGAATTTATCCAGCTGTCTTCATTGATTTGGAATTCATTTGTTTCTGAATGAACAGGGTAAATGCTGTGGCGTGTTTGCATACAGTGAATGGAGGAAATGAGGGCTCTGTGGTCTTATTGATTGGATGCCATCCATGCCCTGTGTGTAGTATTTGCAGAGCAGTCCCATCTCCAGCAGCAGCTGCTGTCTCCCTGCCTTGCTGTGACATTGAGACCTTGCCCTGACTAGTCACTTGCAGTCTTTTCATCTCCCTCTGTATCTATTTCCATATGCCTCCCCCTGCATACTTTACACTCTTGTTTCTGGATTAACTTTGATGCCACCAGAAATCTCACAGCTCTTCTCTGCCCTGACAGGGAATAATTATAAATAGATTAATTGCTGGAGGAGATGTCTATATAAATGCCTCATCACTGCACTCGTGTTTCTGTATAAAAAGCAATCCAACGACTTCAATACTGGCTGTCCATTAGGAAATCATCTGACCACTAACTTCCATTTAATCTCTCATTGTGTGCACAAATGTACTAATTCATACATTTTTTGCTCTGGAGCTGGAGCTTTACATAAAGGATGTCAGATATAACAACATTTCCACTTTGTTTCAGGCTCCTTTATATTGTGATTTTAGATCACATCACAGAGCTATAAACCTCAGACATGAAATATGAACAAAGCATATCCCTCTATAGTGTGTATTTGTCTCAGTTAAGAGCATTAAGCCTGCTGCTTTATTCCTCTGCTATCAGCATGAGTCACGTTTGAAAAAAATCCTGACACCAAGAGAAAAAAGGTGACAGGGGAGGGGGCTCCAGCTGATTAACAGCCTCAGCTCTGTTCCTGTGTGCTGTATGAAGGGGTGTGTGTCCCTTCCCTCCAATCAGCTCTCAGAGCTCTCCTCACTGAGCTCTGCAGAGTGTAACTTCAGCTTTCTGTCCCCTTTTTTCTGACATCTCAGACAAGCTTTATAAATTCTAGATTTTTAACGGATGCAGAGAAGAGAAGACTGCAAATAAACAGGTACAACTTATTTAGGTGGAATTGTTTAACCTCTGTATATCACCTAAGGCCAGCTACTTCCCTGGGTATTATGTAAGGCTTTGCAATCACTTTAAAACACGATAAATAACATTAAAAAATGTAATAAATTGAATTCTTCAACAGCACATATCCACAGAAAATGATCTCCTTTTCATAGTTACATATTAGTTACTCTGGGTGAAAAAAGACATCCTTCTAGTTCAACCAATGAATTTAGTAAGCTAGACGGCCAACACACCCATCATATTTTATTTCTGTCCATGTCCCTGTTTCAGATGTTCCCTAATTCGTATTTAGTAAAACATTATCAGCAGGACAGTAAGGCCCCATTCACAGAACACAAGTTCCCGCTACCAATTTTGTTAGCATGATTCTGACGTACAAACATGAGTCACGCATAGGGCAGCCCATCCATTTGAGTTGGCCCTATGCGTGATTGTTCCACCAAAAAAGCTCAGGGACTAAATTTTGGCCTTGAGGCAGGAGCAAATTTGCACTCGCATTTTGTCCCGGAACAATCATGGCAAAATTGCTCTGCATCTGGGGTGCCATTCGAGTTGAGTGCCACCCAAACATGTATTGCGCATTTTGCTGCAATTTGGAAAAATCATAGTTCTCCCCCCTGCAATTCTAAATCGACCCATATGTGAAGGGGCCTAAGGATTATTTCACACGGGCAGCCGAGGTGAGGGAGTAAAAACAGGAAGCTGAACCATGGTTTTACTACTCTCCCTACCGCTCATCTAAAAATGTTCAATACAGCCAGAGGTGGATGTTCACATGCCCTGACAATATTAATACGGCATGCCAAGCTAACAGGTGGCAGGTTGATTCTAGGTGTAAGAAGGGCCAGAAACAATCTATCTTGGTGGCTATGTGCCACCCCTGGCATTTATTTGAATGGCAGCCTCAAGTAAATGACAGCCTCAAGTAACCCTGTTTCCCTGAAAATAAGACCTAGCATGATTGTCGGCGATGGCTGAGATATAAGCCCTACCCCCCAAATAAGCCCTAGTTAAAGTCATTGTAGGTCTTATTTTCAGGGTAGGGCTTATTTTCAGGGAAACAGGGCAGGGTTTATTTGGGGGGTAAGGCTTATATTTCAGCCATCACTGACAATCACGCTAGGTCTTATTTTTGGGGAAACGGGGTAGGACCAAGCCTGTACCGTGATCCAAATGCTTGGCTCACCGTTGTGGCACATTAGCCCCATTATAAATTGCAAAAAAAAAAAAAAATTAGGATCGCCTTCTGAATGTCTGACAGTGGGTGCTTAGCTGCACTCTAAAAAGCATTTCAATGTGGACCACTTTTCAAAGCATTGGTTAGTGTGAACCTAGCCTTAGTGAGGAGAAATCTTACTGACAGAGTCCTC
Source organism: Lithobates clamitans (assembly GCA_037952925.1). NCBI lineage: Eukaryota > Metazoa > Chordata > Amphibia > Anura > Ranidae > Lithobates > Lithobates clamitans. The sequence goes on from JBBGZY010000865.1 coordinate 4,861,525, forward strand.
AAAGTAACTCCACTTTTGCTGAGCAAAAATATTCCTCTCTGGGTGATCTATGTACATTTCAGGGATTTTAATCTTCAATACCAGGCACTTTCCCCCCTTCCTGCCCAAGCCAATATTCAGCTTTCAGCGCCGTCGCACTTTGAATTACAATTACGCGGTCATGCTACACTGTACACAAATAGAGCTGTGTTTTGGTGGTATTTGATCACCTCTGGGGTGTTTCCTTTTTGCTAAACAAATAAAAAAAGACCAAAAATTTTAGTTTTCTCCTTCACTGATGGGCACTGATAAGGCGGCACCAATGAGGTGGCACTGATGAGGTGGCACTGAAGGGCACTGATATGCGGCACTGATGGGCACTGATAGGCAGCACTGATGGGCACTCATAGGTGGCTCTGATGGGCACTCATAGGCGGCACAGATGTGCACTCATAGGTGGCACTGATGGGCATGGATGGGCACTGATAGGTGGCACTCATGGACACTGATGGGTGGCATTGATCGACATTGATAGATGGCACTGATGGGCATCACTGATATGGAGGCACTGGCAGGCATTGCTGATGAGCACTGATTGGCATCATATGTGGCACTGATTGTCATCCCTGGTGGCCATGGGTGGCATACCTGGTGGTCATCAGTGGTGGGCATCCCTGGTAGCCATGGGTGGCATCCCTTGTGGTCCTGGGTGGGCATCCTCAGGGGGGCTGCGCTGATAATCGATCAGCCCAGACCCCCATGTCAGGAGAGCCACCGATCGGCTCTCCTCTACTCACATCTCTCAGGCGCGAGTGAGGAAAAACCGATACACGACTTCTCTTGTTTACATCCTGATCAGTTGTGATTGGACACAGCTGATCACGTGGTAAAAAGCCTACGTCAGAGGCTCTTTACCCAGATTGGATATGCAGTGCACGCGCCGGCTTGTTATCTTGATCACGTCATATGACGTCCGGTCAGGATAACACAACCACTTTGCGCATGTCATATTGCTATATGGCGGGCGGGAAGTGGTTAACAAACTTTGTTGCCTACCTTTGATATTCTGAAGAAATAGCTGTTTGTTTGTGTGTCCATGTGAAGAGTGAATCTGTATGGGAGTGGTTTTATAATTATCAATCAGCTAGTGCACCTGCGGGGATCTTTTGAGGAAAGTGGCAGGGTCTGCATCCCCTTAGACGTGATTTCTCTTTGAAAGTATTTCATGAAAAATTACATTTTTGTTGCAGGGGATGTCTGAAATCTGACATGTATCTTAGTGCAGACTGGGAAAATCAGTGAGCCAATCACACAAGCAGGAAATGACACTTCAGGGGGGGCGTTCTGTACACATTCTGTGTACAGAACACTTCAAGGTTGCCATATTGCATTACATAAATAAATAACATATAAATAAATTACAGAGCTACAAGTTGAAATGGAAAGGTAATTTTTAATAACATTCAATTACAATATGGCTTGTGTCACAATTGTAATATTATTTTCTTTTTTATTTGCTTTTTTTTCAGTCGAAAGTAGAGTTATCCTTTAACCACTTCAACCCCGGAAGGTTTTACCCCCTTCATAACCAGGCCATTTTTTGCGATATGGCACTGCGTTGCCTTAACTGACAATTGCACGGTCCTGCTACGCTGTACCCAAATAAAATTGATGTCCTTTTTTTCCCAAAAATAGAGCTTTCTTTTGGTGGTACTTGATCACCTTTTACTTTTTGCACTATAAACAAAAAACCATCGACAATTTTGAAAAAAAAAAAACAAAAATATTATTTCTTACTTACTTATTTCCGCTATAAAACATGTCCAATAAAAAAATTTAAAAATGAAATTTCTTCATCAATGTAGGCCAATATGTTATCTGCTACATATTTTTGGTAAAAAAAATCCCAATAAGCTTATATTGAATGGTTTGCGTCTACAAATTATGCGATATATTTATGGATTATTTTTTATCTTTTTTTTATTAGTAATGACGGTGATCAGCGATTTTTAGTGGAACTGCAACATTGCGGCAGACAAATTGGACACTAAGTGATACTTTTTGGGGACCAATGACACCAATACAGTGATCAGTGCTAAAAAAAATGCACTGTCACTGTACAAATGACACTGGCAGGGAAGGGGTTAAAATCAGGGGCGATCAAAGGTTTAAATGCTCCCTATGAGTGTTGGGGATGTGCTTTGACTAGAGGAAAACAGAGATCAGTGTTTCTATGTAGGAGAAACACAAGATCTCCATTTTCTCCTCTGACAGAAAAGTGGTCTGCCTTGTTTACATAGGCAGACCGCCATTCTGCCTCTCCTCAGAACCCGCTGATTGGCTCCCGCTGTGTCCAATCACAGCGGGAGCGGGTCGCCGGCGGCACGTGTGTCCCAGACCCCAGAAATCACAAACCTGCTTCAGTATATCTGCGTGGGGCAGTCCAGAAGCGAGTAAATAGCAGTAGAAACATGACAAGTGTGTTAATCCTTCCCCACTCCAATCAAAACTAGGAAAGAAAGGTTTTTGGCTTGGCATACACGTTAAATACTGATTATAGTATATCTAAATCCAATGCTTTCTTTTCATTTTTTTTGTTTGTTTTTATTGCTGTGTCCAATCAGGGAGATTTCCCTTTGCTTCCTGTCCTATAGATGTAACAGAAAGTGAGAGGATATTTTTCAGATGTGATGGATATCCCCTCATAGACAGGTGTCACCGAAATGTGTGTTCCCATTGGAAAATGTTCCCTCTATTCCTGTTCTGGTGGCAAATCAGAATTTGGGATTAATCCTCACTTTTTCCTGGAGCACTAATGCTCCGTACACACGAGTGGAATTTCCGCTGGAAAAATCTTGGATGGTTTTTCTGACGGAATTCCGCTCAAGCTTGGCTTGCATACACGCGGTCATACAAGTTCACTGAACTTACAACCGTCAAGAACGCGGTGACGTACAACACTACGACGAGCCGAGAAAATGAAGTTCAGTGCTTCCGAGGATGCGTGGAATTGTTTCCGAGCATGCGTGTTTTTTTTCGCGTCCGAATTGCATACCGGCGAACGCATTTTCGGATAGGAACTTTTTCCGACCAAAAAATAGAGAACCTGCTCTCAATCTTTTGCTGGCTGGAATTCTGCCAGCAAAAGTCCGATGGAGCATACACACGGTCGCAATTTCTGACCAAAAGCTCTCATCGGACTTTTGCTGGCGGAATTTCCGCTCGTGTGTACGGGGCATTAGAGTGAATCTATCCTATGCAGGCACAGACAGCAATAAAAACCTGACAGGGGTTCTAAGCCCTCAACTGCTCTATCCAAGTATAAGAAAAAATCATTGACTTTAGTTCTACTTTAACCCCTTTGTGACAGAGGGTAAAACCAATCTTAATGCCTAAAAAAACAGATTTGCTTTGAAAGGTTATTCATAATATGCATGTAATCCTTGCTTAACAAATGTGTTCCTTTCAAGTGAGTTGTGACGATACCACACATGTGTATACTATTTGTTGTTTGTACCCGAGTAGGGCCCAGAAACAATAGTGAGCATTTCACTTTTTTAGCTTACCTAAAACACACTGACACTGATACTAAAGTAAAAATGTTTTTTTTAAGCCTAGAAAAACACATTGACCCTGATCTTTGATTCGCCATTTGACATTTAACCCTAACACTGACCTAGCTCAACCCCTGATCTGGGGATTTAATCTTTATATATTTATTTTACACGCACTTTTTTGTTCACAATCTTCTCCCCTAGCAAGGAGAAAAACATACATTCTTTCTACATTCAAGAGAAGAAACAACACAGGGGACTGATCTCAGGCTATCACAGCTTTCATGTGATCGGGAACCAGGCCTCCCAGTTCCCGATGATTAGTACAGGACCCAGAGCTGTCGATGACAGCTCAGTCTCTGTGCTAGGAGCAAGCTGTGCAGAGCACTCCCAGCACAAAGACAGTAGGGCATATATGCATAGGGTTGCCACCTAGGGTTGCCACTTCACCCAGACAGTTCGGGTTTGGAATCATATGTCCGGGTTTCAGACCACCTGAAACACGGACACATTATTTAGACCAGATTACGGCTTCCCATCAGGGTTGCTTGCTGCAGTTGTTTAAGCCGAGAGTGTTTGTTACACTCTCTTTCACATTGCCCAAAGCCAGCAGATAACAATCCCCCCCCACAGATGGGAGAGGAGAGTGGGCTCAATCTGCACCTCTTCCACCCGCCCCTACCCCTCTGTGTCTGCCCACACTCCAATGCCTGGTGCTCTGGCTCAGAAAAGGAAAGTGGGGGTGGGAAATTTGAAGTACAGTAGTCTAAGATTTATCTGGATGAGAGGTGCTGACAGCCAAGGGGTGAGTGAGCTCACCATCCATCCCTGTCTGTGACTGAAATCTCCCCCCTTCTCTCTCCTGTCTCTGAGTGAGTACACTAAGGTAAATCAGGGTTCTCAGAGCACTTATTACATCAGAGTTCCCCTTTACACCAGAGGCCACAGTGTTCCTTCTTACATCCTCTCCGTTCATCAGAGTTCTCAGTGTTCCCCCTAAAATCAGGGTTCCCAGAGCATCCCTTATGTTAGAATCCCCAGAGTTCTCCCTTACATCAGAGTCTGCAGAGTCCCCCCTTACAGTGTAAGGGAACTCTGCGAGTTCAGATGTAAAAGGGGAACTCTGTGGACTCTGATGTAAAGGGGGACTCTTGTTATTAATTTCATATGATTAGAAATGTTATTTAACTGCAAAATATATGTATAGTTTATACTATATATAAAAGAAAAATTGCTATGCACCACTAAAGTGTTCGGGTTGGACTTGAAGAAAAGGTGGAAACCCTATTGCAACCTCATCCTTTTAAAACTGAACACATGTGAATTACACAGGTTCTGTTGCTGATTAAGGTGGTAAATAAACTCTCTTGGTGCCTTATCTGCATTTAATTAGCCTCAGAACCTGTGTAATTCATATGTGTTTGGGTTTAAAGGGATGAGGTGGCAATCCTATAAAATATGCAGCCCCATTAAGGGAAACCCACTTCTGTGAGGCCACATATATGTGTAGAGAAGGGGTTAAAGTAGAACTAAAGGCAAAACTTTTTTATTTTGGATACAGTAAGAGAGGTTTATAACCCCTGTTAGTTTCCTTTTGCCTTCTGTCTCCATTTGGGGAGTTTTTTCTTCACTTCCTGTCCCATGGCCAAACAGGAAGTGAGGGGAAATCCCTCTAAAGTGAGGTATCCTTGGTTCTTACCAGGGTCATCAGAACTAGTGTCCCCATTGGAAGATTTCTCCTCTAATCCTGTTCTGATGATAACCCAAAATTTGGAGTATTCCTTCATTTTTACTGACGGTGATAAAAGAAAACAGGACAAATAAAGGGGATGAATCTCTGTAATGTAGACATAGACAGCAATTAAAGCTTGACAGTTCTAAGCTCTGACCTATTACCACTCTATCCATATCAGGAAAAAAAAAAAGTTTTGCCTCTAGTTATACTTTCAGTAAGTAGAAAGAAGTTTTGAACAAATATTATTTTTTTCGATTTATCAATAAAAGATCTGCTCTCATTGTCCAAGGTTTTATTTTGCTGAGTAGATTATAAAAAGAAAAAAATACATTCTGTTCTTTTCTCCCCTTTGTTATATTTGAATGTTGCTGGGCTATCTACCATCTGCTCAACACAAGCAATTTAGTAATCTGCCTATTAATGGTAATTATCAGTGACAGGTGCACTTAAACACCCAATCCTTATCAGATCTGTAGTCCACAGGGAAATCTTAACACACTCATTTCTTTTACATGAATTGTAAAAACATCAACATGTGAGTTTAGGGTAGAAGCAGAAATACATCATGAATAAGTTAGGGTCAGTCGTGGTATTTAAAATTTATGGTGTTAAAAAAAAAGCTCTTTCTGAAGAGTGTTTTCTCTTTGATATTATCACCCTGTTCATCAATGTTTCAATCCTTGATTCAAAAAATAGTGAAGCACTTTTTATAACGTACAATATTTCAAAAATGAAAACAAATACTACTAAGCCAAACAAATAGTGAAAAAATTAATGTGCATGTGTATAACGCGTGTCATTATATACAATGCATGTTTGCATGATATCACTTAATACAGTATGTTAAAAAAGAATGCAAGTGCACAAATCAATAGACTTCAAACAATAGACAATATTTTAGATAGACTTCAATCAATAGACTGCACTTCAGATCTGCTGACAGATAACATAAAAATAGAAACACATATACAGTATATACCGTATTTATCGGCGTATAACACGCACTTTTTCCCCCTGAAAATCAGGGGAAAATCGTGGGTGCGTGTTTTACGCCGATCCCCCCGCCGATTGTGAGCTTTTCAGCCGCTCTCAGCGGCTTTTGGCTTTTCTCGCCGGCTTTGAAAATGGCGCCGCCGTTCTCGCCCGCTTTCGGCCATTCTCGGCGGCTCTCGCCCACCTTCGGCCATTCTCGGCGGCTCTCGGCCACTTTCGGCAATTCTCGGCTCCTGCAGTCCCACGGGAGCCGCCGAAAGCCGAGTGCGTCCGAGAGCGGCCGAGAGCCGCCGAGAATGGCTGAAAGCGGCCGAGAATGGCGGCGCCATTTTCAAAGATGCAAACGACACAGGCTACAGAGGGACACTGACAAGGCTGCAATCGGTTACAATACTACAGATGGACACTAACAAGGCTGCAATGGGAGACAAGTCTGCAATGGGGGCAAGGCTGCAATGGGGGACAAGGCTGCAATGGGGGACAAGGCTGCAATGGGGGACAAGGCTGCAATCAGGGACAACACTACAGATGGACACTGACAAGGCTGCAGATGGACACTGATGAGGCTGCATTGATGGGCATTTAAATGTAAGTTTTTTTCCTTAAACTTTCCTCCTAAAAATTTTTTTCCTTAAAATTCCCTCCTAAACTTGGGGTGCGTGTTATACGCTGGCGCGTGTTATACGCCGATAAATACTGTACTTATGAAGTCCCAATTAATCAAAAATCCCATGATGTGTGTTCATGACTTCTCTGTGATTTTTAATCTTCATATATAATGTGTGACCCACCACAACAAGGCAATGGGTGTACCCTCACCTCATAAGTTGGACCTCACTGACAAGAGGCCAGAAAGCGCTTATGGTATGCCAAAACGCACACTCCAGGTGCTCCTGTTGAAACTTTTATGTAGGCACTTCCACATATGCAGGTCTTCTTTAGTAAGGCACTCAGAGGACAAGAGCAAGAAGGAACGCCATTTTAGGCCATCTCAAGAAATTATCCGTAAGATTGTCCGTCAGTAAATCAGAATTGATCAATTTTCAAATATATACACCACAGTATGTAGACGATATAACTTTTACACAAACCTATTAATATACACTCATTGGGCATTTTTTTAATTAAAGACATGTAGCAGGGGCGTGGCCTGACACAGCATCGAGTAGGACATACATTACCTGAGCTCCATCCATTACTCCTGATATAATCACTCCAGGACTGCTTATACTGCTCTAAATTGCTGGATTACCCTCATTGGGACACCTACAACACCCTACACTAACTTCTGGAGCGATTGGATGAACGGCGGCCCAAGCGGAGCGGCAATCCTTTACATGGCGGCCGAATTCAGGCAAGTCCGCGGCTTCGGCCTACTCCTGTAGGTCCGCGGCCATCTTGGTCCTCCCCTGCCTCAGGCCTACTCTGAGATAACTGTGCCCTACTGCTGCTTAGGTACTGAATAACCACCTAGGGGATCTGAAATGCATTCATCCTCATATAGATAGACTTCCCTGGCCCCCCAGTAACCCAGAAGGAGCGGCGGCCGTGTTTAGGCTAGGTCGCGGCCTAGGCCTGTGTGTAGGAGCCGGCGGCCATCTTGGTACCCCTACTCATCCAGCCTGTGCTGCATCTTAGGCTTGTTGCCTTTTTGATCAACTGTGAGCAACTTCTTTTGGGGTCCTTTTACACTCCCCACTGTAGCCTCAGATTGCCAACACCCCGTAGGGAGCAACAACATTCTAAGTACTCGCCACATAAGAGCACCCTCTACCCCCAGACATATTAGTGGCCTTGTGACCCTAGCCAGCACTCTCTCCTATCCCACAAGCAGTTAATTTTGCCAACACAAGATTGGGGACTCGCTGTGTGATACCCCAGGCCTTCACAGCATGTCACCAACCAAAGCACAGAAGGCAGCAGCGGCAAAACTTGATCAGTATCACCAACAAGACAAAGAGGACATGGAGGAAGATGGAGCCTCTGAGAAAACTGGAGGGGGAGAACGAACGGCAGGTGACACTGACAAACTCCTTGAAGCAATCACCTTTTGCAGAACTTCACTCACGGCACAAATTGAGGAAGTCAGGATGGATATTTCCCTTATTAGGCAAGACTTTCAAAAGCTCAGAGACAGAGTGAAGGAAGCCGAGACCAGACTGAGCACGGTGGAGGATGCCATACCACCCTTACAAACATCCTCAGATCGCGTACAACGGCAAATACACCAACTCCTTACAAAACAGGATGATATGGAGAATAGGCTGAGAAGATGTAACATACGCTTGATCGGCCTGCCAGAGGGGTCTGAGGGCAAGGACACTACCACATTCTTGGAACAACTTTTGATTAATACCTATGGGAGAGAAGCCTTCTCCCCTATGTTTGCGGTGGAGAGGGCACATCGTATGCCAGCAAGACCCCCCCGCAGGGAGCTCCCTTTCGCACGTTCATAGATAAACTCCTTAATTACAAAGATCGAGATACAGCTCTGAGGATGGCGAGGGAGAAGGGCAATATCCCAGTAGGGAATGGTAAAGTGGCTATTTTCCCAGACTTCTCGGCAGAGGTACAGCGCCATCGGCAGAGCTTTACGGAGGCCAAGCGTAGGCTAAGGAACTTACAATATAAATACTCTATGCTCTTTTCTGCCCACCTTAGAGTGGAACGTGACGGTTGTGCAATCTTCTTTGAAGATCCAGAGGAAGTGATCAC